>CM023606.1:6048473-6648473 GCA_013358685.1 Antennarius maculatus
ACACGCACACACACACTAAATGCACTGCAGACAATGGGAATTCGCACAAGGGAAGTAGAAAATAAGACAATCACACCCTGGAAGGAAGCATGTAAAAGGGAAATACAAAAAGAGTAAACTAACATGAGACAGGACCTACAAGACAAAAAGAGGGACCTAAGAAACCAGAACTGAAAACAGAATACCAAACCCACATCAAAAGTTCAAAACAGATGTCAAGAAAAGACAACAGATAAGTAAAGCAAAGAATCCATGGAGAATATAACTATTAACAAAAGGCAAGAAAACAAAACACAGAAATTTCAACATAGGACAATATTACCTAAACTCTATGGTAGACCAAGGACATACACAATAACAATAATAATAATAATAATAATAATCCATCCATCCATGTATCTTCTGTCCCCACTTCTGTCTGCTGTCACGGGGTGCTGGAGCATATCCCGCCAAATGACTGGGCAAGAGCAGGAATTGAACCGCCATTCCTGCAATTATTGGCCAACCCGCTCTACCAACTGAGCCACTGCCGCCCACAACAAGTAGATTAAAATTGAACAGTACAAGATTCAAGTCTAACATTGAAAATAAAATAATTAATCAATATCAAAAAACATATCAATGTGTTCCAGCTAAGAATAGAATCTAACTAAAATAGTGACTTAGAAATTCATCCTTCGTCAGGCCGGTTTTTCCACAGACAAGGAGTTCTAACAGAAAGTAGTTTGTCAATTTTATCTTTTGTACAAGAGATGGAAACAATTAGCATGCTAGCGTGGGGTAATTCACTCTTCATTTCTCGCAATACTTTATAACAGGTTTCTAATATAAGTTGTCACCACCTAATTAAAAAATTAAAATAGAATTGAAATTCCCTGACATTGCACCCTCTGTTTAAACAGTTTTACATAATATACATGAAGATACATAATAACTCCTTAGGTCATGAATGACCAGTAACAGAGCAGAAGGTGTACATGTGAGTAGGAATTAAAGAATTAAAGGAATTAGATTCCACTAAACAGAAGGGTGGACTTGACAGCTTGCTCTGTTGATTCGGTGCTGTTGCTCCTTCACTGGCAGGTCAGAGGCAGAAAAACAAAGACTCCTCTCTATGTGCTTGAAATTCTCATTCTCAGTGGGTAGCGCTGTCGCCTCACAACACGGCGGACCCGAGTTTGAGTCCCGCTCTGTGCGGAGTTCGCATGCTCTCCCCGTGTCTGCGTGGGTTCTCTCCGGGTTCTCCGGCTTCCTCCCACCTCCAAAAGCATGTGCTTTAGATTGATTGGCCGGTCCCAAATTGACCCTAGGAGTGAATGTGTGTGTGAGTGGTTGTTTGTCTCTGTGTGGCTCCGCGGTACACTGGCGTCGTGCTCGGAGGGTCCCCCGCCTCACGCCCTGAGACTGCCGAGATAGGCACCGGCTCCCCTGCGACCCGCGTCAGCGGATTAAGCGGGTTCAGATACTGACTGACTGACTGACTGACATTTAGTTCCTAGAACAATTTTGCAAGAGTCTGCTGAAAACTCATCAAGTCCCGTGTTTACACGTTGAACTGTTCATGTAGGAATATATGATGTCATTGCATCAGACCATGCCAGCTGACAGGGTCACATATCAAGTCTGCATTTTCTCATGATTCCAGTGGATAAATAAGGAGACTTGAGTCAGCAGACAATTATCCATGCTGACAATGCTTCTTTGCTGCTTGTCTCATTTAATGGTCTCTGATAGCTAATCGATCAACAATTTAACTTCACACTGATACAGATCCATCGCCGCAAGCATATGACTTTTGCTCTATGTTTGATTGATGCTATTATCAGTGGCATTTCTAAGTGGCCTCCAGCACTGCTTTCTATCCATCACTGCTTCAGAATGTCAGTGCACTTTGAAATAAACTCAAGAGCCTTTGGTCCTAAATATAAGTTAAAAGAAGCCCTGAATTCGTTGAGTGTACATGGCCGCTTTTTTTTTGTGGAATTGTGTAATTTCTGAAGTGTGTTATAATGTCATGAACCTCTGAAATGACAGAGCAGTAGGTCTGAATGAACGTTTGGTGTATGTCTTTGTGTTTGAACCCCTGCCAGCTCTGTAATACAGACCAGAATGTTACATTACTGTAGCTTTGTCAAAAAATCTGTGCTCGCAGTCTCAGCAAACACAACAAAGACAGTACAATTCATTCACCAAATGAGTTCTCAGGAATCCATGTGGGATAATTCATCAGTATGTGGCATTTTGAGAAGTTTTATGTTTATGCTGTCATATTAGTATTACATGGTTTCCAGGATTTGTTTTGGCTTGGTTAAAAATTTTTATTGGGTTGACTTCTGTTCAATAAAAGATGTGCTTCTTCTTAAAACAATGGAGGATATTGAACTGGCAGTGCCAAAAGGTGTCGTGACATTATGCAGATCATGGTATATTTTACTGAGTTTTACATTTTGTTGATTTCACACATTTACTCATGAATATGTTTTTCAATCAAACATACTCATGATGAGAGCATCTTATTTCCTCTGCAGTGTTGGCGTTCCATGATATTTCTCCAGACTTAATATGCTAATTTCCTGGCTTGGTGAGAATTTGAAGGGAGGATCAATATCACACTGAAGTTTGTTAATTACATGATGTATGAAGTTTGAGCAAGCTGGTCTTTGACTTAGCTGAGTACCAAGACTGGAAGCAGGAAAATAAGCCTGATTAAATGTAAAATAAATACATAAACAAACCTTGAAAGCTGAATAATCAGTATCTATTTTATCTTATTTTATTTTAGCTCTGCAGGAACTAGATAGTGGATATACTGTAGTTACCTTTGGATGAAGCTACATTAGCTGTTGCCCCAGCCTCCAGCGTTTGTGCCAAGCAAAACAACAGATCCCTTGGCTGTAACATTTATTCACACACACTGTCTGACAGCAGGATGAATATTCTGTACAGTTTTTAACAAAAATAGAAGGATATTCCTGTGAAATCATTCTGTCTCAGTGTGTCAGATGAGATGAATCACGCTTCAAAAAGTGATTTGAAACTGTAATTTGACCCACCTGCTGTCTGCTAATTGCTCTGTTCTGTTCCTTTACTGATCTACATTCCTCTTTTTGCTGCCTTCTCTTCTTTCCTTTCCTTTTTCCAATCTGTCTATCAGAGTAAAGATGCTGGCATCAGGACTCTGGTCATGTTGGATGAGCAGGGAGGTAAGTTGATAGGGAGAGAGCACTAAACACTATCTCTCTGATATCTCTCTTCACTTTAAATTCGCTCTATCAATTCTCTCTTGCAGCCATTCTATGCTGTATAAAGCACATCCAGTACAAAATTACAGACTGTTAAATTTACAACCCAGAGGAAAATGACCTTTACGGTTTTATAATGACTAAATGAGAGAACTTAATTTCTGTATGAGCTCCTGCCATGTTTTTAAAATAAACTCCAAATGCAGTTCAGGCAAATGTAGGAAAATGATTATGCTGGATGTGACAGCTAGCCTCCTGCTTTGCTTCCCAACTGATACACTTTCATGCTCATTTGTCAGACAGTTAAGAGAAATGACTGGATTGGATTCAGCTTTACTGGCATTGTGCAGACAGCAAGTAGAGAGGCAAAGAAATGTACTTTAAATTCTAATCAATAGTGCAAAGACACATAATTTGGTAAATGAATTGAGCTATATGATAGAACTATACAGCTTAATTAATGGTGAGGGGGTATGGATATACAAGGATTACATTTTAGCTGTGTATTAAGTACTTTTAACATCTTTAAATACTCCTGAGTTGTAGGATGTGACTGTGAACTAGTTACATGTGAAAAGATTGGAACATAAGATCGAGCAGCCCGTTTGACGCTGAGATTTCTAAAGCCCTCGATTATTCCAAAAATCTTTGTCACAAAAGTTGGATTTGTAATCAGACTGTGTGTGTGTGTGTGTGTGTGTGTGTGTGTGTGTGTGTGCGTGCGTTTGCGTGCGTGCGTGCATGCGTGCGTGCATGCGTGCGTGCGTACGTGTGTGTGTTTGTGTGTATGTGAACCACCAAAGACTTATGCTCAGCTACATGCAAGAAGGCGCAGTCTAATTGGCCTGTCAGAGGAGTATATAGCCTTTTCGCCTCTCTCTCGCACTGTGTCTCTCGCTCTTTCTCTTACCCCTCCCCAGAGAGTGCCATAGCATACAGCTCACTGCTGCTGCAACAGGACAGAAATCAATTCACAGATTTAAATTACCCTTGCCTCTCAGCAAATGTCCTCTTAACCTGATGCCCCATCTGTCTTTCATCTTGCCTTCCTTTTCTTCTCTATTTCACAAACCGTCTCTTCTTTCCCGCCAGCCCATGTGCTCATACCATTCCCTTCTCTCTCCCCTGACCTCTACATATTTATTTGCCTGGTCATCATGTTGGTTTCAATAATGATAAGGCTCTTTTATACTACACTTGAAGTGCACAAGCATTTTTACACCGTGATATGATTTGCTTAAACTGCCAAAATAAAAAAAAAAAGCAAAACTTAGCCAAGTTTGTGGAAATTAATCCATTCCCATTGAGCTGTAAATTAGAGCTAATCCCTCTGGCCTTTATTCACACACATGACACAGGTTGTGCATAACAGTAGATTTGTCATTTCTTTCAGTGATGTATTACTTGTGGTGGAGGTCTCACTGCAGCTAATGAGTCCCTCCCTGCTCGGCTGTTAGATGCATGTTGAACTGTATTACACCTCGGTCAGGGATGACGGATTGCAGATACACCTCAACAGGCCCACAACAGTAGCTGCTCAAAACAGCAGCCTGATTACAGCTCCCACAGGACAAAGACTGCAAAAGGATCACGACTTTTGTTCTAAATGATGTGGAATTTGGGAATTACAGTATTTTCTGCACTATAAGGCACACCTAAAAGCCTTTAATTTTCTCAAAAACCGAAAGTGCACTTTATAATCCAGTGCGCCTTATATATGAAAAAAGATTTAAAATAGGCCATTCATTGAAGATGAGTTCTCAGATGTGTTCCCTATTCTGGTGAAAACAGTTTTAAAATAGGCCATTAATTGCTGGTGTGCCTTATAATCGGGTGTGCCCTATAATCCAGTGCGCCTTATATCTGAAAAAGTTTTAAAATAGGCCATTCATTGAATGTGCGCCTTATAGTGCGGAAACTCATAGATCTTCTTAATCACTGCTTCATCATTGTTGGATGTTTACAGTCTCCTTGTGACTCCCCTCATTTTTTTTCACTCTCAGATAGTTGTTACACTCTAACAACTAAAATAGTAGATCTACCAATCAGTGGCACACAAGCTGCCAGTGTCTCATTTATTGTCATCTCATGACACATGAGCAAACAGATTTTAAGTTGTTAAAAGGGTTACTCTCCCTCCATTGTTACATATTCACTCTCATAAACTTTAGTAATCATCCAAAAGGCTCATTTTATGGTCACAATGGATTTCTAAGATGTATGAGAGATTTTTGCATGATCCTTGACCACCACTTTGGTGGAGAGGGATTAAGTTAAACTGAATTAAATTTCTCATCGGTGTAATTATTAAATAATGTGGTGCAATTTCCTCTGGGATTTATAAAGTATCTATCTATCTATCTATCTATCTATCTATCTATCTATCTATCTATCTATCTATCTATCTATCTATCTATCTATCTATCTATCTATCTATCTATCTATCTATCTATCTATCTATCTATCTATCTATCTATCTATCTATCTCTCTATCTCTCTCTCTCTCTCTCTCTCTCTCTCTCTCTCTCTCTATCTATCTATCTATCTATCTTTTGAGATCACCATTAAGGCCAAGATGTTCTCAAAATAGAAATATATTATTGACGAAACTCTGACTGATATATTGTTTTGGAAAAGTAACAAATTATCATGGAACCAGCAATTAGCTGAATTCCTTTAACAGAAGCTGTTTCCGTTTCAGGGTCCTAACCTTTCACAGACTTCCTGGAAGACTTGCATAGATAAATTCACCATCAAAACAACACCTGTGCTTATTCTGACTACAGTAGGAGGTGGCAGGCCATCACACTGTAATCCTCAGACAGTGTAGGGTAGGGAGGTTAGAGCTGACCTGAATGTCCAAATCTGAGGGAACAATGCCCTCATGTCTCTCTCACGTTCCCCAGCGCCCCAATCTCTGGTTTCTCATGGGATTACTGTACTGCTGTGGGCCATTTAGTTGTAATGTGGAGTACTGTGTTTGCAAACTCTACGTGAATGTAGTAGATTTCTACCTGACAGCATTATAATCCTTTCTCCCGAGCCTGTCTCTTTAGCCTTTGAAGTCTGTCTATAGTTTTTGAAGTTTGTTCCATTTAGTTTACTCGTTGTAAACTGGTCAGGCTTTACAAATAGATATAGACATGTGGGGAAAAAAACTTATGGAGCAAATAGCAACAAAATGCAGCAAAAGAATTTTCTAAGCTTTCCAGTGGGAGACCAATTATATAATTTCAGTATTTTAACCGTAGGGGAAAAAAATTATATAATGAACAATATTCTTCAGTTCGGCATTATATTGTGTCTGAGGCCTGCTCCCTTTGGCTTCAGTAGAGATAAAACTATTCAGACTGCTTTTGCAACACAGCTTGCCTGTGGAACAGTAAGTATATTTGTAAATATCTTTAACCGGTGATACATACAGGTAGTCCTCAATCTACGAACATAATTTGTTCCGAGAGGCTGCTCCTAAGCTGAATTGTTCGTAAGTCGTTATTTACCAAATTTCAATTTATAATTGCCGTTTGAGGTTATTTAAAAGCCGTTGTTACTCTAAATACAAAGTACTATTCCCTAAGACTTACAAGAAACAATAACAGGACATAAGAACAACACAATGAAATCAAATATTGTAGTACCATAATGTAACTTTTAAATCTCTACCTCTGCTCAAAAGTCAGACATGCCACTTTATGCTCGTTTTCTCTGTTTTATTTCCGTTTCTCAGTTAACTCAAGTTCTCAAGTTTCTCAGTTAATTCAACCAGTTATTAACATCAAATAGCAAAACATTAAGAGTTCAGCGTCAGCGTCAGTTAATGCTTCCAGGCAGAAACCTAACCCGGCCAACATTGGTTCCTACATCCTTTTGCCCTAACAGGAGGACAACCCTGCCACTAATTAAAAAAAACTATATGAAATAAGTTTTCTTAAATGTAGTCTATAGTCGACATTGCTGGCACCTTCAACCTCACCCGAATTGTCAGAAGTCTCAATGTTCACGTACATCTTCATGCACGTAAGACACTGTGTGTTTGTTTGGTGCTCAAATGTTTGCAGAGATGTGGATAAAAATGTGGTTATTTTGACATAAAGTAAAATCTTAATCTTCATCGTTAATGTTATGCTGCTTGGCATGGGTTGGCCATGGTGGTACACGGTTGTTTATATCTACAAATGTTCGTAAAGTAAGTCAAATGTTCAGATCTTGTTCGTATCCTGTACTCTATCTTCTCCGCTCTACAATGTGACTAATCAAATCTTAGGAGTCCTGGAAGACAGAATTTCCCTTTCTGCTGATGGATAATAATGCAATCGTCTCCTATAATTAACAAGCAGGGATCTAACCTTGGATGGGAGCTTTTAATAGATCCATGGCCATCTGGAAGCATTGGCAACTTAGTGAGCCAGAATGATGGTATTCAGCACATCAGTGATTTACTGAAATCATCAGTGTGTCACTTCTGATTGAGGTAGGACACAAAAATCTGCTGGAAGCATGTAGAATCCTAAAAAGACAATGACATGCAAAGCAACGCAGTAAGATAGATGAAAGTTTTGGCTTTTTTGGTGTTTTTGTCAACAGAAATACCCATCTACTACTAAAGCTTGCTTGCCTGCTTTGCCTTTGCTAAACATGCTGCTCTTGCACTGTAGTGTAGGGCACCAATCCGCAAAACCAAACCAATCAAGTTTATTTCACGACTCTCATGCCTTTGTCCTCACCAGAACAACTTGATCGTGTGGAGGAGGGCATGAACAAGGTGAACGCAGACCTGAAGGAGGCCGAGAAAGATTTAAAAGATATAGGACAATGCTGTGGTCTGATATGCCCATGTATTAAAAAGTAGGTACCAGCCAGGAGCCCCGGGCTCTTGTCTGTCCAGTGCTGCTGGTGGTGGTGATGTCTGATGTCTCTCTTGTCACAGTCAATGTCTTTTTTTGTCTCTTCTCCTTTGTTTCCCCTCTCTACTCCCCTCCCTTCCTTCTCCCCACAACTTCTTCCTACTCTTTTTTTTTCTCATGTGCTTTCGTTCTTTTGCTGGGAAAATGACAATGTGTCTATAATCAGAACAACTGGAGCGCATCGAAGAAGGAATGGACCAAATCAATAAGGACATGAAGGATGCAGAAAAGAATTTGAACAATCTAGGACAGTTCTGTGGTCTATGTACATGTCCCTGTAACAAGTAGGTGCTGCCTGTGTCGCCAGACTGCATGTCTTTCAGTGCTTCAACCGCCTCTTTATGTTCTTGCCTGCTTCTGGTGTACAGAGCATGATGAACCATTGTGTGAACAGTCAGGCCTGTAGCCACAACAGTGCACGCTAAGAACAGGCACCAGCACTGCATGCATGTGTGTGGGCATATTTAAGAATTTAAGACTGAGAGGAAGTGAAAGCTTATCCGTAGGCTCAACACACACATCTGCAGACGTCCAATTTAATTTACAGCTGAAGCAAAATTATTCAATCCTCATTTTTTACACAAAATATACAAGTTTTCCACTGTTTTTAAATAACCAAATCACATAAGAACAGTTTATTCATTAAAAGAAATATTAATGTCTTTGTACATTCATCAGAAAATGCTACTGAATTGCAGCACATAGGTACACACATTAATCAACCAGATTTTGAGGAAACCCCCTGTCAGCCTTCATAATTTTACTTTAAGAGTACAGTAATAGTCAAGTTTTCCCTGTTAAGGTCAAAAACTAAATACAGGGTACAAGCCCTAACTCCTCGATATACACCACTAATGACCCCAAAATTCCAAGAAAGGTTGCCTCTAATATACTCCAAGCCAATCTAGAAACACCACCAAAGATGATTGATGTTGTTCTTGTGGAACAATGAAGTAAAACTGGAGCTTGAGGGACAGCAGTATGTCTGTAGAAAGACGCATGAATCCTGTTCTGAAGTGAAGCACGATCATGGCTCGATGATGCTCCGAAGCAGTTTCGCTTCCTTGGTCACTAAATTTGCAATTTGTATCATGTGAAGGATGAGATGGATTCCACCCCGTTTCGGGAAATCCTTGAAGAAAACTTCTCATCATCTTTGGGGAAGCCATAGATTTGGCATGATGGAACTTTCCAATTGGACGATTATTATGAGCAATCCTGAAAGTCCACCCAGGTTTAGCTTCAGAAAAAGTCCTGCAACATTTTATATATTTTCTGTCACGGTTGCATGACTTGAATCTCATAATAAAACTCTGTGGGATTTGAAGAAGATAATTGTATCACATGCACCTGGTAATACAGAACTAGAGGCCTTTAGCCATGAAGAATGGGCTAAGATTCCTCAAGGAATGCTGCCAGAATCTGGTGTCTGGTTATGCATCAAAACAGTGGTAGGTCAAGAGAGCTTAAGGGTCTCTGTGTCATACAAGAGACATTATTATGTGCAATTTCCTCAGGCATTAATAAAGTATCTATCTATCTATCTATCTGAGACCCCGTCCACATGATGCAGGAACTTTTTGCAAACGATTCGCGTCCACATGACAGCGTTTTCAAAAAGATCTCCGTCCACACGTATCCGCATCAGTGCGTTGATCAACACGTGTATAAGCAGAACAACTCCGAGAACAACAGGAGAGAGGGTCGCGACATGTGAAAATTCACGCTGTTCCTCCTGGAGGACGACCCCCATCACAGAGTTCTCCCACCAGCAGGCAGCGCTGGTGGGAGAACTCGTGTCTGACACAGAACTGGCGTCAGCATCTTTGGCGAGGAATGTGAATGAATGAATAAATAAATACATATATAAACTTTATGACACATAAATAAAGAAACAGACGAACAAATATTTAAGTGCAAAGCATGTTTATCAATGCGTTGAGCTGTTATACGTCAGAAAATAGCCGGTTTTAGCTCCGTTTGTACATGTAGACACGGGTCATATGCATAATGTCACAGCGGTTTTAGCAGCAGGGACACGCCCCCCGGATAGAAAAAGTTGCGGATGCACCGACCACGGGACAATGCAGACCCATCATTTTCAAAAAATTCCACCGTGGCCAACGTTTTCAAAAAGTTGCATTTTCAGTTCTGATATCTGCGTTGTCGTGTGGACGGAAGGCGTAAACGCAACAAAAAAGTTTTGTTTTCAAAAAGTTCCGGCATCGTGTGGACGGGGCCTTATTATAAGGGAGCAAATTACGAGACTGCAGTGGTCAATTGAGCTAAATGAGCCCCAAATTATATTTGGGGAAAAACCACTTGGAATATCTGTTTTACTGAGTTCTTCTTGTGTGATTTGGCTCTTGCAAATATCTAATAAAAATAAATTGCACATTTTGCCAGTAAATATTATGTACAATAGGGGTTAAATAGTTTTGCGTCCAGCTGTACTTTCTCCCTCCATTGCTGTTGTCCTCAAAAGCCCTTCATTCCATTTCAATGGATGAGAGAGTCTCTTCCAGCAGGGAGCAGCATCAGCTGGAATCTGCATCATGACACCCACCACTCCATCAACCCCACCTGAACTGTGACCCTAACACCCTGTGATGCTTCATGCTGTGTGTAAATCAATAGTTGTCTTCTACATCAAACGATTGACTTGAATTTTGTCCATTTTTTCACTATTTGGAAAATGGATGTTCCTACGTATGACTACATATGATTGCATTTTAATAATGCAGACATTCTAGTGCAGTATGTTTTGTAAGTACAGTAGTAATTAGTTAGGTGATCCAAGTCAGTTGCAAACCGACACATTCTTAACTTGCATTCAAAGCATAAAAAAAACACCAAATACAGTTTTAAAATTAACTAACTTTGTAAATTTAATGCTTTGAAACTTTTTATTATTATTATTATTAATTGAGCAAGCCAGACATAAACTGTGAATTTATGATTTTGAGGTTCTGGGTGGAACTCATGTGATCTTTTCTCTGGACTTCAACAGCCAAACTATGGCCACTGAGTCATTTCTGCACATATTAAACTCTATGAGCATCACATGTACTGTACAGTGGCTATCTCAGCACAATATAAAACACAAGTGGCTGACCAAAAAAAAAATGGATACTGTTCTATTTATCTAGATTTTACAGTGGGTTGTTTGCCAGACACCCTTCTTGAATCCATTTACATGAGGCTTTGTTTGTCAAAGTGCAGAAAAAGTAATACACTATTTCACATATAAGAGGCAGTTACTGGGTTTAAATACACTTGTAGACATTTTGACCACAGATGACTACTTTGTCTGAAACAGACGTGAACAGGATTGTGTAAGTGACACATGTAACTAATCTGCTTTGTTTTTATTGCAGCCATCATGTTGCAGTTTTTTTTTTAAGTCACAACCTAATTCTGAATTTATTTTTTGTTTTCTGTAAAGGTACATAAGGAGTTTGCCGGCTCCATTTTTATCCGTCTTCCATATATGTTTTTTTTTTTGTTTGTTTAGGGTTCGGATTTTGTCTGTTCTATACCTCTTTCGTCTCCTTACATGAGCCACTATAGACTCATGCAGTTATGTCGTGTTTCACCAGATCTAGTCACTTCACATGGTAGTCTTGGGTCATATAACAAGAAACTGTCCAGATCACCCAATGTGTGTGGTTTAACACCTGAAGATCACAATGGGGGACATAGCTACTGTCCTTCATTGAAAAATGAATAAGTACTTAAACTTTGTTCGTTGTATTGTTCTCAATGGAAACTTCCTGTCACTAGATACTACAAGCATGAGGGTACAAACACTAATAAGTGTAATTAACAGTGTATAATTCTAAAAACTGATCCATCCAGAAGAAACGAAGGGCTGATCACAGCTACTGTATTATTTGTTCTTGTCTGCAAAATGATCACTGTTCAGGTTGTTTCTTTTATGGGGGTGGCGTCATCAGTTTTCTAACTGTTTGGCTTTCTTTTCATACAGCTGGAAGCAAGATTATTCAACACCCTTGGTATAACAGGTTTATAGGCAAAATCTTCTATTTATCAGCTATTTGCAATAATTAAAGAAAAAACAAAGTTATTTCAAACAGCTGATATTTAGTATATTTTACCAATACTGTAATAAAATATACTAATGGAGGTTGAATAATTTTCCCTCAACTGTAGTTACAGCATGTGTCTAATCCTGGTCCTACTTTATGTTCTTTCCATCCCATGTCTAACATTGTGTTCCACAGAATGTGTCCGCCTTGCATGTCCTTTCACTCTGCATGTTACATGGATGTGTGTGTTTGTGTCTCCTGTGTCTTGAGTGTGGTTACTTTCTGTGATTGTGCTCTGTGAGCTTGTGGGAGACAGTTTCCCGAATCATTATTGGGCCTTAAGTACTTTCTGCCACAAGCTACATGCTGTAAGAGCACTGATACAATTGATCTGTATGTTAGATCAATTATTTAACAGAAAAAAAATGCATGCTTTATTATATGTGGCAGCAATGTTGCTTTTAGAAAGCTAACTGGTTTGACACCATATTATTATGCAATGCATTGGAAACATATGGTGGTGACATTATATGTTTTAATAGTGCCTCACTAGAAGTCATCACCTATATAAATATGCATTCACACACCAATACACAGTGTCACCTATACTGACCAGTAGACACCTATATGCAAGCACATCGTTTGTGTTTTCATGCTTACTTTCATAAAACAATAAACAAGTTCAAAAATAAACACAAACACTCACACTCACACACACACAGACACACACACACACACACACACACACACACACACACACACACACACACCAGAAATATTGACTTAAATGTGTGTGTGGTACTTTAGGATTAAGGGTGGGGGTCAAGCCTGGGGAGGGAACCAGGATGGAGTGGTAAACAGCCAGCCAGGAGCTCGAGTGGTGGATGAACGCGAACAGATGGCCATCAGTGGGGGCTTCATCCGCAGGTAAGTGTGTGTGTGTGTGTGTGTGTGTGTGTGTGTGCGTGCGTGCGTGCGTTTGTGTTTGTGTGTGTGTGTGAGTGGGAGAAACTGCTGCATGTCTGTATGTGTACATCAATTAACATGTATAGATGTGCTTGCATTTGCCTTTGAGTGGTTACTGTACTCATCAGTTACACATCAATAATGCTACATAGCATAATTGGTCTATAATTTTGGCAGCTGTGTCATGTTTAAAATAATAATCCACCATAGACCAGTATATATTCATTCATTCACTCATTCATTCATTCATTCATTCATTCATTCCTTCATTCATTCACTCATTCACTCATTCACTCATTCATCTTAACTGCTTCTTCCGCTTGCATGGGTCGCTGGAGCCTAACCTCATAATCTTAAGGCAATGTCCAAACCCTCCATCCTCCTCCCTGTGTGTTCCAGGGTAACAGATGATGCCAGGGAGAACGAGATGGATGAGAACCTGGAGCAAGTCGGTGGGATCATTGGCAATTTGCGCCACATGGCCCTGGACATGGGTCAGGAGATCGACACCCAGAACCGCCAGATAGATAGGATCATGGAGAAGGTATTGTACCAGGAGCGTTACTATGGAGAAAATGTGATTTTTATTGGTGGGAGTAGGTGCCTAATTTCTAAGGCATGGCCTGATTCAAAATTTTCTCCCCACCACTCTGAAGTCTACAATACTTATGTTTAAAACTAGCTGTTTTATTTGTTACCAGGTACAGTTTAAGTTTTATTTGTAGTTACGCCCTCAGATAAAAATGTTAACTAATCTACACAGTATTTAGCTCATATTTAGTGTGTAGTGTCAGGCTATGTGACACGCAGTGCATATTTAACCTGAGTTTAAAAGAGTATTGCAGGACATCTGATTCACATACTAATAGACAAAATATGGTGTTGAAACTAAGCATTTTCATATTAAACGAAAATTTACCTTTCAGTTGGGAATATTTCATACAAATGTGGCAACTGAGACACTGCAAAAATATACAATTGTGATATGCCATGTGTTTATTTTAAAATAACACACCTTCTTCCTTTACCACTGGGTCTGATCACATTTTCTATCCAACTGCTGGTGGAGTTTTGTAAATTGTGTTGTTTTCTTTCCAGGCTGATTCCAACAAGACCAGGATTGATGAGGCCAACCAGCGTGCTACAAAGATGTTGGGCAGTGGCTAAACTGCAGTGAAAAGTGCTTTTATTCCCCACTAACCCCAAACACCTGAAAAATAAAAACACCAACCAAACCCAGCCCCCAACATTTACACCCCAGCGTCCACTTCCTGTGCTCGACAGTCGGCGCTTCAACATCATGCTTTTATTGTGATGCTTATAGAGGTTTGCACACATGCACATATCATACACCCCTGTGCCCCTTCCCAGTCCTGCTTATTTCCTTCTTTCCTTTCCCTCCCCTTGTTGTTAATGTTGCTCTATGTTGTTGCTCTTTTCATTTGTTAAAGCTAGATTATTAAGTCAAATTCTCCCCACACTGTACATAGTGCTTCTTAAATGGCTTCATTGGTCTAGCTCAGTTGTCCTGTTTTCTTCAGTACTATTTTTTAAGTCTGTGTGTAACATAAACTGTATGTACCTGTTTTACCAAAATATCCTTCCCCATGTGAGTAATCTGGTCAAGACACGCTGTGTATCCATCATTTAAGATGTTGTGATGCTAAATGAAAAGGCTGTAGTGATTTACCGTGACGATCATGAACATGTAACCCTCATGGTTTGTAACCAAGGTCACTGTCTAAATACATTACATATAAATTATTTTCA
Source organism: Antennarius maculatus (assembly GCA_013358685.1). NCBI lineage: Eukaryota > Metazoa > Chordata > Actinopteri > Lophiiformes > Antennariidae > Antennarius > Antennarius maculatus. The sequence continues at coordinate 6,063,405 of CM023606.1, forward strand.
TGTAGACATGGAGCCTTGTTGATCTCAATAATGTAGTGAATTATGGCTACTGTTATGTCTCTGTTGGTGTATCAATGAAAATGTGGATATTAGATCCTGACTGTCTGTGTATTTCACCAATTCTATTGAAGCAGTATTAATGTACTGTAATTTGAAGGTTCTGATTGTATAACTCAGACTATTCAAAAGTAAAGGTTGCATTATTTAATATATTTCATGTAATTCATAAAAACTAGGTTGGTGACTTGTTTATCAGAAAAGTCCGGGGCATTAACCATAGCAGTTAACATTGTGATATAGAAAGGATGTGGAGCTTTGCAAGAAGTTTAATCACTGGGGTCAACAATCAACCTTCACATGTCACCAGATTGCTCTAACCCATAATTCAACCCCTTCAATTTGAAGTAGTGCATTAAGTGTGTTATGCATGTCTATCTGCTGCCAGACACTGAATAATTAATTTACTCAGGCAAAAATATCCTGACATGGCAAAGGCATGCCACATATGTAGGGCACACAGAGAAGAGGCCCATATTCAAATACAATAGTGCCACTCTTTTTGTTTGATGCAGGGGTTCAAAGTCATTTTGGTCTGGGGGTCAAATACGGCTTCATTTGTTCTCAAGGGGGCCAGACTAAGCAAAACTACATTAGAAGTAACAACAAGTCCACTTTTTTTCTTTTTATTAGTGCAAAGAAAAAGAAGTAAATTATAAAAATCTGAGGCTGAACTGGATCTCCTGGCGGGCCAAATCCGGCCTGCGGGCCTTATATTTGACACCCCTGGTTTAATGTCTATTAACCTTTCCAGACTGTGATCATCTCTGTTAATTAATACCTTGGAAAATGCCAATAAAACCATCATAAAAAACCATCACCGACAAAAAGAGATTCCATCTGTTTTTATGGCTTTTGATACTGGTTTAAATCTCAATCCTGTGTAACTGTGCAAACCATCAGGCTGAGTGGAACAAATATGAGAAACATTCACATCATCAGCAGGAGATGCCTCCTGGGAGGAAAGGCTAAAAAGTGCCTTGGGCTGCAGAAGACATATAACTTCTGTATACAGTATCCACTAAATGCTGTATATTATTATTAGTGAAAAGAAGAATTTGCTCAACGAAAGAAGTCATAAGTTACAAAAATCCTGTCTGAAAGACAACACACAGGCTAAAGTCATGACTGTACCTGGGCCATGGAGGCCAGAACCCAGGTGTGCAAGCTGAGGTAGCCTACAGTAGGGCTATATCTGTGTGGAGTCCTGATAGGTCACACCAACGAAGGGGGTTTTGAAACAAGATCTGTGGGTCTTAGTGGTCTCAGCTGACAAACAGCCGCTGGCTAACCAAACAGACCATGGTGGTTGACAAGGAGCAAATGAGGGAACTTGTGAAACATGTGCAAATCTCAGCTGACAGTAACCCCAGAGAGAAGAAGCACAAGGAGATCAAGAAGAACTGGAGGCTGAAGGAACAGCTGGAACATGTTAAGGGTGAATGCCAAAGTGGTCCTGAGTCTTCAAGTCCCCAAACTGGAGCACAGGTCTCAGTCCAGATGATTGCTGTCCTGACAGCTATGGTATTGCACAAAGCCATGATAATCCAGATCTATATGTACATTTAAAAAAATAAAGCACAACTTCTACTGTCCAATAAATCAGATTTATTGAACTGTCAAATTTTCTCATCTCATGTTGAATTTCTCATTTCAAAGAAATGTATTTTCTTCAAGTCAACAGTGTGTTTCTCTGAAACAGGCCAGTGAAAGTTATGATGTAGTCTCAGCCCCCCACAAAGTCACATGACATGGCTTTATGTAAGACTAAAGGCTACAGACAGCATATTGTATGTTATGGAGTACACATTTAAAGGTGCTACCGTGGTGTAAAACATACAAGGTAACGTAAACATAACGTTATAATAACGTTTTAACTCACAATGTTTCTTTTTTATGCTTATGCATAGAGACATGTTATTTTAAAACTGGATCTTAATGGCTAAAATATATCATGTCAGCACAAATATTTAAAACTACATATGAGAAACAAAGGACAAAATCTGAGGCAGACAGAGAAATATGTTTCATCATATATGATGCTAATGTACATGTACTATGGAACCCTGACTTTAGGCGGATTAGAGTTTACCACGTGACGGAGGACTTTGCTCTATGCGCACCCACTCTATAAGCGCACACACATACACACACACACACTTGAATCAACAGACACACAAATTGGAGTAATCCTCTATATTTTAGCTACATACAATACAAGGTCCTCTCTATATATATTATCCATGTGTTTCCACCCAGACACAGTCAAGTAAAATGGATCCAGAAATACACACAATCACCTTCGATTGTGTGTATCTTTTCCACACTCTCCATTGCTCTGGACTGTTGACCCTAAGTACTTAAAATCCTCCACCTTCTTGATCTCTTCTCCTTGTAACCTCACTCTTCCACGTGGCTCCTTCTCATTCACACACATGTACTCTGTCTTACTGCGGCTAACCTTCATTCCTCTCCTTTCCAGGACAAACCTCCACCTCTCTAGCTTCTCCTGCACCTGTTCCCTACTCTCACTGCAGATCACATGTCATCTGCAAACATCATAGTCCATGGAGATTCCTGTCTAACCTCGTCTGTCAGCCTGTCCATCACCATAGCGAACAAGAAGGGGCTCAGAGCTGATCCCTGATGCAGTCCCACCTCCACCTTGAACTCCTCTGTCACACCTACAGCACACCTCACCACTGTCTTACAGTCCTCATACATGTCCTGCACTGCTCTAACATACTTCTCTGCCACTCCAGACTTCCTCATACAATACCACAGTTCCTCTCTGGGCACCCTGTCATAAGCTTTTTCCAGATCTACAAAAACACAATGCAGCTCCGTTTGGCCTTCTCTGTACTTCTCTATCAACATCCTCAAAGCAAATACTGCATCTGTACTACATACATACATATATATATATATACACAGTATATATATGATATATATACACATTATATATATATGTATGTATACCGTAGAGAGAGAGAGAGAGAGAGAGAGAGAGAGAGAGAGAGAGAGAGAGAGAGAGAGAGAGAGAGAGAGAGAGAGAGAGAGAGAGAGAGAGAGAGAGAGAGACAGAGTTCAGTTTTTCTGACAGGATGCCAGCCGGTATTCTTGGATCAAGGGCTCCCTCTGCTGACACCATTTGCATTTGTCCATGTGCTGCATTTTCTCATTCAGCCCCTGATGATGTCAATGGGACATGGCATCAATTCAAAATGTGATCTTGACTCTTCTCATCATGGGGTGTACTGTTGGCCTGTGAAAACTGTTGTGTCATATATTTTGGGGCTCGTTCAGACCTAAGATCTGGAGAAAGCTTATGACAGGGTGCCCAGAGAGGAACTGTGGTATTGTATGAGGAAGTCTGGAGTGGCAGAGAAGTATGTTAGAGCGGTGCAGGACATGTATGAGGACTGTCAGACAGTGGTGAGGTGTGCTGTAGGGGTGACAGAGGAGTTCAAGGTGGAGGTGGGACTGCATCAGGGATCAGCTCTGAGCCCCTTCTTGTTCGCTATGGTGATGGACAGGCTGACAGACGAGGTTAGACAGGAATCTCCATGGACTATGATGTTTGCAGATGACATTGTGATCTGCAGTGAGAGTAGGGAACAGGTGGAGGAGAAGCTAGAGAGGTGGAGGTTTGTCTTGGAAAGGAGAGGGATGAAGGTTAGCCGCAGTAAGACAGAGTACATATGTGTAAATGAGAGGGACCCAAGTGGAAGAGTGAGGTTACAGGGAGAAGAGATCAAGAAGGTGGAGGATTTTAAGTACTTAGGGTCAACAGTCCAGAGCAATGGAGAGTGTGGAAAAGAGGTGAAGAAACGTGTACAGGCAGGATGGAATGGGTGGAGAAAAGTGTCAGGTGTGATGTGTGATAGAAGAGTTTCAGCTAAAATGAAAGGAAAGGTTTACAAAACTGTGGTCTAGAGACAGTGTCACTGAGGAAAAGACAGGAGGCAGAGCTGGAGGTAGCAGAGATGAAGATGCTGAGGTTCTCTCTGGGAGTGACCAGGAAGGATAGGATCAGGAATGAGTACATCAGAGGGACAGCACATGTTAGAGGTTTTGGAGATAAAGTCAGAGAGGCCAGACTGAGATGGTTTGGACATGTCCAGAGGAGAGATAGTGAATATATTGGTAGAAGGATGCTGAGTTTTGAACTGCCAGGCAGGAGGCCTAGAGGAAGACCAAAGAGGAGGTTTATGGATGTAGTGAAAGAGGACATGAAGGTAGTTGGTGTGAGAGAAGAGGATGCAAAGGACAGGGTTAGATGGAGGCGGTTGATTCGCTGTGGCGACCCCTGAAGGGAAAAGCCAAAAGGAAAGAAGAAGATCGAATGCAAAAAGAAATCTTTGTTTTGTCGTGGAAACTGACACAGTAATGTAGACAAACCATAACTACACATTCAATTGTTGTTAATTGTTAGAATCAAGGCCTCATTTACCCTTAATCCCTTATCAGTGATTTTAAACCAAAGCTTATCGATGAATTACACTCCGAACCGAACGCACTCGGATAACGAACCGATCCTGGGTCAGAAAGTTTGACGTCACGCTTTCGGCTATTTCCGTGAATCACGTGACCCCTGTAGTTTCTTTCACGTATGGTTTGTCCTGAGCTGCCCACCACCGCGTTGGACTGTTAGCGCTCACCGCGGTACCATGTTCCGAGCCGTGTTCCGACTGTCATCAACAGGGGCCAGGACTCTGGTTCGGTCACGACCCCCCAGCTCAGGTAGAATTCTGCTCCATTTTTCGTGGAAAACGGCAGGAAAGATGAGCTTCAGGCTAGTCGGCTAGCTGTTGCTAACACCCGTGTGAACGTGTAAGTTAGCCCTTAGTCACATTGATTTTTTTTTTTTTTTAATCATATACTAGCTTTGTGGCATTGAACCAAACATTTATTTATCCCAAAATATCCGTGGAGCATTTTGAATGAAGAGGTATTAAATGAATTTTCATAAAATGACCCGACCTTGTGATGACCCTCCGTAAAGAGGGTTAGTGGCCACGGTCAAAACGCAGCTGACATCAATACGTTACAAAGTCTAACTCAGAAAACATTAAATACACAAAAATCTATTCTGAATTTACTCATATATAATCACGGAAGTCTGTATTAATGTAGGTTGTAACCTGTTTATTGAAGCTGGTATTGATACCTGTGTTGTTCTTTAAGGGTTAAGGACCGTCCATGAACTCACCTGTTGAATTGTCACTTGGTAGCATTCAGAATAATGGAATCAGTGTTGACTACTTTGTAGATTGTATGTTGGAATTTCCCCAGTCTATTTAAATTTAGTACACGTCCGTTATACTGTATATTCAATAACAGGGTTTCTAAGGGAACTTTTAAATCGTAAAAGCCTATGACTATTTCAGGATGGATTTTGTTTGTTGAAAACCCAAGTGACCTATTTCAAAAGTTTGATAAGTAAAACAAGTGAAGTAGATGACTTTGTTCATTGTACTGGTATGATTTAAAAAAAAACAAGTTTTACTGAACTGTATTGGTATAAATTTTGACAGAAATTTATGATATAAAAGATATCATGAGTAACATTTATTAGGAAAATCAGAGTTTTGGAATCGGTTCCAAATTGCAACTGAATCTTTACGCTTATCCCTAAAAGTAAACACAAGACGATCATGATTACAATTATTTCATCCAATGAAAGATCATTTTTTGTCTGTTACACAGATCTAGTTGGCATGTTATGTTATCACTTTAGCATTCTGTCAGGTAGCGTAATGATTGATACTTTTAGGGAGGATTTCATGGTGAAGTTTGAAGCTGCTGAGACAGTCGTCCATTCATATGCCGGTTTGCATTGACTGCCATATAAGATATGATAAGTCTCATACACCAATGGCTTCATACATCAGCAGCACTACCAGATCAAATCAGCAGGTCTGATAAAAGGAACATAGCTGAATATATTTAATTTTCCAAAATACATACTGTAATTAGTTGCTTTACACTGAGACTATGGCGTTGATTCAATTTCATAATTTTAAGTGTTGAACTGGAACTGTAGACGCAGTATCCTGATGCAATAGTTATAAGTATAAGTCAGATTCACTGGTTACTGAATTAGTATTTGACAAATTCTTTGTCCTTATGTCTTGCAGCCCCATTGGCCTCCAGATATTACTCCCATGACAAAGTGGAGACAGATGAAGAGTTTGATGCCCGTTGGGTAATGTACTTCAACAGGCATGACATTGATGCCTGGGAGCTTCAGAAAGGTGAACATTAAAAAATGTATTCACTGTCTCATTGTGAAGCCACATTACGCCATGTGAAATTATTTTTCAGACTCACTTAGCTTTTGTGCCTCATCATCACCTCGTCCTTCTGTATCTCATCCTCAACATTTTAACCTGAAGGCATGAACGCCCTGATCGGATATGACCTTGTACCTGAGGCTAAGATCCTGGACTCAGCACTACGCGCTTGCCGAAGAGTGAATGACCTGGCCAGCGCCATTCGTATCCTTGAAGCCGTTAAGGTGAGAAGACGTCCCTTCATAGTCAGTGGGTCGTTATTGACCACTTCTATACACTTCATTTTGGTGGAGATGTGAATCCTGACAGCTTGATTGATGATCCCTAAAGTTAGTGACAGTCAAGAATTTTTCCTGCAGAGTTTGCAGGTCCTGTCTGTGACAATATGTTCATTGTTTGAACTTGATATTTTTATTTGTGTTTGACAGGACAAAGCAGGCAATCACAAAGACATCTATCCATACCTGATCCAAGAGCTGAAGCCCACACTGTCAGAACTTGGCATCTCAACACCAGAAGAGCTGGGCATTGACAAGTTGTAGACTCATGAGGTGAGCTTGCACTGTCCCATATTACATGTTTCAAGCTTAAGTGCTGATTCTTCTCACTCTGTATCCATATGCTGGCCTACTGCATGAATGTACTCTAGATTAATGACAATAATCATGTTGCTTACTATTTCTTCAGGTTGTGGGAAGAGTTGGATCTCCAGATTCTCTGTTGTCAAATATGTCTGTTTTCTGAATAAAATCCATAATGTCCTGTGTGAACAAAATGATGGAACTAATAAAAAAATGTAGTATTTGGAAAAAAACAAACAATTTTGTTTCTTTTTTCATGCTTAGACTATTTGCATTCAACACACACACACACACACACACACACACACACACACACACACACACACACACACACACACTCAGAGAAATAGTCCAATGACATTTATTTGACTGATCACTGAAAACAATCAAGTTAAATAGACTTTCCAGTAACAATGAAAGCACAGCAAAAGCAACCTGAAGATGAGATTTGAAAAAAGATTGAAAGAGAAAGAAAATTAGACAATTCCCCCCTTCTTCCAATTGTAAATGTAGTTGTGTGTTCATTGCTTCTTGTACATTAAGGATTAGCAATGTTGTGTGAAAGTGCCTTTCTATCTATACGTTTTTATGTGTTGAGAACTTCAATTTTGAAAAATTTCTGGTTGGTTTAAATTAAAGGATTTTTTTTTTCTTTGTTTTTGATTGATTTCCAAATAAAGGCAAAAATGAATAAAGTTTTGATTTGAGACAGATTTCATGATCTATATAATTGTGTAATTGATACAATAAAAAAATTACAAATTAGATTAAAATAATAGGTGATTCAACTATTACTGAAATGGAAAAGTACAATACGAATTATAACGTGAGTAAAGTACTATAGAAAGAATATCATTGTCCATTTGGTTGATGGCTGAACTCTTATTTTGTTCGGAAATCATTATATACGTCACGTGTAGTTGCAACATGATTTACACTAAGAGAACATAGCAATGTCAATCTCCGGCTAATCGGTGGTGTATATAAGTGTGAAACTGAACGCTATGTGAATGCATAAATCCGAACGATGGTCTATCGTTGAGCAGAGCAGTCAGAAAGGATTGACAGCAGGTTACCAACGAGTCGAGGAAGAAAAGTATTTTTCCCGTCTGGGAATCGAACCCCGGTCTCCCGCGGGACAGGAAGGGATACTTACCACTGTACTGAAAAGGAATGCACTATATAAGTAGTTTCTTGTCATTTTAAATCATCATAATATTACAAAGCTTACCCGAGACCACATAATATGATAGTATCGCAGTTACATCACATTCATTACATTACATTACAGTACATTGATCTAGGTTATGGCTCTGTTTTTATTATTTCTTGGGGAGAAAATGTCAACATGTTATCAACGCATGGTTTTATTTTGGTATTTTTTTCCGGAAGTGGTATGAAGCCTGTCACAGCTATCATATTAGCATAGCTGGATAACAGAAGTGTCCATGCTACATGCCCGCTGGTGGGACACCTATAACCATGGCTGCGATGTGTGGTAAACTGTGACAACAAGCGGTAAGATGATGAACGATATAATAGAGGAGCCGGAGAAGGACAGCTTGTTGGAGGCGCAGCCGGAGCGACGAGTTTTGTCGGTAATACCAGCTAAAGCTATTCCCGTTGACGCTAGCTTGCTAATAGACAGTGGGAGGCTCATTTCTGGGCTAGCCTGTGATGACTGACTCTTGATTCCTGATACTTTTTAAAATTAAAAGTAATGCGAATTTTTCTCAGTTGTTATGTTGATACTAGCTCACAAAAGTATCGCAAAGTTGCCAAGTTTTTGAGCTCGACATTAAGTTTGACTGTAAATGAAATCCTGTGGTATTGTTCGTGAGCTTCACAAGCATGAAAAAGTGACATTCATGATCTCTTCCTGTAAAACTGAAGATAAAATTTAGAGGTTTTATTTTCTCAAATACCATTTAGTCCACAGCTGTAAACTAAATATGGAATATCTCTAACTAACTGAACACAGGAGACGAACTAATATTTTCCATAAAGTTATTGGTTTATTCACTTTGGAACCTTTATAATATTTGACACTTAACTACTGTAGATTATCATTTCGTGTATATGTATTATTGTACTGTCTGTCCTTATTTGACCATCGTGGATGAAAATTACATAACATAAATTGTTTGTTTCAGAAACCTCAGGGGCCCAGTAGTGGTACTATACCTAAGAACATTGATGGGGGAATCAGGCCGATTGAAAAGAGAGGACCTTATATCATGTCCAGAGCTCCAGCAATCCACCTCAAATTACGTAAGCATTTTCTTGACTCATCATTGTGACTGACACAGGTCATTATTATGTCTGTTAGTTAGCCAGAATTGTTAGGTGCATCAGAAATTAAAATAATTTATGCAAATTGTTAGGTGCATCAGAAATTAAAATAATTTCTGCACTCTGTCTGTACTGCCACTTACTGAATACCAAGTGTTATTCAGATTTTCATTTGAATCAAATTCAGAAATTCATTTGGTATTTAGCTGTACAGTCCAAATAAATGTCAAACAAATCATACAAATATGGTAGATTCCCAGAGAGAGAAGGGGTGTTGGTTGTTATAAAAAAAGTTGTTAGAATCTCACATGGGATGCAAAGCAAAACTCACATATGTAAGAGACTCCTGTCTTTTTTTTTGTATGCACACACTAACAGTTTTAATTCTTTTAGGTTATAGAATTTGGACAGGAATATAGTCATCTATTTCCTGTATATCTTGATACCAGTTCTGGATGTATATTGATAATCTCAAATGTACAATCATACCTAAATAGCAGACACAGCAAAGAGAAGCATCCTTTTTTATCCTTTTAATGATGCTGAGGTAGTGATCCTTCAGTCCTTAGGCTTTTAGAGAGCTGTTTAACATTTCTACTAAGAGGCAAATCATAAGACCTGCATCATATACATGCCAGGTTTTGAGAAAATGTGTCTGCATTGTAATAGCAACAAGATTTTATACAAGGACTGATTAGATTCAAGTTTTAGTAAAGTATTTAGGTAGTTTAGGTCTTCTTAAATAAAGTCTATTGCCAATGTATTGTATTATCATTAGATGGTATTTCAAGATGTAGAATAATAATCACATTATATTAGTTTGACCTTCACCTTGATCGGTCAGTCCTTGTCAGCTGAAATATGACTCGTATTATTCTATTATTACCAGAGAAACACAGGGAGATGGTGCGGAAAGCCCTGAAGAAAAAAGCTCTGTCCCCGGGAGCCCCAGTGATGCAGCAGCCCAGACAAGGAGCTAAGAGGTAAGGAAAAGAGACATATGAAGATACTTATTGTGTCCCTGTAATACTCAAAAAGAAATGTACATACTTGTTTGTTGATGTGCTGTTATTGCATTCTCATTTTTTTCTCTTTTTTATCTCAATTTAGAACTGTGAAGTTTAACAAGGGCTACACTGCTTTGAGTCAGCATGCTGAGGAGAGTTTAGTTGCACTGGGCTCAGACAGGTAAGGTTATAAATACCAGTTAAACAGGTGATAACATTGTTGAACTCCAACTATATGCAGTTCACTGACATTATTGACACTTACACGGGTTCACAAAAGTTGATTGTATATTTCTTACTCTTCTATAATGTTTGTCTCTTACACATGCTTACCTGAAACAGATGCCTGTAATTCTTCACAAAACATTGCATTCTATTTAAAAATCTTGCTGCAATTATGATTTAGCATCTCCTCAGAAATGCAGTGCAGCTATGCTGATAATGAGAGGATATGCATAAGTTCATTAGAGGCAGTCAGCAAAAAAATGCAGTTTGTTTGTGGAAGCCAATAGCTCATTATACATCTGCTCACTGATCTAAATACATTTTAATGAGTCACATGAATAATTTTTTGCGTTAAGGTCACTATTGCAGTGTACCCTCAACATCGTGTCAGGTGGACGTTTACCAGTTAATGAGTTCAGACATTTTTTGAGTTGTCCAAAGTATTTTGACACAGTGAAATAGTCAACCTCAGAGTGACAAAACCTGACCTACTTGTACTTACAGCGATGAAGAAATTGATTTTGAGCAGTATTCCTCAGGATACTCTTCAGCTGAGGTGAGTCAGCCCTGTTGGGTTTCCTTTTGATTTTAGAAAACCACTTACTTCACAGTTTTACTGGGACAGATGACTACACCTTTGTGTATTTTAGTCTATTAATGTTTGTTCAGGGTGGTTTGTGTCATTATCAACCCGGGCTTTGTTTTTGCAAAGTTTGTCCTCTCATCTATAACTTTTGTCCAATCTTTCACCAACACATCAGCAATCCATTTCAGGTCTTCACACGCAACTGGAAGCCTAACATCCAATCCTTTTCAGTTCCCAATGCGTGTATTTAGAGGCTAATGATGAAACTAAATCTGTCTGCATGATAAACATAAAAAAGCCAACAGTAACAAGTAAGTAGTTAAAAGGATGAACCGGTGTTAGTAAATCAGTCATATGGAGCCAGATATCTCCTGATTCCAGATAAGCCTAACCCAAAAGTCACCCAGACCTACTTTTAGTTGATGTCCATCATACTTATGTTTACCTGGTTACTCAACATTGTGTTATTTAAATTTCTGTGTGTTTTAGTGCAATTATAATTGCCTTTGATCTTTGACTTATTTACATTGTAGACTTGTAGCTTGATACAACATTTATGTGTGTTTGGACACATTTTTCAGAATCACATTCATAAAGATGAATTTTGATCATCAAATGTGGAGTGCAGACAACATTTAATGTAGGATCACACAGAGTATTGTAAATATTTTATAGTGTTTATTTCAGGTAACCCAATGGTGGAGGGATAGGTGGCTGTATACCAGACTGAAATGTTATTGAGGTTTTCCTCTGTGCTCTCCAGGTACATCCCGATTTAAGCAGGCAGCTGCTTCAGGATGGCTACCGATTAGATGAGATCCCAGATGACGAGGACCTGGACCTGATTCCGCCCAAAGCCATGGGCTCCTCAATGTGTTGCTGCTTTGAGGGCCCATCCTGTTGCATGCAGTGATGCTGGTGCAGTGAGTGGAACCTTGTAAAGCCAAGGGTTAGCCTGACTTCAGTCACTGATGCCAGATGCGTTGTTTCTCACCCTGGAACACTGCTGTGCTGCGTGAGGACTTCCAGCTCTGAAGCCAAATTCCTGTTCAGTCAGGACTGAGTGCACTGAGAACACTCGCTACACATGAAAATATGGATAGATATAAGAAAAAGCCTTATCCACTGTGACCCCAAAGTTATTTGATTTTTTTTTTTTTTAATAGAACTACTTGATGAAATACTAACTATGTCAGTGCTCTAAATAGAACAGTAGAGCATCTCACTATTTGGGGTATATTCATGATGTTGACTCGATAGAGAGCTGGTTACTGTCTTGTTCTGATAATCCTGTCTGCAGCCTTTGTGCATAACATGCACACACACGTGGTGTGTTGAGTTCTGATGTTTTGCTGCTTTTTAAAAGTTAGCCTTTTACACTTATCACTCCACCATTCACACTTCAACATTCCCTCATTACTCTTGCTTTCAGAAGCTCTGCCTTTTGAAGGAATTCCAAACTTAGATGGTCTCTGCTTGTGGGAAAAATATATTGTTTGAAATCAGATCTAGCGTGATTTCTTTGTGTAATGATTCCCATGTAATGTGTTTTTTTTTTCATCTGACAAATCAGACATGCTGTAGAGACAATAAGCCCTGTCTAGAATTTCTTTTGTAGTGTTTCATATTTTCTGTATTTTGTGTCCAAGATGAAAGTTGTCAAACTGCTACATATCATGTTAAGTAAGAAAACTATGATGAAAAGTTGTCCAACAAAGTTGTTCATCGTTTGTCAGAACGATTGCCACAGTTCCCAGTTGTTACTTTTATGGCACAAAATGTATGCAAGTAAGTTACTGAAGTGCTTTTATAGATGAACCAATGATAGTTGAGAATAGATTTTATAGCTCTGTGGTTGGAAGGAGTTGCTCTCCTTAAAGTGATGTCTGCTTATAAAAAGGCGTTACAAAAATGCTGAGGCATAAGACCAAAAAATACTACTCGTTACTGTCATGAATACAGCTCATGTGGGTGTATGCTTCTGATATGCTCTTCAAAAACTCAATTGTGAACGATGGACTGATGTTTTTTTCTTTTTTTCCAAAGGTGTGACTGTGTCATGTTGGATTAGAACATTGTCTTTTATTTAATATCCAGGTTACTCATCGTAAACACATCAGTGTTAAGGATGGCTCTTTTGCGTCATTGTATTTATTTATATATTTGTTGGTGACACTAGAACAATTCTTAAAAACAGATTTATACAAACATTGAATTATATGTTTACCTTTTGTTATTTTAAAAACTTGTTACGTGTCGTTTTAGCTGTATGTTGGAGTTTATTTCTGTTTATGATGTGTCTACTGGTCATCACACAAAACACACTTATGTACTGAAAATGACTCCTTTATCATAAAGAAGTTCTTTTGTCTATTCACTTTAAAAATGCTCTTGTTCACTCATGTCACAGCCTTGGCCAGATTTTTGTGTTTTTTTGCTGTTTGTTTTGAAACTAGTTGAACAGGAAATCTTCAGTATCAGATCGAGTGATAGTGATCACCTCCTTCAGAAGCTGTGAGTGTTCAACTAGTAACACATTTACATGCGTCTGTACAAGAAGAAAGGTCAGATCTCAATATCTTCATACATTCATACATTTTGGATTTATTTGTACATAACTATTGTTTACTTGCGCATAACAAATTGTTATTTATCATTTTGTCTTCTTGGCATAGTTCTCCATCATAATGTCACCAATAAAAGCCAAATCTGGAAATTTTAAAGAAAAAGAAAGAACCTCGGTAGGATTTGTATTTCAGTCAGGATCAATTCACAAATTCAACTTTGAGGGAGCTGTCTGTTGAAACATTTGCAATGAAAATGCAATGTTATAATATTAACATTAATAATGGTGACTATCTCCCGTCAGCACTCCATTGTTGTAATATGGGTGGTTTAGGAATGAAGGCTAATTCTACTATTACACCAAGTGTGAGTCACTTGATGAAGTGTGACATTAATGCTTTAATGCAACAGCTGAATTTACGGTGTATTAACCCTGGCTATAGTTCTGCACAATTTCTGTTTTATATATACACTAATGTTGAACTTATCACCAGTGAATAGTAGCAAGTACACTTGACTCATCTGTTCTATGCAACTGTTGGGACAATCTGCTTGTTATACAGCATTGTGATAATATAGTGTGAGTGATAAATGCAATAAGCACTTATTTTATGATTGTTGGCACCAGTATTTTATTTGATTGTACCATTTAATGATTTATATTACAAAATAAACTTATCTAAACATTCATGTGTATGACTGAAGTAATTATAAAGACTTTTCCATTTCGAAAGATGCTGGTAGTTTGTATTACACATAAACATACCAATTTTTATGAAATCATAAAGGACTTAGTACATGGCATGGAAGACCCATTAAATTTGAAGGGATCTATAAGAAAGAACAACTTCAGGAAATATTTAATTTTTCAATTCTGTAACTGAATTGGCCTTTTCATATATTTGGTGTTATGACAAACTATTTGATGGATTACTATGAAATTGAGTGAAATGGCACATGTGAAAAGAAAGATCCCATCAAATCTGGATTAGATACACTTCAAGGAGCAGATATGGACTTTTTCTTTTGTTTATTTCCTCACACATTGATGATAGGGGTTCTGTTTGGTTCACATAATAATTGACTAGTTGATGATGAAAATTGAACTCTTGAATTTTTTGTAGGTCAAACCCGGTTTCATTTTCAAAAATCCAAACCCATTCTTACTTTTTTTTTGGTTTTGATTCTAAATCCTCTCAACAAACAAACACATCACCTCCAGGGCAGAGAAAACACCACGACGGTGACAATTGTTTCCTCTAGGGGGCAGCATGGAGCTATGACTTTTTCTTTTACTGTATTTTTATTTGTTATTTTTTATTATACATACCCAAATAGAATGTTGTTTATAATTTTTTTCAAGTATTGATGAAAATACATATACGTTTATGACTGTATGTGTGTTTGTGTGTGTGAATCTGACAGTAAATCAGGTGAAACCTTTGAAACGTATTACATTTGTTTGTAACTCCACTTGGGCCATCTAAATTCTGTCACACACGTGAAAAATGTAAACAAACAAACAAACAAACACAACAAAAAAAACAAAGATACAAACAAAACAAAAAAAAAAAAAAAAAACTAAATCAAAACTAGTTGTACTTGATAAGACTTGTCATGTATGTCAGACAGCTCTGAGACCTGTTGCTCTCGCTGGGCGGGCCTAACGCCAAACCATGTGGGGGGTGTGAATGGAAGGGGAGGAAAGAAACGAAGGGAGTTACCTCAGCCCTCAACGTGATATGAGATCTGGCCGTTCTCCAGCCGACCCCTCTGTCTATTAAAGAAACAAAAAAATCACTAAAATCAACGGGGGTTAAAAAAAAAAAAAAAAAAAAAAAGAAGCAGGCGAGAGCTGCGCGTTTTGGAGAGGTAGCGCAGCAGAGAGCACAGGCCGCCGTTCCGCTGGAGGTATCTGCTCCGGTGCCACATTATATATCTGCCCCTCGTGCGCGCGCGCGTGTTTGTGTTTACAAGTGTTGGAACGAGTCCCACAAACGAGGGAAGAAGGAGGATAAAGCCCAGGAAGGAGGGATGGTGGACAATTCAGGCAGCAGTAAGGCACAAATGGTGAGTGGTGGCGTCCCTGTTGGTTTATCTAACCCGTAACGAGCTGAAATCCTGCCGGAGCCGCTGGTCAGCAGCGAGAGGAGTTAGCTAGCTTAACATTAGACTGACCACAATAACAGCCAGAAGAAAACTTTACGAGGTAATTTCACTTCTGTGTAGGTTTAATGTTATAATATCAAGATAACAGGTTAATTTGGTAGTATCACAATCCCTGACGTTATTGAGTCATTTTGACGTGTGTGTGTGTGTGTGTGTGTGTGTGTGTGTGTGTGTGTGTGTGTGTGTGTATGTGTGTGTGTGAACGGGATCCTGAACTTATTAAACCTTATCGCGCTGACATGATCCGTGATGATGTGGCAGCTAGCCAGATGCAGTTTACGGGTTTACATTCTCAGCAGGATTGATTTTATTTCACTTAAAATAGTTTGTCTTGATAAGATGACCTCAGGCACTTTATTTGTAACACTGAAGTTACAGCTAGAGGCTATTTGGTATCAGTTTATGTCTTGGTTTCTTCTTTCTCCGTACGTTTTAGCTGTGATATCTGGATGATGTTATTAAACCATAATAATGTGTTTTACAATATTTGGCTTCGCTTGAGTCATTGCTTGGCAAAAATGAATTTATAATGGAATTTTATCAATGTATTATTTTTTTATGTATGTATTTTTTTTAATTTATGCTTTATATATGCTTTATTAATATTTACAAGTAAAAGTTGAGGCTGTATAATTATTTTAGCAAATCAGATTTGTAGCTGGGATGCTGATGATTTTCCAACTTTTGATTAGTGCTCCTCTGATTTGCCCCCTGGTTCAAACATTGACCAAAGTGAGTGGTTACAAGAAGTTACAAGTTAACAAGCTTTACTACTCCATCAGTCTGATGAAAATTGTGGGGCTGGATTACCTGTGTTTTGTTTGTTAGACTATAGTGAAATCCCACTAGTTACTACATATCATTTATTATTTTTGGTGGGGGGCCCATGTGTCTTACACGTGTCTCTTTTCCTCCTGTATAATAAGATTATGGGGTGTTAAGATTTCACTATATGGTAGGTCAACCATGACTCCCTCTTTTCCTCCTGCAGCCCAGCATGTCTCAGGAGCCTGGTGTGGCCTTTCCACAGAGTACTTCCACAGGGGGGATGAAGCTGGAAGCAGTAATGGAGCACCTCCAACGCCAACAGCAGGCCCGACTGGAAAATGAGCGCAAAGAGAGGAAGCTGCGAGAGGCCCATATCATGTATGCCCAGCAGGTTGCAGCTCAGCAAGCAATCCTGGCAGCTGCTAGGGCTTCTGGAGCAGCTTTCTTGGGCAAAGGCCTGGCTGGAGGGGTCCCTGGTAGTGGCTTGCCACCCCGGGTGTCCAATCAGAGCAGTGTGGACTCAGAAAGAGAGGATGATGAGGACAGAGGTCGAGACTCTGGGGATGACGATGACGACAATGAGATGATGGAAGGGGATGAGGGGAGTGATGAGGATGAGGGAAGTGCCAGTGGTCTGGAGTTCCTCCGCAAACAGACCCTTGCCTTGCAGCAGAGCGCCTCCCGCATCCCAGCCCGTCCGTTTGGCAGTTACTCAGCTTCGGCCCCCCAGAGGACAGCATCCCCACCTATCAAAGTGAAACAGGAACCTGACGAGGGTCTGTCCCCTGCAGGGCCTCATTCTGCTACTTCTCCTAATGGACAGGCCGACTGGGGCTTTGATGATCACTTCAGACAGGTTAGTGTCACGTTTGGTCCAACATTGTCTTTCCTTTTACATCACCTTTTTCCAGGAACCAAACATATCCCTCATACCATGTCCACAATCTGTCAGCATGACTGCCAGCTGCCCAGAATGACATTAAATATGAGTGTTTTCATCTTTCAATCCTAATCTATTAAATCTCGTTCAGAGTTTTCTTGCGATAGGAGGAGTTGCATCATCAAAACATGGTTCTTCATTGTGGCACAGAGAGGCAAGGCCTGTCCACCACTTTCTCATTGGTTGATTTGTCAGTGCAGCCCCCTGGTGTGAGCAGCTGCTTAATCTTGACTGTGGCACAAACCACTTCAGCAGTTTCTTTTGTGAGACACTTTAAATTACCAAGGATGGTTGAATGCCGATTGGCTTTTGTGGCTAAAAATCCTCCTAAGTGACTCCTGGCAGAGGGCCAGCCTGGGGCGTGACATATTCACACTCACTAGGTCTCTTACTCTACTCTCACATTCTGTGTGTGTCTCTCATTTGCTGTCCCTCTTGGCACTTTGCTCTGCCTCGTGTTTGGCTCTGATCCAGGTAGCAGAGTCAGGACTGCTACTTTGATGCTGTGTGTGGGCGGCCGGGTCAGCACAAGGATTTTGGGTCGGTGAGAGGGTTGGATGTTGTACACAGTAGCAACCCATTACGCTCCCTTCCAAAAGTTTCGGCTGTGTGCCAAGGGTGCTTTCCCTTGAACGTAAATATTGTCATAGCACAGTGTTACAGAACGCTGGAATGCCAGCTTCGAGCCAAGCCGAACTACATGTGGTTTAGCATCATAGCTTGGGACATACTAAACAACACAGCAGCCTGTGAGTAATATATAAAAAGCTCTGGTTGCACAAGAGTGGGCAGTGTCAAAGGACCAATCTGATCTTTATCAGTGGGCTGAGGGTGCTCGACTATCATGTGTCTGGATTTTATTACAGTCTATTTAAAGGCAAATGTCTTTGAATGGTGCTTCTCTAAACCACATTTCCAAATTTAGGGAGAGCTGTAGTATAGAGGAGGGAGGAGGAGCAGCTGTATTTTTATTATAACTATATATCAGTCCATGCAGGGATTTGTAGGAAATCCAATTAACATTGTGTAAAATGTGAGTCATTGAATTTTTGTTGTTTCATATTGTCTTTGGAGTTGACAGAGATTGCAGTTGTTTTATTCTACTGGGTTTGCAGGTGTCGTGTGAATGCTGTCAGGACAGAAGATCGCTGCAGCAAAGTTGTAGCTAACCAGTGCTATCTCCGTGGCCCGGTGTCTTTTATTAGGGCAGGAGGCTGGGCCTGGGGGTTGGGGTAGGCATTATGGAACGAGAATTGGTCTGGCCTTTTTTGTTTCCTCTCTTTTATCTTTCCTGCCATTATGTCAGCTCTGCAGTATTTAATGACGGCTCATCTCTTCAGGCAGTTTCAGGTTGCACTGCTGTAGGGGGAGGGGGACAGTGGAGTTTTTTTTTTTTTATGTCATTGTCTTTGGGGGGCCAGTGACAAGCCTGTCAGATGCCACAAATACCGACCTCTGAAATAATGTGAGGAGGACATTTATTATGTCCCAAATGCATGGCTGATGTGTGTATAGGTGTGTGTAGTCGACAAAAAAGAGGCAAATAGACAGAACACCATTTACATGAAGATTTACATTTCATGTCATATTGGATGGAAGCTTTTATCCAAAGTACCTCGTGTCTGACCACCGTCATGCTTTAGAGCCGTCACAGAATATATATACATCAGAATCCATCCAACACAGCTGGCATAGACACAAATAAAATCATGTCATAGTTCACCAACATTTGAAGCAATAACAATGGGGAAGCATTTACAGCATTAGATACACGTATAAGAATAGGAACACTCATAGCGCATTTTTCAGTTCTGTCATCTTTAGTATTTGAAATGTGTGTGGGATGTGGCAACCTAAGCAGATCAAATTGGGCTGGATGGGCTTGGATACCTACAGTGATCATGTCAGTGATGTATGTGTGGTGACCTCAGCCCTGTCCTAAACGGCAGAGTAAATAATTGTCAAACAAGGGGACGGACAAAGCCTGTCGTGTGGGAGAGAGGGTAGGCCACAGGCAGGCCAGTTGGACGTAACACTCTGGCCTCGTCTGTAGGGGAACAGAGGCTTCACGACCCCTGTAATCCACCCCCCACCCACACCTCCAGCCTCATGGCCATAGATCCCTTCCTTCAGTGCTATAATCTCTAAGTGATTAAAATATTTTTATCATTCCTGCTGATCACAGATTAGGCCGTTTATCAGACTGTATTGTGGTGACTTTGACGCGATTAGATTGGCTGGATGTTGTGAGGTCCTCTACAGGTGGTGGGACCACAGTGGCTATCATTCCACAGGCTTACAAGCCATACAACATGTGCACATGCTGTTTGTTCCCAGGCAGCTCCACCTTTTGACAAATGAGACAAAGTAGAAGCTGTGAACAAAGTATTTGCATTGCTGTAATCACAGAGGGAGAGAGGTGACAAGCCCACTTTACATAGAGATCCTGCCATACTGCCATTAGGAAACCTTGTCGTTATGCTGGCTTTGCTTTTTTACACTTAACCAAACAAGAATCAAGTAAAGTGTCCGGAAGGAAAAGATGCATAATGTGCCTTGTCTTACCTTTTTAATCAAAAATTTATTCAGCTCTATCATTACCTTAGCTTCTGGTTAAATGCAGAACAACAATGTTTTTTTTTTTGTCTTCAGAATGTTGAAGCAGAATAACAAGCCCAACCTCACTGCTTCTAATTAGAGTATTGAAGGGGCTATGGTTACAAGACATGGAGATGGACATGAATACCTACAAGATCACATTAGAGCTGAATAGAAAGTTATAGGAATGCTCCAGTCATGACAAGAGCTGTGAAGCTCACAGAATGCTTGCCACATTTTTTAGATACATACATACATTACATTACATTACATTACATTACATACATACATACATACATGCATGCACACTTTATTAACCACGAAAGAAAATTATGTACTATCTGCTCTCATCCAATCATCCAATCATATTAATCATCTCATCATGTTTTAAGCTTTTGTGCTTCATGATATTTCAATGAAGAAAGTCATAAGGATACTTTACACAACACAGACTGGTTCTCTAATTGTTGTTTGTATAGATGCCAGTCTACAGATAAGAGCGCTGGCTGAGGATAGCTCTATCAAGAGGTCTGGTACTTACCCCCTTTTGCATTGTTAGATTTGTAGCCTCTTGGGTCAGATCAGTTTTATATATTATACATCTGCATCTACTGCAAACTCACTAGTTTTTTTTCAGATGATTAGGAGTAAATCAGTGCTGAAGGGCTGCTTTTATTTGCTTTGGCAAAACAGAAGAAAACAAGTATTGTACAACTTGCATGAGGGATACATTTGACATATAAAAGATGTTCCACGAGGGTTACAAGACTAGAGTAACTGGGCTGAAGATCCCAGCCGCTGTTAGCCACTCATCCCTTTTTTTACTGCTCAAGCACTGAAGCTTGTCTGTTGAGCCAGCGCTGTTGCATAATTTAGCTGTCGCCCCAGAAACATATCAGCCAGGAAGTGGGGAGCTGTACGACTACAGTGCAGAGATCAATAAGGACTGTGTGAGCTTTTAGAGGCAGGAATGTTTGGCCTCATTTATGGTTCATTTATGATAAATGAGGAGGACATTGTATTTAGCAGATGGGCTTAAGTTTTCATTTTCAGAATGGAATAACTCTACCCTGGGACATTAGCCCACTGATGCAGCGTTTCAAAGAATAACATATTCTAATGTTTTTCTGTATTGATTAGTTGCGATGATAATCACCTTTGCAAGTGCTTTCTACATTTTGAATCTTAATGTTGATGTCTGACATGTCAGAACTGTCGGTGGGTTTCAAATGGTATACTTCGTCTCATTGTATTCACTGAACTTCCTGCTACACTGATGTAATAAGGTTGGAATTACTGTGAGACCTCTGGTTGTACAAACCACTGGCAAATGGAGATCATTCGGATGAGAGACAACGAGGAAGGCTGAGATCCATTAAAGCACCTTGCAGTTCTTGTTCGGGATAATAAGCATGACTTCAATGTGTGAGATCTGTTTGGTCTTTATCATGTTCAAACTGACATGTACGGACTTGAAACCTGAAAACTTCATTCTTCATTTCTGATGTGAGCACCGATAACAGTGTATTCACATCGTAATCTGCTTTTTTTTTTTTTTTTTACGTGTTTCACATGCACATGTCAGCTTAATAAGAATCTAACAATAACAGTATTTTGTCACTAAATAGGAAGTGAAGGACAAACTCAAAAGGGGATCTGTGCCATAGTTCAGTGCAGCTTATATAGGCTAGGGCAGTGAACATGTGTGTCAAGAACTCTGTAGCTTTAATCTAAATGGAAAATTAAGTTGTTTTCAAATTTCTTATCTTTATGGCCAGTCAATTTATGAGTACCTCTTTGAAATTTTCTGTTTCATTTCATTGTAATTCTTGAAATTCATTACTAGGTTGTTTGTCATCTGAATGACTTAATTACTCCAAAATAGTGTTACTAGTGGCATCTGTGATGAATGGCCTGGACAATAATTGGTTAGTCTAATTTCCAAATTTGCCTCCTTGGTTACAACAATGATCTCTGCAAATTAAGCTGGCTGAAGGTGCCGGACGTTTGCTCACGGGGTTGAAACTCACCTCAACACATTTTTCTACCTGCCGTGACTTTCCAGTCATTCCTTCAGTCATAGATATGTTCAGCTAGAAAGTGGAGTCTTCTTACACTGTTTACCAAGAACAAACACAATCAGCATTTACATTTCATGTTTATGTTTAAGTGGATTTATTTTCTATCCTCAAGCACTCAATTATAATATTTAAAAAATAAATCAGCTAATAAAATTAGAACTTAATAAAAAATAAAATCACATTATGCCCAAAATGATTTTCCTTGGCATGTATTTCTGTTATTCTATCTATAAGGGCTCCACAGTTATTGCAGGTTTTCCAAATGTGGGTGTCTGTATTCTGAGTTGAGTTGCACTGTTCACACATTAATTTATGTGGTGTTTTGTTTTAGTTTAGTTCAATGCTGTGTGAACCTTGCTTTGCTTCATTAACATCTGGCCTTGGATGCTTGTGTTGAAAGACTGCAGTTAGGCTTTTAGCTTTGGATTGCCTTTTTAATGGCATTTTTCTAATGGATGCTGCTCTGAACATAAAGTAGGCTGGGCTTTATGACTGTGGGTGAAATTATGTGATGATGGAAACTAAAGGCCTACAACTGCACAATTAGAGCTGTGTAATTGTTGTTTGCATTTTTTTTATTTTCCAGTGGAATATTGGAACATGTTACTTAATTATAATTAACTGTTATTTATATAATTATATATATATAATTATATATATAATTTGAACAAAAGCGTGTTTTTGTCTCTTATTGCAAACAAACTGGTGACATCTTGACAGTCAGCCGAAACATTGCTTAGTACAATTTTGCAGTTGTTGTGTGTTGTGGGCTTGAATGCCAACCTGAACTTCTTTAAATGAGATTTTAGCTGTTTTCTGTGATTCTTTATACAATAGTGTGGATGGCAAACATCTATTAAATGGCTTATAGAAAAACTCAGGTGGAGAATTATACACGTTTCAATGTGAGATTCAGATTTATCGGAAAGTCCGTGCTTTGGTCAAGGTGTAATTATGCTGGTGTAGACCAAGTTTCATTTTTTGCTGACCTGCTCTTAACAGCCAAGTGTGGATGTTACCCCCTCCCAGAAATAGAGGTATTGAATTTAGTAAGGAGATGAAGGGGGGCGGGAGGGCAGCTAGGAAACGAGAAGAGGGGTTAGAAGGCTGGCTCAACACACTGCACTGCCCCACCCAGAGGAAACATTCCAGACAGAATTAAAGAGTTAACTCTTCAAACAGTGAACATTCCCACCAGGGGCTCCCAACAAGAGACAGGGGCTTTGATGGGGGTGGGTGGGTGCACGTCCATGTTGTAGTCAGGTCTCTGATTGGTGATCTTTCAATTCATTTCACTCAGTGTCGCGGGGGCTGTAAAAGAAAAGCTTAAGGGACTGGATGGGAGGAGCTGGATGGGAGGACCTCTGGAGCAGGAAGACACACTTTTTTTTTATTTGTCTGTGTCCCAAAGGGCACATCTGCTGCTGGCAGACAGGAGGACGCTCCTCTTGGTTAGTCCATTCCCGTCACTCCAGCCACAGAATGGCCTGGTCCAACACTGCACTAATTGGAAGAGTCCATTCTGCTATAACGATTAGCTTTTGTGATGTCAAATACTCATTTCCTTGGTGCTTTTATTATCCACATGTTGGAGTGTTTTTCAGTGTTTGCATAAAGCTATGCCCTTTCAATCTGAGAGTTGAGTATTTCACACACTGCTTCACATGCAGTAAGGTAGGAGAGGAAGGGGAGGAAAATAGGTTGTGCTTGTCTTAGTGCACTCTTCATTTTAATTTGCCTCTTAAACCATCAAGTCCTTTTTCCCTTTTGTATTTGTGGCGTCTACCTTTCAACTGAACTGATCGCTCCATCAACATTATGCAAATGACTTCTTGGGTGACCCTCTCATACACAATGTCACTGAGGCACACATTGTTTGTCTGTATGTGATTGAAGTGAAAGGCTAAAATTCTCTCATTTAAATTCAAATGGTGTGTGTCCATTAGAGTTGTCACACTTTTTTTTTTTTTTTCAAAACTGACACTGGAGGATTGACTTCCTTGCTTCTAATGGAAACTGAGCTACTGATGCCTGCTGTAATTTGATCAGGCCGTAGTGAAGCCACAAGCCCCCCTCCCTACACCCTTGCTGGTTCTATTCGTCCTTTACAACCACTCCTACTCAGCATATCTCAACACCTGCTCTTTAATGAAGGCAAACACAGAAAGGGGAATAGCCAAATGAAACAAAGACATCCAACAACCCTTCTGGCAGCTACAGAAATAGATACAAGGTCATGGGAGACTATTCCGCAAAGTCTCCTTGAGTTTTATATAGGTGGACTTCATTGAGTATAGTTATATATACAGTACACTCGTATATAGATCGCTGTTTACAATGTACATTGCAGTGACCCTTAGCACAGTGTGTGAGGTCCTGTTTGCCCTTGTAGCATGCATGTTCTCTTATTCTCTTCTGAACTGTGTATTTCACTTGTTAATCTTTTGGTGTTCAAAAAAAGATGGATTTTCATTGAATACACTGATTCCATATAAAGTGACTACTATAACACCACGTACTGGGTTTTCTTTTTTTGTAGGACTGCAGATTGTTGATCATAGTTTTTTTCTGAGCACTATGGTATTTTTCTGTCATTTATTAAGCTTAAGCTTCAGTTGGAATCTTTGAATTATTAGTCAGTACAACGGAATCTGAAGTGATCTGTCCTTCCTTTCCCAGTAGTGACTTCTCAGTAAGCACTTTCCCCTAGGGGATCAATAAAGGATTCTGATTATGATTCTGACTGTAATGAGAGGCAGACAAAGAGCAGATTTAGCAATTGTCTGTGGTGTACTTTATTGTGTTATTATGTAGGTATTGTTGTTTGCAGAGCTTCATCAGCTGAAAGCACTAGGACACTAATTATTTGTTCAATGTTTAGTCTAAGACATTGAACAGTTCTCATAGAATGGCTGGGTATTTAACCAGAAATAAACCAAATTCAAGTAATGCTTTCTCAATGCTTGAGAAAAGTAACTAACAATATGTGCAGGGCCACATTCCCTTCCCTGTGACCTCTCCATTTAGTCTGACTGTGATACATAAACTACCAGACATGCAGGGCAAGGCTCCTCACATTCAGGGCAGAAGGATTGGCAATCCACAGGACCTACAGGATAGACCAGAGCTTTAGAACTGTTGTCACTGCTGCTTTGTTCCTTACTGAGATGAGCTGAAATGAGATGCAGGTGGTTTTCTGTGATGATACGCATTGATTATGTTTCAGTTTTACTCCAGTGACCACAGAGAAAAAAATTCTGCATGCATTGAGTCCTTTTGAAAATAAACATATTGTTTTATTACGTTATACAACCAAATAAAATCATTTATTCTTACCCTGCTTCAAAATTCTAATAGATCATCTGCCAGCGGGTACAAAATCATTCAAAACACTCCCCCATTTTACAACCCTTGTCTGAAGTTTTCATGCTGACTGTCACAATGGCATTTTCAATGATTGATCGATGGAACACAAAGCTATTGCCGTGGTTATGAAGAGCCAAACCACAGCAAATGTTTTTGGTAGAGCCTTTAGAAATAGAACAGGCCCTTCAGTCCATAATGCTCCAGTTTTAACAGTAACATGTAGCATTGGAGAAAAACTTTCTGGTTACAGTGGTGTCGGACATCTGAAATTCTTCAGGTCCATAGTGACGCTTTTCCTAAAGGAACCAGTAACTTGATTTTACATAGTTAAGAATTTTCTGAACATTGCTTATTTACACTGAGTAAAACAACGGTAGAACAACACAGCACTGGTGATATATACACAATAGAATTGTCTAGTGTGATGTCTTATCATGAATTCCAGAACTTTGCAAATAGTGGATTAACAATGAAAAACAATAATTTGGACATTTTCCATTGATTTCTTCTTTGAGTTATCTTTTAACTGCTACTAGATGGCTAAGGCTATGAGTTCTCTGGTTGAGGGTTACACAAGAAATTTATCGTCAAAACAGTACACCCCTGTCTTACCGTCTGTCTCGTGTTTATACAGATGTTCAACACCCACGCCACCCCGTTATGTCTTTGTTGCATTTATAAAAGACACTTTGGCAGACTTAAAAACAGTCCCACCTTGAGCAGGCTGTGCTAATAGGGCTAAAGAGAGAAGCATATGTCTGGAAAGAATGATGCGTCTATCAACAGTGTAAAAAAAAACCCCAAATAAATATTCAACATTCAGCAATTAAAAAGAAAAAAGGTTCTAAATAATTTTGGTATTAATTTGATGCCATCACCTCACTGTACATATTTGTTAGATGAGAGTAGCATTGTTGAGAATTATCAAATTGATGAGTTTGATCATGTTCTAGACACCGTTTTTTTCATCACTTGTTTGTAGTTTCTAGTAGACTGTGTTGCGTCAGGCCTTTGTACCTTGCAGAGATGGCCAGGCATTTAGGGTAGAGTGAGAGTTGCATGTTGTTAGCGGTTTTCTTGGCTGTCTCCTTCAATTGCTTTGGCTGAGCTCCAAGATGGTGTCAACCTGCCGGCAGGTGCTAACTGGGCCACTGTGTCAAGGCCCTTTGGTAAACACAAGAGCTAAACTGCCTGGGACCTTCCACGAAGCTCTGCAGAGGAGAATGATGTAAAAAAAAAGTTCCTGGAGGCTTTCCTTTCTAATCAGTCTGACTTTCAGTTTGCAGAGTCATTGTGCAGCCTGCCAAAATCTCATGTAGTTTATAGTACCATGTGGCCAAGTTGTGCGTCTGCCAAGTTTTCAGATACAAGCTGAGTGTAATCGTGTGTGTAAGAGGGTGTTGCCAGCAGAGGAGGAAGAAAGGAAAAGAAACTCTTGGCCGCTGCCCAGGAACCATCACATAATGGTAAAAGCAATGTGTTCACAGCTCAACTTCCAACATTTACATTCTGCAGGGCTGGACATCCTCCAAAGCTGCTCACTTCCTGGATCACAGTCGTCATAAGAAACAAACTGTAAGCTTATATGTCAGAAGCATGCGGTAGGGAGGAATCCTGAAACTTGTGCTTTTGTTAATGCTGCCTCATATGTGGAAAATTCACCCACTCACATCAGTATAAAAAGAATTTCCTCACTGGGGATTAATAAAGTAACGTAAATCTTAATCTTAAATCTTATAGTCCTCTCTCTATTACAGCATTTAAATTACATAATCCTGTATATTGAGCATTCCAAATCGTCTGGAAGCTAAGGCTCTGAATATTTCTTAAATACAGATAGTGTTCTGTGTATTAGGATATGAATGTAAGGTAGTCATTTTTACAGACTCGTCACAATATATTCTGAGGGATGGAAATATCAATGATCTGACTTTTGTTAAACACATCGTTTGGTGCGCATTTTAATAAGTAATAAGTAATAATTTGGACTGCGCTCCATTTGATTTTCTCTTTTTATATAATGTTTATTCTGATAGAAGTCAAATAGTTGACATGAAAGTCACATGTTTAAGTTAAATAAGTAGACAATGTCTGCAGCACACAAACTGTTGGATTCACCTTTTGTCTAAAAAAGGCTTGTATTAAAACACTTAATATTGAAAGAAAAAAAGCACTTAAGGTTCTAACCTGTGGCTGATCTGGTTAATAGACAATCACACTGTGAATAGCACTATGGACCATGTCAACTGCAGTCAATAATTTCAGAAGCAATGTTAGTAAATGATTAAAGAGCAGCACCGAAAATTGAATTATTAACAGGCACTACCAAGAATGTAGGGTATTATTAGAACTATATGTTGGAGGTTGAAGAGGTAATCTTCAATGTAATGCAGGCTTGAGAACATGTGTTTGTGTTCTGTTCGACAAAAACATGATCATTCCATCTAATTGTTATAAAGGTAATAGATAATATACTCTGGCACAAATGTACATATTGTGTCTCGAATCGCAGGGCTCTTTTCGGACAATCTGCATATTAATGTGGAACAAGGTTCAATAATGTTTGTGGCAGATTTAGGATTTCCCAACCCCCAGTGGAGCCGGCCTTGATTAGCTAGCCATCTGGTCAAACAAAGACATCTCAGGTTTTCCTGCCCTAAATAAATGTGATTACAAAACCTGAGGAAGCTCCATGCTTTCAGCGCGGGGACAATGTGTGGTCAAATCAATTGTTTAAAAAAAGCACTAGCTGTATTTATATAAGGTTTGATAGCACAACATTGCAACAAAATCCAATGCATTTGGAGACAATTAACATTAAGTAATGTATATCCACTTTCCATGAGAGGGTATACATGAAGCTGTCATGGAAAATTAAATCAATCAAATATAGCTGTTTGTGATTTATAGGGTTAGTGTGGTTAGAAAGGCATGCAGTCTTTAATGTTGAAGTAGTTGTGGCACAAGACTGTGCACTATAATAGCTGACTTCAGTTCAAGTAAGAAAATGAATAAACCATTTACTGTGGTGCTTACTTATTATTGGAAAATGTACGTCTGCATTTATTGGTTTTAACTATTGTCATTATGTTTTTAAGTTAACCTAATTTCCCAGAAAGAATCATCATAGTTTTATTTGATCTGATCGTATAGATAGATCTGACCTCATAGTTTTATTTTGAAGTCAGATCTAGCTCGTCATGGACTGTGACAGCAAACATTCAACTGACTTTTTTATCTTATCTTTTTCTGTAACATATCTATCTAATTTAATGTGATTAAACATAGTAGTTTGGTGGTTGGGACTGCATTAGAAGGCTTTATGTGAAAATATAACTTATAAAGTATGTATTATTTTTGTCCATGAACATGGTTAAAGAGATTAGGGTTATGAACAACTGATTAAAAATATAACGATCAGCAATTTTTAGAGTTGGCCCACGAATCTAAATGAGATGTTTGTGTATTATATTGCAGCATATCTCAAGTGGTTTTCCATTGAGAAGTGATTGCACGGTAAAAGGTGAAGGAGCTAACAGCTACGCTGTGCGTACAACTACTTCAGCAGGGCTCTAGATTCTTTGAAATCCGTTTTATTTTTGTGCAGTCTGTTTATTGTAATGATGAGTAGAAGTTTAGCAGGTAGTTAACATTACCTTCTTATGTGATTACAAGTATAGTTTATTATCCACTACGTCCTTGCATTTGTTTTACAGTAATCATGATGTCCTGATAGTGAAAGTTTGTTTTATTGAATTTGGGATCAGTAGTTCGTGGGATGGCAGTGGCTCAGCGGTAGAGCGGCCAGCGCCCAGCCAGCGGCGGTTCGATTCCCGCTCCAGCCAGATATCTTCGGAGTGTGATCTGACAGTGGTAGGTGTCAGCTCACCTCCCAGCCACTGCCGAGGCGCCCCTGAGCAAGGCGCCGTCCCCCCCATAAGCTGCTCATTGGGGCGCACCCCGAAGTCGCAACCCGTCCCTCCACCTCTGTTGTACTAATTGTCATTAACTGCATGCCTACAGGCCCCTAGTGTGTGTTGTGTTCAGGGGCCTGTATACAATGTTTGTGTGTGTACTCTGACTAACACATATATATGCATGTACAAAAAAAAAACTGGAGTGGAAAACATAATTTCCCCATTGTGTGGACGAATAAAGTGGATTTAATTTAATTTCATTTAATTTCATTTTCATATTGTGTTGTTTTTAAGCTTCTTGAGCATCTCTGCTGTCTTAGGATCATCCAGTAGAGACGTAGTGGCTTGTCGGCCGCTGGAGATGAGCTCCAGATGCGTGACGGGCTGCACCATCCCAGCACGGGTCCCTGGAGGGTATTGGTCTGTCAGAGGTGGAATGCCCCGGCACACTTAACACTAGCTGAGAGGAACCAGATACCTCTGGCGCTGAACAGAGAAATCATTCCCTATCGATTAAACTATACAGAAAACTGTGAATTGTGCTTATGGTTTCAACATTTGATATTCCAGATTTAGAGTGGTAGTCATAACACTACCTTCTCCAATGGAAGAAAACATAAGTGGACATTCTTCTAGCCCTCCCTTTACCTCTTCAGAAATAAGCCACACAAAGAAGTCTTTTACCCATCTGACTGCAGGCATTATGACCTGTGTCATTTCATATGTAATTAAATGTGATGTGTCCTAATAGTAGTGAAGGCTTTGGTTGATTGAGAATGTATCAAGTTCCTGGTGCTGCCGCTATAATGAGAATGTATATAAAAGCCTATCAGGTCAGTGTGATGTCTGCAGCTTCCATTAGCATGGGGGTGAAGTGGATGCTTGCTCTTTGAAAGATGTGAGATATGCATGGTATTTTCAGGGAAAGCTTTTAACCCAGCAGAAAAGGTGAATAGCAGCTTTGACATAAATTCAGCAGTAAAAAGTTTTGCTCAAAGCAGTACTGATTTTGTGGGGCCCCGGAATTACAATAAAAATGTTTTTGCAGTCTTTGAGCGTCAATGCACTGGAAGGATATAAAGTGACATGTTTGTGAAATAAGTGCTTTGCATATTAAAGACATCTGCATCTTCTTCTGTCATTATTCAAATCAAATTATATAAGTGACAGGGCTCTGAGGGGCCCCGTGCAAACCTTCATAGTTTAGTTGGAAAAACGTGTCTCTATGGTGTAGTTTCCTGGAACACTACGGAAAGGGTTAACTCGTGAAGTACTGTATGTGGTGGCACAGATGTGATTCACTAAAATGTTTGCTCTGCCTGTGAAAGGGTCTTTGAACCAATGAGTGTGAACTTCTGGCCACACCAGCCTATAAACGTTGCATTTGTGTGAGGCATCGAAAGGGGCCAGCTAGTGTAATGGGGGATGGGGCCTCTGCCTGTGGAATGTGGTGTCTTGGTGAAAGCTTGGAGCTGAACAAATGCAGTCAGTTTATTTGACAAACCAGACTTGCTGGTCACCAACAGACAAGTTTACTCAGGGACTAAATACAAATCCACTCCTTTCTTTGAGACAGAAGTCTTGTTGGTTCCTCAGTGGATGAGTTGAAAAAGTGTGTTGATCAAGTTTTTCTTCTGTCAGTCTGCCTGCCTATTTTCATCGTTTCTTTGTATCTGTGACTCCCCCTATCTTTTTTCCTCTGTTTCTTTTTCATCTTTGTAATTGGAGTGATTAATGGAGGGAGGGGTGGTCTAGCCTGGAGCCCTGTTTTTCAGTGTCCTTTTTAGCTCTGCAGAGGCCCGGGCAGGTAGCTACATGTTCAGCCCCTGGACGTTTAGCCCCTTGTCCCTGCCACTTTGTCTGTTCCCTCTAAAGCCAAAAATTTCTTCGAACCAGGAATATGACTGGACGCTCTGAGGCAGACGGACGTATGGGTCTGTCTTTTTGTGCTGCTGCTTTCCTTTATGAGAACAAACACAACTTGCAGTTACCTTATCTGTTTGGTAGTAGGAACTCTACCACATGTTCCAAGTGGCAGCGAGATTTACGTCCTTGTTGTCACACACGGAACGAGAATTAGTTGGAGGCACCGTATGGAAAGCTCACCATTGGATTCTTTGCAGTATTGTATGTGGCAGATAAAAAAAACTCTGCTCAAGCCTGCCCCCAACAGCTCTCACCCGTCAACCCCTCCCCACCAAATGAGGCTCTATAAATGATTTCTGGCATCCTGCTGCGGGATCAAGGCTTCAATTATTTGATTAGGATTAGAGATTCCTACCCCCCATGGTGCTCGTTTTTACATGCATGCTGAGAGGCAGCAGATTCACTTTCTGTGACATCATGTTGGGAATTTTACAAATAGACTTCAGCTAAAGGAATCAGGATGCATGTTCTCCAGTAGCATTTATCTGCTTTAATCACAGCCCCAGCTCTCTTCATTACTGGGTGCACCAAGTACAGTAAATGCCTAAAAACAGCATCTATCTCGGGTAACCACATCATATCTTCATTTACATTTTAAAAATAGAGGAACCACCATCAGGCTTTTACTCAAATATTCAAAAAAAAAAAAGATGAATTACTATGCATGTGTGTGGCTTCTTTTCTGACTGCTTTCCATTTATCACTATTTTTGGCTGCGATCCAGATTTCTGTTGGAAGCCTTGATTGTGATTAAATTACTGCTGCTGTGTCTGTTTAAGAGATTTCCTTCGCTGAACTGTTTTGACAGGCAGCAATTTGGCTAAAAAAGATTAGTGCTGGAATGAGATGTTAAGAGTACCTGTGGGATGAGAGGGGCTCTCCTGTTGTTGTGAGGCCCTGTTACTGGTGTACAGGAATGTTGGTGAATTTCACTAAAGTCACCCTCCCTTTTGTGTCTATTCTGGCAGAGCTTGCTATGAGAGCACAGGCATTTTGTTACTCTTGATTTACTGCCCAGGGTTGCCATAGGGATTTTCCTTGTTTGCATGTATTTTGTTTTAATAGGTGATAGTTGTGGCTCCTTAACTTTTTTGTAGAAAACTAAAACTTGAAGACAGGTTCCCATGGAAACCTTTACTGATCCAGTCAAACTTAGGATGTGTCATTGGACATAGAGCGTTAGGTCACCCTGGGAGCTCAGATCCTGGCCTCATCTCAGTTTCCCTGGCGTAGTGGTAGATGACTGAGGATGATGAGAATTGACGTGAGCTGTGAGATTGCGTCCGGAGGGGGCTGGGGGGCTTCCCTGTGTTTGCACATCCAGGGCTATTGATTTGAACCTCCTGTTCGATGACTGTGGCCCAGGGGAATCGGTCTGCAGTGTGGTGCTGTTGTAGGGTATGACACAGAGAGACATGACAGTAGCTCAGAGTGGAAAGACAGGGGTTGGGGGCACAGCTCAGGGATAACAGGGCTCTAATATGGCAGATACAAGTGCCTGTCTTCATTAGCCTTTGTTTCGTCTGTAGGATCAAACTGGCCGACTGAAAAGCAACTGTTCTCAGATCTGTTCCACATTTGAGATCAGACACGGTGGTGTTGTTTTTTTGCCAGAATGAAATCTTCCTGATTAAAATGTAGATAAATAAGAAATCATTCAATCGGTGCTGAAGTTTTTACAAAAATGTAAAAATTTTCTCCTGATGAATGAATCTAACACAGTGAGTAGTTCCCTAAATCAGTAGCTGCTACTTCAGCCCTTTCCCTCCTATTTGCAGTGAAGGTAAATCACATGATGCTTTTATTATAAACAAGCCGCTTCATCTAATAACAGCTCCACTATCAAATTGGAGAAGTGCTGTCAACATCCTGAGCAATCAATGCCATCCATCCCCCACTCTGCAGCCATTAACCCTTCTTGTTCCAGCACGCCTGGCCTCACTAAAATGGTGGCTGTAGTCCGGACGTCTTTCTATAATGGCTGCATAGAATTACCCTCAAGCCATATATCAATGTGCACTTGTAGTTTGTCCAGTGGAGAAGGAGTTATGTGCAAAGAATGTCAACTTACGGTAGACGGAATGATGTCCAGTGTAATGGGAGATAACATCACATGGTTACACAATGTGTTATTTGTTTGAATAATCGACTATCAACTTTTATTTTGCTGCGCCACCTTCTTGTTAAGATGTCTGCTTTTTAAAATCCACTAATTTTGCCCTTTCATACCAACTGTTCACCTGTGGTCATTAGCATTTTTCTTATCCCAGATTTGGCATTACACCAATTTGTCACGTATGACCATAATGTGATTAGACCACCCATTGCCTGGCCAGTAAACTAACTAAGAGCATGATAGAGACATCCGTTTACAGAGGAAAATGAGCTGCTCATGTTCGGTTTATTTGAATATTACAATTTAATTTGGTATAATTACATTTTAATCTTGATAAATATGCTTTCTGAGGCCTGGCTATAAGACTGGAGGGAAACTTTAGACATCGATACGGCAGTAACAGTGGTTGCGTAAAGTACACACAATCCCATGATTTATACAATTCATAATGATATCAAGCCTTATACGCTTCTGTCATGACTTCTGTTTAAGCAGTCCTTTCGAGGGGGAGTTTTTGGTTGTGATGAAGGGGCTGAGGTGACTGATCGTACGGAGTGCTTCGCAAACCATTGCTATCCACGCTAACTTGACAGAAAAGCATCAAAGTGTTAACATTCCTCAGCTGACCAAGGGCCCAATTCAAGACCCAACATGTCTTCACGTGGATGGTCTTCATGTTCCAATTACTGTTTTTTAACCAGCTCGATGAACTGACATGTTTTCTATAGGTGCCTTGAACTAACTGGTGTTATGTCTAGCAGAATGTACACAACACATAGAACATATAACATAGTCGGAGTGAGTGACTTTAACCAAAATCACAACGTATATGTTCATGTCCTTGAATCTGAACTGCTCTCTAAATTTGATTTAAAAGATTTTTAAGATAACGTGTCATCCATCCTTATATACATCAGTTCATTCAATTGGTGTAACATCAGTGGAAATTTCATTACAGTAATTTGAACAGTAACAATTTTTTAGTCATTTTTTAGACAGCAATTTAAAAACACTGGATTGTCATTAATACGCGGGAGGGCTGTGGTGAATCTTTGTCGATGTCAGGGACACCTTGACCCTTGTGCACACAAAATGCAGGATGTCCCTCAGGGACTTGTGTGTAGGTGTGCAGATTGTTTGTTTGTAAACACAATTGTGAAAACCTAAAAATCATTCAGTTAACCCAACAGTGGCTCCCTTTGCTTTTACATCTGACTCTGGTGAGATAAGCTTAGATTGTCCTGTTTGAAAGCTCATTGCAATAAGAGATAATCTAATTGAGTAAATCTACAGTGATAAGTTGATGGAAAATAAATATATTGCCTGGTATTTCGTTAATTTATTGCTTGGGGAGCAATAAAATAAATTCTGCCCAATTCTGACTTTAGCAAAAAAGGTCTTTTCACTTTTTCCTCCAGATTTTTTCCCCATGAACCCAAATAATCTTTAATTTAAGGTGTTTTTGTTGTAATTATTTTAAATCTGTTTATCTATTCAAAATATGAGATTGACTGAAATGTGTGTGTAATCACCATCCTGGAGAATGTGCACAGGGCAATTGCAGCTTCATCAACATTTGACGTCTGATTTGTTCTTCTCAAGAGTTAAATCGAGGCACATGTCTGAACAGGACACAATATTGCTTTTAAGGACAGACCAGTAGTACAGGCTTTGGGGAAACTATTAATCTTATAACTCAAATGAAAAAATTGACAGCTTTTATTTACCCAGCTCTAAAAACATATTAGCATTTTTCAAGTAAGCATGTCAAAAAGTTGCTGCTCCAGCTCTGTAAATGAAATTATTTTACTGAAAAATATGTAAGTTCTGACAACAGAAAAAGCTTACAGTATAACATCCTTCCGGACAAACATATTATGTATTGGTATGTTTTATACTGTGAAATACAAATGGATGGAGTCATGTGGGGACGTGAGGAGAATAAAAGGTTGCTGTCTTGCAAACTAATTTTTCAACATCAAAATGTAATTTTTTAATGTTTTCTGCAGCCTAACCACACAACAAACTGTATTTGCATTTTCAGTGTCCTTCACCTTTCTTTACATTTATTCTTTATGTTGGTGCTGTGGTTCCAGGTAGATATACTTGTGCTAACAATCATGCTGATGGCGTAACTTTATGGCTCCTTGTTTGGTCATTGTCAGTGATTAGAGTGTTGACCTCTGGGCTATTGTATAGGGAACATCCTGCATGTATAAAAAGTGCCGAATGTAAAGATTTTTATGCAAGAAGAGCGAGCATGTGATGTTATGTATGGCTGCGGTCTGGATTATCTTCCGTTATAATCATTTATAATGGTTAAAGGTTAACAGAAGTGGTTGAATTGTGAGCAAAGGTCTGCATGTCTTGCAAATGTTCTATACTGTATATACTATCATGATCCTGCTATAATCTCTATAACATATTGTAGATAATATAAGCTGAAAGTATAATGTGTTTATGATAAGGAGTGAGTTGTGTTTTTACAACCAAGGCACCAGCATGTGCACATTGCATATTTTTGTTATACTGTACTTGTGCAAACACAAAAGTTTTGAATCTAAGCTGGTCGGCAGTCAACATTATTACATTGAGGAAAAAAATAATTCACAATTAAAAATAGCTACAAGAGGATTATTTATTTCTTGATTTATTAGATTCATGCTCAATTTAGGGTGGCACTGTGGCCTTATTGCTAGCGCTATAGCCTCATGGCAAGAAGGTTGTGGGTTTGATTCATTTCTGTGGAGAGTTTTTGTGTTCCTTCCCGTGTCTGCATGGGTTCTCTGGCTTCCCCCTACCTCCAAAACCATGCACCTTAGATGAATTGATTACTCCAAATTGTCTG
Organism: Antennarius maculatus; assembly: GCA_013358685.1. Lineage (NCBI taxonomy): Eukaryota > Metazoa > Chordata > Actinopteri > Lophiiformes > Antennariidae > Antennarius > Antennarius maculatus. The sequence continues at coordinate 6,099,743 of CM023606.1, forward strand.
TTGGAGTGAATGTGTCCATGGTTGGTTCTTTGTGTGTGTAGCCCTCCAATGTCTTCAGGGTGTACCCTGCCTCGTAGCCAGCTGGGATAGGCTCCTGCAACACCCGGATAAGCGGCCATAGATGAGATTATGGTCGTCTTGTGTTTAAGAAAATGGATTGATGGATGCTCAATGGCTTAAGGTAAAGTCAAATTTATTTAGTTTCCAGTAATGTTATGCTTATGTCATGAGCTGTTGGTCTCTTCCAAATGTCCGACATTTTGCAAGTGAATTCCCTCCCTTTCCCTCACGAGATTACACTTCTGTAGAAAATAGTGTTTGTAAAAAAACATCAGATAAACAGTTAATGCAGATAATACACCCCTGCTCACGAGTATTTGTTTAGGGAGCATGAATGTTGACAACTGTTACACGTATAGAGTTAGAGGGTGAAAATTACTTGCTCTCAGGGGCCTTGACAACCTTTGCCCTGCCAGTTCTCATTTCAGCCCTTGTAATTGCCACTGACCAATGGGCTCCTGTTTGAAACTAGACCCGGGCTGCAGCTATTAACGTCCACCTCTAAACGGATCTTGTTTTGATTCCTGATGCTTTTATAGGTTGTGTCTTTTAGGAGAAATTCCTGGTCGGCACATACCGTGCACCCCTTTCTACCCCTATTTTCCTTTCTTCCGATCTTGTGAGGCCATTGCCCCCTTTCCACGCACTCACAAACATACACACAGCCATGATCAGTGTGTGTGTGTGTGTGTGTGTGTGTGTGTGTGTGAATATGTGTGAGTATGCGTGATTGTGCATGTGTGTTTGTGCATGTGCGCATTAGTTCTAGTGACCAGCCCTCCCTCCCCTGGCCCCTCCTGACAACCAGCTACACTCCATGAACTTGGCCACCCGTCACAGCTGCGTTAAGATTGAAGGATGGGGGGCCCTCGTATCCAGCTGGGTCGGAAGACATGGGTGGGGGCAGGGCAGACCCAGATGCAGATGGTTTAGGTCAAATGGAGATGTTTGAGGATGAAGGGGGAGGGGGGCACAGGAGCTCAAAGGCACAGTTACTCCAAACCCCTGGAAAAATGCACTCATGGAGCTTGAGTATATATTAGTTTTAATCGAAAATTTGCAGCAGTTGTAACTAGATTGAGTTAAACTTGAGTTTAAGCCTGTCTGAAGTTTTTGACCTATAAGCAGTGGGATCTTTGCAGGACAAAAGTACATAAACACTGAACAGAAAAGCAAATTTTAGATTTAAGACATTTGGTTCAACAACGGTGATGAAAACGGACATCAGTTGTGACTAAAGAACTTCTTACATGACTCTAGAACCGGGGCAGTCAGAGACTGCAACATCCCGTGACACTCCTGAATTCAAAATTTTACCCTGACCTACCTTCATAGATCAAACCACTGGCTTTGATCTATGGCCTTACTCTCACTGGCCTTCCCCCTCGTCTTTCTATCTTATCCTGTTCCTGAGTGTACAAAAGTTGAAATTTGACCTTGACCTAGTTTTCTCAAGATCTTCATCTCATTTTAATCCCCTTTGCTGCGAAGATATTTAGTGGACAAATGAATGAATGGACATTGACAATTACAATAAATCACTGCTTTGAAGCAGGATGTAAAAATCTTAATCATTGACAATTGTCTGTGTGTGGAATGTATTACATAGAATTAAATGAGACAATGAATAAATGGAACCACTACAGAAGCTTGTGTTTTTTCTCTTCTCTGTTGTAGAATGGAAGTACAGGCTGGGCGGATGAAGCTGACAGTAGCAGAGGACGAGGAGAGGCCTCCAGAGACTTTGCTAAGGTCAGCATGTGGAGACTGTGATTATGGGATGGCTTCATTGTGTTCAGTTATTTAACTGTTGTATTGAATTGTATTAATTACACCAAATCATAAATTCTTCTTTAATTCAATTAGAAATAGTAAGAATTTTACATTTTTTGAAGCATTCTGTAGGTGGAAATGTTGCCTCATGATGCCTCATTCTATTTGTGTAAAGTTGCACTTGAGCACAGCACACAAATTACACATTATGTTCTGCTGGTCATTGCTATGCATTTATTTTTTACAAACAAATGAGATTGTAAAAAGGACCTGTACTCAAGACTATACACGTCATATTTCCATAACAGCCAGGCTGTACGTTAAATTATGTTTTAACATAATAATTTAACATGTTGAACTGGTCACATGTTGAAACTCATCAGTGCCAGACAAGGCAAGAATGAGAATTTTGTCATGGTGAACTAATGTGTGAATTCAGTGTGTCTACAATAAGCTGTTTTCCCTTTCAGCTGTACGAACTGGACAATGACCCCAAAAGGAAGGAGTTTTTGGATGATCTTTTCACCTTCATGCAGAAAAGAGGTACGAGTGTTCTCTGGAAACCTAGTTTTTTCTGCGGAAGGCCACAACTCAGATCCACAAATATTTCATACACTTAACATTTGAAATTTCAATTTGGGTTTTACACAGCATCTTCAGGCTTCTTTATCTTGTTGACAGTTTTATATACATTCCAATTTGGTAATGTCTATGCTCTCAACCAGTAATGCATGTTCATTGTTTCGAATGCTGGAGGAGTACCTTGGCTTTGTTAGTACCGTAAAGATTAAAAAAAAGAAAGTGATATATTAGTGAATTTTCTATTCTCTACATGTTGGAGAAAGGAAAATACCTCATGACTTCTGATTCCTGTTCTGTGAGGGGGAGTTACTATTTGTTTAAGAGCATCTGGAATTTCACTATGGATTGTTTGCCATATGCTTGCAGCACAAATTGCTTATACACACTTTAAATGCTGCTTGGGCCCACATAACCTGAACAAATAAAATAGTTGTTTCTTGTGCAGGTTTAGTCTTCTAGTATGATTTGTCTAGTGTCTCTTGTCACTGATAAACTGAAAAAACATGCTGTAACTCTCACTAGCTAAGAAATCCTTCACTAATTCCTATCCCTGGAGTAAAGTCCTTAAGGGGTCAGCAGGTGAGGTCTGTATCAGAGCCAAGAGGATCTAGCAGTGACCCATATTGGACAGCAGCCAGGGAGGCTCATCTGACCATGTGCTGCTTTTCCACCAAGACTGCTCTGGCTGGGCAGTTAATGCAATTAACCTTTTATGAGACAAATCTTATGCCAAGCAGGTAACATGGCTTGAGCAAAACCACCCAGAGTGAATCACAATGTTATTACAGTGCTGCATACTTCACATTATGTTTTGGCATGCTGTGATGAGTGATGATGGTGTGTGTGTGTGTGTGTGTGTGTGTGTGTGTGTGTGTGTGTGTGTGTGTGTGTGTGTGTGTGTGTGTGTGTGTGTGTGTGTTTGCATGTGCAGTTCAACGTCATTATGTTTTGTCACAGGCAATGATGGGTGATGTGATATGTATGTGAGTGTGTATATGACGCTTAGTTTGTTTTGTCAGACTGGGATGGATGGTGGTGCGTGCGTATGTGGAGATGGGTGCTGGGAGATCGACATGCGTGTGTGTGTTCTTGCTCACATGTTGACTAAGTCACATTCACCAGTGCAGCACCTTCGGAGTGTCTGGTCTGGTTTGAGCATCCGGAGGTCTTGTTTGGAGGGTGATGAATTAAGTCGAGTTGTAGAGAGGGAGGGACGGGATCTGTCAGGGCCCTGTTAGCATTTCTGTTCAGTGGCAGACGCTGGGAGTGGTTGGCTGACCCTTTACTCTCACTGGTCAGACAGAGAAATCCATCAAGCTGACTAAAATGCCACCCCATAATGACAGGAGATAACTGGTTGATTAGATTGTACCACATTTTTTCTAAATTTGCATCTACATAAGGTAGAATAAACACAAAACTTGAAACAATTTTTTTCAATCATCTCATACTTTTTTTGTAACAATACAAAAGATCAGTATCATTGATTTTGTATTTCTTTTGAGGCGTATAAAATCTGTTATATTTTTTTTTAACTTAATTTAATTTCAGTACACTTCCAGTGACCTACAGTCAGTGTAACTTGAATCGACTTGCGTGGATCAAGTTCCTGTATCAACATCATGATCAGTACAAGTGACCTGTAACAAGGGAGTACAAGGGTCAGTGCGTGACAACACTTGTAACAAAAAGATCTGTCTGCAGGTTGTTCGTGTAATAATGTGATATAAAAAAAATAGTGGTGCGTGGTATGAAATGGAAATGTTGCCTTTTCACTCGGAGAAAAACAGTCCCTGTAGCAAATTGACTTTCACAGCTAGGTAAGGTGAAAATGAAACAGCTGTGACGGTGTGGTGCTTCAAGTCTAGATACAAGCTATTAAAGGGATGTTGCAACTGGCTGTGTTATGATTTCAACCGTCAAAGTGAGATTTTCTACCCTCATTTAAAGCAAAAGGTACTTGGCTGACCTCTCCTGTCTCTCAAAGCTGAGTGTTAACCACTTGGTACAAATCAAAGAAGAACAAGAAATACACTTTAATGATCCCCTTGGGGAAATTATTTTTCCCCTGATTGTGTATATTAAACACGTGTATATAGAGTATGTATGTGTACAGGCCACACACACACACACACACGCACACACACACACACACACACACACACACACACACACACACACATACACCAGGACTATACAAAGAGGAGAAAAAAAGAATGGTATGCACTTACTGATCTTTCCCTCTAATTACTGTCTGAAGTCGTCATTCCATTTCTCTTATTCATACATGTGAGGTCAAAATTATTGCTCTCTTTTTAATGAAAGAATACTCAAAAACCCTTTTCAATCTAATGTCACTTTATTGAAGAAGGAAGGCTAACAGCTGATAATGGAAAATACCAGTCTCTTTCTTTGATTGGCCTTACAAATAGAATGCTGAAAAGTAGTACCTCAATTTGTGAAGTGTTAAGATGGGTTTGAGAATTCCAGTGGAATCTCTGGATGAAGAGAGACAAATGGTGAAGTGCTTTTCCCACCTTAGCACAGGGGCCTCAAATCCTTGAGAGGAAAGCAACAGCGGAAGGAAACCTTACGAGGGATTCCCATTTCCTGCCACTGTGCTTAAAAACAGGCGTGTGTGTGTGTGTGTGTGTGTGTGTGTGTGTGTGTGTGTGTGTGTGTGTGTGTGTGTGTGTGTGTGTTTAATGGTTGAGGAATTTTAGCAGCTGTCCTAAATCTTGTCTGTGCTTAAAGAGGCCCATTGATCGGCTCTGCATTGCAGAAATGGCAGAAGACACACAAACTCCCTCGCCACCTTTACTTCCTAGGTTCCTATTTCTTAGCTGACTACTTTAACATCCTTTGTTGGCCCCCTTCCCTCTAACCTACCAAGTGGAGCTATTTTCAAATAAATGTAATGCTGCAGAACCCTTGATCATTTATTGCAGATAGAATTGTCAGCTGGTGTACTGACATGTAAATCTAATGTAAATGCACTAGAACTGCTTACATAGGTTTATGAGTGGAAGATATTAGACTGCACGAGTTACACCTACATCACTGTTCATCGTCTCCATTATGGTTTCTGAAGTTTCATTCCCACTGGGTAGGAATAGAAGAGATTTGATGGCTCCATGCCATTAACCACCTCAAAGATTTCAATTAAACAGATGGGTCAATGTTTGTTTTGGTTTGACACCCAGCCACTTTTTCTATTTGGCATGCGGGTGTGGGCCATGGCTTTAGTTTGTGAAAAGGTAGTCAACGTGGATGAGTGGAAGGTGAGGCTGCAGGATCTCCTCTCGTCTGTTACAGAAAAAAGAAAGAAGTAAAATAATAAGTGATGCAGCCAACTGCCTGTCAGCGCTGTCCACTTGAGATGATTAATGGCTACAGGCTGTGATGGACAGAGCCAGAGAGAGAGAGGGGCTCCTGTTCAGTGAAATCGCCAGCTGAAAAGGGAGGAGGTAACAGAGTGAAGACTAGTACTTCATCTCTTTCTACTGCAGCCAGAAAGTCCCACACATCGTGGTCCGCTAAGGCTAGAAGCATCCCTGTGTGACACTTGTAATGGGAAGTGTAGACTCAGTTTAAGAGGGACCACATGGACTGCTATTGCTGTTTCAGGGTTAGTTTAGTGAACAATCCCCCCATAGTAGATTTAGGCCTGCCAATAGTACTACTGAGGTAAGATGGGCCTGTCTGTGCCATAATGTTGTTGATGGAGCTAGAGAAAGATGAATAGAAGAATGAATTGGAGGAAGGGAAGGACGGAGCGATGGTAATGATGATAATGACAACATCTCTATTAGTTGCTGCTTCACAGTTAATGCTCATTGCAGTGCATTTGCTCTGTTCCTGTATGTCTTCACTGTGGCTGGCGGTAATTTCGCTCAGGTTCTGTATAGCAGTTTGACACAAAGAATTCTGACCTATAGTGAGAATAGTGAAGTTCAGTATTTTTCACATGCCATTATTCTTCAAAATTGTCAATACATTTTTTGGATTTACTGGACACACATTTAAAATCTGAGTTACATTTGAGTTCCATCAAAAGGAAATTTAAATCTTCCTCTTATTTTCAGATTTGAAGAAAGCAACATGACATCCGTGTTAAATGGGATACCTTTTGCAGTATTTGTAGTGTGGAAGAGTGGCCTCTCAGCAGGACATTAGAGGAAGTTCTCTAACTGTAACCCTGAGACCGAGAGCTCTGTCCACACCAATTACACTATGAATGGGCTCTGGGGGATCCATGTATGCATTATATTACTCCCCCGGTCAGCCTCACACTGGCCCTCGTAACAGGCAGGCCCTCTGTACAAACACCTTAATACAATAGGAAAATTCTCCAGCTCTTTGATACGGCCACATTTTTCTTTAGTTAGTTAACACCCTACACTTCTGGAAATTGGAAGCACATGGTTGGTTGAAAAGCAAAAACGTTGGGCCTTGTGAGTACATTTGTCCATCGTAGATGATGTTGGGTTTTAGGTGAACTCACTCATCTTGGATCAACCTTTTGAACTGCCCCTTTGCTGCACAACTGTTACACAATTAATTTAACACTTATCATCTGCAACATCACAATCAATGTATTTCAGTTGATTTCTTTTCCTGACTTATTAAAGATGCAATTCTCTTAATGGATGTAGCTTTTGAAACCCAAGAAGCATCATTTAAATAGAAGGCAACAATAAAGTGTACTTAGGAAATTACATTTTGTCCTCTCCTGTCTTTCTTTCTGTCTCCATCCCTTTCTTCCTCCCATGGCCCCCACTCCATCGTCCCTCCCCCTCTGTTTATTGTGCTACAGTTACAACCACTGAAACTTGATAACACCATGGGGGATAGGGGTGGAGGGCAATGCTGTGGCCTGCTTGTTGAGGCCAGAGGGGAGGAGGGGCTGGATTAAGGGGCCTCCTATTTTACAGGGGATGATTAATGATCTCCAAATAAGTGGAGGCCAACCTTTTTTTGATAGGGCAGTGCTGATGGACAGCAGACAAGGGAGTGACCATCATGTGTCTGTATGTGTGAAAGAAGAGGATGAAGGATGACGAAGGCAGACATGGAAACCACAGTAGGAGACGGGGTGCTAGGTTGACAGAGGGGAGGTTAAGGGAGGCATTGGTCAGCTTGTGTAGAAGCAAGGCCATGCTCTTTCATGTCCATTTGAAAGCACTTTGTCAGTCAGCCGAGGCTGACCAAGCTCACCGACCAGACAGAAAGATAATCAGGCCAACATAGTGAAAGACCAGAGCTGGCAGTAAAGGGCCTCTCAGGAAAGGGTGGAGATCCAAATGATATACAGATCCCAACCACTGCTTTCTAATCATTACCCCAAGACAAATTCCAAAAGAAGTGGGAAAACTATTCTTATTGGAGACATCCCACTATCCATATATGATCAAACGTTTTGTGGTTGACGTTGATATATTTAAGGGCAGACATTATCTTCGCTTATAGTACACTCCACCCGCTGGCTGGCAAATTACAGCCCAGCCTTTAAGAAAGAAGTACATCTACTTTGGTTGCACTCTTCTTTTCTGTCAAAACAGGAAATAGTATTTTTCCTGATGTTTTTTTTTTTGTTCTGCTGGGAGCTTAGATTAAAATCTTTTTTGACTTTTTGTTTTGTTTGTTTCTTACAAACTAAGACTTCTCTTTGTGCCTCTTCCTCTCTCTGTCTCTTCTTCCCAACCCCCAATCTGCACGGACTCACTGTTATTTCCTCTCTCATTTAGCCAGACTGTTCCACAGCCCTGAATTGCCACTGTGCTGTCCATCTTTAATTACGACCATACTGTACAGGGATTTGAGTCTCTAAGCTGCAGAGCTCGGAGATTCTTAATCACCAAGCTCATAAGTAAATGAGCAGGGAAGATGACGAGAGCAGGCCTCAAGCAGATTCATGCTTCCCAGCGAGGTCATCGGTCAGGGTAAAAATAACACTGGCTGCTCAATTCACCCATGCTTCTTGTTTTGTCTTTAGATGAGTTAACTTTAAATAAAAAAATAAATGTCACTTTCAAATACTGTTATATTTATACGAGGGAAGCATGATGGGACTGTCTTATAAAGAGGATGTTGGGAATAATAATAAAATGTAAAAGCAAAAAAGTTGCTGTCATGTACTTGCCTGTTCCGTTCATGTGAAATATTTCACTTATTCCGTGTTAGAAATTATGTCATTTTATTTATTTATTTATTCATTTATTTATTTATTCGTTCCCACATGAGGCTGTCCATCCCCAAACTCTTGCTATCTCTGGATATCTATGTGTCTTGCTTCTCCATCTGCGTCCTGTCTGTGCTCTTAAAGTAATGTTTCCTGGCCTCCACACCCCTGTGATGGATGGCATGAAATACATTACAGCCCCCAGAGGAGCCCTACACCAGTACAATAGCCGTGAGCTCACTTCCAGTGCAGCCCTGCAGCAGTGTTGCATAAGCCACAAAGTAATGGAGAACTGAGTGTAATGGAAAACAAGATGCTTGGTTTGTGGGAAGAAATTCAATGCCTATCTACATTTGGCATTTTAGTTGATGTGGTTTTCTTATTAAAATAAAATGATCAATAAATATGTTATAATAACTTTGTTTTCAAAAGTAAATTTTTCTTCTGCAACTATACATTGATATAGTCTTGGCATATTGTAATTAGTATGTCATGATCACTTTTCCAATGTTGTTGTAATTGTAATTACTCCACTTAAGACCATGTCCACACGTAGCCAGATCTTTTAGAAAACACAACTTTTTTCACCCCTCATAGAAAAAAATTTGCATCCACACGACAGCGTTTTCGAAAAAATCTCCATCCACACGTAACTGTATAAGTGCATTGATCAACACGTTTATATGCAGAACAACTCCAAAAACAACAGGAGAGAGGACCGGGACATGTGGAAATTCACGCCATTCCTTCTGGAGGACTATCTATCTATCACAGAGTTCTCCCACCAGCAGGCGGCGCGTCCCGGTCCGACCCAGAACTGGCGTCGGCGTCTTTGGCGAGGAACGTGAATAAATGAATGAATGAATAAATAAATAAATAGACTTTATGACTGATAAAGAAATAAACAAATATTCAACTCTCAAGCATGTTTATCAACGCGTCTTCCACGTAGAGCTGTTATATGTCAGAAAATAGCTCCGTCTATTCTGTGTGTACTGTACATGTAGACACAGGTCACACACACTGACATCACAGCGGTTTCCGTTGCAGGGAGACGCCCTCTGGATAGAAAAAGTTTTGGATACAGGGCAGACCCGGCGTTTTCAAAAATCTTCACTTTGGCCGGCGTTTTTAAAAGTTACGTTTTCGTCCCGGATATCTGCGTTGTCGTGTGGACGGAAGGCGTAAACGCAAAAGGGAGGTTGCGTTTTCAAAAAGATCCAGCACCATGTGGATGAGACCTAAACGAGACCTCCCACCACCAGAATCTGTCAAATGCAAATGTGCGACTCACTGTCACGGGTTCCCAAAAGCCAAAAGTAATTAGCATTGATGGAAGTGAAGATTTCCAAGATGAGTGCACAACCCCCACAACTTAAACCTGTTTCGACGTCCTTCTTTCTGTTTGGCTTGGAGCAGCTGATGTCTCCTGTATTGATCAGTAATGCTGGGCCTCAAATGGGGTTCGTCATCCGATGGCTTTATTTGGCAGTCAGGGGTACATTGATTGAAGCAGTTAGCTGTGTTATCAAGCTTGCTAGAAGAGAGAGGGAGACCCTCAGCATTGCACCTGCCAGTGAAGACATCACTGCCAACAAGTCATCCTCTAAGCCAATACCCAATTTGACCAGTGACCTGTCACAAGTGTCGACCACACATAAATTGTATCTCAGAGCTTTGTGGAAGTAAAATGTTTTAGAATGGTTGTGCTGAAGTTGAAGCTTCTGTCATGCCAACATAAACGATGAATAAGACAGATGTACAAAGGAAAACATCTAAAAATGTAAATAGTACATTAATGGAAACCCATTTGTTACTACCACAGACTTCTTTAAATCACTAACCCTATCCCCCAACTTATTTCATTTTGCCTGTCATTTTGAACTCCTACGTTTGTGGGTTTTTCATGATTTTTTGAGGAATATTGTACTCTATTGCTCTATAATAATTTGAAATGATTACTTGACTGTTGAATTACTTAAATTTTTAATTGATACTATTCACTCTTTTATTGTTTTTATTCATTATAATTTTATATTAAAGTCATTGTTAATATTATTATTGTCAGTTAGTGAAAATATATTTTTAGCACTCTAGCAATCCTTTGTTCCTCTTCAGTTTGTTTTACCTGAGTTTCAAGATAATTTAGTGGAAAAAGGCTTAGCCCCTACCCTAACAGGAATTTACATTTGGTGCTTCGAGCCCATCCCTCTATTGTTCATGCAACATATCTCTGTCTTGTTGCTCTGACATATATATTTATGACTCTTCTACTAAGATCGGACATGACACTTTTTAAGGTTGTCTCATTTGATCTTACAGTAAGATGTAAATACAAACCGAGTCATCCACTGTATGTGACCAGTATTCAAGAGTCTTGTATTCTGTGTAGATTTTCTATTGAATTCACTGTGACGAACACTACTTACTTTTTATAAAGTATGACTCTATGCACCTTTATTTTGTCATGCCTGTTCTTGTCATACTAGTAGTTGAACTTGTGGATAGAAAACAACTTCTCTGACCTTTTCCTAAGTGAATGTAACTCACAATACAGGCCTCTATCATAAGTGTTTACAACCACTGCAAATATCAACAGACATTTTACCTCCCTTTAAACTACACACTGTAATTCTGAAGTTGTCATGTCTTATTTGTCCTTGTATCTTCACCTTTCTCATAAGTTTGACTTTTGTGAAAACGTGTTTTAATTCCTGTCACAACTCTGTAAAGCTGTTAGGAGTAGAGGTGAGATAATACAATATGCACTTAAACCTTTGCCTAAATAACCAAAGTTATTTATGCGTTTGAGCTGATGTTTCCACATATTTTCTTAACAATCTATTGAGGCAAATTCTTCTAGAATTTTCAGCTCAACAAGCTACGAAATTGCACAACAAGGGTGGGGAAAATTTTGTTCACACTAAATGCATGTGTCATGTATGAGTAATAAAACAGGTTTTAGTGGTTGTTGTAGTTTGAGCAGAGGCATGAAATTATTAGAAAAACATACGGTAAACATACTTTAAATGTCAAGTGAATCCTTTTAGTTAATCTGCAGGTGATGGAAGTCTTACATTGAGTGATGGAAGTTTCTTTAAGAATAGCCCCTTGAATGTAGTTGATAGTTTTTTACAAAGTTAAATAATACAATATAAAATAAATATGTGGTATGTGGTTTCACTTTAGCATACAGTGAAAGTTCAAATAATTACTGATGTACAAATATGGTGGGGGAGATTGTGATAAGATGCCTAATATAAATACAAAGCTGCAAATGCAAAGGTATGTAATCCATATATTCCTTGGTGCATGATGATGGAGAGTTTTGTTCACTTTTAATTTAGCCTTTCTTTTTGTCTTTCTTATTGTTGTGCCATGTTTGAATTGTAGGTTCACTGCCACATTATGTGTTTGAGCCGTGACATCATCGAATTGCACCACAGTGTAGGAATTGCTGTATAATATGCAAATCACAGACAGATTCCTTGCATTAAATTTTAATATGATGAATATAATCATTAAAAAAGATATGAAACTTAATTTAAAAGATTTGAAATTAGATTTAGCAAACACTGCAGTAACCCTGGGCTTGCGCTAGCCATTTGCCACTTCGCCATAGGAGAAGTAAATTCCAGAGTGGCTACAAGGTTTTTAGCCTGTGTAGCCACGGTGGCATTCTTATTTTTAGGAAGAAAAGGCTAAAACTTACAACTTTTTTGGACTCGCGAAAATCCCCGAGCGATAACATAAAAAAGCAAACTTTTTCCCTCACTAGGCGGCGTGCATCTTCTTCGTCTTCTTCTTCTTCTTCTTCTTCTTCTTCTTCGTCGGCACGCATGCTGACGGAAGTAGCCGAAGTGACCCGAACGCTCCCGATCATTAAATATACACTCGAGTGATGACCTTCTCTCGTCCAATGAAAAAAAAAGGATTCTATTTTTACAAGCTAAACCCTCGAATTGCTGTACGACAAGGCGAGCACGATCGATCGAAAGAAAATGAGAATAGAGTGTTATATAGTAGATTTTGTGTTCAAATTGTAATTGAACAACAAATGGTGAATGCTGAGAGGGGGTAGGAGTGGTGACAGACCTATCAGAAGGTAAATGAAAGATATTATCAATACTTTTTTGTAGTCTTAGACTTTTGATCCCTATGACCGGCAGGAATAACCAGCAATACATGTAAATGTGTATTCACCTTGCTTGCTATAATAGCAAGTAAAACTTACACGTAAACATTGAGTAATACCGAGAAACAAATTTATTAAAATCAAAGTGTCTAAGTCAAAGTTAAAATGTCTTCTAGTCTAAATAAAACTTACAAGTAAACATTGAGTAATATTTTGTAACTCTGACTTAGACACTTTGATTTTAATAAATTTGATTCTTGGTATTACTCAATGTTTACTTGTAAGTTTTACTTAAGTTTTACCATCTTCAATACATTCTAAATTCATCAGTCACCTTCTCAGTTTCATCTTTCAGGTAACAGCAGCGAGATATTTCCATGTTAGTTGGTTACTTTCATATACCTGCTGAAATCTATGACATGAATGAAAAACCAAACACCAATGCTTTTTTGTCAAAAAAAAAAATGCTACAAAAGTGTATGTCTTATCGGTTACAAATATTTATCAGATTCCATACAGCCATCAAATGTCCATTGAATCTGTAACTTTTCTATGAATGTCTTACAGGAAACTGTAGAATTTCATGACCTAAAATTTTTCATACCCAGTTACATAATTGTGTAAAATGTAATAGTGCATTGATTTGACCAACAACGCTGAATAATTATGTAACATAAAATATGTCATCCATCCATCCATGCATCTGTCCATCCATCCATCCATCTCGACATTCCTTCATATCTCTGTCAGCTCCATATCAGTCGGTGTTGATTGGGGTCTAGTCAGTTGATCTGCCGGGGCTGTGTGGATTTAGGAGACTTGGGTTACAGTTGGAGAGGCCATCTCACTTTTCGCGCCATCCAACCTTTTCAATCACCCTCCCCCTCTTTTTCACCAGGTGACCCATCTTCATGACCCATGAAGAAGGAGTCATGTTTCTCTCTCTTTCTTTTTCGCTCTTCTCGTTCATCTCACTACTTCAGTTCAAAGATGCTTTCCTGGCAAGAGGATTGGTGATGGACAATGTGATATAAAATTGCACATGTCTTGTCAACACAGAAATGTATCGCGAAACTGCATTTGACAAACTTATTGCGATGTAACTCAAATCCTAATAGTGTCATTATGTGTAGTCTGCCGCCCTCATCATGTGTTAAAATGGCACCCAGTAAGATTTATAGCTTCTGGCTGTTGTTTGGAGCCTCGCCAGTCTTGTGATGTTTTTCACCACTGACTGACGCAGTTGAGAGTGCACAGAAGACAGGCGCGTAATATACTAGCTGCCTGTCCGCTGTAATAATTCTTACAAGGAAGCTACTCTCACTGTTTCCTGAATAAATATAGCTCAAGTGACTTATCTATCATTTGATGTTTGCTGTCTACCCATATAGTATCACTGTCAAGGATCATATTAAGTATCAGACAAAATAAAAAGATTTAGGGTTGAATTATCTTTACTGACAGATGATGAAATTTGCCTTGTTTCATTTGTCGCTCTGCTCAAAGTTACATTTAAACAGATCTGACATATACAGTTGCTTTATCATTTAATTTCACTGATGGAGAATACACACTTGCATTGTGTTGGCCTTACATTTGTTACTTTGATTGTTATTGCACTAATGTTGATATAGATGTATTACTGCATCAGATAAATTATGTTGCAGCACATTATCCTTTGTCGGTGTCGACGGATAACCTTTTACTTCATGACGATTAATGTTGCAACGTCTTTTCTCTTTCTTGTCTTGCTTCCCTCTTTGTCTCTGGCTTTCTTTCTCCATCAGTCATGACGGGAATCAAACCTATGCAGGAAATGCTATATACTATTGACCTGTATACTATACTATAGGATTTATTAGATGACTGCCCCCCCTCCCCCTTTTACTATCTCTCTGTGTCACTACCAGCTGTGTCTTTAGCTTCATGCTTAGAATAGCTATGTATCTATAGTGTAACATTACATTTAACTTCCCTTATGTGGAGGGTGCATATCTTAACACTTGATATGAATTGGTCTGTCATGCAAGTGGTGTCTCTGCCTGTACTAAAGATAGCAAATTCCATGCACTCAAGGCTTTTTTACCATTTATGTCCTTGGCCATGCATTAAAAATAAAACAAACATGCCCCAGTGTAGAGCAGGGTCCTGACAATATGCTGCCTGCACGCACGAATATATAAACTAAGCAGACAGGACTGCCCATTATAAAGTAAACACCCACCATGTGTAGTCCAGACACTGGTCTCTCTCCTCTGTGTTTTGTTTTCCATGCTGATGAAGATTTGACCCTACTGCCAAGAATACAACAGAGATTTTAAACTGCATCTTCCAGTATATGGATGCAAATTATGAGTTCAAACAAAAATGACTGCAGGTTGGATATAACATATATAATCCCTTTATAATATCACTATAGTCTTCCCTTTGACTAAACTGTGCAACACTGGAAAATCATTGCACTAAAACATTTAATTTTTCACAGGTACAGGACATGGTTGAGCATGCTAGTTTGCACACAACTCCAGCACAAGATCATGCTAAATCTGAATGAATTCAATTAAAGTTAAGGGAAATACATAAATTGTCAGTTAATAACATGCTTTACTGCAGAAAGTGCACTGTTCATAGCATGTAGAAATCTGCCTTGAATCTAGAGGAACAGTTGCATTATTAAGGAAAGTGGATAGAATTAAAGTGAAATGGTCCTAAGTGCAGCGAGTCTAAAGGTGCTCGGCGTCAATCTATAGTGCGTAGATGTGATCATTGGTAGGAAGGTGTGGGTGGTGCTCTGAAAGGATTCAGACACTGCCATGAGGCCAGGGGCTGTTTGTGTTGGCTGACACCTTCCTTACAACAGTAATCCAGTCTTTCTCCAGCTGGCTAGCTACTACACCTCCCCCCTCCTTTTTTTTCCTTTCCTTCTATCCATCCTTCCGTCCCTCCCACCTAAAGGCAGTAAAAGAAATTCTATTTGTGCCTTCTTTTTTTCGTTCTTTCACATTGTCATGTCATTTCCTTTATTTTTTTTGTGTTTTGTGTTTGCACTGATATTTTTTCACAAGTCTAAGAAAAATAGCATTATCCAGCAAAATAATATTGACATTTTTTTTAGGAGAATAGGAGAATTGAAACAACCAAAAACCATGAGTTGATGTAGCAATTCCTTTTCTCCTTCCCTATAACCCCATCTTTCTGTACGGTAGATGGTGATTGAAACCTCACACCAGCAAATGCTCATTCATTAAAAAATTCATTTCCTGTATGTTGTCCTGTGGAAGTCTGTCAATTATTAAGAAATTCCCATTATGTGAAGTCACTAAAATGTAATTTACTACTTCTGGCATTAGAGGTACCTGATTGATTTATTATGGAGGCCCTTTAATGTGGACAGCTGTTTCCTACTAAAAATAGGTCAGGGGTCAGATAAAATGACCTTGTTCCCTCTTTTGTGCTCACATTTGGATAGAAAGCTGGATGTGAGATAGGAAATGCTCATGATTTTGATCAACAGTGTGATTCCATCTGTTTGGTTTGGTCATTGCAGGAACAATATTGGATATTATTTGAAATTGTATATGATGTGATAAATGGCTAACCTCTGAAGAGTCGACCACTTTATTGTATATTTGACTGTAGAATTGAGTTTACATGAACATGTTCAGTGTCATTCTCTTATGTAATAGGAGAGATTTACTTTTTCCATTGTGCAAATGCTTTATACCATGTTGTGGAATCATCATTTACAAAATCTATCAATTATGTAAGTATGGATCATTAAAAAGAAGTAGCTGTTGCATATGTCATCTAATATCTTACCCTCTCCAAATGTGTTATTCCTGAAACTCCTGTATGTGTCAAATCTTTTTTCCTCTGCCAACTATCTGTCTATATCCTTTATCATTGTAGTTTAGCTGCGTGTCTCTTGTGTTCACTGTAGAAGTTGGAGGAAGGATTTAGGGAGTGGTTCAGGGGCCCTCAGCCGTGGCACTTCCCACCAGAGCGACCTCTGACCTCTAGTGCCATTAATCACTAGGCTACTGATGGCCCAGTCCCTTGAGGAAAATCAGTCCGGGGCAAAGGATGATGGGAGGTGAAGCCTGCAGCCAATTACTGATTGGCTAAGAGCAGCAGAGTAGACAAATCAGATGTTTACAGGGAGGCACAATACCCAATAGTTGCTTACCTGAGGCCTGCATGGCCTAAAGCCATGTTGTGTATTGTTGTTGATCATCACGTCTCTAGTAAACATTGAATTTTAGAAAAGAAAGATTGTCGTGGCAGAATAGTATGAGACATTAAGGGGAATGTGATTACGGCTGTGATCAAACGACACGTTTTGGACGGGTCTAATTAAACCTGTTAGAGCTAAATGTGTGCAGGGTTGGGAACAACAGATGTCGGACACCAAAGGCAGGCGGCACCTTGATCCTCTCAAATTGGGGAACTTTGGCCAGTGGTAATGCATTTTAGAACAATTATCCTAATTTTAGTGGGGTTTTTTTTGCCAGTGCCTTTATATGGGGATGGCCCATTTTGATATGCGAAACCTGTGTTATATCAAGTGTTGACTAATAAATAATGTTTTAGATTTCAAACCAGCTCTGGGAATGATGACTGTCCAATTTACTGTCATGAACAGCTGACATGCCGTACAGTCCAGTCAGAATTGTGTTCTGTCTGTTTTTGGGTGGCTTGCTGTTGATATAGTATCTAAAACCCTCCTTGGTAAAATTACAATATTTATTCATGTCTGAGTAAAGACACGGAGTGAGTAAACACGTGTGTCAAATTAAAGCCTAACTAACTGCTGGCCTGTCACTATGTGGCCGATGCTGTTGTGTCTCATTTGTTGTGCTCCCATTGTTCACGTCCAAGCCAGGATGAAAACATGGCTTCCTGCTGACCTGCAGTTTAATTCACACGTCGATAACCCCTGGCTGATCTCTGACCCCTCTAGTTGTACTAATTGTTTCATGCGGGATTGATGTCCAACCCTGAATTAAATAACTGACGAGGCACTGGCAGCAAAGCATTGCCAGGCCTTTCATTCAGCGTGTGTTCTAGAAGCGTTGCTACTGACCAGAGAGATCAAGGAAGGTCCACCTTGTACATTTAGTTTATTACGCTGCCTCAGAATGAAGCTTACCTTCTTTCAGTTTCAGAACGGAACTTTTTTTAAACAGAAAATTTGTTAAGCATTGTGTAACTAATTATTATTACTGTAATCCTGTAATTTGAAAATGGGTATTTAAACTTATCTCAAAAAATGTTTATCTTCGAGTATACTTATCTTGACGAGGCAAAACCCCTGCTGACACATGGAGAGATCGAGTCAAGTGTTTTTGGTTATGTCAGGTTTACATACCGAAGAAGGGAGACTGGATTTTAAACAAAAATTAAATTAATAATTACTTGTTCGTATTCTCTCATAATGCACCTGAGGTTTTTCCAAATGAAAGTAAATAAAGTGAAGTGAAAGTAGAAGGAAGATGTCATCTTTGCCGAGGCTATCTTACTACTTGTTGGCTTTGGCAATAAGATGGCTGTTATTATTAACCACACTAGTGAAGTACTGTTGATATTTTCATTTCAATGGGTAAGGGGAGATCTTGCAACTTTTTTAAAGGGTTGTATTTTTAACCAAAGCATATGTTCTACTACTACTGCCTCATCTGTAGCACAAGTTCCAATGTTGTCTAATGCATTCACTTTAGTTTTAACATTTTATAACATTAACATTATAAACTTGGCTATTAGTTTCTCTTTTTGTGTTGTAAAGTTGCATTGGTCTGAATTACATTTTTAATGTGTACATAATACTCATTTTTTGTTGTACATATAGTAGTCCTACATGTATTTCCAATTCGAATATGTTATCCTAGCTCCCTGTATTTACCTAAATGTGTGTGTATATGCAATGTACAGACCTTAGCAATGGCCTCTTAAGCTCCTTTCCCTCCAATTAGGAATAACAATATTCATATCCTATTGTTGCCACATTCAGAATGAACAGAACAACATGACAAACACTAATTGTTGTTTAATGTACAGTTTCCACTGAACCACTGTTCCTCACTCAAACTTAAGTTCTGCTCTTGTCTTTTAGAAGAGCGTAACAACACGGAAACCTACACCGTCTACACCGTCAACATTATGAATCAATATTAAGTACTTGCACTTAACAGGTCAGAGCTGTAGTTCCCTGGTGGGGCGACTATCCCTCCCTGCTCACTACATCGCGCCGTGTCCTCTCGGCCCCTAGGACATGGCTCTAAGACATGTTGCTAACTTAAGAAAATGAATTAGGGCTAATCTTCATGGCCTGATCACACTGCTATTTTACAAAGTCATTAATGAGTCTGATTCCAGGTTAAGAGCAGCCTGTGGAGGGGCCGAAGGATTGGCTGGCATTAGCTGTGGGGGCAAATCTGCATGACTCCCCTGCGCTGGGTCCAATGGCACTAACAGCAGAGGGGTGTGGATTTACTTAGTACAATCCTCTAAATAAGCTTCATTATACTGCCTATCTAGGATTCCCCCCACCTACCTACCCACCCGCCATTGCCTATGGATTAGCAGGTTGTCACAACCCCCCCCAGTCCCCTCCTCCCGCTCATGCTTACACCGTTACACATTGCACTTTTTGATTCTATTGCAAACTGCGAACTTCCCCTCCTGCAAGCTTCACTGCAGATAAGCTGTTGACAAGATTAATGCATCTGTATCAAAACTCTAGAGCTGCTTTGCTTTGTGTTGGTTTTGAATCCCCTTTTCCAGGTCAAGCCAGATTGCCTCAACTGGGCTAATATGTTTTGAAGCCAAATTTAACAGTCATGCTGGCAACAAGCTTGTCACACTTGTTTAAGCATTCTGCAATACTTTAGACTAGTATCTGGATGTCACAAATGATCCTGGCTGTCAGAATTGATTGATGAATGAATTAACGCATAGAGCTACAATTAGAATTAATAGCTTGAAATGTGTTTCCTTTGTTAGGAGTCATTGTACTCGAGTGGGGGATGCTCACAGAAGAAATAGGCAATCATTTTATGGCTTCCATTTTGCTACACGTTTCTTGTGTTGAAAATGTTTTCACATGTGATACACAACAGCCCACTGAAATAAAAGAATCCACTAGAGAGCATTCATTGTGTGTCGCTAAGCTAAGCTGATTTAGGCATATGACTTGTGCTGTATTGATTTATTGTATGCCTTTCCTCTTCTTCATAGGAACCCCGGTCAATCGTATCCCCATCATGGCGAAGCAAGTCCTGGATCTGTACATGCTGTACAAGCTGGTTACAGAGAAGGGCGGCCTTGTGGAGGTAATCAACAAGAAGATCTGGAGAGAAATCACAAAGGGACTCAACCTGCCTACCTCAATCACCAGCGCAGCTTTCACCCTGCGCACACAGTGAGTATTTGTGTATGTGACATAATCATCAACAAAATTCATTTTGTTGGCCAAAGTAGCTGTAAAATGACTTTTTACAACCACAAATCACAGTCTTCTAAAAGTCAGTCTTTTAAAGACTCTTAGACCCTTATGTAGTTCACTGAAACTGTACTGCATCTCAGTCTGAAACAAGTAGTGTGTGTGTGTGTGTGTGTGTGTGTGTGTGTGTGTGTGTGTGTGTGTGTGTGTGTGTGTGTGTGTGTGTGTGTGTGTGTGTGTGTGTGTGTGTGTGTGTGTGTGTGTGTGTGTGTGTGTGTGTGTGTGTGTGTGGATGTCAATATCAGCCGTTGCTTATGTGTTTATACACATGGAAGTTTGTTTCCACTACAAGGCCAGCCTCCCTCTTCACATCCAATCCTTCCATCCATTACATCACACACAGAACCCATTGATTCTCATGGATTTATTGATGTGATATAGGTCAGAGTTCACAATGAGTAAGGTGGGGTTTGACGGACAGCTTATGCTCTGACGCTCGACTAAAACTCTCCTGCCGTCTTGATGGAAATCTTTCAGTAGATTTAACACCTCTCCATTCTACCCAGTAGCAGGGTGCCATAATGAACCTTTATGTATTTTTAATGCTCTGTAGCATTGCTCTGCTAGCTTTATCTAATGGATGCTGCTCCCAGCTTCTTATTGATCCTTGGCTTTTCTATTCCATCAATATTTAGTCAGCATGCACAATAGTGCATGTTCTTCTAAGATAGAAAACATACCTAAGCTGTGACTATGCATACTTGTAGATTCCCTGTGATGTCATCCATGTATACTTGACATTAAACATTTTCTGTTTGGTGTTTTCTGTGTAACTGTGTTGCAGAAATGTGCTTTTATATGTATGAATATGCAGGAAGAAATTCATAACATAAGTCACTGCAGTGAACACTGAAGGGAAACCTGCATTAGGATACAGAAGAAGATTTTTTTAAATCAAACATAAGTTTTTGAAGTTGAATATGAGACTATGAGTAGAAAAACTAAGAATAAACTAAGACCCTGTGTGTCATTGCACCTTCAGTTAGAATGCTCTGACAACATATCAAATGAATGATGAACAGAAAATAGTGTCATATAATAGATTCACTAATTAGACAGATTAAAAAAGGCAGATGTTAATGTAATTCGGTTAAAGCTGACATCCAGTGTCAGGAATTGGTTGTGCTTTGTTTTTTTGCTGTGATTAGAGCTTCTATGTTTGAGCTGTTGTGGCTGTCTGATCCATTGTTTTGTGAATGTGTGTGTTTTTCTTCAGGTACATGAAATACTTGTACCCGTTTGAATGTGAGAGGAAAGGCCTCAGCTCCCCAGGTGAACTTCAGGCTGCCATTGACAGTAATAGACGCGAGGGTCGTCGTCCAAGCTACAGCAGCAGCCTCTTCCGCTTCTCTCCATCTCCCAGCACAGCTCCCCACATCCTCTCACCTCCCAAGATGCACCTTTCCACTCTTGGGGCGGGAACCTCGGTAGCCCTCAACGGCCTCCAGGCCTCACCAGGACCATCTCTGAAGAAAGGTGAAACCAGCATCAGATGATAATCAGAAAAATATGTTTGTTAAAGAAACAAAAACAATTTATATTTACGGAAACTAAATTTGTTTTTAGCTGAAGCAAGGGTAGCTTTTAACTGAAGCAAGGGTAGCTTATGCATTTGTCTTCGATGTTTTCTAAAAATAATCACAAAGCTTAAAGATTAGGCTTATCTCAATTCCACAAATAGAGATGTGGGAAAAATAAGTTAGCAGCATGTGGTGGTTACCTTTTAAGCCCAGCCTGCCTTCGAGTTAGTAATTCGCTCTTGTGCATACCATACACGTGTGTGACTATGAAGGGTGGTGCTGGAAAAAATCACCCCACATGTTCATAAACCTTTTTCTGGCTTTATGGTTGTTATATTAAACTTTGTAAATATTTGCTTAAGGGAATGTAGTCTGTATGTTGGTTGGGCTGAGTATTCCGATTACAGATGGGCAGAGACTTGAAGTAGTCATAATATTTTTGGGGAAATATTGCCCCTTGCTGGTGTTTAGAAAAACTACATCATATAATAATGGTGGAGCCCTAATGTCTAATTTTATTGATTTTGTGGATCTGTTTTTATCCTAAGCATCTTTAGGAAACACCAAGACAAATTTGTTGTTGTTTTTTGTGGATGTTTTTGTGTATCTGTATTTGAGACAGTGTGCTCGTTTTTGTGCATGCAGGAATGTTGGTGGAAGACATTACTCTTACATTTATGTTTTGTCACGTTCCTTGCCTTCACTGTCTCCAGTCATCAGTGTGTCAGCAGGTGTTTAGTGTTTTATACGGCTGTGTGAGTGTATGCATGTCTACCTGCATTGTCCATCCAGATGTCTAAGAGTTACGTGTGAACCAGTTTTGCCTTGAGCTGCTGGGAGTCCTCAACTTTACTGCTGATTAATAACACGGTTCCCACGGCGGGGTGATACTTAATAATCTTTGAAGCCTTCATTCGACCCCAGTCGGATCATGTTGATAACCGTCATTACCTTTCTGTTTTATCTCTTGTCACTTTAACTTGACTGGAATGTGAGTCCCCTGTAGACGTGGACAGTTTCTGTAGTTAGACAAGTAAAATGTACTTAATTGTACCTGACACTCAGTCTATGTAGTCATGGAAGCCAGAAGAGGTTTGACGGGTTACTATTGATGCGTAACTGCTTTGCATTTCTACAAGCAAAATCAATTTGTTTTTATTTAAATCAGCGGTAGCTAAAGTGGGTTCTGGAAACCAGCAAGGAGTTTTTGAAGGAGTTTCGCAGGGGGGCAGTCAGCTTAATAGCAAGCGGTTTTATTTTTGTAGAATCCATTTTAAAGGTGAGACAGTTTGAAAGAAATTTTGTGAATGTCTGTCTTTCAATTCTCCAAACATGAAGTAAAGTATTTATTTTAATTTTTGTTTTGTTGGAAGTAGCAAGAGAAAACACTTACTGGGAGAATCAACAAATTCCCTAATGATGTCTAAATTTGAAAACTAATGCACATTTCAGTGGTTTGAACTTAAGAAGTTCAGTTAGGGGCCGACCGTCTACATAGTTCATTGCAACCAATTACATCAAAAACCAACTGCTTCACGCATGGTGTTTAGGAACTTAAAAGTGCTCAGCTTTGCCTTCTCACAGCCCACAAGAAAAGAGCCTAGCTCAAAGGCAGTTACAAATTCACCTTATTCTGAGTCCTGAATTTTATTTTCAGTCCATATAGATGGACTAATGGGTCCAACCCTCGCTATTCCAGATGACCTGACCCCATCTATCATGGCTGCAAGACCCTCGATGGCACTGGCCCTGGGTCAGCAGCAGGTTGCTGGTTTGGCAAGAGCTGCCACGCTGGAACAGCTGAGAGAAAAGCTGGAAACTGGTGGAGGAGAAGGACCCGAGAGAAAGATGGCCCGCTTGGCAGAAGAGCAGCAGCGCCTGATGCAGCAGGCGTTCCAGCAAAACCTGCTGGCAATGGCTTCTCAAATGCCCATGAACCTGCGCCTGGGAGCCCCCACCATCACCACCAGAGGTCAGTGTTGATGCAAATGTATTTTACAAGGTTTGCCGTTAACATTTTGTGTGAATGTATAATTAAGTATCAGTGTTTCTGAACTCCATTATTAAATGGTGCGTTATGGGAATGTATTTCACCTGAATCCAGCAGAACCTCCTTAATGAAATGTTGTTTCTGTTTCTTAAGATGAGAAGCGTCAGGATATGTCTCTTAGCATCTCAACTAATGGAAATGCCAGCATCACTGTCTCTGTGGAGGTCAATGGCACAATTTACTCAGGTTTGTCAGAAGTTTCAAACTGTTGCATGTCCTTGTTAATCATGATGATATGGTAAACACCTCAGCTTCTATTCCTAATTGTTTAAATCCACAAGTAGAATTTATGGCCTCTAGTCTTACTGCCTTTAATTCTATTGGTCATGTTAATTAGGTCATTTGCACATCCTGAAAATATTATCTTTGCCTGTGCAATAATGAAAATGTCTCTCCCTGTGTGACAGGAACCCTGTTTGCCCAGAAGTCTGGAGGGGCCCCGGGGCCTGCTATGTCGGCTGCTGCTGCCTCAGCCTCAGCCTCCCCTGCCGGAACCAGCACTAGCTTTGGCTTCTCTGCACCCATGGCTCAGACCCTCAGCCCTTCATCGTCCTCCTCCTCTAAGGGTCCTGGCTCGGCTGAGCCAACCCCCAGTGGGTCACCCTAACTCAGGCTGCCCTTTGTACCTCTTCATCACGCCTTTCTTCCACCGGGAGGCCCAGCAGGAATATACAGTTCAATGAAAAACCGATAAGAATAACAAACTGTTGCACAACAATTACCTCATCAACCCTGTCGACCTCTTGGCTGTCCAATCATGAATGCAGAGCCCAAGATTATTCTATGACAGCACGTGCCCAAATGCACAGCTATGCATTTTACTCAACTCACAAACACTACACTACAAACACACTCACACACAACCCACAAGTAATCACAATCTCAACACACATACGCGCACACACACACACACACACACACACACACACACACACACACACATACACATTTAATCATGATGTACATGCTAAACACAATCAGCTCAGCCAAAATCCACTGACAGGCGTAGTCACAACTGAACTTGAAAAGTTTTATCTTAGAACATTTTGTTTGTTGCCATTTTGTTGTCTTTTTTGATTTTGTGTTTTAGAATGATTTTATTTTTAGTTTTTCTCTTTTTACATACCTCAAATCAAGTAACCTGCAGTGGTGTCTTTACCTCAGGAGCTGTAGTATATTTAACCTGAATCAACTTTATTTTTGTATTATTTTTGACCTAGTTGCAATTAGGGGATGTCGGGTAGCACCCACCTCAGTAACAAGCCTCCAGCCCAGGCCACTCAGGCTTTGTTACCACACTGTAGGCTCTTATTGGGTTCAAACTGACAAATGACCAGATGCTGTAGATCAGCACATTAAATACACAATGACACAATTAGTAGGAAATGTTAGAATTGTTGGTGATGTACATAAACCTCACATATTGAGACCTGGTTTCACCAAACATCACTTGCAAGTCAAAACAACCTTGAGTTATTGCAGGTCTGCACAAACGGTCTGTAAATACATAGCACACAAAGATGAGGGAACAGCAGCTCTAATCCACCCTCAGCAGGCCTTGCAGTGTCTGAGCTCATCTCTCCACCCTGGCTCCTGTCTATAAATTAAGAGAGAATTAGTACAGAATTAGTTTTAAGTTCAGTGCCCCCCCCCCCCCTTTTTGTCTCTTTACCCTTATTTCCAGCTGCAGCCACATGACTTTCAACCAGACGGTGTCATTGTCAGTAATCACTCTCAGACCTCATACTGACCTCTCCTCTGTGGAGTGTGTGTCAGGAAACATTGTGACAACTGTAAGAATTCACTGTTATTTAACAATTTTTTTAAGGATTCATACCTGCAGAATGCACAAGTCTACATGACTGTTCAAGAATACCTCATCAGACTCTCTGAAAACGAGAGCTATACTACATACCTCATATGGCTGAGCAGCCACAGAGACTGGACACACAAACCCTGAGACCGAAACCCCACCTGATCTGAAACTGACATGGACGCACCGACACTCTGCTGATGGTTTCTAGGGACAAATGGAACTGGGATGGACTCGTTATCTCTCTCCTGTATTTAGTTGTAGGACTTGTTTTATGCTTGCTTCTATTTTTTTCTTTTCTTTTTTGGGGTTCTTAATGTTGTTGTCTGAGCAGAGTGATATATCGACTTTTTTTTTTTTTTTCAGGGAAGAGGAAGAGTAGTTTGTTCCTCACTGAGACCTGTAGATTTGTAAAATTATGTTTTCAAAGCCGCGGGGGTCAAAAGATTTCAAAACAAATGACCGCGTAGACTTAAAATTGGCTACAAACACCTGCATTGTAGTCAAAATGATATGCATGTGTACAATCAAGCGACCAGTGTTTTAATACCACAATCTTCTGGTTCGTGTTAGCCTCTGGTTATTGCACAGCTAGATACCAAAGACTATCCAGGTCGCTTCTTTCAATTCATCCCTCGTACAATCCTTCACACACATGCTGTTGAGCACAGCAAGGAAGTCAAGGTCTATTTTAGACTGCAAAAATGTTGCATCTAAGCTCACAGAATCTAATGTTGAGTTTTTCCCCCCTTAAAACAAGTGAAAATATCTTTAGGTGAAGTGAGGTGAAATCCTTTGTTTCACATTTTACAGCATGACCTAATTATTGGAAAGTTGCTATGGAAGTAAACCATTTGAAATTGAAATTTGATCTAATTAAATGACATGTACAGATGGACATTTTTGTTACCAGATATTTTAGTGTTTTTATGCAGAACAGTAGCTCAGCTACTTTCCTGAGCTTTCTCCTTAATTTAAACCTTAACACTTAAGAGCTGTTGGGGCTGGTAGTTAATACAAATCCAGTGTGGATGCAGGCCCTCTTAGTCTGACCTACTTGTCAAAGTGCCCACGTCCTGATACTCTATGAACAGATGGAATATCCCTCCAATTTTAAGGTATTTGTCTCCCTTTAAAATATTTTTTTTAGCATTTTGAAATACCGCAAAGGATGAAAATGAATTTTCTAGCTTTAACTCTGTTGAATGTGAGGCATTGTAGCTGTTTAGAAACCTCCTTAAGCCCAGTGTGATCGGTGGTGGGCAGCCTTGTTGTGTTTATCAGACTGTATTTTAGCCATTACGTGTCAGGATTTGCAGATGTTTTGCAGTGTATATCACAGTTAAGGCTTTGAGGATGGTGCATTGGTCCTATTGGTGTACCCTTCAGAACCCTGTATGACACACAACTGTATTTTATAAAGATGAGAACTGTAGATGCTGCCTTAAATTAGTTGCTGGGGAGATCCAGTCAGTGCAGGTTTCACAATCCATTTGTTTGGGAAAATGTTTTTCTCTTCAAGCTTAATCATTTGAAGAGTAATCATCTTTAATTTGGGTAAGCAATTAGATACCATTTGTCAGTCATGCAATTGTGTTAACAACTTAGTTTTGCTATTTATTTGTTTTTTGTTTGTTTTTTTTCCCTGGTGGACCATGTTTTTAGTAACCATTAAGCTTGATCAGTTAGGCTGTGTTACTAAAACATTATCTCGTTGCTAAAGCTTTCTGTATTCCTCTGCTTATTCTAAGTAATGGCTCGTTGGTAGCGTAGCTTCACTGCCTTTGAATGTTTGTTTGTGTGTGTTTGTGTGTGCATGTAGGCAGGTTCTTTATACAACATGTGGTAGAGCAACAATTCTCTTCGTCGATTAATCTTTCCTTTTTTTCATAGATCATTCTAGTACTTTTTTGGTCCTTAAAATGACCTGAAATGATTGAAGGTAACATTCAAGACCCAAAGATTTTCATTTTATTGTCATGAAGGACTTATATAAATACGAAATACTAACATTTCTGAAGCTGAAACTGGTATATTTTACTTTTTTTGTAAAAAAAGAAAGGCGATAGATTATTAAAATACTTTATCAATCAATAAAAATTATTAATTTAATATTTAGATGCTCATCTTAAACTTTTGTATGCAGTAGCTGCTCAGCCAGGCAGCATTACATGTACATTCACTAGGATACTGCAGGTGGCGCCACTGGTACGTTGTAATGCACCAGGAGGGAGACGCTTGGTCGCACTAGAGTTAAGACTTGGAGAAAGTTCAGATAAAACCTTCACCTCCCAGTTTGTGCACTGGGACCAGCCCATTACATCTGATGATAGCTGTTTGGGAAACAGAAGTGCTAATGTTTGGGTTTCTGTCAAAACTGTAACATAATGTTTCACCTCACAAGCCTCCAGAACCCCAACACCTGACTTCCTGCGTAGGTATGTTTGACATCTGCCTGCAAACCTGCTTGTATGTATGTGTGTTTGTGTGTGTGTGTCTGTCTGTCTGTCTGTGAGTTTGTCTGTCTACTAGACACTGCCCCTACCTCGTCATAACACAATACCTCAGGGCAGTGGGCTGCAGTCGCCCTAGATGTTGAAGCTGCATTGAGGGGCGAGTACTGTCGGAAGCTGTGGTCACTTCGCTGAATGCTACTTGTTTTTGGGTTGGGGGGGTGGGGGGGGTCCAGTAACTGCAGGCATGGTCTCGTCACTCAGGAAGCTGTGAAGTTGGAAGTCTGCAGAACCTTTTGTCTCTCAGATAATTAATTATTTCAGTTTTAAATTGTTTAAAAATTAACCTGATCTGTGTAAAAACAGGCGCATATGCAAGTGGTTATCGAATACCTCATTTATCAATTTTATGTTGTTTTTGGCTTGTACAATGCTCCGTATATTAATTCAACTGTGGGGTTTGTGCATATTTTTGTACTGTTATTATCATTATTACAAATATAATAATGGTAATACTGATATAATAGTTTTCTCTTTGATTAAAGCAAACAAAAAATAGGACAAAACATATGAATGCTTGTAAAAACTATTTTGTGCTGATTGTATTTAAGAGGAGCACTTTTCCAAAGTGGTTTTCACACATTCAGTTTTGTTCATATTAGTAATATAAAGATATGGTTCTCAGGGCTTTAAACTTGTATGTCATGATAAAGTTTTACTTTATATCTTATTCCCACATGTGCTTGTATTATTTATTGTTTGAGCTTTCCTGGTGCTTGTGATGATGACAGAAATGTTCTCTTACACTAATTTCTATTTACATCGTGCTTCTGCAACATAAAGGTTAAAAGCTTTGGAAAACACAAAGATTCATTTTCACATTCGTTAAACTAGACTTTCAGAAAAGTAATACAAACATTTTCATTTCTACTTTTTAGACACAGTTCATAAGAAGTTTTCTGTATAACAGGTTCAGAGTTTTCAAACCTGAAATACAACTTCACAGTGTCGTTTTTGAATGCTTTTAATTTAGTTGTTTAACAGACATCCCGCGGCTTTTTAAGTCATTCTGGTTTTGGTAAGTCTTGATATTTAAATAAGATGAATAACCTTAAGTGAACAAAATGTGATAGATTCTCTGCCGTCAAACTGTAAATAATGAAATTTCACAAATTTTTCAATTATTAAATGTAGACAGATTTGTATTCAAGTGAAATAATACACACACGGAAGCACGAGTTGAAAAAATATTTTCATAATTTAAATAATTGTACAGATTGCAAAC
Source organism: Antennarius maculatus (assembly GCA_013358685.1). Lineage (NCBI taxonomy): Eukaryota > Metazoa > Chordata > Actinopteri > Lophiiformes > Antennariidae > Antennarius > Antennarius maculatus. The sequence continues at coordinate 6,129,093 of CM023606.1, forward strand.
CTCAGTGTTGAAGCATGTGTTTACCGATAAAAGTGAGACATTCCAGGTCATTCAAGAACCATATAAAACGCTGAAATGTAAAATTCATGATTTGATTCCGTTAATAGATTGACTCACTAATCTAAATAACTCCAACAATATTCTGTTTTCTCCAATCAGATAGTTATGGCCACTGTAAAGGATAATGTACTTGCATAATGTACCTGAATAATGGTAAAAGCCGTTTACCATTTGACAGCTGAATCACCTAAAACCAAAACGTGTGCATCACACAATAATTTAGGAGCCACTGACAGACAGTGAGACAATGAGCTTTTTTTTTTCTTTCAAATACCATTGATAAGATTTAAACAGGTCATCAATATTTTCTGACAGGAGGCATTTATGAATGTATTAAAAAGAACCACCTTGCCTTGAAGGCATAATGTTAAAAATGTGTGACGTTGTTGAACGCACCCTTTAGACATATCAAATATCAGACATCAATCACACAGTTCATGTTCATACACATATAAAGTGCAAGTTGCAAAATACAGGTTACATTTCAATTTCGATAACTTGATGCAGCTACAATATTTACAAGGACAGTACAGTACTCACTGTTTGACAACATGATAAGGGGCCTTGTGTTGTTTCTAATATTTATACTTCACTCACTCAAGTATCCAAATACAGACAGTTCACCTGAGAAATTTTAGGATCCCAGCAGAATAACACTGAATGATGAAAATTTTAAATAAACATGCTGAACATGTCTCTCATCAACTAGTCTAAAGTAGTTTGTATGGCAAGAAAGTACAATTCAACTATATCGTTGTCAATTTCACATTATTTCACATTAAAGGAAACATATTAAAGTTTGTTCAAAATACAAAAAAAGTAATATATTTCAACAGAGCTGAACTTAATCTTGAGATAGTCTTGGCAGTTAGCCCTTGTGCTGCATTACTACAGAGAGCTGGAATTTGGGTGGTTCATTTTTTAAAAATAATAATTTAACAGGCTACATGAGGACGAGAGAGCTTCATTTCAAGGTGCACCGATAGATAACAGAGGCTCAGTATCAAAAGATCATTGAGCTTGGTGTGGACTGCAACCATTCAGATATGGGTGTTTTTGTGAAGAAGTTATAAACTCCTGAATTTGTGTACTTCTTGGACACACACACACATATGTAGCAGGTTGTACAGATCGTTGCAATCACCTTCATTTCAAGCTGGTCACTTTAGATTAGTCTCACCAGTTTAATATCTGCCAGAGGATGTTCCTGAGATACGGTGGAAGAAGATACATGGAAGAACAAAGATGTTGCAGTGAAGACGACCTCCGACTAACACTTGGATATAATTTATGATCATTATGAGAATTATTTATCTTCTGAGAATCGATAGAGGGTAACCTGAAAACATAAAACCCTTGATGCACAAACACAGTTTGTTTTCAAATCCCCACATTGCTTTATGTTTTAAACAGCATTTCACTTTTTTATTCGGGGTTGTATCAACTTATGACTAATGAGACAATTTTTTTTATCAAAATCACTATTAGAGAAACCCAGACTAGTGGGCTAGGTGAAAGTCCTGCTGTTCTGCTCTTCAGTTGCAGTTGGTAGTTTGCCAGGACTCTGCTGTAGCCCATCTCCTTTGACACACATCTGTAATTTCCCACCTGTTCTGGACCCATGCCGTTGATCAGGAGAAGGCACTGATGATCCCTTGAGCTGCACTGTGAGGGGATTTCATCGTGATACCATGTATACTTAGCGTGATGGGATGAGATCGGACACTGGAGGAAATAGCTGGAGTGAGTAGGAACTTCGACAGTGACCACATCGTTGTTGGGTTGTTCATCGGTGTAAGGTGCAAACACTGAGAGAAGAAGGCAAGAGGAACTGTTGATTAATGCTCTGGCATTGTAATTGCCACATTTAAATCTGACCAGGCAGCAAAGTTGAGATGTTTTTGGAGTAGAGCCTTAAAAGTCAACAACATGAATCAACAAGGTGAGAAAGGAATCTGTAACATTCAACAACTTCGATCTCCAAACTTTGAAGAGTTTGAATATTGGGAATACAAACATTAAGTAAAGTCATAAAGCCAAATACATAAATGCAAAATTAAATCAAGATCAAAGTAAACTGCTTAGTGTGCTTGTCATAGTCCAAACATAATGGTGCTTTTATTGTTGTTTTTTTCTGACATCTAAAATATCAGCAATATACCCTTACTTTAGTAAGTGTAAAGCAAACGTCTGTTCCATAATAAGCACCTTTTCTCGAAATTCCGCTTATCAAATACAGAATAAGCTTCCTGTTCGTGCAAGATTTCCTTACAAGAGATGAGTTATTTGCCCTAACATGCTGCTACCTTTTCCAGATAAAATGAACAAATCAATTTGAGAACATGGAGATCAAGAGACATGCTGCAGACAGAAGTTATAGGATGTAATGGTTCTGGTGAGGAACAGACCGACAGTTTGAACAGAAACACTCTTAGTACTGTAGGTGTACCTGAATTAGTAGTTACTAGTTTGTTACATGTGGTTGGTTGATTTGCCATTGTCAGATCAACCAAACAGGGAAATTCAAATACAGTATTTGGTTAGCAACTTTGCCATACCTGATTAGAGCACACACAATGTCACTCCTAACCTTCACACTGCTACTGCAGAATGAATTATGTAAAACTCTGTGAGCAATGTGTATATAGTGTTTCCCTATCAAAACCATGCTTATAACCATCAGTGCATGCAGGAAACAGATAACCCTCCTAATTTATAAAAAAAACCATACAGTATCTATTCATTTTCCACAGGGGTCACAGGGTTAGTTTGTTGATGATGAAGTTTAGTTCCTTGTTTAGGGGAACTTGCTCGCACTGAAATTAAACTTATGAAAATGAAGCAATCTTAAAGGAATGTTAGATATTTGTCTGAGTGTTTCTCAAATTTTCAAAGGTTTACAAATGACAATGATTTCCCAATTGCAGAAGGAAATGAGGAGGTGCCCACAATGACTAAGTCATGCGTACGGTCATATTTCGTTTTAGTCATCTGGGTTAGGCAGACAGGAAATGTAATCATAAAATCACCTTAGCTGTATTTTGCTTAAACATCAGCACACAGTAATCGCCACATAGTAAATGTGAGTTAATCATGGGACATGTTTGATTAGTTAATCATATGTTAAACAAGAAGATGATAACAAGCAACTCTTGTACACATTCTGTGTACTTTAATTTACAACTGTATGAGTTGGAGGTATGAAGTAGCTTCTTGTTTTATGGCAAACCTTAAAAAGCCTGCCACACTGACCTGTAGATAGACACATCATTTACTGGTCGATAAAACCATTGTGATTTCTATGTAATATGATATATTTTCATACCTTTTCCGAGAAGCTGATCATTGCAGATTGTGTGGTTCCCTTGAGCAACGTCCTGCTTTGCGCCACTGTGAAAGGACATACATTTTTATGAAGTTGACATTAATGGAGATGGTTGTTAGCTTGTTAACATTTCTCACAATACACTCTTACAGTGGTTTTAAGGTACTGATGCATCATTGTAACCCATAATAAAGCATTGCCTTCAGTTCTGAAAACATACCATAGGTTTGGCTCATAATTTCCTCTATACTATACAAAATTAAAAAAATTTCATGGTTTGTTTCTAAAATAATCTACAAAACTTGTTGCATAGGTAATAATTCACATTTATACACTGTAATTTGACATTACAGCAAGCATTTTATTTTCTCATTACTTTCTTATTTTGCCTGATATTTCCAAAGCAAAAGGATTACAATTGAAATGAAACTGAAATAACTCAGGAATTCTTTGTGTTTCTCTCAATAATACAATGTCAGCAGTTTTTGGGTGCTTTTCACTAGCTCTTATCTAAATATACACCAATGTGAAACCACCCAATTTAATCATTCTCAGTGAGACTGACAGTCATGGCATTGCACTGTTACAGATGCTACCAGCCAGACCATTACCATTACCATTACTCGCATTATACACACATCTGTATGGACCTGTTGGAGGCAACCAGAATGCATGACTGATATGATATCATTCTTGCACAAAGGGAACATTGTGATCCAGGTCTTGACACAATTTCTTTGTTGCCTAATACAATCAAAGCAAACCTACATGAGAGAAGGTGTTAATGCAGATGCATTACTCTGTATGTAGAGCATATGGTTTGGGGGTAGAAATAAGCATGTGAGGGTTGTGACAGGTTGTCGAGGCTGACTTTGTTTCCTCAAGCAGGCAGCATTGGATGCTGAAGCCCCAACCACATGCAAACCACTAGCACACACTGAGGCAACTAATTATAATTCATATGACAAGCATGACTTCTTTTTTATTGAAGCCTTACCTCTTGTTTGCAGAAAAGGCAGTTCGTCAGGTTCAGGAAGGAAGTTCATTTCAACTCTAATGAAAGTTTAGGCTCTCTGTCAGGTGGCTGAACTAAAACCTTACCTTGTAACTGATAATGTAACAATAATGCCAGCATGTTATTCATGCAGTCCATCTTAAAAAACATCATTAACTATCCACCATATGAGGTAAGGGTAATATTAATAGTAAACCCTACATGCTCACAGAAAAAAATAATTGTAAGTTTTCATTTAGGATAAAATTGTATAGTCATAATGACACTCTCTTGCAGTATGTGCATTAATCCCATTTCCTCAAGACAGAACAAGGCTTTTTGTAAAAAGATTTCCCGATAGATTGTTCTGGAAAGAAAACTTCATTTCAAAATTTCATTTTACATAATACATATTGAAAACCTTATTTGGAACAGTTCAGGGCTGCGCTACTTGACAACCCATGTCTACATGATGCTCAGCGAGGCTCATAAAGTCAAATGATTGCTGTTTTTCTGCCAAACCTCATGACAATCATGTGCTCGCTGCTCTCCGGTGTTTATCCTGCACCAGAACTGTGACAACAGTATTTCTTTCCACGCTTCCACAGCAGTGTTTATTCACAGATATTGTTAAATGCCTTCTGTTTTCTTTGAAAGTTATCCTGTGTGTAAAAGGGACCAGGAATTATTTTTATTAAAAGTAATACATAAAATTAAGCTGTATTTTCACTCGGGTTTGAAGTTTTGCATTTTATGACTATTAAATTTGTAAGCAAACCTGTATTACACATTTTTTGATGCTGCAAAGCAATTTATCTATTGATAGAAGTGTCCCAAGATACTTTTAAACATAAATCTTTTCCAATCATCCACCTTATGCTCAGTATCAACTTCTGTTTTGCAGATAATGATATTTAAATGCAGTCAAACCTGGTCTAGTGATCACATCTATAGGGTGACACCCCCGCTCACAGTTCCTGCTTTTCTACAGTCCTGTTTTCATCACTCTTGATATTAGTACTCATTACACACGCTCTGTAAACAATTCTATAAGCAGAAGAAAGAGAACCACTTGACTGACAGGAAATCAACAGGCACCTTCTATGGCACAACATCCCGACATCTGTCATGCACCAATGCTACAGGAACACGCCTCAAAGAGGCAGGGTACTACTGTAAAAACACTGCAGAGGTTCCAGCGAAGAGTTTCAAGAGATACCATTGGTGTTATCAATGGTGAGAGACAGCGTGTCACTAACAACATCACGATCAAGGGCTGGATGGGCAAATGCCAGAGATTTTGGCTACGTTTTCTCCACATGTCTACCACATGTCTACCCAACGACATCAATGAAGACGTTGTTTTTGAAAAATTGACAACGTTGTAGGAAAAGCAGGAAAAAGATCACTCTGTTGTCACCAACATGGCAGAAGGAAAGGAGAAAAGTTATTCAGTGGCAGCCTCTGATCCTGTGTGTGAGAACGGATTAACTCTGGCTAGCCTTCTTATGTGTACTGGTAAGTCAGCCAGACTACAATATAAATGTAATACGTAAGTATAGGCCATTTGCAAGAGTTACATGACAGCAAGTGTCCTATATATAGAACACAGGATACATACTGGACTCAGATATATAGATGTCAGGGCTCTGACTTTGCAAACAGAGGCTCATGATGATTCCCAATGTATAAGAACTGGTATAAAAGGGAGGGCTGTCCCTGCAACAGTTCACCAACTGGACAGGTAAAAGTGGATGGACAGACAAACAGACAGATGGTTGAAGGGTCCACAACGTCTCGTTGGCAACATTTGTAGTGAGGATGAAAATTTATATCAAAAATGAACAATTTAATAGAAAAAAGAATGCAGTAATGCTGGTCGTACCCGATGTCAGGAGAGCAGTGGTCTCCATCCCAGCCACAGTAGGGGTCTCTAGCTAAGACACACTCCTCACAGCTGTTTCCATGCTGGATACAGTCTGCCACATCTATCTGGATCATTTCACTTCTGGAGTTCACATATAGCTTCCTCTGTAATGACACACAGAACACAGGTTATCACATTTTACTGCTTCATTAATGACTTTATTCTTTAACCGTAATCAAACAGATGCTAGACTTCAGTCAGACCACAGCAGTTCTCTTTAGAGACATACTACCATCATTTAACTATCAACGTATAAAAACCCCTTCCTTCCATACTCATACCCTCACTGAAGTGGGTAGGGACGTACGCGACACTGTTACTCACTGAAGAACGGTGGAGGAGGATGCTCAGGATGGGGGTTTTCTTGTCAAAGGGTTGATATTCCGAAATGATGAAGGTCTGATTTTTATTGTTAATGACCTTATGAATCCCACCATGATCTGTTTTAAGACATGGGAATTACAAAAGAGGATGATTCAACACTCAAACCCGTGTGAACAAATTATCTCAACACGTACTCCGCTATCATAGTTCATGTTTAATCACTTTAAAGGAGCCTAAAGGAGAGATAACATTAGCAAAAAAATGGAATCATTTAACACAAACAACAAAAGCATGTAACATCGCTAAATCTGACAAACTAGTGATGATTAATTATACTTGTTTCCTCTGGGATTAATAAAGTGTCCATCCGTCTGTCCGTCCGTCCGTCCGTCCACCTACCTACCCACCCACTCAGCCAAACTATGTATTATTTTCCACTGTTTCCAATATTTAAACTAAGGTTACCTGTCCAATTCTAATAATGCTTTGCATGTACGGTTCGTATGCAAACTCATTTCCCATAAGATATTACCACATTGTGCACTTCTGTTCTTGCAAAATGTCAGGAAACCTCAAAATAAAACCAGAAACCACGTTACAGTTACTCGAAAAGAAAAAAAAATTACAACCCACAGTGCGCGTCTTTGCTATCCAAGATGACAAGTCTACCTTCTAAAATATCAAGATTATTCCAGAAACGAGGACAACATTTACAGGAAATGACTCAGTGGTGTTTTTTTATGTTAAATTGAGGTCAACACACGAGACACATGAGATCCCTGAATAAGTCACACACAAACCACACAGGGTGAGTTCTACTAGGTACACATTTCAAAAGGCATTTGTAACCCAATATTGGAGAAAGTGTCATCAGCGACTTTCCTGAATCAAATTTTTTCTTTAAATTTGTCAAAAGTAATGTGAAAGCTTTTTTCTTTGAGTACAAAACAAGGTTGTAGTAGCTTTGAGCATTATCATAACTAAATATACACAAATAAATGATTAAAAAAAATCCAGGTTTTAATTGCAGTTCTACTTACTTAAAGACAGAAACAGGACAGGGCAATCTTCATTTCTCCTGTGCTGTAAAATGTCAACAGCTATATGAGTGTACATGTGGTGTTTAAACAGTAGTGGGCCAAAGTCCTCCACAGGGTGGACCCACTGCTGCATCTCTGCAGTCATCTTGATCATCCTTAGGGTGTCTAAAGAGATCTTTGTGCTGTCTGAAACACACTGGAGAAAAAAATGATGTACATTTTAGTTTTGCAATGGATTGCAGTTACTGTTGCTACACCATGTCACAACTGTGTCATGAGTGTTAGCTAGCTAAGCCATTAATGTTATTTTATCTATTTTAATGTTTCTAGCTCACTTGTTTAAAAACCCCTAGTAGTCTTGTATACATTTGACACCTATATAGATTAAAGTTAAATTAATGCCAACATTAAAACCAAGATGGGATGCTGCAGAAAGAGTATCTTCTTCTTCTTTTCCTTTCGGCTTTTCCCTTCGGGGGTCGCCACAGCGAATCAATTGCCTCCATCTAACCCTGTCCTTTGCATCCTCTTCTCTCACACCAACTACCTTCATATCCTCTTTCACTACATCCAGAAACCTCCTCTGTGGTCTTCCTCTAGGCCTCCTGCCTGGCAGTTCAAAGCTCAGCATCCTTCTGCCAATATATTCACTATCTCTCCTCTGGACATGTCCAAACCATCTCAGTCTGGCCTCTCTGACTTTATCTCCAAAACCTCTAACATGTGCTGTCCCTCTGATGTACTCATTCCTGATCCTATCCTTCCTGGTCACTCCCAGAGAGAACCTCAGCATCTTCATCTCTGCTACCTCCAGCTCTGCCTCCTGTCTTTTCCTCAGTGACACTGTCTCTAGACCAAACAACATCGCTGGTCTCACCAGTTTTTTACACCTTTCCTTTCATTTTAGCTGAAACTCTTCTATCACACATCACACCTGACACTTTTCTACACCCATTCCATCCTGCCTGTACACGTTTCTTCACCTCTTTTCCACACTCTCCGTTGCTCTGGACTGTTGACCGTAAGTACTTAAAATCCTCCACCTTCTTGATGTCTTCTCCCTGTAACCTCACTCTTCCATTTGGGTCCCTCTCATTCACACACATGTACTCTGTCTTACTGCGGCTAACCTTCATCCCTCTCCTTTCCAGGACAAACCTCCACCTCTCTAGCTTCTCCTCCACCTCTTCCCTACTCTCACTGCAGATCACAATGTCATCTGCGAACATCATAGTCCATGGAGATTCCTGTCTAACCTCGTCTGTCAGCCTGTCCATCACCATAGCGAACAAGAAGGGGCTTGGAGCTGATCCCTGATGCAGTCCCACCTCCACCTTGAACTCCTCTGTCACACCTACAGCACACCTCACCACTGTCTTACAGTCCTCATACATGTCCTGCACCGCTCTAACATACTTCTCTGACACTCCAGACTTCCTCATACAATACCACAGTTCCTCTCTGGGCACCCTGTCATAAGCTTTCTCCAGATCTACAAAAACACAATGCAGCTCCGTCTAGCCTTCTCTGTACTTCTCTATCAACATCCTCAAAGCAAATACTGCATCTGTAGTACTCTTTTTTGGCATGAAACCATACTGCTGCTCACAAATGCTCACTTCTGCCCTTAGTCTAGCTTCCACTACTCTTTCCCATAACTTCATTGTATGGCTCATCAGCTTTATTCCTCTGTAGTTGCCACAACTCTGCACATCTCCCTTGTTCTTAAAAATGGGCACCAGCACACTTCTCCTCCACTCCTCAGGCATCTTCTCACTATCTAAGATCCTGTTGAAGAACCCAGTCAGAAACTCTACTGCCACCTCTCCTAGACACTTCCAAACCTCTACAGGTATATCATCAGGACCGACTGCCTTTCCACTCTTCATCCTCTTCAGTGCTCTCCTCACTTCATCCTGGCTAATCTTTGCTACATCCTGGTCCACAACAGTCACCTCTTCAAGTCTTTGTTCTCTCTCATTTTCCACGTTCATCAACTCTTCAAAATACTCTTTCCATCTTCCCATCACACTGCTGGCACCGGTCAATAGACTTCCATCCCTATCCTTAATCACCCTAACCTGCTGCACGTCCTTCCCATCACTATCTCTCTGTCTTGCCGGCCTGTATAGATCAGTCTCCCTCCTTACTGTCCAACCGAGCATATAGGTCATCATAAGCTTCTTGTTTGGCCTTTGCTACCTCTACCTTCACCTTACGCTGCATCTCCCTGTACTCCTGTCTACTCTCCTCAGTCCTCTCAGTGTCCCACTTCTTCTTAGCTAACCTCTTTCTTTGTATACACTCCTGTACCTCCTCATTCCACCACCAAGTCTCCTTATCTACTTTCCTTCCAGATGACACACCAAATACTCTCCTACCTGTCTCCCTGATCACATTAGCTGTAGTTGTCCAGGAAGTTGTAGTTGTCCTTTCTGCATGCTGCAGAAAGAGTATATCATCTTAAAAAGGCTGTTGGTCAGATCAAGGTAAATGACACCTACCCCCCTAGGACCGTCTCTTTGGCCACCTTTAAACGGGGAAGTTGTAAAGATGTGGTCAATATCTTGTATGGTAAAGACACACACAGCGGTCATAGACCTGGAAAGAGACACAGAGGTCAGCTGGTCCACACAGAGACATCTGCAACAACACAAAACCATCAGCAAAGCCTGCACCACGCTGGGTTGCAAAAAAGAAACAGAAGTGAGTTTAAAAAAAGGAAGTGAACATAAGCGTGCTTAAAAAGAAACAATCGGAGGAAGTGAAAACTGAGTACTCAAACAAATAACAGAGAATAAAGTTCTGTCTGAGCAAGAGTTCACGTCAGTAAATGGAAAGATAGTCTAAAAAAGTTTCTCATGTTGTTAGAAATCACATCATCAGCGTCAACAATAGAACAACCTTCATTTCAACAGGGACGGGTCATTGAGAGTCATCTCTCATTTTCAAGTTCAACCTAAATAAAATATATGTAAAAAACATAAACATGTGTTAATGGAATGCGTTCCCACAGCACTTACATTTTACAGGTCTTATAAATTCATAAACAATGACAAAAATAGACTTTTACCTTGAAAAGTGACCGCAATTTTATCCAAAAGACAAAAAAACACAATTGAGGTTTTCATCACTGCAGCATTCATTCATTCATTCATTCATTCATTCATTCATTCATTCATTCATTCATTCATTCATCTTCTCGTAGATCAGCTGTTAATCCACCCTGTAGATAATTTGGAGTGATCAATTAACCTAAGCTGCATGTTTCTGGGGGTGGGAGAAAGGCAGAGAACCTGGAGAGAACCCACCCAGACATGGAGAGAACATACAATTCCTTGACACAAAAAGGAATCAGGCCCAAAACCTTCTTGCTGTGCGGCCACAGCACTACCTACTTTACCACCATGCTGCCCTCACTCACAGCCTTATGACGCTGAAAAATTGCCAAGACAAATTTTATCAAATCAAGTCCAGATTTTGGGACATTTTGATCAAGCTCATGCTTAAAATGTGATTACATATGACGCTTTAAAAATTCCTTCATTTTTGAGATGACTTAATTTCCAACAACTTAGTTCAGACTCACAATAGCATCCCCACCACTGCTGTTTATCACATTACAAGAAGACCTACCATTCATTTCTGAAAAGTGCATACACTCTGGTGTCCTGCCACCGCTCTGCATGGACAGTAACCATATCTACGAGCTCAGAGAAGTGCTGTCGGCTTTGAGGGTCTCCACAGAAGAGCCTGGCGTTCATCTGGGATGTCCAGGTAAACTGCAGGTTGCTCTTAGGACCACCGATATCTGCCTAAAGATAACATGCAGCAAAAGAATCAATTCATCCACAATGCATATGGTGGATTAATAAATGCACTTGCACCTATTTATATTTATATTTATTGCACATGTGTGACATTGTAAAAATTAGTTCATGTTAATCAGTGGATTAAGACCTCACCATGCAAACCTGGGACACAAAGGGAAGCCACATGGAACTGTACATGTCTGTGTCTCTATTCTTCTCATTGTAGAATGCATAGACTTTATCCTCCAGGGGATTGTCTTTACGTCTGCTCACCACCAAACCCACATAATGCTGCTCTGAGGACAGAGAAACAAAAGAATAAAGATTTGTCTCCGTAGCAACAGGAATAAAAGACAAACCAAAATCTATCTCCATTCAAATACCTTTATTCTGGTTTGCTGGCCCTACTCGGTTTCCACCAAACTTGTGGATGCCAACATATTGTCCAGATCCAGAGTAAGTAAGATACAATTCTGCACTTCCTGTCGATTCTGTAAAGACAGAATAAATGATAGCACCATATCATGGAAAGATTAGTCAAAATGTTAATATGTAATATAAATAACTTTTGTGAGTGACAGGATGAGAAAAGTTTAATAAGCTAAACCTTCAGGACATCTATTGTTTATGGAGGGTGTGTACTGACATGACTCTCCCACCTGATCTGCGACCGATTGGCAAAATGTCCCACAGCATGGCTTCCTTCAGGAGCAGAAGTAAACTTGAACTAAATAATAGTTATCTGTTCATAAACTGACATGGACATTTAACATGTCAAGTTTTCAGAACTTTACTCCATGTTTATGTGATAGCAAATAAGATACAAATAGAAATCGTAGATTTTGCCTCTTAAAACAGTTCAGTTTTCAAAAGATAACACAACGAAAATGGTCTGCATGCACAAGGAACTGATGAAAGTCATGAAAAAATTCTGTTGTATGCCTGTAAGTTAAAATTAATGCCACAGACTGATGTGTCTGCATGGATGTTGATCCATGCAGACACATCAGTGTCTGCATGGATGTTGATCAAAGTAATGCTGCATCACACGTACTTTTTGCTCAAAGAGTGGAGCATGCAGTCACAGTTTTCAAAGAATGACATCTTCATGGCAACAATTACAATCATATTTACAAAAGATATCACAAAAAAAACAGTTTCATAAGTTTGCACGGATGCATAAGGAAAGGTCTGAAGGCACAAAAGTCCCTCGATGCTTAACTACTAAGGAAATTCTAGTTGCGTGAGGATTACGTTTTACAATATTTTGTTTGTCATATTTAACACAGTTTGAAGAAGATGTGAATTTTAATGAATGATTTTGAGTCTGCTGTGACAAAAGAAAAAAGTATTCACCTTCCATGGATGAAGTCAGCAGACTAATGAACCCACAAAAGTTATAAAAAAGTCTGAAAACTTTGTGCAAACTTTGTAAACAACAACGACAACAACAACAACAGAAATCATGTTCAGAAAACTCACCAACAAGTGCAGAAGGCTCACGGTCCTTTATGATAAATTCCCTTATGCTTTCTGTTATGTTACTTATTTTTTCAGAAGGTATGCACATAGGTGACTGTTCCGATAAATCCTGAAAGAAAACACAGCATGTCTTCAGAAACTCCATCTCTGGTAGCACAAATTGATATCATTCAGCTGATCCTATAATGAAAAGCATATGTTATTCTTTTGATAAAGTAGTGTAGTAATTCATTTCAGTATGTTGCAAAAAAAAAAAAAAAAGCATGTGTGGGCTATTCCAAATTAAACATTAGAAGTGGCCAATCACAACGAGCACAGACAGTTATTGTGACCAGTGACTGCTCTCAGACGTCTTTTCCTTCCATTAAATACATCCAGCCTCAGCAGCATCCTACCATGTCACAGCACACCGTTTCCAAGTCATCCGTCCCACACATAAACGCCCGCTTGTCATTCTGTCTCTCATGGATCATAGTGATGTTATAGTTGCAAATCTAAATGACAAATGTATGCATTATTTTTCAGTCATATGTAACCGACATAAATGCCCTGTGGTGTGTTGTTGAGTTCTTCTACTGCTCACCCTTTGTGTGAGGCTGGTGTCTGGACATCCTGCCCATGAGAGCCTTCTTTCCACAGGAGCCTGTGAAGACAAACTTGCTCAAATCGTTTTCTCCACATTCTTGCCATCAGTTTTATTTTGGACACCAGATTTTTACATGGGGCTTGAGTCATGTGATCAAAACATGTCAGAAATATTGACTACCTCCAGTGGATTTTTAAAGTTGAATGAAATCAGGTGTTGTTGTCCAGCGGCTGTGACAGTGTCCGGGTCTCCTCCCAGAAATATCCTTACGGGGTCATGGTGCTCAGAGATGGGTAAACGTTTAATTCCAGCTTCTACGACAAAAAAAAATAAAAATAAAAATAACAATTCTCATATTAGGGAGTGTTTGATAATATTGGGATTATACAGAATGTAATATTTTACATTATTATTTACTTTCAAATGGAAATATAAAAATGCACTAATCAAGATTTTGCCTTACTTGTAAAATTTTTCAGTATATTAAAACCTGATTCATATTTCAGGTACATTTTGCATTCTCACCATGGGTTTGGTCACATTTGACAAATATTTGTGAACAGTGTTTGGTCTGAAAACACAGTTTGAGAGAAATGGCCATGCCTTTATCTAACTCATCTAAAACGGTCATTTCCTTGCAAACAAAGTCATCCCTTAAACACACTTGCTGATGATATCAGCAAGAATGCTGGAGAAACATGACTGGAGTCCACCCATGTTGGAAGTCAACCAGTCTATCAGATGAGTTGGCATGGTGTGTCAACGGTGTGTCAGCGCCAGTGGAAAGATGCCCACTTATCTACTTGATAGGCTGCTGGTCCGCTGCAAGAACAGATCCAGAACCCAGATCAACATGCTGCCCCTCAGAGGCCCCTGGAAGCCCCAACAGGGCTGTACACACCCAGTAGAGGTAAGATCGGGCCTAAAAAATCCAGCTCGACCCGACACCGAGGGTATTAAAGCCAAACCTGGCCCGAACTTAATTATAGACATTGACCTCTACTTTCAGTGAGTATGATCGGAAAGGTAAAGTGACAGGAGAAGATACAGCTGACATAAGGAGGGAACTGAGTAGGTATTGTAGATGAATGTTTCTCATACAGCGCCTTCTCTGTCTAAATTATTTATTTTATAAGGGTATTCCTTAGTTTAATATCCATAGATTGTTTCAGATACATAATTTATAAATACATTACATAATATATAAATATATTATTTAATAATATATTATTTAAAAAATCGAGCCATGTCGGGCTTGGATCGTAAGATTTTAAGCCCGAGCCAGAGTCCAAAAAAATCTAGCCCGACCCGAGGGTATTAAAGCCCGACCTGAAAATAATTACTGACTTTTTTAGACTCGGGCTTAGGATCTGAGTGACGTCATCCAGAGGAGGATGTTTACACGGATGGGGGACACAGAGGTGCCAGCTGATACAGGGGGATGCTGCTTCCGTTCATGGTGTGGTTATTGTCAGCGAAACCTTCATTCAACGGATTCGTTAAGTCGGAACTAAACAAAAGGTGGTTTGTCTTCACTGAACTAAAATCTAAAGTACAGAATCTGTGTTGTTATGCTATTAATGACGAGTCTCACAGGTTCAGTACTCTTTACTGCCATGTGGGATCTCCCGTATCGAGAATCACTTGACTGATGTTCAGAGCTGCTCTTTATAAACTACAAAACAACTGGGATTCTCAACCGCGCGTCATTTCAACAGTCTAACTTGGAGTTTATTATTGACAGCGTGAAATTTCTCTAAAGTTGATGCAAAAAAAAAAAAAGAAGAAGTAATTTCATACCTTTATTCGTGACTATCATCCTGGGTGACTGTGTTGCGTCTGCCTCTGTCAAACTGTTGACACACGACAATAATAAATAAGCAGTAAATAAAACCATGTTGTCCGATCGAGACGCGCTCCGTGCGTGTGGTTCCGAGGGAGCGCTTGTTGGCTATTTATGTACTGTATTACTTAACTATACGCCCCGCCTCTCCTGTCATTTCCACAATTAAAAGTGTTTACTTAGACATTCATTTGAAAATTACAAATTACAATAATAGCAGAAACAACATCAGTTTAGTAATTCTCCTCCTTTAAACTGCAGACTTCTGTTTGTTTCAAACGGAGAAGTCCGTTTTCATGTTTACCTTTTGAGTTTGACCCGGTTATCGTTTTATCAGGGTTAAAAGTCATTAAAATGTTTTTAAAAATTTTCATTTCTGTAATTCTAAATAAAGTGAATACAATGAACACATAATGATCAATACAGTAGTGCGTCAGCTCTAAAGTATTACTCCCTGTCAGTCAGTTGGTTCTCTTCATCCACACTACTGTATATCGGTAAGTATAGCAGTCTTCCCGCATATTTTATTTGTTTGGGGTTTTTTTTGAAAGCGCATTATGAAGTCAAGAGATCCCATTCAAACTATCTGGGTTTCAAAATCTAGAAACCAGACATCATTTGTATCATAATCAACCATAAATTGCATAAAACTGCTGATCTGTGGAACACCCGTCCAGTAGGTGGCAGCATTGACTCTGGAAACATTCTGTCATAAACACATGACAAAACATTTTAGACTGAACACGCCTCTTCTGATAAATATTTCGATCACTATTATTCATTTATTCCAAAATTCAAAAATAAGTTTGACTAAGTAGATAATCTCTACAGTGTATGACGCCCATTTGGAAAACTCTAAAAAGTTTTGACAGATAAAAAGACAGAACTTCAGAAAGAGCACAGAAGAAGAATCCCTGCAAAATGAGACTGTACAGAGCACAACAATACACAGATAGTGATGCAAAAAGTTTAATTATGTTTGTACTTCATTTTCACTGGCCATTAATTATGTTGAAGATATTGTAAAAATGTCACAGACTGTCTTTTCTCACGGCGTCAAAGAAATGGAAAATACCCATACTGAAGCTGCGTCAGTTTTCACATCTTCTCAAAATTGGATTTACTTTTTCTCTGTCCAAAATTCTTTCCCATAGAATGATTTATTAAAATCAGACATTTCTTTAAATAATCAACAAAGAAATGTGGGCGATCATTGGACCTCCAACAACATTATGAAAGATTTTAGACATACAATAATTATCAGCTTTTATATGATGTATTTATAACACATCTACAAGGTTGCTTCTCTGTTGTCTAATAATCAACAGTTGCACCATTGAAGTGTTTTTCCTTGAGTCTACAAAATAACACTCAGTACATTTTCTTTTTAAAAGAAGAGAAAGCAATTTCACTTCCAGCCGTGACTGCAGTCAGGAAGTTTGCCAGCCATTCTACACATACTGCTGCAGTACAGATGCAGAGAGTCGACTGCAGTAAATAATGAGAGCAGGGAGCTGAGCTGACTCAAGCCATTCTTAAGACATCCATTAACTGATGGCACAGTGGAAAAAGATAAAAGGATTGCACTGAATATATGATAAGTTTTGCTCATTCTGGGAGGATTTCATCAGCCAACAGGCCACCAGCCAGCAGCTGGGTTCTGTGAAGAGATGTGAAGATGGTCCCCATGTGTACCCCAGTGTTTTATTTGTCAATGTTAATGTGTGGAGTTGTCTGATGTCTCTTATTCATGGCTTTCCTTGTATATTTTATTATATACATCTTATCTGACGTTAGCCATTGAGGTAACACACTGCTGCTGCTCGCCGGGTTGCCGTTCATGAAATATTTTGAGGGCAATGAAATTCATCTAAATTCCAGTATGGATGTTTCTCTGTATTTGTTGAGTTGAATGAAAATCCCAAGGAGAAAAGGTGAGCGAAAATGATATCGTACTTTCTATCCATCTGTTCATCCATTTCTTTTGAGTATAGAATTGCATTTTAGTGATGTTACCTCATGTTTGATCACAGGAATCATTTCATGATGCATTATTTCATCTTTAAGTTCTTTGCTGGGTGTCAGTTCCTTGTGGAACCATCCTCTTTGCCCTAGGGGCAGTCATATTCGGACAAAACAACAATTCAGATCAAACCCTGTGGTTCATGGGCAGTCAACAAGCGTGTAGTTTCTCTCCCAGCTCAGCGACAGGTAATCTGTCTTTCTTTGTTTAATGTGGAAGCTTAAGGCCGGGTGTTGACACGGATGACCGAGTCATTCCTTTGTTTCACGGTCCAGCCTGTTTTCCTACTGTTTCAGTGTTTCTCTCTGCCTCTTCTTTTTATTTACCTGATGCTCATCTGGGTATTGAACACATTTTTAACCAATAAAGACCCTTTTCTTCTGTGCCCTGAGCTATCATTCTTCCATTCTCAATGATCCTGATGACTGTGTATGAAAAAATGTTCATTCTGCCTTAAATACAGGATAGAACATAAACTTTAGTGGGTGTACAGTCGCCCACTCTTTGGAAGCGGCTCATTCTTCCGGCATAATAACCAACTGAAATAAGTCACATCGAGAATCAGCAGACTCTCCTGTGCGTTACTGGACCCCCTCGCTGCCCCCCCTTATTCAGATGGCCATTCACTGCTGTTTCCATCTACCTGTCATCTTAACAGAAGAACAACTGTGATCCCTCAAGAGGCTTTTTGTGCAGTAGATGGCACCATGGAGGAGCCAACCTTTTTATTTTTTTATGGGATTGTGCATGTTGGCATTGGTGAAGGGTTCTATTCTGGATTGTGTAGTAAAGTATGAATAGAGAGGAAATTGTCATGAATTATAAGAAACACTCATTTATTTTCAGATGTTTAAATTATTGGAGTTAATAAACTTCATTGATTTAAGGCTATCACTTTCCTCAGACTACTTGAATTGGACTTTCTCCAGGTTGGCAAAAATCACTTTAGCTTCCAGCCCCAGGGAGAAGATACAGTAGTAGGTTCAAATGCAGCTGGAGCCCCTGAGTTTGGTGTTCTTGTGTCTGTTTGCTTTGGGGGAGCCACGTCTTCACTCCACAGTTAAAAACCATTTAATATGGGCGAGCCTGGACTGATTATTGGATGTTTATCTCTGTGTGATAGTTTCAGTACCAGTTGGAATAAGTACTACGGATTTAATTTTAACCAAGTGACCATAAAATAATCAATTTCAACTCCAAGCAAATATTTTCAATCAATTCAGTGATTTGAGTGAGTAAAATTAAATGATTCTTCAAGGTTCTGGTCTCCTCTAGCTCTTTGAATTGGACTAACCCCCCCAGGTTTTACAGTGTAGGTCTGCCTCCGACGCACAGCAGAGAGCCAGTCACCCGGAGGAGCCATTGGCTGGAGGCGGCGGGTCTGTGCGCACTGGAGATGGACGCGCTCTGAAAGAGCGCTCAGACCGACTCAACGGACGGACCAGCCTGCATGGAATCATGTCTCAGTACACTCTGGGAGGTAGGAGGCCTAAAGTCTTCTTAAATGTTACTTTTGTGTGTTAATGTATTAAATTATTAATGTGTTAATGTTGCTGCTTTGGCCGTCAGTAGTCTCTGTGTGGCGCTTTTGTTTGATTCCTTCTTGTGTCAGAGTTGAAGAATAGATAAGCGGGATAGATTTAATAATAATAATTTTAAAAAAAAAGTAAAATACTGCTAATGACTACTTTAATTGTCGTCATATACTAAGGAGAGGTGTTGTAGGGAGGAGGCTTCATAAACGCACAACTGAATCAGCGGATAGAGGTGCGCCAACAGTTTAAATAGCTCGTTTGATCACAGAGGTCAGAAGAAGCTTCAAACACTTTGCGTCACGGAAAGTATTTAAATGATCTCATGATTGTCTTGACTCCATGTCTGAGTGTTTAAACTCACTTGTGACACCTGAGTGAGTGTCCTGCAGGTTTCTGCAGCAGCACAACTGGCTGGACTCTGGTTTCACCATTACCTCATTTGCTCCATAATGATGTCTTGGCCAGTCTGAGTCATATTTTAGAGCAATTCCGTCAGCCTGTATTTTCAAACATCACTAATGCTTCCAGCCATTCTGTCCTCTCATCTTTTAATGCCTGAATGCCTGAATAGCTTGCCTGCTCCTGCTCAGGCTCTTGGACAAGGCTGAAACGGATCAGTTCACACTCACACTTTGTTCACCACGTTTTTACTTCGACATGCCTCGTGTGATGAATGCTTTATGTATTCTACATGTTTAAACACACCCCATCAGATGATCAGCTGCTAATTTAACAAATCTCTGCAGATCCAAAGATGGATCTTTGATCTGCTTTATGTGTGTAGCTTGTCAATCATGGCATTTCAGTCCTACAAGCAGGTATTTGGTCCCCCGTGATGTGAACACATCCAGATACTCTAATAAATGTCTTTCATGATTAGTGTTGTTTTTCTTGCAGTGGTCAGACAGCTGCTTTTTCACTACTCTGCACCAGTGTCTCTAAGGCATGAGTCATCCCAATGCTCCCTCATTATCTGACATTAAACTGACATCGGGGTTCAGCTTTAAAGGCTTCATTTTCTGTAATGCTGGCAGACATGGTTTTTAAAAAAAAAAAAAACCCAATGTGGTTCTTTATATTTTAAATTAAGATTGAAGATCTTCGTTTTTGAGCTGTTACGTTCACTGAATGAAATAATGCAAATGGAATGGAGGATTTTTCGTTTAATGTAAAGGAGCAGCCATAATGGTATCAACATAAGAAGGGCTTCAAGTAGAGGGACGAATTCTGTCAAGATCCAACAGTTGCTTTTAAGTAAATTAAAGCCTTATCCATGCACCGTTACAAATCAGTTCAAGTCTGCAGGAAGTAGTGGAGAACACAAGTTATAGCATAAGTTATGACAAAAATAAGTTTGATATAAACATAAAGGAAGTTATGGTAAAGATGAATTAGCTACACAAGCCAAACAGTGTGGAAGCTGGAGGGAGAGACATATATAACTGTGACACAGGATCATTTGAGCTGAATCACCCTGACGATCCAACTGCACCAATCAGGAGAGAGAGGCCCCCTCCGGATGATATCGCTCCATCACTACATGAAAAAAAAAATCTTCCATCAAAATGTGATCATTTCATTTTTGTACGTTTTATGAAAGTCTTTTCATTATTTATCAAAATGTTGAAAAGCAATGTGTGTCACTTTGTCCCTTTAGAGCCACTCTAAAGTGTAATGGGTTCTACTGTATTTGGGTTCTATGCTCAGCCTCTGTAGTCATAGTCACAGTGGACACGCAGTTCACATGCAGTTCACACGCAGTTCACACGCAGTTCACACGCAGTGCTCCTGTCTTGGATCAAAACAGTGACAATACCATTTATGTAATTATCATTACAACCCTGAGACATTTCCTCTTTAATCTCATCAAGGACGCAGAATGCAGACACAACATGACAATATTCAGAGTCAGACGTCCTCAGATATGTTCTAATGAATTAAGATAATCTTTCTTTTATTTCCTTTACTGACAGATTGATAACACAAAGCAGATTTTAGTTCTGCAGTTTGTGGCTATTTTTGTCTTTCACTGCCCAT
Source organism: Antennarius maculatus (assembly GCA_013358685.1). Classification (NCBI taxonomy): domain Eukaryota; kingdom Metazoa; phylum Chordata; class Actinopteri; order Lophiiformes; family Antennariidae; genus Antennarius; species Antennarius maculatus. The sequence continues at coordinate 6,150,081 of CM023606.1, forward strand.
TTTCACTCTTGTTTCTTCCAAGCCATTGGTTTGTTTTTCCTGATCACTATCAGATTCTCGCTCTGTTCTTCATTATTCCCACTAACTCAATATTAAACCGTGACCACTTTGTTTTTTTTTTCTGTCCAGTTCACCTCCAGATCCTTCTGGCTGTGGGCCTGGCTGTGTTCTGCTACTGTCTGGTTCTTGGTTGCGTCCTTTGCTGTCGCAGAAGGAAGAGAGCTTCATCAGAAGACAAGGAGGTCATTTTCTCGTCTCCTCATCCCGCTGAGAGCGTGACTGTAATGTTGACTCCATCTCTATGTACCCAGCCTGTCAAGCAGCAGTATGAAGAGTTAGATGGAGATGTGTTGGAATTCCCTTCCTCTAAAAGCAGCTCCTCTCCATCTGAGGATGATTTCACAACTCTGCCCTTTGACCCCAGCCCTACTAGATCAGCTGAACTGGTGCAGTCTCTAGGGACTACCTTTCCAATGCAAAGCAGCAGCACCCCACCTGTTCCCTGCTCACCTAATAGGCGTGCGAGTCATGGCCGAGCCTCTCTCCCCTCCCTCACTAAGTTGAGTCTGGTATCCAAGTCTCGTCGGGCGGTGGGGCGGCGGAGCACCGTGACCGGAGAAAGCTTTCTTTACGGCGAGAGCAGTCAACTAACGACCGGTGCTGCTGGATCCTCCCTCCCCCCGGGGGAGTCTTGCACATCACAGTACGGCTCTAACTCTCTCTCCATCCACTCCAAGCCGACGCCTCTCCTGCACTTCTCTTTGCTCTTCTCTTCCGCATGTGGTACCCTGGTCATCAACATCCTGGGGCTGTCGGGGGCAAGTCGCAGGCGCAGCGGGCTGTTTGTCCGGGCTAGCCTCCCTCCCTTATGCCCCTCCCCTCAGCAGGTAGCCTCTCGACGCCGGAGCCTCAGCCCCGACCTCCACAGCCAAAGCTTTGTGCTGCAGGTGGGCTCTGTGGAAGAGCTGCGCAGCTGCACATTGAGGCTTGCTGTGTACAGCAGGGACTTCACAGGCCTGAGAGAGGCTGCGCTGGGGGTGGTGGAGCTGCCCTGTGACCAGGTGGACTGGGAGACTGAAACCACCACCACCTTTACCAGGCAGCTAAGCCCAACTAAAGCCAAGCTTAAAAAGGTACATTCAGATTGCATGACTTAATTCAGTTAAAATGTGCACTTTTAATTGAAAACACTTAATTTTTTAGACTTCTTACACTTTTTTTTTTTTACACTTTATTTTCTTTAGATAGATGGATGGATGGATGGATAGATGGATAGATGGATAGATGGATAGATGGATAGATAGATAGATAGATAGATACATACATACATACATACATACATACATACATACATACTTTATTAATCCCGGACATCTTCTTTCTTTTTTTTTAAAGTACTGGCATCTGAAGAACAAGCCAGTGTCAACTACAAGCCCAGATAATTGCAGAAAGTTGGACAGGAAGGGCGGAAAAAACTGCAAAACAAACACGTTCAACTAAAAAATGGAAAAAGGATGACACGCTTTGGCGACCTCTACTGTGCAAATTCTGCTGTGAGATTAAACAATTAGAAGCTACAAATAGAACTAGAATTTGTGCAGCACCTTCGTACAATAGAAATGTGGTTCAAAGTGTTATAAAACAAAGACTGTACATATGGTTACCAAATCAATACCTAGAAAGGACATTAACGCAGAAGCAAAACAGTCATGTAAACTTGAAAAGAGAGATAAAAGTAGAGATACATGAAAACAAAACTGAAATGACAGGAATAAAAGTAAGCTGAAAGGAAAACAATGGAAGACAGATTAATTGATGAGCTCATTGATAGCTGTTTGCAGGAATTAAGAGACATTTAAACAGTGAATATGCATATCTAAATTATTCCTGAGAGTTGTACTGTATGTCACAGACCATACAGCTACAACTGGTAGCTGACAGCGACAAGTCTACCTTTAATATAGTTTTTATGGGGAATTACATCCAGGCAGGATGGAATGGGTGGAGAAAAGTGTCAGGTGTGATGTGTGATAGAAGAGTTTCAGCTAAAATGAAAGGAAAGGTGTACAAAACTGTGGTGAGACCAGCGATGTTGTTTGGTCTAGAGACAGTGTCACTGAGGAAAAGACAGGAGACAGAGCTGGAGGTAACAGAGATGAAGATGCTGAGGTTCTCTCTGGGAGTGACCAGGAAGGATAGGATCAGGAATGAGTACATCAGAGGGACAGCACATGTTAGAGGTTTTGGAGATAAAGTCAGAGAGGCCAGACTGAGATGGTTTGGACATGTCCAGAGGAGAGATAGTGAATATATTGGTAGAAGGATGCTGAGTTTTGAACTGCCAGGCAGGAGGCCTAGAGGAAGACCAAAGAGGAGGTTTATGGATGTAGTGAAAGAGGACATGAAGGTAGTTGGTGTGAGAGAAGAGGATGCAAAGGACAGGGTTAGATGGAGGCGGTTGATTCGCTGTGGCGACCCCTGAAGGGAAAAGCCAAAAGGAAAAGAAGACATCCCAGAACTACTTTTTTTTGTCAGCTTTCATGCTAAGTTAAACTAAATAACTGGTGCATCAGACATATTTCTCTCAGCTAGAAAGTCAGCAAGTTTATGTCAAACTATTACTGTACTTTAAATGAAAAGACTCATGTCGGCTGGTAGATCGGCCGTTAACAGATGCAGCGTCCGCCGCTGGAGTCATGAGGCCCGTCTATTGGGCCACTTTGGCACAGCCAGGTAAATTTTGTGCAGGTTTTTGCCCCAATGTTGCTTTACCTCAGGCTTAACCAGAGACAATGAAGATGAGAACATATGAAGGACCAGATATAGAGTTTTTGAGGTCTTCAGTCTTTTAGAGACTTTAGAGAGTTTTAAAGTAGAGGTTAACACTGGTGCATTGCGTGTATGTGTGCCTCTGTGTGTGAGTGTGTGTTTCCGAGTGTATTTATCCTTCGCTGACCACCGACTCCCTGATCGTAGGATAGTAATGTACTTTGATTTCTTATAAAATCCTCTAAAAATCTGCATTCCCTATCTGATTATACAGATAGGGAAACAACGCACGCAGGCCGACAGAATAAATACTGCATATCGTGTTGTATCCGTGAAGGAATGTAGCATTTAATCAGTGCTCCTACTAGCCAGTTTTCCACAGTTGTTAGTCACGGTGATATTGTTGTTAGCAACTGCAGAGCAAGCACAGTGCAGCAAATTGGCTGTGTGCCCACGCCGTGCCCTCTGCGGCGCTGCTGAAACGCTGCCAGAGGGCATTAGCAACAGTAGGAAGGGAGTCCTGACGTTTCAGTGGACATTACTTTGTCAGGCTCTGATTTTTACCAAAGAGATGCACTGAGTCCCTGGGTGGATATGCTGGTATTATTTCTGAAGTTAAAATGAATAAAAATCAGAATCAGCTACAATTTCTTTGGTCCCTCTTTAGTTCTCCCCCCAAAAAACACACAGACTGCGCAACTGCCCTTCCTCAATGACATGAACCCGCGGGTGTGAATGTGTGTAACTGCATTGTTGTTGTGAGGCAAGAGGTTGTGGCTCAGCAATCCTGATTATTCTGTATGAGTGGGTGTGAACATGGAGGCTGTGCACGTCTCAGGTCACACAGGCACTTGCTGGATTTATAGTAAAATCCCAGAGTTTGTAGTCAGTGTAATGGGATCTTGTTTTGACATTTCCTGGGAATGGAGGTGGGGGATTAGAGGAGGATGATCTTATTTATTTTTACTTACACATTTATTTTATGAAAGTTATCTTGTTTGGTCGAGAGACAGTGTCACTGAGGAAAAGACAGGAGGCAGAGCTGGAGGTAGCAGAGATGAAGATGCTGAGGTTCTCTTTGGGAGTGACCAGGAAGGATAGGATCAGGAATGAGTACATCAGAGGGACAGCACATGTTAGAGGTTTTGGAGATAAAGTCAAAGAGGCCAGACTGAGATGGTTTGGACATGTCCAGAGGAGAGATAGTGAATATATTGGTAGAAGGATGCTGAGTTTTGAACTGCCAGGCAGGAGGCCTAGAGGAAGACCACAGAGGAGGTTTATGGATGTAGTGAAAGAGGACATGAAGGTAGTTGGTGTGAGAGAAGAGGATGCAGAAGACAGGGTTAGATGGGGGCAATTGATTCGCTGTGGAGAAAAGCTGAAAGGAAAAGAAGATTTATTTTATGTAAGTCATACATTATTCCCAGCGAATTGTCACTGGCCTCAAATTTCTATCTGTAGTTCCTGAACATAGCAATAAGATGTCTTTGGAAATGACTTGACCAGTATGAATGAATATGTTGTCCTCAGCAAATACTTGATGGTTCAAATTCTAGTAACTTTTATTTTGGTTTTGGTTTTGAGTTGGAATTAAAATAATTTTCATGGTCAGCTCGTTCTGACCTTTGCAGGGTCAGATTGACTTATTTCAGCATGTGGCCTGAAACGAGATACATCAATTGGATTTACTCTACTGGAAAGTGAAAAGAGCTTAAAGTCACAGGATGTCAGTTCAGAGAATAGAGATACCAAATATTACCAGAGGTCTTTTCCCATTACAGTGAGTCAGGACGTAAACTCTGTCATCAAACCCAAGTGACATACACTTCCTTCTTTTTTCTTTTTTTTTTTTTAAAAAAGGGACATCATATAAAATGTCAAAAAAAGAAGCTAATTGACAAATCCTTTTTACCCTGAATGCAGTTCAATACAGCAAAAGATATTTATTATTTAAATTGAAAATCTTATGTTTTTAAATATAAATATAAGCTTAATCTGAATTTTATGGTGGCAGCATGTTGGTACAGTGGGTAGCGCTGTCTCCACACAGCAAGGCGGTTCTGGTTCACTTTGGCCGGTCTCAGATTGCCCGTAGGTGTGTGTGCGTGTGTGTTTGTCCTATTTGTGGCTTCGCAGTGCAGAGGTGTTGCGCCCGGAATATACCATGTCTCACACCCCCAGTCGGCTGGGATAGGCTCCAGCACCCCGCGACCTGTGACATGAAGTGGGTGTGAAAAATGAATTAACGAATTTTATGCCCACAAGACACTTCAAAAACCTGGGGCACCTGTTTAGGGATACACACACACACACACACACACACACACACACACACACACACACACACACACACACACACACACACACACACACACACACACACACACACACACACACACACACAGTTGTTGAAGTTTTAAAAGTGGATTTCTGGCTTATTTTTGCCTGTTGTATTTGCCCATGCATAAACTAACTGTGAGCATGTTGAGTTTTGGATAATTTGGTCCAATGCCACCATCTGCAGGATTGTCTCTTGTTTCCATTCTGGAATTGGCATGGCCAGTGTGAAAACACGTAAGATGGAAATGTCTGTGTTTTTAGCTGCATGTGTGAAAAAAATAAAATCAGTATCAAAAAAGAAAAGCATCCTACCAAATTTCACGGGACTTTTGTGTAACTTCTGGATGGATGTTGATTAACGTTGTTGGGAGGGTCGTATATGTGACAGGAATGTATCCATTTAAAAAGACTCCCCTTTAAAAACACAGTTTAAGTGCGAGTGAGTCTCTGAGGTGAAATGCTGGTGACAGAGGCAGTGAACTGAATCTTGGATAAAAATCTGTTTGCACTTTGCTGCCTGGCGGGCAAAAGTGATGCCACTTGACAGGAAGCTGTAACTCGTCACGCTCTCTAAACAAAGGCAATGAAATGTGGCATGAGATCAGGTAGACATCACATCATAATCACACATTAGATGTTACATAACAATTTAAAGTGGCGTTTTGCACGAGTGGTCTAATTGGTTTAATCCCAACAACTACACATGACCATTATAGCAGCTTGAAGTGGTTGAAACAATGATCCTGCTATAGCCTAGCTTTCTTTGGACATCGGATCAAAACAGACCATAGATCAAAGCTAGTGTTTTGATATATGACAGCAGGTCAGAGCACCAGCTTTGATCTTTGACCTATGCAAGTAGGTCAGGGTAAAATTTTGAAGTCGGGTGTTGCGGGATGTTACAGTCTCTGACTGCCTTGTTTTATTGAATCGGCTCAATTTCTCCTTGGTTTCTTTTCATGGAGAATGAATGAATCATCTGTGGACTGAAAGAATATTCTTTCCCCTCGGTTTGTAAATCCTTCACGTCTTTCTTTATTTCTTCTCTTACCCTTTCTCCCATCCTCAGAGTGTGAGTTCTCAGGAAACGTTGGGTCACAGAAAGAGCTTGGTGTGTGTGCCGCGAGCTTTGGGCCAGCTGTTAATCTTACTGCAGTACCAGACTGTGGCCCAGCGCATCAAGGTGATGGTCCGAAAGGCCGAGAATCTGACCAAGCTAACACGGATCCCTGGAGCTCCAGGTAAAGACCAAAACTATCCCCAAACTTGCTGTATAATACCGTATATACAGCGTTTATTCTGATTGGACTACATATTAAAAATACAAAATAGGTTCTGTTGGAAACAAGCAAAGCTGCCCATGTGCCCCACCTATAGCTCAGGCTTGCAGCAGCATCTACAACTACTGGACACGTTTAGGGAATGTTAATAATGTCACACTGTATGCTGTCTTTGTAAACATGAAGCTATAACATTTTATGGATATGGATCAATAACAAATCACCAAATGATGCTGATGGTCTGAAAAGATGAGCGGTCCTGCAGAATCATGTGATTCTTCAATACCTTGTTAGTTTATCTTCATGTCTTACAGACAAGTAATCAAGCCATTTAATCAATCGTCAAAATAAATATTCCATTGTAGACACATTTAGTGTTTTATTTACAGTAACAGTTAAATATTGTTATTTATTTAGTTTGTTTGAGTTTTAAATAATTTTGCTTCACAATATACAGTAAAATCCATAAAAAAATACTTAACTAAGTTAAATGTTACACTTTTTTAGATCAACCAAAGGCAATAGGTAGAAACACACTAGAACATTTGTCTGAATTCCCCTCTACAGCTTGTAGCTTAATCAGATTAGCAACCAATCAGCCTGTTGTCATTTCCTCTCCTGTCCTGTATTGTCTCTCACTGCACGTGATTCAAAGCTCTGCTGTGATGATGATGTGCAGGAAAGGATGAAACAGGGGGAAAAACTTCATGTTTGGCTTTGCAGACATTCATGCTACCCAGATAATGCTAGATCACACTATTTAATAGATTCTTCTGTTCATAATCTTTATGGACAGAAGTTTTAGATGCATCCAGAGATACTGGATAGGGGACAGTTTGTAGCTGAGTTTAAAGCGAGTGGGATGGGGATCATCATCTACAAAATCTGACGCCATGGTCCTTGACCAAAAAAAAGTGCTGTCTCTATGGGTTGGTAAAGAGTATTTGCCCCAAGTGGAGGAGTTCCAGTATCTTGGGGTCTTGTCCACAAGTGAAGGAAAGCAGAATGTGAGATTGACAGATGAATTGGTATAGTGGCTGCAGTGGTTGCTGTATAGGTCTGCTGTGGTGAAGAAGGAGCTCAGCCGAAAGAGATTTACTGGTCAGATCATGTTCTTACTCTCACCTATCATCATGACCTTTGGGTCATGGCCAAAAGGACAAGATCCCAGATACAGGCTGTTGAAATGAGGCCCACCGTTAGAGATAATCTCAGTCACCAGGGAGGAACTCGAAGTAGAGCAACTACTCCTCAACATTGAGACGGACCAGCTGAGGTGGATAAGGCATTTGTTTCTGATGCCATCTGCTCTCTGCCATGGGGAGGAGCTCTGGGAATGTCCCTCTGGGAGGTGGCCTCAGGGAAGACCTAAGACACACTGGAGAGACTATGTCGTTTGCCTGGCCTAGGAACGCATTGGGATCACCCAGAAAGAGCTACAGGAGGTGTCTGGGGACAGAGCAGTCTGGACATCCGACTGTTGCCTCTGCGACCTGGCCCCCGGATGGATGGACGGATGAATGGACGGACGGATGGATGGATGATATAGATGTGGGATGGTGACAGTGGAGGGCTGTGCTGAACTTTCATAACGCAACACTTATTAAATTTATTAAAACTGGCACTGACCAAAAATAATGTTCATGATTTTGCCTCTTTTGTCACAGAAAGAAACATATGTGTCTTCCAGAGAACAAAATCAGGAGTTATGACCTAATCTTTTTCTCACAGACCACTATGTTGTCATCAACCTGCGTCAGGATGAGAAAGTCCTCGGTACTAAAGAGACTAAAGGGGCCAGTGGCCCCAACCCTGTCTGGAATGCTCCTTTTCTCTTTGACCTGCCTTCTGGTGACATCACTCAGCTCCCATTGGCCCTTGAGTTTATCATCATGCAGGTATGGAGCAGGATGCTGAAAAGCAAAGTGTCTTTACACATTAAACGTTGATCTGAAGTTTTATTTTAATAAACTGACATATTCATAATTTAACATCTTCATACTTTAATTTCATTAAACATATCTGCAGGGTCGTCTTTACACCAAGAGCAGCATTCTTGGTCGCGTGTTGATTGGCAGAGACGCTTTGGAGGTGGGACAAGATCACTGGAAGGAAATGTGCAGTCATGGGCAAACAGAAACGGCCCACTGGCACACCATCCAATCAGATCCGCCATATTAGAGGCAAACTGTCACCAAGTGATTGATTTAAATGTGAATAACATTTATGAAGATGGGGATGCCTAATCCTCACCTCCCACATTGAAAGTATTTATTGTGTTAGTTGTTATATATTGTTGTTGCTAATATGACAGCTTTGATAGTGTCTCGTGTAATTGATCAGTAGAAAATATTTGGTGGTACATCTGTTTTCAGGACAGTCTGTAGGGAGAAGCGCTCCTTCCCAAAAGAAGAAGAAATGTACCCCAGCACTCGAAAATTGTTTTGGTATTTATTCCCAGTGAGACTAAACTGTAGTTTGTATACATGTTTATTTCTGGTTGTGTGCAAATTGTGCTGCTAAAGTGGGTCCTTTAGCCTTGTGAAAAGATGCAACAAATGTTAATACTGACTAAAATGAGATTAACTATATTTAGCTACTGTATTGTATTTGCTGTCACTATTGGGTATGTTGTTGTGCATTATGTTGGTCCAGTACTTGTCCACATGCTGTAAACACTTCTTATTAATTCTTTATGAATGAGGCCGCCTAGGCTTCATCTTGTGTGGCATACGTGTGGAATTTTTAAAAATTTTGTTGAGTTTCATTGAGGATTTGTGTTTATTTTGTTTTGTTTTTAATCCACTGGAAGCTACAACACATGTGTGAGCCTGGTGGTTGATGGATGTCACATTTTAGTTTTTAGAATATCTTTAGTAGGGAAATACTACAGTATTTTATTGATGAAATGTTCAGTTGTCTGCATTTGACCTTTGTGTTGTAAATACATTATATTATTGTTAGCTTGTACAGCAGGTGGATATAACAATGAACAAGAGCTATTTCTTCAGCTGTGTGTCATATGACCTTTGCTAGTGGACTAACAGTGACCAAGCAGCAGCTTTACCAGATATTGTTACTGTCTATTTTGCATTATATATCGAACTATTACACCATATATAAACTGCAGTCTCCTTGTTATTAAATTTCATGATTGAACGTAATCTGTAAATGTGTGTCAATTTGTGAGTCCTCCTGTGAGAGACGCCCAGCAAAGAATAACAGTTAACTTCAATTCACTGAGCTTTCTCTGCAGTCAGTGGAGCGTCAACAACCTGAAACAATTGTTATATATTAGACAACATTAAGGAGAGTTAACAGCAACAGTTGAAAACTAACTCACTGTATCATTCATCCTTCAGTCATTTAGCTAGATCTATCACACAAAGACAAAATTCTAAAAAAAACAACAACTGAAGATTCTCCCTTTTGTAAATCCTTAGATACAAGGAGCTTGATTCAGCTTGAAAAAAATTATTACAATAGATCATTGATTAATATTAACATAGTTGGACACCAGGACTTCATCTTTTTTAGCCATGAAATTTATAAATCAAGGAATCAAATTAAGAAATCGATTTCCAGATTTCTTATCACTATCTCATACTAATAATACTATAATAAATAAATGAATAAATAAGTAAAAAATAATTGTTTAGGTGTACAAAACTGTGTTGAGACCAGCGATGTTGTTTGGTCTAGAGACAGTGTCACTGAGGAAAAGACAGGAGACAGAGCTGCAGGTAGGAGAGATGAAGATGCTTAATATGTGCTTAATATGTAAGCACTATGACAAATTGCAAGTGGCTGTGCATAACACTTTGTTAACATTTATTTATCGTGTTTCAAATGTTTAATGTAAACATGATAATAATGAAATGATATGACTGAAATGATGATAACTGAGATGCTTTTACATTTTGTTAATTACGGTTCTATTTCGCTGATGTTTGTTGTGTATCGATTATGGTAAAGCATGCTGACATCATGCATTGTTGAAACTGTATATGAATTATTTTGCTTTAAAAACGGATCAGTTTTTTAAAAAAAATCACAATAAAATAATTAACAGGGAATTTGTGTATTTCATTGATTTTACATGAGGCTCCAGAAACTCTGGTTTTGATTGTGTTACCAAACGTCAACCAGCGAAAGTTGTTTATGACCTTCCATAAGAGAGACCAGAATCACATGTAGAAGTCTGTCAGACATGAGATCTGATACTTGGACAAAATTATTGGGACCTCTGGCCCCCAAAATATACAGGAACATTTGTGACATCCCATTTTAACCCCACTCTCATAGCTAAAACAGCTTCCACTCTATTGGGAAGGCTTTCTGCAAGGGTCATCCAATGATGTTGGATATGATATGATGTGATGTGTGGCAAGAAGGCACCGCAGTCTCTGTCCAAGTTCATCCCACTGGTGTTTAATGGGGCTGAGGTCCCAATTGGAAGCATTATGTTGTCCAAAATACATTGGTATGTGGCAGATTTCTCCTCAGAAGACACAAGGTACGAAACAGTTGGCACACAGTCATGCAGGTGTTCTGACATCTGCCAAACCCAGACTCATTCATCAAACTGCCAGAAAGAGAAGCATGACTCATCAGTCCACCAGACATGTTTCCACAGCTTCAGACTCCGTTGATGCAGCGTTTTACTCCTCTCCAGCCATTGATTGGTTTCGTGCTTGGTGATGTAATCTTTGCAATGCAGCAGCTCGGCCACAAAAATCCATTCCATGAAGTTTCGAGTGCACTGCGTTTATGTTCACGATGATGCCAGTAGAAGTAGAACTGCAATTATTAAATCAACTAAGAATTCCTCATTCTTATGCACCATGCACTATGACACTTCTACTAGAACTGCCAGTTTGATTTTGCGGCTCCAAAAATTTCGAATAGCAAGCCTTCATTCAGCTCACTGATTTGGTTTGTGAGGCAGACACCATCTCTACCTTCAGCAGTAGACGGAAGACATTCCTTTTTATTAAATCCTGTAGTTAATTCATCAAATATTTCTACTGTCATTAGCCTAGATTGACCCAAGAACCTCCCATAACACACTGAGCTCCTCTCTCAACATCTGTTTATTCACATTCCATCAATACACATTACTAATTTCTTTTCTTCTCCATAGTTGCTTACTCTCTCCCTCCTTCTGTTGTCCCTATATATAGTTGCTGACTGCATGGCTAAGTTGGTGGAAATGATAATTAATGAGGTATTACAAAGCTGCAACAGCTCTGCAGCTCTGATGTGACTGAGAGGCAGATGCTGGATGCAGACAACATGAATAATTAAAAATTGTTCTGATATGTTGGAAGAATGTATTCAGTCAAATTTAAGTAAATTAAAAGAAACAAACAAAAAAAACCTAGATATTCAGCCCCAAGAGACACTCCTTCCACTTTGGCTTCTGGAAGTATCCAATAAATATTCACTTCTAATGCAAAATTTGGCTTTAATTTATGAAGAAATTGTTGAGACAAATCAAAGCCAACCTCTTAGCCTTTCCTGATGGATTCCTCACCCTGCTTGGTTCACATCATCTGGTCTGATGGAGATGCTGTGGTAAATGTTAACCCTACGACTACATTGTTTAGTCATTATTTCCGTTTCACAGTGGGTGACATCCCTCCCTATGGCTATAAATACACATAGGATGTGCACTCCAATGACTTCTTGGAGATCAGTACACATATGTGACAACCACATACTGAGTTTTACAACATACAGAAAAAATACACACACCAATGCACACACCCATTTGACAATGTCACATCCTGGGTCTTCGTGAGTCAGAACCATTGCAATGTGTGAAAAGTGGAAATTAGCATCTCATGCTTCCAGTTAGCCAGGAAGCATATCCTCACTCGATTAAGCTCATTATTTGGAGTCATTATTCCCATTTAGTTTTTTTGTGTCTTTCCATATAAATTAATAGTTACTTAAAATGTCGGAAATTGAGCCCACATGTGCCTCAAGGTACTCTAGAGGGCAGAGTAATTTATTACTTTAATTTGGCTTAATTGTTTAAACAGTTGTTTATAATTATTTTTGAATTCAGTATTGTTATTTTTGAATTCATTCTCTAATGATGTATTGAATGAGTTTGAGTTCTCTTCATTTTAAGGCCCTACATTTTGTTAAGATGCTTTTTTTGTAGTTAAAGAATACTTCTCTTAAACATGAAATTCAAAATAAATACTGAAATCAATAAATACATTTCCTGCCAGAAAGTCTTTGATACAGACCCTGGACCTCCCCTCTACCTCTGAAAAACTACTAATTGCTTCAAACAAGTAGCATACAAGCACTGAATGTGTAATATATTGCTGGGATATGCTCCAGCAACCCGTTTGACCCACAAAAACGGAGGAAGCGGTACAGAAAATGAACGAATGAAATAATGAATGAATGAAAAAGTGATCCTCCTTGGCTCAAGATCCGCCCCTAAAGGAAATGTCATTGAAATAATTTCATGATTTTCAACATTTGCTTTCATTTTCATGAAAGCAAAATAAATGACAAGAAATAGGAGAACAGCAGCTCATGTGTTTCCGTGTCTACAGGCGCTTTGTGCGCTTCAGTCCCATATGTGTGTATAGCATATTGTATATTTAGATTGTAAAATTAATTAATAGTAGTAAAACAAACAAAAAACAAAAGTTGATCACATGATCTTGTCTAAAACGTACACTATCCTCTCCTCATGTGGGACAGAAAAAATATCCAACCTAACTTTGTCCATTCCAGTGAGCAGCAGGTCCTGAACTCCCTGTCCCTGAACACCCCACCATCGACGACCGTTTGGAACTTTTGATCCACGTCTCATGTTCTTTCCTGTCTTTAAAACTCTCCAAGTGACCCTTTTGCAGAAATCAGTGACATTCTCTGAAACAGTGCTCAGCTTGTGGATTCAAGGTTTCTATATGGGTGTGAATGCCTCACGTGTGGCCTGTGTGATTTATAATCTGTGGCTCATTATCATTAGTGACCATTAAATCTAGCAGTGATTTGGGGACTGATGAATTATATAAGGCTGGACCTTATATAATTTTAATATCTTCCACCCTAGTCTGTGACTCACTCTATAAGATCAGTGCTGCCTTCATGCACCCATGATCTGACGGTTGATGTCTGTCACTGCGCAACTGCTCTCATCCAAGGAGAAAGCGGAGCCTCCTTTGACAACATACACATAAGAAAACAACTTAACAAGGTTCTACACACTGACTCATCCCCATATTTACAGGAGTGAAGCTGATGATGATGGTGGTGGCAGGGAAGGCAGATGATGAAAGCTGCTGGCACAGGAATCCTGAAACACAGGGGAAAAATATTTAGTGACAGGATCCAAAGAAACACAAGGAATGATGAAAAAAATGGAGTCTTGTTAATAATAGTATGTCAACGGACGATCGGTAAGGACTGTGGGGAGGAAACTTGGTCTCATTTTAGCTTCAGTCCAGGCTAAAATGTTTCTGAAATAGTCGGGAAGATTATCATTGAATTTAGTCCAGATGTTAATGCTTACCATCAGGTCAATTCTGAAGTTTCTCTTCTCTACATGTAAAATTTTGGAGCCCTATTTTTCATGACATCTAAAATAAAATAAACCTTCAATTTAATGTTTAAAGCAGTTTTATTCCTTAAAATATTTTGATTTGTCATATTGCCTGTCCACATTTACAACAATGAAACGGACCAGGTTTCTGATCCAAACTCTTCCTTGTGGTGCCCTCCTGTGGACTTATGAGGTAAAGCATCTGAATCTGGACGGGGAAACCTTTTGATGACGACACAGTTCACACACACGCACGCACGCACGCACACACACAAAATCTTTATGGTTGTGAAGGAAATTACAAACAGTTGCGACTCTGAAGGGTGCTGTCTCCATCTCCATCTAAACAACATTTACACACAAAATCCTGCACATAATTTTACACAATCCCTTATGATTGTAAATGCGTGGGTGTGGATGGAAGATAATATGTGTGCCTGGGCCCGTGTGTGAGATTACATTATCAGCCCGCACATCTGGAGTCCACTAGGTAAAAGATCAGAGGACCGCATCTGAGATAGGATCTATAGACTTCTGTGATCATGATTAATGAACACTCAGATTGATTAGATCAACTTTCACACCCTTTTTTGCCGGCTCAGAACTTTAACCCCTCTGGCTCAGGTTGCTCTGGGCCCTGAAGCCACAGAATGGTCAGAGGTCTCGGGTCTGTCGGCACCGGATCAAATGCCTGCGGGATCGAAGAAGACAGGGACACGATTCAAGTGTCTGGGAGTGTTTAAACAAGAGACAGACAGAGAAAACATGTAAATATTTTAACTCTTTTACAGATGTGTTTTTAAAGGCCCACTCACTCACACAATGTGGTCACAGGACCTAAAGGATTGGACACAAGTTGCTGGTGAGAAGAAAGGACTGGAAAAATATGAAATATGAATAAACATTTTACTGCTAGAAAAGCAAGAGTACTCCGTTACTTTAAAGACATTTTCGAGCTTCTCTTACTTAGATTAGAAGAAAGACATGGCATCATCCCCACATTTACCGTAACATAATATAATATCAATAAGTAAAGGTGTGAAGAATTGAAGATGGTACACTTTAACTGAACAAATTGCACGACATTGCTAACAAGTTGCACTGCATTCTATTGTCCAAAGTTGCATCACAAGATAATTAAGTGGTGCATTGACTAAAAATAACATTCTAGTAGCACAAAAAGTACCGTAGTAACAATACCTGCCAAATCAAATCTAAATGAATGATGTTAGATTATATTAAAATCTGACATAAGAACAAGAAAAAGTGAATATTTTTTTATGTGAAAGCTTCACAGTTGTTTCTAAACAGGTGGGGTACAGATCCCACCTGGGGTGTTTCTGAAGACAGGAATGACATTGTGTGAGATGCATGGAGACTTTTTATGCAATCGCATATGACAAAAATTTCTCATCTACTTCAATTGTGTCGGAGAATGCTGCAAGATTTAAGAAACTTAAATCTGGGCGAATCGATCAGCCCAGGGGAGAATGTGTTAGCCCATGCTACCATTAGCCACATTCTCTCTGTGAGAGAGGCATGTGTGGCAAGGCAATCATTGACAGGCGGAGCTCATTAGCATTTAATGCTACATGCACAAAAAGAGCCTGTTTCCAGTGTAGCCTGTTTCCAGTCGAGCTTATTTGAGCGACTTTTAGATAGCTGTAATTCAAGACCACAGATCACTTTCGTGGTCTGTATTTGACGTGCAAATGCATATCAAATACATACGTGCAAATACAGTGCATTTGCACGTCTGGCAGCTGTGTGAAATTGTTTAAAAAGACAATAATATGGGACCTTTAAAATGTTCTGTTTTTTCAGTTAAAAAGATGACAATATGAAGGACTGTCTTACTCTTGAAGCCGACACTATTCCCTGTAGATGTTCAGTATAGCAGGTGTTGAACTATCCACTGCATGCTCATACCAGTATCTCCATCACAGCAAACTATCCCTGCTGTGCATTCAGTGGGACAGCATGGTGCATGACTGCAGCTGCAGAGGATGGCTGGCCAGAGCAACAATGAAAACGTGTTAAAAACTGCAAGGCCCAAATATTCCAGAGCAGCTGGACTCAGTGTGTCTCTCTCCTCTCATTATAAACAATGGGCCAGGCATTGTTAAGCAAAAACACATGAATCTGGTTCATGTTCAGATGATCACCGCGTTGTGTTTCCTAACAGGGCCTTCTGCACGAAACATATTTTTGAACTTTTGATGGGTTTTGCGATGCTTTGAAAGGGTGCTGTTAGTGGTGTCTCAACCCCCGAGACAATCCAGGCCATTCAAGGACCGCATTTCATGGTTTGGAGGTTTATTTTCAAGACACTATTTCAGAAAGGAAATTAAAACAACAACAACAACAAAAAAAAACTGTGACTGTACTATGGAGTCTGGGTGCCAGCAGGGATGGTACCAGAGCAGTAAGATGACATGTGGAGGTCTTGTCTTGTTCTCGTATTATGATTTCTTTTTAGCATTTCATTCTTAAATTCTCCGTATTCTGACATTCTGTATGTTGTTTTTTCTGAAGCAGTACAACTATAATGAAAAGCAATTCCCCTATCGGGATCAATAAAGTACTTTAATCATAAAAGAACTGTAAATAAGATGGAAAAAAAAACCCACGTTGTGTGTGTGTGTGTGTGTGTGTATGTGCGTGTGTTCACTATAACACTGATGATACATCCTAAGCAGACAAACGCGTGCACACAGGCAGGCTACATAAACACAGACCAAAGCGGAGCTAACTCATTAGACAAATACAAGCTGGGTTTACTCATGGTAATAACTGCAAATAAGATAAAAACGTGGCATATGCAAAGTTTTTAGCCAAATATTAGCTGAATTGAACAGCTTTTGAGGAGCTTTCAGTGTGTAGCTCTCAGTCAAGAAGCTGCCTGAACACTAACTTCACCTGGAGGATTAATGTGCCCTTATCAGGGGAGGGGGAGTTGTTCTAGCAGATGGGTTTGAGACATGTAAATCCCTCCTGTCAATCAAAAAACAACAAAAAACAGTCGTTTCAGATCCTGTTGTTACGTAACAACAGGATCTGAAACGACTGTTTTTTGTTGTTTTTTTTTTTAAACTCTTGGACAATTTTCTGTTGTACAATCGATGCAGGAAGCATTGGTTTTCCAGATTCTAGGAGTTGGTAGGGTTAGGGAGGACCACTTTGTATATGTATATGTATATGTATATGTGCATATGTAGAGACCTGAAAAAATGTCACAATAGGACCCTTTTTTACATTTTACATTTACAGCATATTACTATTAAGGTGCATTTTTTGCATGTTTGTCAATTTGCTACTGTTTACTGCTTACAGTCTGATAGTAAATAAATATCTGCACCCTTCTCCTGTCAGTGCATTGACAGTTTTTAAAGTACCATAGTAGACATCCATTTCACACGCACAAACTCAACCCGGTGAGCCTTCTCCGTGAGGAGCTCACCACTCGCAGCCTTAGGAGTTTGGCATCTGCTTCACCTCGCCTCTGTTCCTCTGCCAGGAGAAATAAATAAATAGAAGTAAACCATTAATGGAAGTCAGATGATTATGTGACATGATGCTGTGGGATTCATTTCAGACTTAACATGTGATGCACAGGAGCTCAGCTCTAAGAGTTTCCAAAGCATGAAATATTAATTTAAAGAAAGAGAAACAAAGCAGGATAAGGTGTAGTCAGTGTTCTTCTATTCTCTTCTCAATAATTAAAAATTACCACTCATTATATTTTAGTGACTTTAGTAAATAAATAAATTTCTCTCTCAGTAGTCTCACATACAGAGGTAACATCCCTACCTCCTTTGCCCTTTGGAGGTGAACGTCAGGCTGCACAGGGATGAAGATCACGCAGCTCCTTGTATCTAATAACAGGGCGGCAAACACTTGTTGTGGTGTTTGTATAATGAACTTTACACGGCATCAGTCTTGTAACGATGCTGCGTGTGGTCTGAGCTTGACAGACAGTCCATCAGTTTCTTCCTTTCTCTACTTCTTTAAGGCAAAGATGTTGTGTTGAGAAAGCAGAACCAGTCTGCTGATTAGAGGTGAGTGTGTGTAGTGTTTACACACACATGCCTTTTAATGGCTGTTATGATTACATGGAGTCTTGTAGCCAAATCCAAATGTGTTGCGTTATGCACCAATTAAATTACTAATGACAATAAATGTTAAGAATGAAACTGTTTTATTACATTTAGATATACTGTGCTATTATTTTGCCTTTGGCCATAGACTGATACTACAATGAATTCCAGCTGGCAGTTTCTTGAAGGGAAAACCTTATTTACAACCTTATTAATTTCACAGCTGTATGTAACAAAAAATTATACCTCTGCGTTTTGTATTGCTGACAGGAATGACTTGATAATGTGAATGAAATAAAAACATTAATTGTTGCTGATGACATGTAAAAAAAATAAATAAAATAAAAAAAAAATTAATACATTTGAAAATCACCATTTCCCATTTATTCAGTTTATTCTGTTGGATGACGTCTGCCTTGTTTAAGCCTGCAGAAATTACGTGTTTCTTGGAGCCCAGTTTATTCATTATTTGTTTGTCTTGCGTCTCACATAGTTGGTTGGGCCCTCAGTGCCTCTGTTAGGTCTCTGAACTTTGACACATACTGCAGAGACAACTGCTTAGCCATCCTCGTAAAAAAAATTATGGAGGAAGGCATTTCACTTAGGTCATTGACCGTGGGCACGGTGGAGGCATGGCTTATACTTTAAGCATGTATTTTCTTTCAGCAAAAGGAGTCAAAGGAAACTGTAAAACAACAGGTAGCTTCAACAGAATGATTTGATTGGCCAAATGCATTTTCCAGTCATTCTCATGAACATGTTTTTTGTGTAAAACACAAGAAATGCTTTTCATGGTGGCAACCAAGAAGTATCGATTTGAATGTTTGCTGTAAATCCCTATTTAAAAGTTCCTTGTTAGAGATGGGGTTTCAAATCTGTTTTTAAGATAGAAGATGCTTCTGAAGGCGACAACTCAGCATTTGTGTCTTTGAAGTCATGTTCGGATGCAGCACCATGGGAGAAGAAGAATTGAAATTTTACCTGGTGCAAATTCAGTGCAGTTGGTAACAACACATTCATCACATAGAGCCAGCTGAGTGCCAGTTAGTTGTCTATCAGCAGTTTTAGACCCATTGCAATATTTCAGGTAGTTTGTTTGACACACAGAGATGGAACACATGATAACATTGTGTACCAAGGCCTCACATGCAGGCCAATTAGAATTGCCTGCCTTCTTTATTCATTCAGTAGATCTGATTAGTTCTGAGTTCCTGGAAGCACATTGTCCATTTAATTAAAGTACAGGAATAACGCATGGAAGCCTGCTGAAGAGTGGACATAGAGCAGACTCTGTTTGACCGTTATTGGAAGAAAATGTGGGGCCCATCAGTCCTTTATGTTCACTTTGAGTCAATGTCACTTCCAAAGTCAGTAAAGACATGATGGTGAGTAAATCTGTGTTATCCACTGTGTGTGTGTTTGACCCCCATCTCCATGTGACTTACTGCATGCAGGCCATGTTAGGTGCCTCCAGTATTTAGACTGTATGTCAGTCAGGATGTCTTTACAAACCTGCAAAGTATTGTACCATCCACTGCAGCACGGATAAGCCTCGGACCCTTTACTTTACTTTACCCTTTACCTGAGGTGTTGTAATGTTGCTGATTTGCGGGTCTGACCACCGGATCTGCCCTGCGTGTTGAAAAAGATGGCCCACCATCTCCCACATCTTGTAATCCCTCCCTAGGAAACTTTTGTGCAAGCATTGGAGACATTCCAGATGCCGTCAAATATTTCTACCCTATTAAACTGATTTCTGAACACACACAGTGGGATTTTCTCTGAATGGGCTGTGATTCTACATCTGAAAGATTTCCTTCCGGCCTGATTGATTAAGACAAGACTGAGAGTAAACCCACCTGAATCGGTTTGCACATTTCATTAGAATTACACCCCCAACAATGGCTCTCAGTACGGACCACTGACATAAAAGATAAAGGTCACATATCTGATGAGGCATGAAGTTTGTGATACAGTAAGGACAATTTTATTATCTTTTTACAACATTCATTCCGTCTCTCTCTCTCTCTTTCTCTCTCTCTCTCTATCACACACACATCCACACACACACACACACACACACACACGACTGTCAATTTGATCACAGATACATTTTCAACTGTGAGAAATGGAATCTAAAACAAAAACCCAGAAAATGACATTGTATGATTTCGAGTTATTAATTTACATTTTATTGCATGACATAAGTATTTGATCACCTACCAACCAGTAAGAATCTGACTCTCACAGACCTGTTAGTTTTGTTTTTTTTTGCCAGTGACCATCAGCATAATCCAGAGGAGGAATGGCAGAAGGTCATGTGGTCTAATGAGACAAAAATAGAGCTCTTTGGTCTAAAATCAACTCGCCCTGTTTGGAGGAAGAAGAAAAATGAGAACAACCCTAAGAACACCATCCCAACCGTGAAGCATGGAGGTGGAAACATCAACATTCTTTTGTTACGCTTTTCTGACAAGGAGACAGGACGACTGCGCTTTATTGAGGGGAGGATGGATGGGGCCATGTATCTCGAGATCATGGCCAACAAACCTCCTTATGTCAGTAAGACCATTGAAAATGGTTTGTGTCATGGTCTTCTAACATGACAATGATGTGAAAAACAAAGCAGGAGCAACTAAGTGGCACCGTAAGAAGCATCTCGAGGTCACTCTACAGACCTTAACGCAATAGAAAATCTTTGAAGGGAGCTGGAGGTCTGTATTGTCCAACAACAGCCTTGAAACCCAAAGGATCTGGAGAAGATAGTTATGATGGAGTGGGCAAAAATCCCTGCTGCAGTGTGTACAAACCTGGTCAAGTACTATAGGAAATATCTAATCTTCAAATATTGAGTTCGGTTTGTCTGATATATTGTCTGATGTACTGTCATTCAATAAAATGCAAATTGTTTAAAAATCCTACAATACGATTTTCTGCATTTTTGTTGTAGATTCCATCCCTCACAGTTGAAGTGTACCTATGATAAAAATTACAGCCTTCTACATGCTTGTAAAATAAAAAACCTACAAAACCAGTAGTGTATCCAATACTTGTTCTCCCCACTGTGTGTGTGTGTGTGTGTGTGTGTGTGTGTGTGTGTGTGTGTGTGTGTGTGTGTGTGTGTGTGTGTATCAAATATATCAAATATCAACTCACCTGTGACAACAAGATTTTCAGGCTTTGAAGCTGATTATAATCATCTTTTATATTTCTGCTCTTTCTCCTTATGTTGGCTGCATCATCCACCTTGCTGAGCCAAATCCATCACAGCTGACATATTTTCAGCACATGGCTGCAGTGTAGCGCAGAACGACGCGTGCTGAGGTCTGAGTCATGTCAAATGCTGACTTGGATGTGAGAGTCTGTGTTTTCAGCTGCTGACTACTAATTACACCTGTGAGAGCAAACAAAACCCTCTCAAAGACTCCAACCCGACTATAAATCAGAAGATCGGTGTGAGGGTTCCTTACGTGTGACAGAAATCAAAGGGACCAAAGTGGCAGAATGAATTCACAAGAGAGAGTCAATGCATTATATTTTGCCAGAGACCAGATTTTGATTATTGCCATTTATTCTGAAGAACAGGATGACTGTAGAGGTTATGACTCAGGGGGAATCTGTTTAATTGCTTGTGTTTGTAAAACTACGATCATATTTCATATTGAATATAAAATAATCTAAAGAATCATTTTCAACTATCGAGAGGATTCTTCCCAAAATTTACTTTAAATTTTAATCATCCTTCCTCTGGGCCGGAACCACTGCTGCACAAAATTTTACCAATGCATGACTGCTGGTTTTCATGATATCCAGGGCACAAACAAACAAAAAAACATGGGATGTCGCACAATCTGTAAGTAATTTCAGAAGTGCCACTGCAGAATTACTGAGAGCGTGACATCTACTGATCGCCTGGTGTAAGCCGAATCAGCACAGCACCTCCTTATCTGGATAGGAGCATTAATATGAATTTACCTCCTGTTATTTACCATATAAACATACATTCCTTAAAATGTGTGTTTATGTGTATAGTAAAACAGTAAAATTTCACACATAAAATGCCAATGTAGAATGTAATAGTACCGATAGCAATGACCTGTTAGACAGCAATGAGAAACACCTCACAGCCGTTAATCATTTCTTTCCTAAATTCCGGGAACATGATGAATCTTGAATCCAAAGCCAAAAGTCTGGCACATTCATCAGTTACACTATTGATTATTTATTTGTTGTCAACCATAAACATGCAGCAATTTTGGAAATATGTTTTCTACATCATTCTTTTGTGCAGATCTATCCACCCCTGAATTACAATCAAGCTCTCTGGTGTGAAAACTAATAAATGGAGTGATGCAACAGTTCACTCTGAGCTAGCAAAGATGTTCCCTTCTAGCGTGTTTTGCTCATCACTGTTGTGATTCATGCACTTTACAGACATGAAAAAGTCATTTTTGTTTGTTTTATACCCCTTTGTGTGTGTGTGCACATCTCAGAAATGTGTTTCTCATTATACTGTCTTTTGATAACCCCAAGTTTAATCCACAATGGTGATGCAGACGAAAGACAGGAGACAGGATTTCATGAATCACAGTGCCTGATAAAGTGCAGACAAATGGGAAAGTGAGAAACTGGAGTAGTTTGGAATTCATTTATTTTACCTTTATTCAACATAGCTAACCTGCAGTGGAGGTATTAAAAATAACATGTTTCAAAAGAGGCCAGGTTCTCATGCTTTAAGTCAGACGTGAGCAGTAGTTGGAAGGCAGAATGAAAAACCATGGAAAGTAAACTAAAAAATAATTTTTCATTGGCTGCACCATGTCCCTAGAGCTCTTTAAAAACAGAAAGGAAATCTACTTTTTCAGGTTTAAATTTCATGAAACAATAAGAGGTGATGCCGCAGTGTTTTTACAAATCTATACTGTGTCCCAATGGGGCAAAGGTCCCAGGCTCATGTCAGTGTGAGACTGCAGTGTTCACTACACGACACACTCACTTCAACTGCTGCCAGCATTTCAACATGAGCACAGATACAAACCTTTAAGAAGACTGGTTCATAGCTGTGAAACAACTGATCTTCAATTCTTTTCTTGTCTGGTGTAAAAAAAACAAACAAACAACAACAAATTGTTTGAAAGGATGATGGATAAACAAAATCAGCCAAATGTGAATTTTATACCTGCTTAACATCAACCAGCTCCATTTGAATTATGTAATAGTGGAAGGAGAACTTCCACATCATCAGTTCTGACAGTGAAGGATCCTATCTGTTATTTTAATGTGAACACTCAGGTGTTTACGATGATAAGAGAATCAGGCAACACAACCTCCCTCAGTTTCCGAGCAACACATCTGTGGTCAAAACAGAATTACAACAGTGATCCATTGGGAAGACCTGGAGACACTGGCCAGATTTGCTTTACAAAACTCATTGTATTTTATTGACACGTTTGACAGCAGACCCGCTAACAGCAGACTGACAGGGGCCGTGAATAAAGCACACAGATGAAAGAAGGCTGCAGAGATCCATTTGTCTTCTGTGGACACTTGTAAAAATAACTTATGTCTTTGCAGCATTGTGACAAGAGGCCATAATTCTTCTGTGAATTTATCATACATGGGAGATTTTTATGCATTGCCAGCATGGAGACTGGAAAATGTTACTTGTGCAATGTGCATATCACAAAGAACTTTAATTCTGTAAGATTAGTAAATTATTCTGGATACTGCCCCTTATTTGAGTTGTTAAGCAGGTTTTTCACTTGATCAAATATAAATTAACAATAGAAAGGGCAGCAGTGTATCCTGTAACATCATATCATGTCTGCCTCGTGACAATGTTTGTAAAAACAACTCATAATACGACTTCAAACACGATAATTGCTGTCTCATGTTTGAAAGTTTATTGGAAATGTTTTATTGCAAGGTAGAGTGAGAAAAATATTTTTAATAAGCTTTGGAATTTCACAAATGCTTAAAATTCAAAGTCATCATAAAAAAGTAGATATTCCTGCTGGATGGGGTACGTCCTGGTGGTGAGAATAATTTAACTGTTTTTCATGAGTGGTGGTGATACAGTGGGCTTGTATGAAACAGCTCATCCGCTCGCATACTTGAGTGAGCGCTGTAATGAAACCTGATTAGCAAACTGAGTAAACTGATGACGATGCGCCTCTCAACCGTGTGACGTGAGTTTTCAAGAGTTGAGACTACATGCAAGAATTGACAACAAACAACTGAAGCTATCCGGATATAGCAACGACAACATGTTTCTCATGCCAGGAATTTATAACTTCTGCCATTCTGGGATAGTTCACATGTTTAGATGCTGAAACTCACTTGCATTGACTTGTCTGAAAGAAGAGACTTAAGAGATAAGGCCAATGTCTTCTACTTACCCACAGAAGACAGTATCACACATGACTGTGTTCTTTGAGATGATATAAGCCAAAGTCTGGACCCAGCACATGTCGTTCAAGTACTATTGGTGTCATTTGTGTCTTGTTGTTTGTTTTTAATTTTAATAGGTTTGAATGAATGTGCTAGAAAGAAATTGGTCCTCACAAATATATGAGTGGCTCTTTGAAAAGGTTTGTTGGTATCTAACCAGTACTAAAAATCTAAACTGCTGTGCTGGAGAAAGTCTTTAGTACACATGTTGATGTCTAACAGCTTAAAAGTTCTGCTCTTATTTATATTTAAGTTGTTTCTGCTGTGATACATAAAATGGAATGTACTGGCTTTTTTTTTTGTTCTGGTTTGTTGTTGTTTTTTTTTTCCCACCATAAGGGATATGCAATTGATGTAGTGAAAGAGGACATGAAGATAGTTGGTGTGAGAGAAGAGGATGCAGAAGACAGGGTTAGATGGAGGCAACTGATTCGCTGTGGCGACCCCTGAATGGAAAAGCCGAATGGAAAAGAAGAAGAAGAAGGGATATGCAATTGAATAGAACTCTGTCTGAACTGAAGTAACATCTGAAGAGTACAAAATGCACCTCCATTATTCTTGCTGAGTGCACTTGGTGCATCAGTACTCAAAGATTTTGTGTGTAAATCACAGATATTCTGTAAATGAACCACCAAAACATTTCAAACACTTCATAGGAACATTGCAAAAAAAACAAAAAAACCCAAAATGGCTCATTTTGTCTAAATTGCTTTTTGGCTCTGTTCACGGCTTCAGTGATCAACATTCATATATGTGATTATCTGTGATTGGTATGAATGGCACCAGGTTAATATCACTGTTATTGCAGATGATTAGTAATGATTGTTTGATTGGCATGCACATTAACATGATTGACAGTCTCAGATGAAAATGCTGTTACCCACAATGAATAGAAGAGATGAGCTCCTTTAATATCACCGAACGCCCCTCTACCTGTTGTAAATGGCTCAGCTAGTTTTTTTCTAGCTGGCTTGTTCATCCATGAACAGCAAGACATTGATCAGAATGCAGAATTTGGCTCCAGCACTGAATTAAAAACACATTTCTGTCCTGCTTAGAAGCAGGTAGGCAGAAACAACATATAAAACCCACAATGTAAGTGAACCAAGAAAGCCGGCTCCCCTTCATGGGAACGAGAAAGACCCAGACCCGTGTGGTCATAATAATGAAACCGAGAATGTCATTTCAACTGCTGCCTGTTGCTGTGGTTCTTTAATAATGTTTCTTTATATGCTTTATGGATTTATTTGATTCCAGAGATAAAGGGTGCCAAAAAAGACTGTGTAGCTTAATTTGATGTGCTCAACAAAGTTACTGTAAGTGAGTGCGTGTGTGTTTCTAACATGATTCATTTGTGGTGAATAAAACCAGCTGTTTTAATTGAACGGTGGCCAAGAACCCCAATCCACCGGGGGAATAGACAGTGTGTGAGACCACTGAGTACAGAATTAACTGAGACCATCCGCTGACCACTGTGCTATAATTTCCACTGAGGTGAAAATTGTTTAGATCTGCTCTCACAACAAGAAAATTGCTCTTTTTTCTTGTTTGACCATCAAGAAACTGTCCACACAAATTCAGTAATGCAGCTGGAGACCAAATGATCCTGAATAAAAACCAAGGACACAAAATATAATGTCAGAAGACAACACAGTGCTCGCAAATGTTTTCATTCAGACATAGATATATGTTGAGGGTGTGATAGCTGAATGTAAACTCACCCTAAACCATGTCATTTTTAATCACAAATGATATTATTTGTATACTGCATAATACTAAATATTGCATATGTAAGGACACTGATGTATTTCAGGAATGCTTGTTGCTCTTTTTTCTTATCAGGTTCAGTAATCAGTAAATATGGAGACGCATTGTGCATGTTGGCTCTGCTTTCATTTAATTTATCATGTGGAGAAGTCTGTTATTTGTATTAATGCTATTTTATATTCACCATTTGTCAGAAAAGATTAATAAAGCCCCAACATCTTCTTAGTTGGCCAACAGATACGTTTGTATCCTTCAGTAATGTGAAAGAAATTAAGAATATTCTTTCAAAACTAATAAAAAGAAATGAAGGAACAGTTAACAGGGCTCATGAGGTCAACAATGTTGCAGATGTAAATGTGCATACAGCTGTTCATCATGTTAATGTGACAACACTGCTGTATATAATGGGTTGTGTTGATCTGATAGTTTGAAGTTACAGCTCAAATAATCAGACGTTGATTGGAAATTTAAATAAACAAAAACAATTAATGATAAATTACTGTGTGGAGAAACCTAATTTCAACATGGAGGATATAATCTATATATATCTATTTTTAAGTTTCTGTCTCTCCAACATTAGTATATATTTCAAAGCATGCATGACAGATAAGTGTGTTAGTATAAAGTTTATCTTGTTCAGTTTGAAATTTTTGCAAGGATTTAGAGGATAAAACAAAACTATGAAGACAAAATATTATGTTGGTCAACAGTGAAATCTTTTTTGTAGTCAATTCACAGAGAGAATGTATATATAAAATAAAATTGTCATGTTTTTCTTTAAATAAATGAAACAAAGGAGATCAGAGCAAAACGTCTGGTAAATCCTATGTTATTTAGCTCTGAGTTTGAGAACACATGGACTTAGTGAGCCTGGTTTTAAACAAACATCTCACAAACTTTTGCAAAGATCAGGGATAAATTGTCCCAAGCTTCTTTGGAAGCTTGGAAATTGTGAAATAAATGTCACTGTGGCTCTGAGGCTGCTCGGAATATCTTTGATAAAAAATGAAAATGACAGTACTAATTACTTTTATATCATAATTGCTGATGACACTCCTATTTATCTATCTGTCATATAATTTTGTAAATTATCTCTTGGATTGCTGGACTTAATTAGGAAAAAATGGAAAATCTGAAAAGACAAAAATACATAAAAGTGAAATAAGAAATTTGATGGTCTAGCAGAGGGACAGGAAGGTGGGGCTCACCTCCAAATGATCAAAATGATTAAGAGCTAAAACAGATTTAAACAGTTAGAAGTAAGAACTTGTTTTGAAATAAGATTTAGAGCTGTTTATTTATGGAATACTTGTATTAAAAAAAACCCTCAGCAGCTGTAACTGATCCAACTTGAGTCCTAACACAAACCAGACTACAACAATTGCCAAATGCCCTAAATTCCAGTCAGCCAAAGAACCAATGTCAAATCACTGCTCCTTTCTAAATCAGTGCATGGCCTGTCACCAAATCCATCTGGGATCTTCTGATATAGCACTGACATGGAGGTTGGTGGTCTGGTTGCTGCAAAAATGAAATTCATACATGGAAAACGCTTCTTGTATCCTCCCAGGTGAATATGAATGACATTCACTACATCTTTATAAAACATTAAAAGGCTTGTGTTTGCCAGTGTTTTATCATCAATTGTGCAACAATTTTATGTATGTGAGAATTTAGCTCTAATGGTTTCTGCTTAACTTTCTCCAGTATGCATCTTTTATTATCTATACAGTTAAAAGGCTTTCTTCATTGAAAACTCTAATTTACATGTTAAAGTCTTTCATGATTTGCATTTAGTTCAGCTCAAGATGATGACGTGATTTTTTTTTCATCATTTGACATTTTAATCAGGTATGTATGTATGTATGTATGTATGTATGTATGTATGTATGTATGTATGTATTATTAAGCTATATGTCATCATCAGCAATGGGCTGGTCTGCTGCTTTTTTCTATTTCTTTAAGTCTCTCCTTGACAAAGAGGAATGTAAATCCATAGGGATTAGCGAGAACACTGGGTTGTAAACCCTTCACTAGCTCTCCAAGGGGTCTTTGCCTCAGTGCGTAAAGTTAGGACGCGCCTTTGGACGCACAGCGCAGCACACACTCCACAGCCTCCATGTGCGTCACCTCTGCGGGATATTTGAGAGGGATTTCTAGTATTTTTATTGTACGTCCCGCGCGGATAACTGACACAGGAGAATACTTTCGTTTTTTTCTGATTTAAACGTGTTCTAATCTTTAATAGATCATCTGTCCCGGAGCGCAAAAGGGACATGGGTCAATTTTATGGTGCGACTTTCCTACCGTTTGGCGTTATGTGCGTTTTTTTCCTGTGGGAATCTGGTGCCAGTTCTATCAGGACGACGTTCGGAGTGGACACCTCGAGGTGAGTCTGCTCAGATGATCCGATATTGGAAGTTCTCTTGTGAATGAACGGCAGTATCTTGATGTCGCAACGCAAACCTTATTCATAGTAAATTTAATCGGGGCTCTGTTGGATTAAAATGTCTTTTTTTTTTTATCACGCCGAAAAACGGAAAGCTTTAGCTATTAATTATGTTTTTTTCATCTTGGACTTCATCGTCTGAGTAACTGATGAGTGATACTTTATGCGCCTGGACAGCTCTGGAAGTTTACATCCCGGTAACTCCCACTCAGTTCATATTGTTAGTTTTGGCATTGATTTAAATTCAAAACAAGTCCGCCGCTGTCAGATGAGCAAAATGCCAAAAGTCAAAATGCCAACAGTCTTCTTATGCTTTATTGGTTTTTCCTCTTTACTGCCTGCGGAGGCTTTCAATTATTAGATAGATCCTTGGATAAGCTGCGTCTGATCTAATTCGATTTTGAAGGAAATGCGAACGTCAAGGGGAAACTCCAAATGGTTGGAATCGGCCGCGGTGCATGGAGCCAAATGTTACTTCTGCTCAGACAAAACATGACAGATGCTGTTGGGACGGGTCAGGAGGTGAGGAGAGGATGTGAGCGGAACACATGTGGAGAAGAGGAAAACACGGGGAGGCAATCCGCTGAGCGGCAGGTTAAATTGTCTATAAGAACCCATCCGACACATAGTTAATGTTTAAAGCATCTCTGTCCTTTTCTAAAAGAGGAGACTCAGCCTCAGAAGAGGTGAGTCAGAATGAGTTTAAACTCATCAGACTGTTAAAGTGGGATCTTCATATTCTCCAGTGATTGATGGCCCTCCTTACATAAACACATACTGTACGCTGTCCATTATTGCTTTAATGTGTAAAGCCCAGACCAACTTTAACTGCAGAATTCGACACATGCAACTGCATTCATCATATTTCACGTTTATATTAATTGGCTTAATGTATGTCTAATTCACAGTTGATCTCACAGTAAATGTAGTGGCGCGTCTTCATGTATAAATACAGAAAGTGTTATGAGAGCTTGCTGTAAATACACTGGTCAACATCAGTGACGCCATTTAGTAACAGTGTTCAAACCTCACCTGTCCGGGATGTTTCCACCAATTTGTCTGTTTGTTTGTTAGCAGGATGACAAACCAATGTACATGTTTTCTGCAGCACAGACAGACGGGCGGGTATATGAAAGGGAGGATTCCTTCAAATTTTGGAGAAGATCCTCATGAAGACCAGAAATTTTTTTTTTTTTGTTGCCCTCTGCCTGTGATGGTGGGACTCAGACTGTTTCTATCAATTCCTCTACTTAATTAATTAAAATTAAACTGAATAGAAGGATGGCTGCGTCCTATGGAGGAAATAACATTTTGACATATGGTTGATTCTGTAAATTTACATTCATTCATCAATTAGAGAAAGATAGACATGGCTTTTTCAGCCTGTTTGTCCATGACACACTGCATCGTTACATACGGTATACATATTCTCTCATAAAAATAGAACTCTGAGGGCAATAAAATTTCCAATGTGTCTGATTTAAAAATGGATTGCTGGGCTTTGATTAGATTTGTGCTGTGCTGAATATGTTTTGTCTTTTTATTAATGCTTTCTTTCTGTAGTTACTGTTTTAATTATCAATTAGTCTAATTACTATTTTCTTTATGCCCTTAAATTTGTTTGACCTTAAGACTGGCAGTCACATCATCACACTGGAGAAGCAAGAACAGCAGACAGTTGGTGGCACGATGAGATGGTCAAGAGAGGAACTTAATAGTTTCAGGATATTCTTCTGAACAATGTAAATGATGCCAATGAATGTTCTTACATATGTTTTTCTAATCCAGATGTCCAGATAGTAACATCCTGACTGTGGAGTATCCTTGTGTCACAGCTGGAGGGAAGAACAGCACTTGTTTCAGGTAAGATTCATCCAGAGATTTCCTCCGGGTCTCCTCTGGTCTAATGTAAGCTGGAGCCACTGAGTGAAACAGCAGGGAGTTACCATTCAACATAAACTTACACATCAGCTGACCGCTTTCCCCAGTACAGTATTTGGTTCAAGGACGCTTTGACAGGACTGGTGGCTGCAGCTCATGCCTGTGGGGAGGATTTCAACTTTCTGAGGCTGTGGAACAGCTTTTGTTACTGTTGAACCGGCCCACCGAGTCATTTCCACAAATCCACATAGTTCATTCCCCCTTTCTGGAAACTAAATATCCATTTGGAGAAGAAAAATAACAACCTCCAGCAGATCATCACTCACAGTCTGAATAATAATGACTTTCAGCAAAGATGCAGATTGTGAAAATGTGATTTGCCATTCAAAAGACGCTATACTTCAAAAAGTCAAAAAGGCATGTTTATTTACATTATGTTATGATTTTCATGAACACTGAATTTTTTGCTGTGTGGCAGTCAAACAGATTGTTAATTTGATCTTTCTCTCTCAGTTTGAGTCAAGGGGGAAAACATTTCAGGGAGTCATCCCTGTTAGAATTAGAATGACAGCAGCAACATAATCTGCAGTGTAAATGCAGTTTGACCAGAAATGATGAGTAATTTTTATAACAGTACATTTTCCCACAGGAATCTGGGGACAACAGATTCCTGCTACTTATTATGAACAGCAAATTTGTTTCTACTGCTGAATCACCGATGATAAAAAAAAATAGTGTTTGGATAATTTGAAACGGGTAAAGAAGCCATGAGATTTTGAAGGCATGATATATTTCAGAAATAAATTGCTTTCTCTCTTGGTATTTATTTTCTACTACATACAGGGGTTAAAATGTCCTTTGAAATCATACTGAATGAGCATCTTGAATTATATGTTGAGGGAAACTGATTAATTTAGTGTAGATGTTGTGGCTGACAGTAAGACTTTTATGATGCATCATATGCAACAGGAGCACATGGATGTTAATCACTCAGTTAGACATTTAGTTAACTTTCCTCTAAAGCCAAGCTTGGGGTTGATTCTTGGCTTTAGAAGACCTTTTAATAAATGAAGCACCAGGTCTGGTATGAGGCCAGATCATCTGATCTGTTTACTGTCAAGGTTAGACTGTAACAGGCTCTGTGTCGTGTTTCATTTCTGGATCTGTAAGAGATATGTGTTGCCAGAGGATTATATGAGGTTGTATTTTTCTTGCCAGGTTTCTCAAGGATGTTTAGCACAGACCTGGATCAAACTGATTTTGCAAATAACGTCAGAGGTGACCAGATTGATAAAATGTGTCTGAATCACTCCATTTCGGTAACAGCAGTAGGTTTCCAGTCAGGGCAGGAGAAGCAGACACTGTTTATGTTACATCAACTGTAAGTTTGTTGTTTGTAGTTATCTGAACTTTTACTTCTTGATTTTGGTTTGCTCACAGCCTCCAAATTCTCAAGTCTCATTTCCATGACTTTTCACGAGAAACAGATTTTTATTTTCCTCGCATTATCAAAAATCTATGCTCACACTGCACCAGTTCAGAAGCCATCCCAATACACATAGATCCACAAAAACAATTGAAAATGCTACACAGTATTATGTATACCAAAGAAGTAGTTGGTGGTGTCACTTTCCAAAAACAATATTATACTACAAAATCACTTTGATGCTTCAATTAATCTACATTGCAGGAGCATTAATAAACTCAACAGAGTGTAGCTCATACAAAACTGGACAGTTGCTTTCCAGGTCTACCTTAAATCTTATCGTTTAAGGATGGGAAACTGTTCTCATTGAGATCTCATATCTTACAGCTAATATGCACACCTAAATACTTAAAAGCTTTTTCAGACATTTTAAATGGGAGGCACCCATCCGAAATCTCAAGGGCTAACTTTACCGGAGAGTATTCACTTTTTGAAAAGTTAAGGTTCCAAAGCTACTTAACAATTCAACTGTCTTCGGGATGGTTGTTATCAGGTTTTGTCTCTCATTGTGTAGTTCAGGGGATGGAGATAATGAGAAGCTTCTGTCCAATTTTGTTATGCTTTACATGAGCTGTTCTTTTTTCAGTTTATCCTTCTTGCAGAATAAGATATAATCTATCCTTGGACTACTACCTTTAATGTTTCCCAAAGAAGCAATGGGGATATGAGATCAGAGTTGACATGAGAAAATCATCAATGACTTTTGAAATTGTTTGACAGAATATATCATCATTCGTCAATGTGCAGTTCAAGGTACTAACCTGTCTGTTACAGGTAGTGTGTCTCCTGTAAGAAAGCAATTTCTGTTTTAAGATGCTTTAGATGAAAAACACTCTACCCCTTTTAACTGGTCCATTGAGGCCTTTAACATTCCAAGAGAATTACCGCAAACAAGACATCTCCTTTTTCATCATTTCATCCATAATCAAGCTTGTAAGTACATGAGCAGTTGATAGAATGCCTTGAAGAAGGAACTATATATATATATTTTTATGTATTTTATATATATTATATATTTTTATACTGTTTGTGCAAAAACAATAATAAAAGTATAGGTGAATCTGTAGGACCTACCACCCCTATTCCCTAAAATAAGACCCCTCCAAACAAAGAACAGATTAACACACCTAAACCTCCATAAGCTTGTCCCAAGAACAAGGATGAGCAGTGGGACTCCATAAACTCTATTACTTCTGTATGACATAAATTTAGTATCGAATCATTCACCTTTATCTGCAGGTGAATCTACAAAGTACCACAGGCCCACCATAAAGAAAAAATAAATAAATAAATAAATAAATAAAAACAGGGGGTGAAGGCACCCTTATCTGTACCTGAACTGAACTAGAATAATATAAGTAGCCTGTTATTTATGTATTATCCATGTCAAACAGTATAAAATATGAAAATAACACTGTTGCATTAACTTACATCATAAATGTCAATATTCATCCAGTGGAAAAATAAATATAAAAAGATAAACTTCCGTATGAGAGTTGACTGCCATATATTTCCATAACTCATGAAGTGTTACCTCACTGTTCATTCACAGAAGTCCAAACCCTTGAACGTTCACTTGGTCCTGATGTCCTCAGTATTAACATCAAAGTCAGTTTCCACCAACCAGTGGCTGCAATGCGCGCATTGTAGAAATCCTGGCGTGTTTGTGGGGACTCAAAATAGTAGTCCAGTTTATGTTGTCTGGCCCATTTGAGCACTTTTTCTTTCTCTTAGAGGAATTTGACAACGAAATTCCACTGGCACTACCTGGTCTGGAACTGAGTGAGCTTTGGTCTCTCTCTTTCTCCAGAGGGTTGCTGAAAATATTAGGTCCCGTCAGTACCATTAACAGATCAGAGACAAACTTAGTCGGGTCCAAGTCCTTCTTGCTCCCCTCAGGTATGTTGATAATCCTTAGGTTAGAGGACCTTGATCAGTTCTCGAGGGTCATCCATTCGTTCCAAGAACATCACGATTTAGCACTTCAAAGATGTAAAGCAGCTTCCAACTGGATGGGTTTGTCAAAGTTTTTGCATGCCATAACTTCAGTTTTAGTGAGTTGGCTGTTAGATGATGTCAGCTGGCCTAACAAAATCGACCGACTGCTTCAGGGATTCAGTAGACTGTTGTATCAGGATAGCTATGTCAGCTCTGAAGCTATCTCTGACCCAGTCTTGGTGACTGGGTCGGAGTGACTTTCCCTCTCGGCTCCACTGCCATCTGGTTCTGGAGCGGCACCTGCCAGCTAGCCAACTTAGCCAAAATGCTCGCAGCTCATGTCGCTATTGGTTGTTGTTTAGTTTTTTAGCTGGTCATGATGTCACAATACTTTCCCACATAAATGTACAGTTTCTTACAAAATGCTAGAAGAGAAACACTGTTAATGTGATCAAATTAAAAAGAGCTTGCTCTACACTACCTCATCAGGCTGGAAGCTCCCTGGTTCCTTCATTTCTGACAGAAGCTGCAAAAAATAAGATTCTGTTTTGTAATATACTCATTTGGCAGGCTCTCAAGAGTCATATTTTATCTACTAGATCTATCTTGAGATCTTAGCTTGAAGTCCCCCAGCTTTGCGTGTATGTCGTATAACAGCGTCATAAAAGGAGGTCTTAATATACTAGTGTATATTTAGTGGCATCCACAGTTCACACAGATTGAAACACCTTGACTCCTAAGACCTCAAGAAAAACCCTGTTCTGTTAATTGTGAACTTTTAATGATTTTAATCATCAGCAAACACAAAGAGACAAAGACACACCAGCTGTTAATATGACCCTTACATCAAAAATGTAAGGGTCACATTAACAGCTGGTGTGTCCCACATAAAGGTTGATTGAAGCTGTCATCCTCCTCTTCTTCTTCTGCAGGCTTGGTGAGACCGAGCACAATCATAGTGACAATGATAACACCCTCTGCACCATTCTATCTGAAGTCTTTCATGCCTCGGGTGCCATGTTTCTTGGCTGCTGTAGAGGCATCCAGTAAGAACATGTGTGTGACGTGCAACAGGCAAATATACTGATCATGATTCTGGGTCTTTCCAGGTGCTTAAACAGGTTGCATGCAGTCCGTCGTTACTCTTAATGCTACATAATCCCACTACAGGTGTACTTCCAGAATGATATTCACTTCCCTGCCATTGTTTCTGGTGGACTGTGCTGCCACCACACCAAAGGCACAGTCCCAGACATTTTCCTCCAGTCATGGTGTTCTATACGTTATTTTCACCACAATTTTATGCTTCTTTTTTTTTTTTTTTACACAGGATGATTAGTTTAACAAGTGAATGGTAACTAGGGATTAGTGTGATGAAAGCTTCCTGGCTGTTTCTCTAAATTTGTTTCTCAAAATGTGTTTTCAGCCTCAAGATTACTCAAAAACCCAAAGTGTGGCCAAAAAATGTTTTTTAAGAGTTCTCACAAACCCTTTCCTTTAGATGCACAACCAACTCTAAAACAGAGGGGTTTTTTTTTGTCTTTTTCTTTTCAAATTGAAACAAAATAATTCGTGGTTGGTTAAAATACCTGAATATACCGTTTGCTAACCGATTCAACTTATCCTAGAGCAGTCTAACACATTTTATTAGTAGTAATAGCGACACCTTGGCTCAGAAGTTTTTGGATTTGGGGAGGTGATTTAAATAATGGCACAACCCTACTAAAAAAATCCCAAGCTTGACATGATTGGTGTGGTTGCCAAGCTATGATTGAACAATTGAAGCTTTTGAACTATGTTTGACCTGGAATTGGTCAGTCCTAACAGTGTTACTGCATCCCCTGGCCAGACAGGCTGGATATATTCCAGTAATTTTCAGTTTTCTCCTCTTATTTCTTCACCTGGCATGGCTCTCTCATATTTAAATAATCTTGGAAAAAGCAATATTTCTATGGGTTTGATTAAAGATGACATTTTAACTATTTGGAAAAGTTCACACCTCCCAAAGAAAGTCCACTTAGTTGCTATCAAAACATTGAACCAAATTATGGTACACTCTGTACGGTACTTAAATTATGGTAGCTGTAAGGCTGAGACATGAGATTTTATGAGCAGTCCTGTTGATGTTTAAGAGAAAACCAAGAGTGATATTTCTGGTCTCGAACACTTTATTTTGATTTATTTTTCAAATAGAAACTCCATTTATTAAATTTGTCCTACGTGTTGCCCTGTGACTCTCAGTTTGTTTCTTTTAATCCTGCTGATCTTTTTCTTCTCCTCTTGCCCTGAGTGAATGTTCTTGGCCAACGCACTGCTTAACGTGCAAATTGTAAATGAATGTCTCTGGGAGGTTTTTGGTGCTGTGCAGGGATAACACTTTCTGGTCTCACATCTAAACAAAGACATTGCAAGCTGCAGGTCTATTTCTTCTCCTTTGTGGTTTTCACATCGATGAGGTGAATCAGATAGATATCTACATTTCAGATATTTCGGACATTTCTTGTTCTTATCGTGTTGTTGATAGAGGTTTGATTTCAGGCGAGCTGAGCCAAATGAACATTGTTCGGAGCCAAACTGTGAGTTTATGTGAACGCACGTGTTTATGTACAGTATGTTTCTGTTTGAATTGTCTCTGTATTGTCTGTGCTGCCTGTTGGTGAGGAGAGTGAATTTTGTGTTGCTTTCAAAAACCGCTCTCTCTAAACACTCTCAGCTGTGGACCCTGACAGGACTGATGGGCTCCACTAAACTATAAACCATACTTTCACTTGATTGGCATGTTGTTCTGGTTTGAATACCCTGCAGGACTCATTACTGCAGCAGATAACGCCCATGTATTACACTCAGGCACTCAGTCTTAAGTAAGGGATGATGATTGATGTGATGCAGTCATTAGTTTTTATTGTTTCCATACTTAATGTACTTTGTACGTTGCAGTGATACACTTCTCCCTGTGGGACCGTTATGGTTTAATATTTCATAGTATATATGTTCATAAGCACTGACGTCTTCTGTAATGGTATCATCTCACAGAGAATATTAATTTCTGACAACATTTTGATGAAGTCTCCTAAATCAATTTACAGTACAGAGAATACACGTGTTTTTTCTATATTGTTAAAAGTATTTTATGTACTGTAAATCAGATGAAACATGCTAGTCCCCCCAAAATCTGAATGAGTCCCCAGACAGAGGATTAGGTTAGCAATTCATACACTAAGTGTTATGTACTATATCCTACCACTGCCAAGCCATTTCTAGTTTGAACTTCCACTATAAAAGTCACACATTTATACTCAATGCTATGCCAGCAGCTACATACAACTAAGGATAGGACGTCATAAAGACTTCAATATCTGTGTTCGACAGAAACGCAAGCTGAGGAAGTACACCCAGCTCTGTGAACTGAAATAAGGACATAAGATCTGAACACTGTGAGCAATGAACTAGGAGTAATGAAATCCAGAGAGAAACGTTTAGTGGTTTCATATCATGTAGAAATACCAATTGGTCAAATTTTGACACAAGAAGATTGAGCATTTCAAAGAAGAATTATTAAGCTCATTCTCTAACATATGTAAAAATGGCATAAATAACACCTTTACTCAGTTCTGCTGCCTAAAGACTCATACATACTCAACATTAAATTCTGATACTTGTCATTCATGGTGCATGTCCTTCTCCACATGTTCTAAGATTTTATGCATGAACGAAGAATGGAGATGCTCTGTGCAGAATGGCTGAAATTCAAGTAAAGCGCAACAAATTTGTCAAGACACGTCGCAGAACAAACAGGTAATAAAACTCTCCACGTGTCGCCATGTATTTAATGGCTCTGTACATCACCGCAGTGTGTCACTGTCTCTTCTATTTATTTACCTGGTGCGTTAGTACAACCTCTACTATTGCATTTTGGTTGTTGCTGAAATGTTTTACTGTCTCCTGTCATTCTGTGGCTGTATCAATACCAAAATTTGTGAAACATAGAAGTACAGTACTGTATGTGGATGTTGACAGCACTCAGTAGCAAGTTATTAACAACAGTCCACTCTCAAACTGCCTCTGGACGCAATGAGCTCAACAACAAGTTGGTTTTTTAATTCATTAAGCAAAAATTATTTTTCAATTTATTGAAAAAAATGTTTGTAATATTACTATTGTGTGTGCATGTATATACTCTCTAACTGCATAAAAATGAACTGTATGTGAGGATTATGGAAACTAAATATTCAGTAAACTGTAAACAGGACAGCTCTTTGCATGTTAAGCTGCTGCCACTTGATTACTGTAAATCTATAATGAATAAGTTATAAATTTACAGTAATCAACTGGAAGCAGTTGATTACTGTACAAAAAACTCATACCTACAATACAGCAATGCACAGAGCAGATGGTTGATAAAATCAGTCCAACCA
Source organism: Antennarius maculatus (assembly GCA_013358685.1). Lineage (NCBI taxonomy): Eukaryota > Metazoa > Chordata > Actinopteri > Lophiiformes > Antennariidae > Antennarius > Antennarius maculatus. Next base: position 6,188,529 of record CM023606.1, read on the forward strand.
AGGCTGTATTTGAGAATTAATAATGATAAAAAACAAGGAAAAGAGGAGGAATGCTTACAGATTCCAGGATGAGTCAAACAGGATTTGGACATTTGAGCTGAATCTTTTTCTTCTTTGCGGGGGTCTCTGATAGCATTACACTGCTGGCCCCTTCCACACATTTTTGCCTTCAAATAAACTCCATCACTTCCTTTCCACACATAAGAGGATCCAAAAAAAAAATAAAAATGCTGTGCACAACCGAACCACATCTTTAGAACATCACAAGACATTACAGCTCCTCACTGTTAACAGTCTGAACTTCTGAGCTGATTGTAGGTATGCCTACAGGACAAAAGTGTTCAGCTGGTCAGACAGAGCAGGTTTCAATAATGTTGGGTTTAGTTTTCAACCGCATTTCCTGCCTTGACTCATTATACTAGTCATACATGGTCTGTCTCTGTGAACTTGTTATTGCGTGCTGACTGTAAGTCAGAAGGCTTGGAGGCCTCATTACAACTGGCTAGCGTCTCATATGGATTATGTCCATATCAAATACAACAGAGCTGCATTCCGTTTTCGCTTTCTGTTGCCAAAATACAATTTGAACAAGCTTATTTCTGTGGTTTCCACCCTTTAAACACATATATGCTAAAAAATATTTTATGTTTAAGTTATTTTCTATCCAAGTTTTGTTTCTGTTTTTTTTTTTAAATGTTCTCTATTGTGTGGCTGTGTTTTAGCAAATAATCACATCAGGAATTAACTCAAATTTAACTAATTATGGTAAATTTTCAAAATTTCGTTCCAGTCCCTGCAGAGTATGTGCAACGCTGTAAATCATGAAATTGGAAGAATAGTTTTCCCCATAAAGAAATCCAGATCAAAACCATTGCTTTAAGAAATGGCACAGCGGACATCTGTTGAAGCAGAACAACTGAATGGAAGATTTCACTCTTCAACAAAACTCCACTGAAAGTGTCATCCCTAGAAAGCCCCACCAAACAAAAGTTGTCACTGTTTTTGATTTCTGAAAAAACTTGATTTTGATAAATTTTACATCATAATATTGGAATAACTATGTCTGCCTGTAAGCTAGTTCAAACTGAATTGGTTGGACTGTAACAAAACAGTCATAGTTCCCTTGTTTCAAATCTTTGAAGAGCTTGCATCTTCTCCCTGCAGCTGCTGAAGCTCTCCAGCCTCCTTCCTCAGTACAAAACATGGAGTGGACCTGAACTTTGTCTATAGGTATTAATATGAGCGTGAATGGTTGCTTGCTTTATAGCGACTTCAGCTGTGATACCTTGACATTAGTTGTGTACTAATGATTAACGCTTACCATGTTACTATTCAAAACTAAATTTGCAGACAAAGAACCCGTTAAGAATCAGCATGTTAGCATTACCATCATGACAGTGTTAGCATTTAGCTCATAGGTGCTGATTTATGTCCTTTCATTTGTTTGGCTTCACAGAGCTGAGATATTTATAGCCCTATGGCCAAAGACAATCTGACACATTTACATTTTAAAATCAGTCTGTATAAATTTGTTCTTGGTTGCTTTCAGTCTGTGAACCATGTGAATTAATTTCTTTGCATGTTTCAGTTATTGAACTTCAGAATAGAGGATAGCTTGTTTTACCAAATGAAGCACAGTGTGTGACAAATGCTTTGGACTATTTTTTGTGTGTGTGTGGAATCTGTAAGATTCGCTGAAAAGGCTTTAACTGAAGGTCAACTATTTGTTGTCTGTAGACATCATTAGTTCCACCTCACATTAAAGAAAATGCTGCTCATCTAATCAGGGTTCAGGAGGACTGTCACAATGTTCTGGGAAAGTGGATTTGTGGTTTTCAAGGTCATGCTACAGAATGTTTGAAGGATAATTGTTTCATCCTGTCAACAGACCTTCAGTGTGTGTCTTGCTGGTTTTTGTTGTTTGCTCCAAAAAGAGGACAAGGTGTTAGGTCTTGTTAACATGCATGGGAAATGTTAGATGTCATTAACATGTGGTCTGAATGGGGTGTAGATTAATCCCAAACACAACGTTTTGGCACAAGACCCCGAAGTTGCCCTGCATGTCACCCACAAACATTTTAAATGGTCATTAATGAGACCTGAATCATGGCCTGGACTTCATCTCCACTCTGCAGCCTCTCTCTCTTGTCACTCTCTGACTCTCTGTTGTGGTCTGCAGAGACAGAAAGCAGGCCCTTTGTATAGTAGCCTGAGTGTTTAAGCTGGGGTTGAGGTCATGTCAAGTGAAATGAACAAAGTTTTGAAATGCAAATGCCATGCTGTGTATTTTCAGAACTTTAAAGAGTGTCAGAGTTTTAGTCTAACCAGTGAAGATCAGTTTGGTTAGTTCTGAGAAAATGATTCAATTTTTGATGTCAAAAATGATCATATCTGATATTTTAAATATATATATAATTAAATATGGCAGCAAACAGTTCATTTTGTTTTGATTTGTTGTTTTCTTTGAGTAGTAAAAGTCTATCCTGTTAATTCTGTCTCTCCAGAACATGGTATCCACAGATGGGGGTTGGGATAAGGCTTGTGGAGTCATGGTCCCTCTGAGACAGGAGGATGTTTAAGGTTTCAGCAGTTCAAAGATTCTGTTTGCAGAGAGATTGATACCCTGATGACTGAATGTGTCACAGACAAACCAATTTGCTGATGGACTGATTGACTAACGTACTAATGGCTATTGGCTGCGCACCCAGCCTGTTTGGTGCATTTTGAATGCAACAATGTGTGAGAGTGAACACATTCAACGCAGGGGCTTAAGATAAAGTAGCGTATCACAGAGTCTTAAGCCCCCTCTCATCTCTTTTGTTTCCACCCGGATTTAGAGCTCTCACCTCAACTCTTACATGGTCTTTGCACATTCTTTAAAAGCTGCTTACCTCCCCCACATAAATACACAAACACACACACACACACACACACACACACACACACACACACACATCCTCCAAAAAAGGTCATGTGAATCTGACCACTTCAACGAGATCGTTGTGATGTGACACTCACTGAAAAGACATGATCAGTAAATCACATAATTCACATCGTAAGGGCCATCAACGCTTTACCGTCATAGGGATTTTCATGAAATCATCTTTTACAAAATTTTTTACTGTACAATGCATAATTATCAATGAAATACCCATAAATAGAGAAGTGTGTCAAAAGTTCTTTGTCTTTGTTTTTTAAAAAAAAAAAAAGTTAGAAAAAACCAGGTTGTCATCATCCTGTCTGAGTACCAACTTTGTCTTTAAAATGACCCTCTACTTCACCTCCTAAAACGAATCAAGGAAAGGCTGGGAAGGTAAAATACATAGTTGATTCGAAGTTATGCTTTTATCCATTTTGGTCTGATTAATTGATCCTGCTGGGAACAATAAAGTTGGATGAAATTAAATGTTTTGGTTTATTTCTTTTTGGTCCAAATCGTTTTACCGTTTTATTATGTGTTACACTGACATCTTTGTCGATTGTCTTGAAATCCGCAGGACCTTACTTTGGAATCCTGAGCCAGAAAGGTTTGAAAAGTCCTGTATTATACTTTTAGATACTCCTCTTTAAGAAGCATCTAAAAGCACAGCAACATGAAAAGAGTTAATGATACGCTTCTCTGGATATCATATATAAATATCATTTGGTTGGATTAATTTCTATGCACAAGGATCCGTGTTTATAATTTGTAATGCTCAGTATTAACAGACTGGCGAGGACAAGGATGATTGAGCCTAGTAATAATTTAAAAAGGTTATTTTCTTTAAATACACAACAGTTCTTGCACTAACAGCAGAATAAGCAAAATGATTTCTTTTGAAAAAATCTATAAAACTTTGTACAGCAGGGAAAGCCATAAGAAGGTGGCAAAAGAAAACAAAGTGTATTGATGGAAGCCGATGCAGCTTTGGAAGAAAAGGTATTTTTTTCATCCAAGTGAAATAAAGTTGCACCATGGCAGGAGGAGCTCTCTGTTCAGTGGGGATTTGACTGGAAAACCATGTTAAGGTCTTTAAAAAGAGTAAGAATATGAAATCAGAGTAGGGTTAGATTCTGCTGAGTCTTTTTCTCTGTGTCTAGTAATTGTCATCCCACTCAGATGAGGACATGTGGAAGGATACAAACTCGGCATCAGTCATTCAGACATGTAGCAGGAGACCAGCTGTCGATTGCATTCGCTTTGCGCTTCCTCATGTAGGGTATTTCCTGCTAGATTCTTTCCTTCTTGTCTTTTAGCAGTCATTACTTTCATTGCTGTACTTTTCCTATTATTGCTCATCCTTCCTTTTGTAGCTCTTTCATCATCATTCTTCCTTTCGATCTCACTCATTCTGCAACACACTGTTTTTTGTTTTTTTTTCACTCTGGACCAGATACTGCACAGATAGTCACAGATAGCATGAAATACAGAACATCTGCTTTCCTCATATCTTGTCTAACTAGCTGGCATGTGAGTAGTTTGATGTAGTGGGAGGAGGGGTTTATCCTTTCCCACTACACCAAAACTCACCATGGAAGATTGTTCAGACAGACTGGAGAGCAAAGGTAATAATACATGAGAGAGAGAGAGAGAGAGAGAGGAAAGGATTAAGTTGTTTTCTATCCACACTCTTTTACCATCTTGTATTTTTTACAACAGCCATTTCAAATTGTCACAGCAGGAGAGGTGCAGGTGTACCTGATGTCATCAAAGTCCCCTTAGGATGCAGGAAATAAGTTAGTTTTCCTTTGAATGTGTTCGTCACTGGGTCAGAGTTGCAAAATCCAAAGGATGTAGATATTTTATTGTTCCAGCTCAGTCTATGCACCAGGAACGTTTACTTTTAGTTGCCAATTCAGCCTCTTAGGGTTGTTTTTTTTTTACATTTTTAAAAGAATTTGTTTTAATAGACTAACACATCTCATACATGTTTATTGAAATTTAATATACCACTACTCCTGTTGCTGCTGTGATTACCTTTTTAGGAGGAGTCTCCTTCTCAATGGTTAATAGTAAGAACCCAAATGTAGGCACAAGGCAAAGAAGTTTGATTCCAGGGATATGATCTGAATAAATCAAAAAAATAAACACAGACTGTCAAACAATGTCTGTGCTGTGAAGGCAGGCGGTCCATCAAGCAGACAGGTTCAGTGCTCCAGAGATCCAACATTCAAAGGGAATAATCCAAATGAGAAAGCAGAATCCAAGTCCAAAAATCAGGCAGACATAAAAATATGAGTGAACTCACAGAGATACTAAAACACAGGGGATGAGAGGCTGGAACGTGTGACGATAGGATCAGTGACTGATAGAGGAAATGAGGAAACACACATGCTGTGTCTCAAATTGTCAGCTTTCATACTCAACCTGGTCAGTTTCTGTAATTAGATGTGTCCGTGCTTCTAAGAATGCCAAAACAGCGTACTTCACTGAAGGCATAGTCCCCAAAGTTGAGTTTGAAACGATAGACATGATCACCATGTTGGCTGCAGGACACACCAAAGACACTACAGTTATCATGTAGGGGGAGTTTTTGAGAACACAATAGGCTAAAGAAAATAAAGGGAAAAAAAATTAATAAAAAATCACCATAGAGCATTACACGTGAGATACAAACACGTCCAAGGTCTTTAAAAGGTTGCATTCACTTTTTATTTATCATCCACTATTTCGAACTTGTCCCTTTCTTATTTTGACCTGTATGTTTACATTTTTTCTAACTTTTCATGTTTCCTTTATAAAGCTCAGTTAAATGGCAAAAAAAAGAAAGGAAAGGATAAACAGGGGTGGTAACAAATTCTTGAAGTCCAAGTCGGAGATGCTGTAAAAGGCTGCCACCTAGTACAATGGAATCCTGCATTATATTCTATTCCTGTATGTACAGAAGGTTTCACTAGTGTTAAACCATTTAGTCCTTGAATTTAGGACCTGTCTCTGTACTTTTTCAAAAATATTGTTAAAAATAGAAATCATACTTGCAAACATTTTTTGTTTCTAATTTTTGGTTTAATGTTTGAACTTCACGGTGTAATGCTATCTTTCTGTTTTAAGTTTCACTATTTCACATTAATATGTCATTTTACAGATTTTAATATGGCAATTTCACTTATTTTTATCAAATAATATATCAGGCAGACATTAGAGAATTGCATGTCTGCTTTAATATGTTTCTGGAGAGGATCACAAAGTTCTTTACCACACTGGTTAACCATTATTTATGTTGAGAAATGGACTGCAAAACATTAACTTTCTCTGTCTGAGAGACAGATGTGGAGAGAGCAATGAGCAGAATGTATCACATCACTGAAGTGCCATTCATCTGTATCTGGTGGTAGAGACAGAGGCCTGATTTCTGTAGCAGGTGATGAAAAGCAGGCATGTGTATGTGTGCATGTGCATGTCCGCATGTGCTCTTGTCTGCTTACGTTGGTGTGTGGTTCGTACTATACTATGTGGGCTGGGTTTTCAGGGCCTGCTGGGACGTGCAGTCAGGGGTCCCCCTCTTACAAGCCATAAAACAAGCTATTATTATCTCCTCTGGGGAAGTTGTGTTTTTCGGTGCGGTTTGGTCCTTTTTTTTTTTTCTTTTTTTGTTGGATGGCATGATTTTACAAAACTTGATGAAAGGGTGTTGTATGATCTAAGTAACTCTTTAAATTTGGAGCGAATCTGGATCATCACAGGGCGCAAATACAAATGACTCCAATTAAGCAGAATAAATCAGTGTTTGCTTTTCTCCTTGATAGAGCAGTTGAGCAAAGTTGACCTTGAAAGAAGAGATTAAATAGTATCAGTAATAATAAAGCAGTGTATCAGAGAGTTTGCGTTTTATACATCTATGAGCAGTGGCGGGCTGTGCATTTCAACCGTAGGCCTTCAGTGATGTCATATTTATTCTTACCTAAAATTTGCCTCATAATATCAGTATAACATCAGGGTCCATCCACACATAAACACTACATCACCCTTAATATAGGCTAATCAAGCTACACTTAATTTCCGGAGCATTTAAAATCAATCCTTTTTAGTATTTTTGACATTTAACTTTGTTACCAATTACTTAACTAATAAATATGACAAAAACCTTTAAAAATACAAATAAAATTTTTACACTCACCAACGTGGATCCACACAGTGCCTCTTTATTTGAAAAAACGATCCGATGAAATCAACAGGCATTCCCAGCAATATAATTTGCAGCATTTCATGGAAGCGGTTAGCCACGGAATCCGTTCAAAGTTGCTAGTTTGAAAATGTCGGACAAAACCTTGTGACCGCTGGTGGCGTACTGAACTCAGACTGTTCAGGAACAGTAAATAACCAAATTACAAGATTTGTTTAAGTTGGTGAACAGGCCACAGATATTTAAAAAAAATTGCACAAGCGACGGTCCAATAACGGGCAGAGACAAAGTTCTTCCCCCAAGACTATAAAAACTTTATTAAAAGAGTGAAAAAAGAACAAGAATGCCAAAAGACCTATCAGACCTCTCAGGTCTACATGAGCCCTGCAGGACGGCCAGGATGACTGTAATGAGGGAGCCAATCGAGGCCGGAACACTCACCAAGCTCCGTGCCCAACACTCACACTCACACAGCAAACAACCAAAAAGACAAGGGGTAAAGTGTAAAACGTGAAGGCTGTGTAAAAAACCACTACACACACAAATTAAGGGGAGTGTGGAGCTGAAGTGAGGGACCCCGACCACCGATGGCTCCACCGTCCAAAGCAAATCCCCGTCACCGGCCCCGCAGCTCTCATGCAATAGAAAGAACAATTAAAAACACGTTAAAAGCTAGCAGGACTGCTGCAACAGTACTGCTTATTGTCTTGGGGGAAAATACAAACCTAGAATAAAGTCAAAGAGTATAAAAGGACACGAAAGCCTAATCAATAAAATTGAATAAAATGAAACAATTAAAAGCAAACATTGAAACCCAACTATAAAAACAAAACAGCAGTGGCAGTCTGTCTAAAATAAAAGAAGACAGGTTAAATAAATACCTCTGCCAAATAAACCAATTTGTACACAAAAGGAATTGTCCTTTTACCTCCTGTGGAACAATCCTCTCCGGGGATCCACCTGTGTGGGCATGAGGGAAGCCACTGAACAAAACCTAACATATGACAAAAATAAATCTAAAAACACATACAAAGCACATAAACATAAAAAGAAACAGAAGACAACTTACGGGAGGATGTGTAGCAGTCAACTCCTAACCAGAAAGGAAGCATAGTAACACCTTATACCAATTTCTGGCTGATTGGTAGGAGGAGCTGACTGCTACCCAACTCTGGTGGCCCAGGAGGGACATTTTCTACCGGTCACACCTTTTCCCTGCTGGGAAAGACTAGCTAGCACAGAGGTCGGCCAACCTCTGCTCACAATATCCAGTCTTCTTGAAACGTCAGTCTTGAAAATGGTGTGGCAAGTATATCTGCAACCAGATCTACCTCTTTCCCTCCTTTAGCCATTGTGGGTAGCTGCGAATGTCCTGGCTCAGGTTCAATGTTTCGCAAAATGTTGAATCAAACCTAACCTAGCAGTTAGGTTTAAGGTAGCAAGTTAGGTTTACTCCACAAACCATCAGAGTCGTGTGTCCGAGCAACAACGCCGTCCGCCACTGCCCTGCAATGACTCCTTTGCACCAGCAGGTGTCAGCGTCATAGAAGGCCTCTAAAAAGGACCCGCCTGAAGGGCCTGTACAGCACTTGGACCAATCAGCTCGCAGACTGCGACCTCAGAGCAGGCAGAACCATCACTTTGGATTCTGAAGGTCTGGCAGATTTCATGGAACCTGACAACACTAGCTAGCTGAAATATGATTGGATAAAAAGTTTTATCCAACTTTTTGAATGGAAAACAACTTTTTTTTCATAAAAGAAATACAGAATAAATAATAAATAATATTACAATTTTATTTAAAAATATTTGTAAATAAATGTGTTTTACTGAGTATGTTTTAGGCCAGCGGAGAAGGCTTTGCTGGCCCTGACGGCCCACTACTGTCTATGAGACAGATGGTGCAGAGGGGAGAGGTGGACACAATGACCAATGATTCCTGGTAGCGACGTTTTAGTCCATAAACTAACCTCACACCCTGAGCTACAAGTCCACTGCGTAATTGCTGAGTCCCAAAATCTCCTTCAACGCAGAAATAAATAATAATAATAGTAGAAGGATGCTGAGTTCGGTAGAAGGATGCTGAGTTTTGAACTGCCAGGCAGGAGGCCTAGAGGAAGACCAAAGAGGAGGTTTATGGATGTAGTGAAAGAGGACATGAAGGTAGTTGGTGTGAGAGAAGAGGATGCAAAGGACAGGGTTAGATGGAGGCAATTGATTCGCTGTGGCGACCCCTGAAGGGAAAAGCCGAAAGGAAAAGAAGAAGAAGAATAGTACATGACAAGAAGAGGAAGAAGAAAACACAGAGAAATTAAATATCTCTGCAGGTACTGCATTTGATTTCCAGAGACGATTGAGAGACGATGATTGAGAAGTGAGGTAATGCTTCAGTTATACACAACTATATTTTGACATAACTCTAATATTTGGTAATATATCCAGGTCTTTCATAGGAAAGTAGGCTATTGGCCTTGGCGGAGGCGTGCACTTCATAATCTGTTTCTTTAATTGCTGCTGTACATGGAAAAAAATAGTGATGTTCCAGTTGTCCCAATGGACTGAAAATTAAAAATTGCATCTAGACTCTTCTTATCTTTTAAAAAGCTGTGCCAATTGACCATACGGTCATTGCTCAATAATAATATTGATCTCCAATGGTTCGCCCTGCAGTGATAGAATCAATACAAAATGAATAACTAATGAATTGAAACATTGAGTTTAGGTGTTGATGCCTGGGATGTCAAACAGCAGAGCATCTCTGAATAATGGAAGGTGATTTGATTTTGGTTTGTAAGGGTTAACAAGGACCAGATGTGTGCATCAATGTGTATCATGTGTTAGTGAGTGGTATGTGAATAGTTCTGTACATGTGTACGTTGTTATATTAGATGTCTGGATTGAATCTTACTCATTTGATACTCCTGTGTGTGTGTGCGCGCGTGTGTGTGTGCGTATGTGCGCGCAGGTGCACATCAATGAGATCACTTTTTCTGCTTGTAAATTTCTGAGTAGATGCCTAAGTATTGTAAAGGTTTGTGAGCGGAACCATATTTGACAAACTTTGAATGCAGTTGTGCATATATATTGTAACCCACATATTGTATTTTACTGTTCTGAGATTATATTCTAGCAGCAATCCACTGTCAACGATCAGGTACTGAGTTCAGTCGTTAATCCAGTGGATGAGGTATTTTCTGTCCTTTTGCTCATGATCTCAAAACATTAAAATGCTGGAATGGCTGCTCTCACCAAGTGGAAACAAATGGTGGAATTTCACATGAGGGCAACACATTCAGACTGATCATGTTCCACAAGCGGATTGTTTTTACTGCATCCCAGAGTCCACAGGGGCATCATATTAGACTATCACTCTTTTCTCCCTTTAACATTTGGCGATCAACAAACTCGATTTGTGGGAAAGGGAACCTCTTCATCTTTCTCAAACCTGGAGTTAATACAAGATTCTTTCAGTGATGCTTCTCTGCTTAGTGTTTTGCTGTTCCATTACAGTGAGAGGTGCTTAACACCTCTGTGCTCTGTCTTCATTTTCTTAGAGGATATTTAATGACGCCTTTGAGTTACGCTTCCTGTGTTTAATGGAGGCATAATTGTCTTTGTTGCTTTGCAAACCAGAGGCGGACCTCCCAAAAAACTTTCGTCATCATCTCCCATCTTTTTCTGATTACCATGCACCTGAACAGCCCCCTGGACTCGTGCAATGGCTGGAGTTTTTCCTCTGTTTTGTGTTCTACATTAGCTCTTTTTATGGCTGAGGTGTCACTGTCTATACCTCAACGAAATAAATTACCTGCCAATTGATAACAGACTGGAACAACAATGCCGATGCAGTATTGTTTGAAGTCAATGAGCCCAACAGGGTGCATGTTCCTGTTTGTGTTAAGCTTGGATTCATGTAACACAGTTTGAAAAGACAGACTGTTGTAGAATAGAGGTGTGGAGGTTTACACCGGAAAGTTATAACTGCAAATAGTTATAAATCTTTTCAGTCTCCAGGATCTTTCACATCGAGGTGATTAATATGTTGGTGTAGATTCAGTCTTCCAGGTCATGGTCATCCTTGAAGGATGAATCTGAAACAGCTGGACTCCTGTTTAGGATTTGAAGACATTTCACCTTTCATCCAAACCACTTCTTCGATGTCTTTTTGAAATGCAGTTAGAGTCTCCAACGGGATTTTTACTAAAAGGTCATCCTTTAAAATAGCCCTCCTGTCTGGCATGAAAACTCCACCAGACATATTAGTATAAAAGATTTGTCATTAGCGTGACCTCGCTCCTTAGCTGCTCTCACTCACTGTTGTCTTGACCCTTACTCATCGCACTTTGGTCGCTATCTCCCCTCTATCAGTCCATTAATTACTAACTCCTGAAAAATTCATTCACATGAAGGCAGTTTTATTCCATCCATTTTCTGATGCAGGTTTGTCCACTGTCGCGGGTCACGGGGAGTTTGAGCCTATCCAAGCTGGCTTAGGGCGTGAGAACAAACAAGCACACACATACACACTCACACCTATTTGAAGTAACCCGAAGCGCATTTTTTGGAGGTGGGAGGAAGCTGGAGAACCCAAAGAGAACCCACGCAGACACGGGGAGAACATGCAAACTCCACACAGAGCGGGACTCGAACCGAGAACCACTTTGCTGTGCCGCCCTCTGATACAGACCGCTGTAGCTTTGTTTTCATCCCTTTATTTTCATGTCAAATAAGTGTATGCTGAATAATAATGGAAGGTTGCTGGTTTGGTAAATATGGTGATATGAATTGTTGAGAGTGAGTGAATCAAAGTATTGAGACAAATCAGTCATTACAGGCCTTAAAATAACAGTCAGTAAAATGTTTGACAGAAAGGGAAGTGTTTAGCCACCCTGTGTGCCGATTTGTTTTCTGATTAGTCAGGGAGACCTATAATTCATCTCAGTCTGGCTGATGGTACTCATTTATATTTGTCTGGCCATGTTCTAAATGCTCACTTTTGGGAATCGCTCCCGATGTTATTCTACACACATTCTCCGACCGCCTTTACAGTCAGGATAGCAGGCAGCATCCCGGAGCAGAGCAGACCACATTTGTCTGTTATAGAAAGGAGCCCAGGCCTCCATCAGCCTGAAACACATATCATGTTCACCACAGTCATGAAATGCTCTCTTTATTCTCTCTCACACAAATGAAAGTCAGGGTACTATAAACAGGCTGAAACATGGAGAAAATAAAGGTAGAAAGGAAATAAAGGTAGAAAGGGTGGAAATAAAGGTAGAAAGGGTGTCCCTCACAAACTCATAATAACCCTGAGGTAATTTATTTTTATAAACTGTATTTCTATTACATATATTGCATTTAGCATGTCACACAGACATAAATACATGCCTACCTCTGGCCTGCAAGTCAGGTGGGATAGGCTTCAGCGACCCCAGTGACCTGCAATAAGCGGAAGAAGTACTTCAAAATGAAAGGGATTATGCTATCGTATGAACTGTTCTTGGATGCAGTGACTGCATGTATTTTCTTGATGTTTTGTCATCGAGTTTGTCAGATTTGGTACCATGATACCTGTGCAGGCATAGAAGAATAAATGGTTGTTTGTAAGAAAGAAGTTTGCAGCCAACTGGTCTATTGCTTCCTTTTCTGTGCACAGCCAGGCTAGCTGTTTCTTCACTCTTTATGCTAAGCTAAATGAATCGCCATCTAATTCTATATCCATACTTCAGGCAAAGCTTTTTATTTAATGTTTTATGATGTATGAAAAGGAAAACTGTGTGTTTGGCCGTACCAAAATTTTTTACAGCGATGCTGAAATAACAATGGACAAACTAGAGCAACACACACGAAGCTTGAAGGTCTTAAAAAGAAGGGGTGAAAGGAGAAATGATGGAAAGATGAGGCGAGACCTAACAGAGAGGAGGCGGAGGCGGTTCAGACCTCCTGTGCTACCAGTCAAAGCTTCCTCTGTTTGGCCAGAGCCTTGATGGTTCCCCTGAGACCTCGCTGCTGGAAGTGTGCTCGGCAGAGCAAATAAACTACACAGAGGTGACCACATTCGCCACACTAACACCTCCACATATATATATACTCGGATGAGTTTCAAAAGAATACACATGTAATTATACACAAAACGGCCTGTACATGCAGCCGTGTACAACACCTTCACACCTTAAGGTGAAGCTGATATAGAAGCTGATTTGGTGTATTTTTATACGTGGACATGGGTTTTAATGTTCCAGAGATTTTGGATTTTTTTTTTTTTTTTTACACAAGTTGACACAGATTGGAATTCCATTCACAACTTTTCTACATTGTAAGAAATATTGGCATAAAAATACAAACTAGTTTAGTCCTCAAATGAAGTTATCAAGTCTGCTATCACTGGGGATTTTTAAAAAAAAACACACTATGATCTTGTGGATAGTATCACATTACAAAAAAATCTCTCAAATCAGAGCAACAACCAAAAATAAAATGTGAGAAATTAAGTAGGGTTGACCAATACTGACTCATAACAGAAAATATATGAAAACTGACAGCCCACCAAAAACATATTTTATTGTTGCCTCGTCACCCTAATGTGTTTGGACCTGCCAAGATTTTGAACTTCTTGCGACTGAGAGAGCTGCTGAGCAAATAAATCAATTACAGTGAAGTTGATGAATCCAGCATGCTGAAATTGTAACATGTATTAGCCACATCAGTGAGAAGCATCCATCACATTGACAAGAAGCACGCACACACTCTCACACACACATATACATGCATCCTGTCCTGGCGTGTCAAGAGGCCATTGACTTCCACTGAGCTCCTCTTCCTGTGTTCCTCTACTGGAGTCCCAATAGGGAAACTCTAAGCTAACAACAACCTTCATCCCTGTCTTTTAACCATCCTCCTCCTGTCAGTGTCCTCCTCCTCCCTTATTTCTTACACGTGGCATTTCCTCTCCCATCTTTCTCCCCAGAGTCGCCAATAGATTTGCACTCTGAGGTGATACAAAGGAAATGTCATTTATGTCAAAAGACATATAAACAGAAGGATCATGGATGCACCTAATAATCTAATTCATATGTTGAAACTCTACCTACAAATGTGGAGAACAACACTGTAATATGAGTGAGATTTATAATGCAGCTACGGAAAGTATCATCGATTGTCTACCCTGATCTCAGGACCTCTGCACAGTTCTGATGGATGGATGGATGGACGGATGGATGGATGGATGGATGGATGGATGGATGGATGGGGGGATAGTGGGCTTTCATCAGGGTCCTGTCCTTTAACCACATTTCTGCATGTAAATCAACTTATCTTATCTCAAAGTTGGATTGGGAACCCATATATCTCTGAAAGAAATCATTTATTCAAAGTGTAATTTAAATTTGATGGATTTATACCTCATTATTTAACAAGATGGACAAAATCAGAGCAATACCAAGTCTTTGAGAGCAGTGTAGGTCCAATTCAAACAAGGCACACCAAAAGATGTGAAAAAAGAAGAATGTTGATGTAAAGGATATATGAAAGTATGTAGGCACTGATGGATAACCCCTTTAGAAGGAACATTTGTTATTCTGGTCCACCAAGGCACAGCAAGTAAACTGGATCTCTTCCAGATCTTGAGGACTACTTTTAGTTCTGACAGATATTGAGGAATCTGTGTGAAGATTTTTGAAACAAAAAATATGCAGATTGCAAGCTGTCTTTGGCGCTGCTTTCTAAAGCTGGCTGTGAAAGGCCTTCAATAATCATCCTGTCCTCAGCAAGTGGTGAAAAGACAAAAATATTCCTCTGAACAAAAAAAAAAGATGAAAAAGAGGCAACATGAGGCCAACGTGTCCATCTGACGAGGAGACAGACAGACAGACAGACATAAATGATGTCAACAACTAGTGAACTAGTGTGCGGTGAAAACAGTGGAATGACCTGAATTCATGATTGAAATCACAAACTGGATGCAGGTTAAATGAAATGCAGAGGCCCCTGCTAATGTCACAGATTGCTCTCTCTAACACAGTTTGACTGATAATAAAATGCTGTATCAAATTATTGGATGGTATGTCAGCCCTCACACAGCCACAAACACACTGCACATTCTCAAAGACATGAACACACACAGCTCTGGGTTTCGAAGGGAAGATTACTAAAATCTTTTACTCCAAGCCGCTGCTACTTTCTTTTGATTTTCTTGCCAAAATAATACCACAACGTTTTTTTTTTTCTCCTGATAAAAGAAATACACTCCCACCAGACAAACTCCTACACTGATATAGTCCAAACAGTGCAATTGTCTGTGTGTCTTAGAACTCGTGTCATACTGACTGCGTGTCCAACATACTTTCACTTTCCAAAACAAAAACAAACGGGTCACTTCTTCCCCCGTCCTCATCTGGTTGTCGAGACAATCCGGGCCTCCCTATCCTGTCCATCATAAACACCCAAGGGAGGGCTGCGGAGGCTGCTGCATGTCTGACGGGCAGGCAGTTGACCTATGGGGGCATGTAGAGTGGTGTAGTGAAGTCAGCTGGCTCTGAGAATGTGATAAGGTACCTGATAAATCTAAAGTACCTGTATTGGTGTGCTGGACGGAGGTCTGTGAGATGTGATCTGATCACCTTGTATTTCACATATTTTTTCTTTTGTGGTTTCTGGTTTTTGCTGTGCCTCGCTTCAGTGATAGCTTCACTATCCTGATGGCGGTATTCCCCCAATTTGTCCATGTCCATCGTCTATTTCTGTCTGGGTGCATCCTCAAAGAAAGGTATGAATGGGCCGTAAGTGTCATATCTTAAGGCCAAAGACCTCATGGACTGAGCAGGAGCGGCTCAAGTGTGTGTGTGTGTGTGTGTGTGTGTGTGTGTGTGTGTGTGTGTGTGTGTGTTTTACAGGGCCTGTACCATATACGTATGTGTGTAAAAGTCAGATTGGAGTGGAGAAATAATTTCCCCAAGGGGATAATAAAACTGTGTGTGTCTTCTTCTTCATCTTCTGCTCTCTCTGGCTGTTCGGGTATTCAGCCATGTTTCATGAGGAAGTCCCTGATGTTTTCATTTAGTCTGTTTGGCTTCTTTCACATTGTGGGTTACATGTCATGGAGCTAAAGTCACATAGTCTGATATTATTCATCATAGACACAATATGGCATAGAAGTACCAATGAACTTAATGTGCTGATGTCCAGCCTCAGAGCTTAAACTAATTTCTTTGAAATTCTTTTGGACTTCAAAAATCCATTCATTCTCTCAGTAGGGGTTTGAATAACTGCCTGCTTCCACTGCCACCGACATATCAGTAATAGGAATTACTAAGTTAACAAGGCAGTCACAGACTGCAACATCCCGCAACACACCCGATTACAAAATTTTACCCTGACCTACTTTCATAGATCAAAGCACTAGCTTTGATCTATGGTCTCACACTGCCCTTCTCCCTCGTCTTTCTATCTTATCCGGTTTCTGAGTGTACAAAAGTTGAAATTTGACCTTGACCTAGTTTTCTCAAGGTCAAGATTATTTTTTCATTTTGATCATCTTTGCCGTCCAAGTAATGTGCTATTTGTTTCATCTTTCTTTCTGCAACGGCTGTGAAGATATTTGGTGGAACTAACTAACGGACGGACAGACAAACGGATGAACACTGAACACAATTACAATACGTCACCGCTTTGAAGCGGGATGTAATAAATGATCAATGGGGCTGCATGGTGGTGCAAAGAGGTAGCGCTGTTGCCTTGCAGCCAGAAGCAAGAAGGTCTTAAACACCAACTTTTCTACATGGAGTTTGTATGTTCTCCCCATGTCTGTGTGGGTTCGCTCCGGGTTCTCTAACTTCTTCCTTCCAGCAACAACAAGTACTGTAATTTGTAGGTTGTTTACTGATCTGTATTTTCCATAGGCATGAATGTGACTGTGATTGGTTATCTTTCATGTGGTCCTGCAATAAACTGGCCTCTCGTGCAATCTCAGCTGGGATGAGACGAGTGGAATGAAGACTTGTAAATGCCACAGCAGCAGTTTGACAGGATTACTTGCAGGAGCACTGGAGCATTAGCAGCACATCCCACTTGCTAGTCTCTGATCTCATTGAAAAAGGAACCAGAACTAAACAATGTGAATCTTTAAATCAAATAAATTTTTTGTTTGACCACAACATGTTAAACCAGATTAGATCATTGACATACAGACAGACAGACAGACAATTCTCAGCCTTCGCGCTCCTTTCTTCATTTCAGGCCTCATCCATTCCGCTCAACACTCCTGGGCTACAGATTAAAGCTGCTCTCATCTGGATCTCATCAGTTTAGGCCAGCCTTGCCGTTTTATAGATTTTCTTTTTTTTTTTTTATTCAGGACAAGGAGGGAGATCTCAAAGTGATTTATTGTAACACTGCATGGAGGCTGGAAGGGAATAAAAGCAACTTGTTGTGGGGAAGTGTATGAGGTATCATGCTAAATACCCTCTGGTAACAGCGTACAGTTTGTAAGAAAGGACTTGGGCATACTTTTTTCTTCAAGTGAGCGTGTCATATTAGTTGCACAGCCGTGTTGCTCTAGTTCCTGATCCATTTCCTCTTATTTTTTCCAGCTGTAATGTCTGTAACATGTGGTGGATTGTTATGGGGTGGCTGAATGGGTGTTATTGCCATACGCTGTGAATTAATTTTGGGAACAACTGTTTCCCGATATTCATTAAACAATGCTGTATTTCAAAAATGCTGCATCCAACAAGTGTAAGTAATTTTTTATCTATCTATAATTTGTTCTCTCAAGAAACAAAAAGAGCTATAACCAAAATCACCGAAAGAAATGTCTAAACAGCTGCTTTTCCACATTTATTTATATTTATCAAGGGATTTTCCGACACGTTTGTGTAGATTCTCAGTCATCCAGGTCGAGGTAAATCAGAAAGAGAGAAAAAAACAACTGGACTTCTTCAGTTCAGTTTATCAGTTCTAAAGAAATTGATTCTTTTTTGCTTTTCTTGGTTTATCAATGGAATTTATTCATGAAGAGGAATCAAAATTAGATGCCCTACCAGTTGAAGTGACAATCTCCTGAAAGGACCTGAAACGATTGAGAGATTCTTATCATTTGCAGCGATGTAGGAATGACCGATGATAAATGATGAATACTTGCATTCAACAACCTTTGGATTATTTCCTGTCTGATGTGTGTGTACTTATAATTTGAGATTAATAAAATGATTGTGATTGATCTCAGGTCAGATATTGTTAGAAGTAAGACATCAAAAATGTCATCAAACGGATTAGAGAAGCCTGCTGGATCTGCACATTTTCCTCCTGTTCTTGCTAAAAGAGATAATACCCTTTAATTTTAAATGAAAGTGTCTATTGAAAAAAGCAAAAGTCTTCATTTAAAAACAGCATGATTAATTTTCTATTCATGCTGAGCAAAGGGAAACTGTTTTAAGATGCAGCTTCATATTAATTATACAGATACAGTGTGTCTAACTGTAACCTTGTTGTTTTACCCAGGAGGAAATGCTGTGACGGATTCAGGTTTGTGATGGGCCAGTGTATACCTGAAAGTAGGTAACTCACACACACTGACATTTGATTAGGATGCTCCAAATAAACATAGTTCCATTGCAGCAGGTCAAGACAGGCTGTGCAAAACACAACTTGGAGACCAGTTTAATAATTGTTCAGTTTGAAGTATGCTTGTGTAGAGAGTCGTCAGATTCAGTGGTTCAAATAGCAGAAAGAAAGAGAGAAACAAAGGAAGAAAGAAAGTTCAACAGGACACTGGTGTAGAAGACCATAGACTGAGAGTGATTTGCTCTAAAATCTATTTAAACTTCATTGACACTGTTTCTTTATAAACACTGTTCCTTTATGAATATTGTTAGAAATCTTCATGTTCTTTTGTGAATACTGTTCCATCCTTCAAGTTTCTTGATAAAAACTATTCCTTTATAAATACTGTTATAAACTTTATGTTCCTTTAGGTGTTCCTTCATATTCCTCTGTGAACACTTTCTTCATGTTTCTTAGTGAGCACAGTTTCTTCATAGACATTATTCCTTCATGGACATTTCTTTCATAACCCCTGTTCTCTCATGAGTACTGTTCCATCAGAAACAGAACAGTGTTTGAATATGGTTGTCGAAGAAACAGTCAGCTGATGCATCAGTGTCTGAAAACAACTGTAGAGCTCTGAGATCAGATAAATAGCTAGGCATGGTTTCAGACATGGTTCTTGTGGGTTTCTAAAAGAGGCCTTCTCCACAGCAGACATTGGGGCTTTGGCATCAGATGACACGCAATATATTATCATCTTTTTTTTTTTATAAAACCTACTCTCTACTGTGTCCTCAAAAACTCCCACATTGGAACAAGGAACAAAAAGTTCACAACTGCAGGCTATTTTCAACTAACAATCCCACAATGCAATGGGTTGTATTTTACACATGGCAAACAAACAATTCCACAACCTTGCACCTGCCAGTGCAAAATGTCAACTGGTTTAATTGTGCTGCTTTTGATTTGTCATATTAAAACATTTGATTTGTGTGAGCCATGACAGTGAGTAAGGCCCTTGAAAGCAGTAATATGGAATCCAGCCAGCTCTCCAACTATTACTCACTGTTGTGCTTTTATTACCTGTCAAATCTAAAGATCAAAAAAGTAAAACCCATACCACTGCCAAGGCCTAAGAGTTTCATTAATTAAATTAAAACCTAATAAAAAAATCCCATGGCAGGTACCCATCATAAGTAATCTGTTCCCTTAAGGTGCAGCGACAGGAAAGCGATCCACTTCCAACAAGTTTCATTGAAGTTCATGAGGTGACTCGTGTGTAATCAACAGAAATGTTGGAAAACCCTGTCTCATAATGTAAAGGGAGAGAAAATTAATATCAAATAACTTCAGTGCACCTAAAAGCAGAAGGTTCTTGATAGTTTGGCGCACACAATGTCAGTCAGTTAATGAATCAATCAAACTTATTGATATGACACCTTTCAAATGATTTGTATGTCACTCAAGGTTCTGTACAAGGAACTAATGAAACAAAATAAATTTAAAGAGGATGCGTATTATTATTTATAAAAATAAATAATAATACGACTCACTGACTGGAATACATTATTATTTTTATACTTAATTAAAAAATAAATGTATTTTACTAATGGTGCTTGTATGAGATATGACACCAAAATAAATTAATAAATAAATAAAATCTGTCTGGTGTTATGTGTCATGTCATAGATAGAACTGGATTTTGTTTGAGCCCCATTGGTTTAAGAATTCTGTATCACCAGAACTGGAATATTAATTGGTGCTAGGTCGGACTCGATGTGTGGTCGATATGCTGGGATTGTCACTATATCCTTGTTCAAGACCTGAAGTCAGAATCCATAAAGTTAGAAGCAAGATGTAATTTTATTTTTCTGCAGTGATAAAGTCTGTTAAATACTGTAGATTCTGGATCCTGATGATGTTTAGGGCTCAAAACGAGAATCTAATGGATTGCTCATTTATTTACACTAATTTTATCAAAATGCACTTGGAATTTTATTCTGATGACATGAGAGGTCGAGCTTGTCGATCCCCGATATTGAATGTAGAACTTTGAGTGTAAACAGATGAATATGGAGATTAATAGAAGTCCTGTGTGATAACACTGATGCAGTGATTTGATCCTGAGTAAGATGCTCGGTCCTTGTCCTCTCCACCCCCTCTCCCTTCATGCAGGTGTGGATGTGTGTGAGGCATCACCCTGCGAGCAGCAGTGCACTGATAACTTTGGGCGAGTTGTCTGCACATGTTACCCTGGTTTTCGCTTTGACCGAGAAAGACACCGCAACCACAAATCTCCTTACTGTCTGGGTCAGTGCAACACACTTTAAACTTTCATGGCACATATCTCTCGGGCTCCAAATATAAATAAATTCCTTTTGAATCGTTTGATAAGAATGTTGTATTTTTCAGTCTATTTCTTAACAGAGAAAACAGCGCCCCCATCTGGTCTAATAAGGCATATATGAAAAACTGAAGGAGAACCGCTTTCAGCCATGTGGGGATAGTTGTGTAACTGTATTTCACTCCATATAAATGTAAACAGATTTGGAGATATATAAAATATTTTCTACATTCCTTTACACATCCATGTAGAAATATTTATTGACACTTTTACAGCTCTACTACACTAGCAAACCTGAGCAGGAATTTGTAGAATTTGGTTTACATTTACAAACCTCACTGTTCTGAAAACACGTGCAGATTCTTGTACATCTTCACCAATTATAGTACACATTTAGAGGTTATTTCATACATTTCCAAAGCAGACCATATGCATGGAGATTGAGAATGCAGTTACACAACTCATCACACACATTTGCTATGGTTTTGCTATAATAAAAGCCCCATGGAAAAACCATTTCTGCCATTGTCACAAAGCAGTTAAACAGATTTATCACCAAATCGACATCCCACATGATCTTAAATAACATACTAACACAATTATAGTGAAGTCACAATATTTTTTGTGTGTCTTACAGTTTTTAGGTGTTTAAAAGAGGTCCCAGTACAGAAATAATTGACATTTGTTATTTGAAATGGCTTGATATTTTTCTCTCCTTCTAAATTCATGCAGACATTGATGAATGTGAGCTCCCAGGAAGCAATTTATGTGATCATGAGTGTGTGAATACGGCAGGAAGCTTCCTTTGTCACTGTCGCAGTGGCTACATACTGGCACCAGATCAGCGCTCCTGCATCCCTGTGCACAACTGTAAGTTTATGTGTTTCAGTGAGGAAGTTAGAAGTTTAGTCCTCCATTGTCTAAACCCATGTCAAACTCAAGGCCCGGGGACCAAATGTGGCCCGCCACATCATTTTATGTGACCCGTGAAAGCATAAAAGGCCAGAATGTCTAAAAAAAAAAAAGGTCAAAAGAGTGGTTTGACCAGAAACTAAATTTTAAATTAAAACTTTTAAATTTTATTAACTGTTGTAATCCTCGAAAAGAAATTAGTAATCCACTCTACACACACGTTGGTAGTTCCATGTACAGCATGTACAGTAATCTCTGGTTATTCGCGATTAATGCATTCCAGGACCACCCACAAAAGACAATATAGCGACAAACTATTCATTTTATTATTTACGGTAATTTAAACGTTTATGAATCCTCCCTATACTGATATTAAAACACCTTCTATCGGTATTGCCTTTTCCCACACTCTTATAGATTGTTTGAAGCGCTTTTAAGTGTTTCTTTAATACACGGATGTGCGCTGCATTCCGTGAGTTTCGGAATGCAGCGCACATCCGGATGATGTCAGCCAATAGCATGCGCGTACAATATCACGTCACTACTTACTAAAAATCCGATACGTAAGTGAAGCCGGGCATCTTAAAGCGTGAATATACAAGGGATTACTGTAGTGTGTATAGGCCCGTAATACACACACACACACACACACACACACACACACACACACAAGGTGTGTGAGGGGGAGGTAGAGCAGCTCCTTCATGGTGTGCCTCCAATGAGCAATTTATAAAGTTGCTCAAGTTGCTCAACTTGGGAGGTGAGTTGACGCCACCCCCTGTTAGCTCACACTCCGAAGTAACTGGGCGGGAGCGGGAAGTGAACTGCCGATCTTGCGAACATTGGACAACCCACTCTACCGTTGAGCCACTGCCACCACTAAATTTCATTTTAACTCCGACAAAGACGTTTTGAACAAGGTTAATGTCCTAACTTATGTTTGATTTTATTTTTCTTTACTCACTTGGACAGTTTGATCTTTGATTGATGGAGTTTCATAACCCGACAAATTAAAAGGATTTATGTTATAACAGAGCAACAAGCAAGCATATTTTGTCTGTGCAACTGTAATGTTTGTAACTTGAATAAGTAATAAATTCAAAATTATTTAATATTACATTGAGTTACATTTAGTTACATTTATAAGTTACATTTGGTCCTTTGAGGACATTATGCTGATGTGAACCACAGTGAAAATGAGTTTAACACTCCTGGTCTATAATACATTAATATATAATGTTTGAAGAAATGTCATTGGTAGGGGTTTATTCCCAGTGTTCACCCCATGATGAAAATGTGTGGTAGGAAAAAAAACAGCATTATGTTTTGTGTTGCAGTGAGTTCATCTGGGAAGTCCGACACATTGATGAGCTCTGGCACGTGCTCGTTCACCTGTCAAGATTTTATGAACATGAAAAACAGTCTGCTGCAGCTGAAACTAAAGCTGGGAAACACACAGTCACCAAACCAGGTAACAGATCAACTGGGAGTCTCCTTGAAACTGAAATGAATAGTACTGCATTCAGGTATGACATGCAGTTGTATTATATAAATTACTGATATCACACTTTCTGTAGCCATGTGTTCATATTTAGTTTAAATGCTCTCGAAAAAAAAATGTGACAGACACAAGTTAAACTGAGGAACCACAAGTCCTCATCTTGTTCTCTGTTTGTGTTCGTAGGTGTCTGGCTTGGCTAACAGCAGTGACAAGCCGTCTCTGGGGAGGGCAGGGAAAAGTCCTGATAATCTTCCTGGTTTACCCGGTCCTCCAGGGCCTCCTGGGGTCCCAGGTAATGTAGATACAACTGTTGTTGCGATGCAGATATGTGTACAGGAAAAGTTTGTGAGTGATGCATCTGCAAAATGTTGCCTACTGTATACCTGGTAGAATAACTGCAAAATAAAGAAGAAAAAAAGGTTCTGATTGCTGCAACCACCTGTATTCAATAGGACACCCGGGAGAACCAGGGAAGAGTGGAGATACAGGAGAGAGGGGCCCACCTGGACCTCGGGGTCCACGGGGAGACATGGGACCCATGGGTCCAGAACCTGACCTGAAGCACATCAAACGAGGGCGCAGAGGGCCAGTGGTAAGACGAACAAGTAACAAAAAAAACACAACATAGCATTTATCCCATCTGATCATTCCCATCACACCAGAAGGAAACATTAGTGTGTCTAATAATCCAATGAGCCACTGAGCCATGAAGACACATGTATGGTGCCAACCCAACATAAAGTGATGAAATAGTAAGTCAACCACCACTGCCCGGTCCTATGAAAATGGGAGAAATCAAGGTTTTAGTCCGACAGAGAAAAATATAGTGAAATCACTTATTTTTAGAATTTTTTTTTTTACCTTTGTTAGAGCTGCTGCTACATCCTGTGGTTGGATGAACACTGTTGTTCTGTACACTGTTGTTCTGTAGAGGCTTTTCCTGAGCATTTTTCTTATCATCCATACAGGGACCTCCGGGAGCACCAGGAAGAGACGGCCTAAAGGTCAATATCACATATTTTATTCTTCATATTGACTCTTTTCAACGCATTCACTATGTATTTAAGTTGTACTGTTGCCATTTAGTGTCCACATCACTATAGGCACCATTACTGAGAGAAAAAAGTCCACCAAATCCATTTAAGGCATGACAAAAGAAAGTATAAATAAAATTATTTAAACTCCTGAAAAGTTAGCATTATTTTGGTTTCTTCATTTATTCCTCAAGGAAAAAACAAGGTAAACAAAATCTATCTATCTAGCTATCTAATACTGTATATACTGTACATTATGTATAAAAACAACCAAATAGCAAGTCATTTTAAACTGTTGTGTCTGTTTACAAAATACTATCATTTCATCAATTTGTGAATGTTCAGTTTTCACTAAAAGCTGGTTCCAATCTACAGGGAGACAGAGGAGCTGCAGGTCCCAGAGGTCCACCTGTAAGTTCTTTTGGTCTTTAAAAAAGGAATAAATATACATTCTTAAAGCTGTTACAAAGATCTACCAGTAATCAAGTTGTCATCCTGCTACATTTTTACGATATGATCTTTTTCTTCTCTTGTCATTTTATCTCGTATCCATGATTAGTCTTTAATGTGCCTCCTTTTTCTATATTGTGTCCTTATTCTCTGACAGGAATCCTTACTGTTGAAAGTCAACATATAATCAGGGCTATAAAAATATGATTGAATTCACACATTGAAACTTGCATTAGCTATCTGAATTTATGATAAGAGCTTTCATTTGTAAACTCATCAATAAGTCACTTAAGCATTTGTTGCACAACTCACAGGGTATGTCATTAAACTGTTTTATTTATTGTTTATTTAATTTACTTGAACTTATTTGCTGATCTAGTTACGACGTTAATCTTTGGGAGGCTGCGGCTTTCATAAGCAAGCCAAGTTTGTATAGGATTTTATAATTTATCGTGCATCACACCTCCCAAAAGAACAGACAGTGAAAAATATCCTCTCTCCCCAGGGACCGCCTGGTTCCTTTGACTTCCTCCTGCTAATGATGGCTGATATCCGTAATGACATTACTGAACTGCAGGAGAAGGTGTTTGGGGAGCGTCGAGGCATTTCTTTGGACAATCCTCCTCATTCCAATGGGGAAACAGAATTTGTGGAGTGGGGCTCTGGTCAAGATCTCATGCTCAACACCTGACCTTCAACATCCCTCCCACAGTAACTGATTACGTAAACCAGCATAACAAACACCATGCTAGACTTCTTTTTCTTTTTGCTGGTGGTTCAAATGCCAACAAGTAAATCATTTCTAACACAACAACGGGAATGAACTCAGCAAGGAATCTTGTGTACACTCTTAACACTGCAACAGACAGTAAAACAAAGAGACAAACTGATTCTAAAAGCAGATCTTAGCCACTGCAAGCACTGTGTGGCTGCCTTTCATATGCTGTGACCGAGGCATATGTTTGTAGGACGTAGAGCCACAGGGAAGAAATATGTGCCTTCATGTCTGAGTCTCTGAACTGTGTCTGATCTGAACCACTTCAAAGGACAATCTTTATTGTCTACATCTCTTCCTGTGACTGAGTCTGTCCATGGAAGCTCTGCTGCCAGTGACAATTTTCCTACAGGACTTTGGTACAAAAATCCAAGACCTGCACTGTGAACCACTTGCCATACCTGTCTGCTGGATCTAACCTAAAGTCTGCACTCCACAGCAAAACAATAAAGACTGATGAATTTTTGAAAATTCAAATAATGTAAGTTTGGGTATGAAACAGAAATATTTATGCTACAACATGGTCATCTAAATGTAATCTAAGAATGATGTCATATATATAACTCATCAAATCTTTTGACGGTACATTTAAACAACTAGTATCCATGGATATCTTCTTAATAACATGAAGTCTTACATATTACTCAAAGAGGTTGTATAAAGTTAATATAAAGGATGAAACAGATTTATGGTATGTTATTCCAGAAGGAAAGATAATTTCTTTTAAGAATCACTTTTATAACCCCTCTATCATCAAACAAATTAACTTTGAACATATTCTTAATGAGATAAACAAGGGACACCAAGAAAGAATGTTGGAAAATGTTTTAATGTGAAGATACTGCCATTGGTCTTTGGCCAGAAATAACTTAACAATTTGTGATTACACTTGGGGAACATAAAAAAATAAACATTCCACATTTTAATGCCATTTGGATGCAGTGTTTAACACAATTGTTTCACAGCAAAAAGGTTATAGGTTCTAATCCAGTCCCGGGGCCCTCAGGTTTGGTGAACTGGTGACACTAGAAAATGGTTTTGTTTTTCTGCCCTGTAATGAACTGACAACCTTTTCAAAGTTACCCAGTGTCAGCTTTGATTGGCTCCTTCCCTCTCATAACTCCGCAATGAAATAATGGCTTGAATATATGAAGGCAATGAAGGTAATCATGGAGCTCAGTTTTGGTTTGTGCAAATACATAAATAAATGAAATAGCCACAAACTGGCAGGGAAAGGAGTCTGGTATTTTGTGAGATATGATTATTAGCCTTAAATGATTAGAATAATTTGAGAATACAGCAGTATATTAACAACGGATACCATTCAGATTTTTAACAAAAAGTATGAGGACAGGGGTACAGGTACTTTCTTAGATAACACAAGCAATCTGACTATCAGTGAGGTTTATAAATGCTGCAAGACTTTTGGAAAGATCCAATTTTACAACCTGTTTCCAAGCAGCAACCTTTCTCCAGACTCTGTCATCAACTTAAATCAGCACTTCTCAATTTTCAACGTGAAAGCTTTACTACCACCTACTGTAGCGAATATGCAATTACACGTCATTCTGGTTCGGCAAGGAAAAACGGTTGTTTCGCTGTGCACGTTTTCGAGGGTCACACGCGTCCCACCAGCATTTCACTATGCAATTGGAGAATCACTGATTTAAATGAACACAGAAGGTTTTGTGTGAAAAAAGTATGTTTTTTTTTTTTTTATTTGAATCTCTCTCCTCAACAACTACTGGTGTCAATAGTGGTAGTGTTTTTATCACTATTGCCAATGCACAGGTTTAATGTAAAATTTTCCAACCACATTACAAATATGGTGTTTAATACCCTGCATGGGTTGAAGCCTCTGCACCAGCAGAGGGTGTTAAAGTAAAGCCAGTCCCCTGACCATCAGGCCTCAGCATTGTATTGTTTTTGAATACCAACCCGGTGAGACAACTGAAGTCTGTTTACACAGAACTACAACTTGACTTCACTATGTAGTCATTGTTTCTCAGACATGCAAGCTACAGAAAGGAAGTCAATTGTGCTAGGGCTTCCTTTCCAGACACATACCTGTGATAATTATTCTCAGCACCTAACGCTGAACTGTAGCGTGGCAGAGTGTCATTATGAAAGGTGTAAGCATCAGAGGTTAAAGGTCAAATGACTTGGTTTAAACAGCCGGGGGGATAATGATAGACCACAAGCTGTTAGAGGGGGCCTGTCTGGGCATGAAGGAAAAATAACTCAATGCATGTTTTATGCGCTTTAGATCTCAGAAGATTTTTCTGTTTATGTAAAAAAGTGTCAGGGAACATATATCCGGTGAGTGTGTGTAAAATACAATTGTAAGTAGATATATTGGTTATGTTTGTTTTTATCTACTCTAAATCTTAATATTAAATGTGTGTTTGTGAGCGTGAGTGCGTGCGTGTGAGCGTGTGTGCGTGCGTGTGTGCTTGTGTGTGTCACTTGACAGGCTTCTAACCTAACAGCTCCGCCTCCTGCCGTGCGGTCACCCCTCACAGTACAGTCGTTGCCAAGCACAACCAGGATCAAGACAAACAACATGAAACACTTTAAGAAGCATGTCAGTGAGAGAAAGGCAGGAGAATGTGAGAGATTATCTCATTTCCTTCACGGCTTGTCATGCAATTGGAAGCTTTTCCCTCAGCCTGTAGGGGACAGCAGAGACGAGTTCAACAGAGTGCAAGCGGAAGACAAAAGTCCTCAGATGACAACAGATCTGTCACCTCCATCATAATGTAACTATACTATTCTCAGTGTTGCAAAGATTGCATTACATAACATTTTAATATCTTACATGAAACAAAGCATAATACATAATTGTCAATATATAAAATAACCGATAAAGGAATTACTAGTAAAATATTTTTTTATTGGCGTCACTGACAATAGTCTTTCACTCTGACAGGTTTTCTAAAAATATATAAACTTTAATGGTCTTTGTGAAATCGTTGTACTGACATCTATGATAAGCAATTTCAAATTTTAATTTTAATATTAATCAAAGCTATTGCCATGTGACTCCAACAGTGTTGTGCTGTAGGGAAAGTTGTGTCTCCATTTGATGAAGTCTTCAGATGAGAATAAAGATGTACCTGATGAAGAATTTGCCTCATGAAAAGAATTTCCTTACAAAAAGTATTGTTTTGTGTATGTTTACATGCATGAAAAAGTTTAGGCAAGTGGCCTTGGTGTGTGTCTGTCAATGGGGTGTGTGTGAGGGAAGCACGTTTATACATGATGCGTTTTTAGAAATGTAAATAAAGAATATTGTGGCGACCTCTCATTGTCATCATTCTACACTGTCTGCAATCTAATAAGGCAATAAAGATCACATAACAAAATAATTGTTACTATTGTGATATTGTCTCATACTATGGTATTTATGTATAACTTGCAGGAAATAGAATAATGGGTAAAAAAAGCAGCTGTAAAAACATCTTCAAGACATTTCACAAACATTCCTTAGTATTCTGACAAGTTCCACACATAAAGTAATACATCCCAAATCTGAAATTTTCATAATTACATCGTGGGTTTTATACTTTTATTTATTGTAAATATGCACTGTTATAATAGTTCTCTACTTCCCATTTTTTTCTTTTTTTTTTACATGAAATCATGTGAAAACTGTCATGAGTAGAAACCACCAAGTCACACTGCCACCAAGGCTGCACATTAGAAAAAACAGTCACCCTGAAAATAGTACAAAGTGAGAAAATTCAAAATGCAGGCATGAATGAATATTTTTTGTGAAAGTCTGGACTTTCTTGGTATCAGAAGCATGATCGAATGTCAATGTTACAACAACGCCTTTACAGAATAGATCATTTATATGAAAATGTCTGATAAATATACATTTAAATGATGCATTGTTCTGCACCACTAATTTATAAGGGACAAACTGGCTGCGGTTACCTGGTGAGCTGCAGCATTTAGCAACTAAAGAGATACTGTATTTTCTCTCAGGAGTTGACAGATCCTAACCAAAATTACAAGCAGAGTCAAAGTAAAAGCACACAGAAAACCCGTCAGTTTAATTGAACTGGATTACAGGAGTTGTCTCATGCTGCTGCAATTTCTGCTGTCTGTCTAAATATGCAATAATTTTGTGACATTTTGTAGCATTTTAGTGAGACCAAAGGTGTCCCTGTTGTTGTGTGTGCATCTGAGATAGTGTTAGTGTTACAGAATACAACCAAATTAAATGTGTCAACAAAAATAGCTGGCACAGAAATTAAGCTCTTGCAAATCTTACTAAATATTTAGATATTTCCAGGTATAATGAAGGCATAAATCACAGGTGTCTATCATTGCTAGGGCATGCAGCTGTGTGCGACAAGAGCAGAGAACATACATATTGAGACATGTCTTACTGTCTAACGTGCAGCCATGCATGCACATATGAACTCCAGCACGAAACACAGGCATGCCTTAGAACACCTGACAGGTGCAGGCGTGGTCTGCTGCGAGACACGCTATCTTGACACGCTAACTCATTCTTAAATCTGAGCTCCATGCCTGAGGCTGAGCGCTAAGCACCCTAGTTTACTCCCCTGGAGCCTGTTCCTCTTCCAGTCCTTGTCCTTCGGCACACCCTCTTCCGATTGTAGGCCGACTTCTGTCACTCTCTTCATAATAGCACTGCTAAGCGGCCTGAGAATCTGAGCTTTTCTGATGATCAATGGACATATAAGCTGTGTCAAAAGCATGCTATCTGTCCTTTTATCATTATGCATTGTCTGTTAGCCGATGTCTTTAAGAACCATTACATGAACTTTTTCCAGAAGCATTCCACATTATTTACTCTGAAATATTTTCAGTAAAATCAATTTGCAAATTGTTATTGGTAGCAGGTTTGAGAATGTGTTATGTACAGATTCCATTGCCAACAACTTAATGGTGAGTACACACAAACTAAATCAATGTAAGAATAAACGTAGTCGTCAATGCAAAGTCTTCACAGATCTGCATTATGTCATAGTTTTTGTTTTGACGAGTTGAAAGTTTTTACTTGGCTTCACATTTCAACGATACAGTTGCATTTGATTGGTGTTGTTGGAACAAACTTGGATAGAAAAATCTGCGAGAGCGATTAATGACAACACACTCTGTAAACTCCCCTGGCCTGAGGCACTTGAGCTGCATACACCTTGGCTTCCTCTGCCATTTACAAGCTTTTCACATACACACAGCAGAGCCAAGAGTGTGAAAAACCGGATGAGCAAGTCCACAGTTCTCTTTTCTTTTAGGCAAAAGACTGCTGCCTCTGGTTTAAGACTTGCTTTGCGTGAGGACAACAACGTCATCTTTTGTCGACCTTCTGACCTGGCCTGTGGCAGACACGTTCTGCCACAGGCCCTAAACATCTTTCTGATGTTTAGGGGCATGTAGATTCTCCATGACAGGCATCCACATATACAGTATGTGTGCTTGAAATTGACTCTTTGGATTATCATGACAGACGCATGCACAGTTATTATCAGTACAGAAAATAAAATCTCCAACCCTGATGGTGTCAGAGTTATATTTAACTTTAAAAATGTGAGCTCTTGGGAAAGATGTTGCAGGAAAAAGAGAAACAATCTAGAAGACTCACTGATTGCACATTAACTGTTACATCTAGCAGTCTTATTGTTGTTGCTTGCCCATAATATATGCCATACCATGGCTCTGATTTCTGAGTGTCCATGCATGTGAACATGTCTGTAGATACTGTTCGTGGTGATTGAATAAAAACTCCAACTTAAAGCTAGCAAAATCATCTACCATTCATTACATAGTGTCAGAAGTGACACAGATGACCAAGAGGGAACATGCAAGAGCTACTGCATGTTCAATCCAACCCAACAAACTTCAGCTGGTAAGCAGTCTGACACCGACAGTCAGAAGTGAGTTGGGAACAATGATGGATTGCCCATATATACCATTGAGAGATACAAAAAGGATTTCTCCAAGACTGAATGTTATTCACAAAGACATGTTTCCATAAGCAAGTGCCAAGAGAGGCCATGACTTTCATCAAGGTTTTCTGCAAACTGTGCTGTAGAGTAATGGGAATTCCTGACATCTCACAGAGACAGTGGACACCCTCAGAGATCTACCGGACATTGATATCATCATAGATGGGATTTATATTTATGGGGCCAGAGTGGAAGATCAGGACATACCAGAAAGAAAACATTAATCAAGATCAATTACCTGAAGTGCCTGAAGTTCTATCAGACCCAATCAGATATGGTTCCACTGACAGCACATTGGAAAAAAAGAGGCCACTTGGCTTTTATTAGTTGATGTGAAAGAGTGAAGCTAAATAAGGCAAAGGGATTTTCAATTATTTCAGAAGATTAATCACAATGTCTCTCTGGTGAACCAGCCACTATATGAGCTCCTAGAAAAATGACTGCATGGAATCATACACAACAAGAGGCTTTCAACACAAGAAACGACTGTTGACAACTTTCGCAGCGCCTGCCTACTCTGAAGTGAGCCAGTGTATGTTGAAATGAAACTTGTGCTCTTCTGATGTCATTAACACCATGAATAATTTGTCAAGCACCAAACAGCAGACTGCAAATGAAGGGTCAGTTATTTTCCCTCAGATGTTTAGACCAAAACAGAACATAAAACAGAGTAAATAATGAATTATACCTAATATTTGGCAAGAAACAACAACACACTTTCAGTACTGAGGCTGATTTGCATTGCACTAGATATGTAAGAAGTCATATTTTTACAAGAATATTCGGTGTTAACTATGTTAGCCGCTAAATGACAATCTGTCACTGATTTGTGAATTTCTGATTGTGAATTTCCCAGTATCAGGATCATTAAAGTATATCTTATCTTATCTAGCACTGATTTTTTGGCTCTGGGAGTTATTGCTGATGTTGATGTAGAAATTGTAGAAATGTGTTATTTGTGTCTGTTGGCATTTCTACAACTACAGCTCATGCCTTTAATGCGCAAGGTAAAACTAACCTCGCTGTTGCAAAAGTGGAGTGTTTGCAGCATCACAGATTTTGTGTACAAGCTATTCATTATTACTGGCGTCTTTGAGATTGGTCCACAACTAAAGTTGGGGGTAATCATCCTTAAACGGGTAATTCATTATCTCCGTTACCTGCAGAACTTTAATGGTATTTTTACTTTGTCTCTTACACACGCCACTATTTGATGCATTAGTCATTCGATATGTTTCCAATTAAAGTCATCACAGCATTTATTAGCCTATTGCACAATGTAAGCAGTGTTTTGTACACAATAAACACTGCTTAATGTTTGAAAATCAACTCTCTCAATGTCACCCTGCCAATCATTTTCCTGCCAACACCATAATTGCAGCATCCTACATGGACTTGTTTGTGAATAAGAATATAATAGTACTGCTGCAGTGACGTGGATACCTAAGGTGTTCCCATTCTTCAAAACAAATGCAAGTTGCAACATCTCTTGCCAATAGTGTTTGGTTTTACAATGACAGTTGGTCTCCTCCGTCTCCTTCCTAGTCAGCTGTTGTGAGAAAAAGGGAAAAACCACAAGTGGGTGAAGGTGAAGACATGCTGACTGTCCACTGAATCAACCAAGTCTCATACATGTACACACACTCACTCATAGACACTGGTGCAGAGAAATGGATGCATAGACACTTATAGTGTAAATGCACAGCACAAGATCTCAAATTATTTTTGGCCCAGGGGAACTGAAAGTTCTCTGGCATGATAATGGTGTCTATGATATTGCAATTTCCAAGTGGCCTGCTTTGGAGAACAGGCTGGTAATTTAATTAGAGCTTGGCAGTAAGTTGTGCAAACGCCAGTAGGATGGCCAAGTGACTCCCACGGTAACAAAGGTCT
Organism: Antennarius maculatus; assembly: GCA_013358685.1. NCBI lineage: Eukaryota > Metazoa > Chordata > Actinopteri > Lophiiformes > Antennariidae > Antennarius > Antennarius maculatus. The sequence continues at coordinate 6,222,066 of CM023606.1, forward strand.
TGTTATTACAGCATTTCTGTGGTAGTAGCTGCAGAATGACATTACTACACATTTATTCTGCTTTCGCACCTGAGATAAGGAGTTTGATTTTGGGAGACTTTCTTTTTCAATGATAACATTTCTACATTAATTATGATTAACGTGGCTCATTTTTATGATTATGATTGTGATGATGATTATGATGATGATGATGATGATGATGATGATGATGACTAAACTGATATATTTTAGACATATGACATCTCCGCTCTATACACTCTGTCTCCACTGTTGCCTATATAAATGCAGTTATTCTATTTTTCTTAATATTATATTTGCTGCATAGTTATAGGCTTTTCTCTGTTCTGTCCCATAATCGAAACACAATCCACCTCCCAAGTTCAATAAAAATACTAAGTGGATGTTTTGATTAGCTTCAGTAGCAGCGTCAGCAATTGTGTCTTTAGGAATTTACAGGTCCAATAAGAATAACACGTGCCTGCTATGTGTTACATTATGTATTTATTTATCATAGGGAACGTCTAAGTTATATTCAGGGAGGCAAGGGGATGAAAATTAGATCACAACCTTGACCTTGAAAAACTAGGTCAAGGTCAAATTTTCACTTTTATACCTTTTTAGGTAGACATCTCTGAAACCTGATGAAATGTAATCACAAAACAAAGAGGCACAAACATGTGAAGGTCAGGGTAAAATTTTGAATTCTGGGGTGTCGCGGGATGTTGCAGTCTCTGACTGCCTTGTTGAAACTTGTATTTACAATTCTTTTATTTCTGAGAAAGTGAAACATTCCAAATTTTTTCCATGTAAGGGCCACATAACTTTTCCCTTCTCAGTGCCTAAATGTAAACATTTACTGTCTTCCAGACCCAAACATTCAGAACCCTTTCTGGTTATCATGTCGTTTGGAAGAACCCCATAGAAGTCAGTGAGACTGAATATTGAATTGGTCTTTCAGAACATCACAGTTCTGTAACTCGGCCAACTCAAACTGGTAATGCTATTCAGCATTTCTGACACATCTGTGAAAAATGCAAGGTGCCTTTTCCATACTAGATCAATCAGCTCTGGGACCGTTTTGTCGGGGGAGGGGTGGAGGTCATTCTTCTGGTACTGTTTAAGGGCCCGCGGGCCTTAGTTTGAGAGCCACTGCTTTAAATTCTTGGCAATTATAGCGGGCCAAAGTCATGATGGTAAATACAGCCGGCTGACCAGCAGCTGTAGCTCAGTGCAATCTCATACTCAGCATTTCTTCCATCTTTGTTTGCCCAGTTTTCCTTGAGCTTAATTTCCAAATCAGCATTAAATCAAACAATGTTTTCTTTGTGACCATGACTGAAACTACAATCCTGTAAAAAGCTGTAAGCACAACAATCCGGGTACTTACGTAAATCCTTATCCATAAAGCTCACCACCAGTCCATGTTACAACAAGATTTTTCAGTTGTTAATGTCATCATACAGTACGTCAATGAGTTTTTCAATGAGTGGCTATTGGTTATTGGATATTTTTTTTTGATTCAGTCAATAAAGGTGATAAACATATGCCTTTGTAAGAAGAACAATTGGTAATCTCCACATAGTGCAGCGCCCATTCTTGCATGGGCAATTATAGTGTTCTCTCAATTTTTTACAGATTCATTGAATTTTTTGGTGTCTATAACTACGTAATAAAATGTAGCCCCAAGAGGGCACAAGCCAGTGTCTTATTGTGCCGGTTCCAAGCCTGGGTTAACAACGTCCACCATCGGGGCTGTTCACCTACAGGGCGCCGGTTGAAATGGGACTATTGTTGGTCGAAGAAGCAGAGGAGGAAAGTATTCGTAGGAAGAGAGAGAAGAAGAATGCCAAGAGTATAGGACTAAGAGTAGGGACGTTGAATGTTGGAACTATGACAGGAAAAGGTAGAAAGTTGGTTGACATGATGCAGAGGAGGAAGGTAGACATACTGTGTGTCCAGGAGACCAGGTGGAAAGGTAGCAAGGTTAGAAGTTTAAGAACAGGGTTCAAGTTGTTCTATCATTGTGTAGATAGAAATACAGTAGAAGCGGAGTAGGAGTTACAGTATCTTGAAGGAGGAGTTTGTTAGGAATGTCCTGGAGGTAAAAAGAGTGTCAGATAGAGTGATGAGTCTGAAGCTAGAAATAGAAGGTGTGATGTTCAATGTTGTTAGTGGGTATGCTCCACAGGTAGGTTGTGAGCTGGAGGAGAAGGAGAAATTCTGGTTATACTTTGATGAAGTGGTGATGCAGAGCATACCTAGAAGTGAGAGAGTTGTCATTGGTGCAGACTTCAATGAACATGTTTGTGCAGGAAACAATGATGAGGAGGAGGTGATGGGCAGATTTGGTATCCAGGAGAGGAATGCAGAACAACAGATGGTGGTTGACTTTGCAAAGAGGATGGAAATGGCTATAGGGAATACTTTCTTCCAGAAGAGGCAGGAACATATAAGAGTGGAGGTAGGAGCACACAGGTAGACTACATCTTGTGTAGACGGTGTAATCTGAAGGAGATCAGTGACTGCAAAGTAGTGGTAGACGAGAGTGTAGCCAAACAGCATAGGATGGTGGTGTGTAGGATGACTCTGGAGGTGAGGAAGATGAAGAAGGCTAAGGCAGAGCAGAGGACGAAATGGTGGAAGCTGAAAAAGGATGAGTGTTGCATAACTTTTAGGAAGGAGTTAAGACAGGCTCTGGGTGGTCAGGAGGTGCTTCTAGATGACTGGACAACTACAGCTAATGTGATCAGGGAGACAGGTAGGAGAGTATTTGGTGTGTCATCTGGAAGGAAAGTAGATAAGGAGACATGGTTGTGGAGTGAGGAGGTACAGGAGTGTATGCAGAGAAAGAGGTGAGTTAAGGAGAAGTGAAAAGACGTGGAAGACGTCGAGGATGTGTATATATTCGCCTCCATGACAATCGGGATCACAGCACTGGGGTTTGGAGTTTTCATGCTGCATCACAAGCTGAGAAAAATGGCAATACGACAGACCAAAGTAAAAGAGGATTCCGACTGAGCAGTGGAGGCAACGGCCAGAATGCATGCTGCAAGCAAGGAGGCCATGGCTCTGATGCTGAGTGATGCCATGGCCAGGATGAGTGACGGGCAGGACGATGCCAATGCTCGGTTCAAGGAAGACATCACTTAAAAGCTGGAGAGATTGGGAAAACGTATGGAGGTGATGGCCAGGAACCATGATGCTGACGCCAGTGTGGGAAGGCACAGAATTCAACATCATCTCAGCCTTACAAAACAAGAAATTCAATCGGCACCGACACCATAAAATTGCCCAGAAACATCACTCGGAATGGACTACAAAAAGAACATTAACAAAATTGGACTCTTCTCAAGAACTGACAAAGACGTGTACAAAGATGCACGCCTATTGGAGTGAATGGATGATTTAAAACAACTAGGCACCAAAATAAAATAATTGAAATGTGACATGCAATGCATGAATCTGGTTGATAATGTGTTGCAATGAGAGAGATGTTGTTGATTTAGGGGACGGGAACTTAACAAGCCAATGGCTTCTATCCATCAACCCTTTTTTTTTCTTTTCGGATGTTGTTGTTGATGTTCCAGCACTGATCAAAGTGAAGTCTGTTGTAATAACATGTCTGGAAAGAAAAAATAAAATAAAAAAATTAATTAAATAGTTTTAAGGCAACATCAATGGTGTGTGATGGATTCATCTCAAAGGCACAAGTGTTATTCCCTAGCAGTCAAGACTATAAAATTCTTGATGTAGGGAAGCAAATTAAAGACATGAAAGAAAATTGATACTTCCAGTTTATTGGATACTAATTATTTTGCAGACAGCAACACTAAAGAGGTTGTATCAGAACTGAATACAGTCCTCGTTCTTTGTGGTTAATGCGTTCCAGGAACCACATTCTGCTATAGAGTGACGAACTACTTATCTCACTATTTACGGTAATTTAAACATTTATGACCCTCCCCATACTGATATTAAACCACCTTCTATCTGTATTACCTTTTCCCACACTCTTCTCGACTGTGAAGCACTTTTTAGCCTCACGTAAGTCTGAGAATCACGGAACCGAGCGCACTTCCGGATGCCGTCAGCCACTAGAATGCGCACAGGGTATCACGTGACTGACGCAATGAGGTGAATTTGCGAACTTTGATATGCGAGAGCGCGAGGGCGCACTATAGATACTTCTTTTCTATGCATGGATGAATCAATATCTGAAAAACAAAAGTAAAAACGAATAGAGTGGTGACAGCATGCCCAGCCTCTTGATAAAACAGCGGTACCTGTTGGATCATGAAAGTTTGCTAATGAAATAAGAATGCACTTGTTGGTATTTTTATTTCAAATTCAAGCTTTGTTAATGGTAATAAAACTCACATTCCATATAGTGTGCACATTTCTCCAGTGCTAGACTTGCCAGAAAAACTCATTGTTTACTAGAAAAGGAAAGGGTTTTGAATTGTACTTTTTCGAATATGTTGTGCATAAATCTATCATTAGAATTTGTAATATTTGTGTGGTCAACGTGAGATATTCTTGAAGAACTAACCTCTAAAATCAAAGCATTATGGTTGAGGTGTGTCTGTCCTGAGAACAAGTTTGTCTCCTGGAAGTTTCATCAAAGAGAAGTTGGTCCCAAGTGAACATAGAATAGATTTCTGCCAAACACTGACAAAGAAAATAAATAGCAGTGGGTTTGATGTTTCAGTTTATTAAGTGCTTGTTTGAGAAGTATGTTAGAATAGTACAGGACATGTACGAGGGCAGCAGAACAGCAGTGAGATGTGCTACAGGCTGGCAGATGAAATTAGACTGGAATCACCATGGACTATGACGTTCTCAGATGACACTGATCTGCAGTGAAAGCTGGGAGCAGGTGGAGGAACGTTTAGAAAGGTGGCAAAATGCGTTGGAGAGGAGAGGAATGAAGATTGGCCAAAGTAAAACAGAATATTTGTGCATAAATGAGAGGATTGGGGAAGGAAGAGTGAGGCTACAGGAGAAGAAATAGCAAAAGTGGAGGACTTTAAATGCTTGGGTCAACGGTCCAGAGCAAGTGTGGTTAAGAGTTGAAGAAACGGATCCAAGCAAGCTGAAATGGGTGGACAGAAAAATCTGTTTGCAGTCCAGAACTCTTTTTTTCTCTTGTGGGGACAAATAATGATAATTTTGAATAAGCATAATAATAACAAGCATATACTTTGGAAAACAAAGGTATTTTTGGGATAACCGATACTTCAATGAGCTGTACAAACCTTCTTTTCTTTACAGCACTCTTTCAGCTATTACAGGCAAATCCCACAGTCTTTCAAACTGAATCTGTTCTCGATATGTTCTTAAATAATCGTTCACAAGGTTTCAACATCATGTTTTCACCATCTGATAATCAAACCAAATAAAGAGACTTGCTCAACTAAGCTTGCCATGATTTCTTAATAGAACATTCCCTTCTGACTGCCAAATATGCAAACAGGTTTTTAGAGACAGTCAAATTCTGAAGGAGCAAATATAACTGTATTTGATTTCATTCTGCTTCTTTTGTGTGTATGTACAATTGTTATTGAGCTAATATCTAAACTTATTTGTTTCCATGTTTTGTATTAACTCACCTCACCATTAACATTACAAGATATAAGTTTAATTACATCCCACTTCAAAGCGGTGATATATTGTAATTGTCAGTGTTCATGTGTTCGTTCGTCCGGTCATTTGTCCACCAAATATCTTCGCAACCGTTGCAGATAGAAAGATGAAACAAAAAGCACATTACTCCGGCGGCAAAGGGGATAAAAAAAATAAGATGATGACCTTGACTTTGAGAAAACTAGGTCAAGGTCAAATTTCAACTTTTGTACACTCAGGAACTGGATAAGATAGAAAGACGAAGGAGAAGGCCAGTGTGAGTAAGACCGTAGATCAAAGGTAGTGCTTTGAGCAATGAATGTAAGTCAGACCACTTTCTTTGATCTTTGACCTATGCAAGTAGGTCAAGGTAAAATTTTGAATTCAGGGGTGTCGCGGGATGTTGCAGTCTGTGACTGCCTTGTTCTCATTGTCCTCAGGGTTTAAGATTGTTTCAACATAAATGCATCATTAATTTTGCAAACTAATGCCTAATTGAATGCATCAATGGGGCATACAAGCCGGATGCATTTTCCTGCCAAAAAGAACAGCTTGTCCTCAGTGTGAGTTTTGAATGACAGACAGAGAGAACTTGTTTTCAGGCAGCTGCTGTCATTCACAAAAAAGTTCTCATTCACCTGTGCCATGGGTGTGTCCTGAAGAGTGTTTATGTGCTCATTGTGTAACCTGTTGCTTAATGGCCCTGAAACATTGATAGCTGCAAAACTGTCACTGTTCAGTGTCTGTTTTTACATATATTTAGTACTTTATTTAGCAATCACATCTACACCATTACATTTAAAGATAAAATTTATTATTGCACATTTTTATATGTTCCCTCATTTTGACCATTCGTGATAAATTCACATGTACATCGTACTGTAAAAAAAAGGATTGTTGCAACTATTACAATGTATCTAAACCAAAAGTATAACAATAATATAAAAACACTATTTATATATTATTAATGTCAGTCAACTGTTCTAAGCAAAAGAGTCATGCTGTAGTAGCTAGAGTTCAAAGTGGCAGACCTTCACATTTACACACTTGACTTGGAGTAAACTCAAGATCCTGAGGCTCATGCATTGATTGTAGTTGATGCCACATAAATACATGCAAATCTTTGTTGTTCCCTTCCTTAATGGCTTCTTTTTACACACCGGTTTGCATATCTTGTTTCTAACTCATGAGTATTTCACAAGTGTCCTTTTATAGATTACAGACTACCTAGTTTCAGTATCACCCAAGTTTTTAAGGATATGCTTATGTAATTTTTATAAATAATCTAGATACACTAGATAATTCTAGTTTAGTAAAACTTCTGTCTTGTCTTTATAGTTATGGTTACTGTGCAAAAAAAAAAAAGCCTACATTTGTGAGATAAGCAGACATAATGTTATAAATGTAAATTATAGTATTTACAGATCTTACAAGAATGACAAAACAACCTTAAAAAAAATCAGAGAAGCTTGCTGTCACTAGTTCGGTTCAACAGTGGAATCAGTTGAAATAGAGGGCACACTGAAAAACATCTGCTGTTTACCTTGGCAGGTAACCAGACATCATTTTGCATTACAATGAATCAAGACAGACAACCAGTAGTTTTAAGAATGCAGGTTTCTTCTGTTGTTTGAACATCAACACACATATTGAAACCAGACTGTTCTGAATCCTTTTCCCACGATCAGAGACAGTAATTAGCATTGCCAGTGTATTTCTTTCTCTCTCTCTCTCTCTCTCTGAGAAGAGGAAGGAGTGTGTGATGTCTTTGCGCATCTATTCACGCTATTTTTTGCTTTTCTTATATATTTGAACTCACTTTTGTGTACCATAATTTAACCACGGTTACGTTTTGGGAGTTTGTGAGAGGAAGAGACGAGAGTTTGGCATCTTTGCGTGTTTATTCATTCTGTCTTTTTTTGCTTTTTTATGTGTATTCACATTTCCGTTAATGACAGTTACATCACAGTTATCTTCGGTAGTTTGTGGGGCTTTTGCGGAGATTAGGAGGCAATATGGTAGCCCCGAGGTGAGCAATCGCAAAAGAAAAAGCCATCCTGGTACGGCTGACACGCCATCACGGTATTAGGCTGGCACCGACTGTCAGCTGCTCGGTGGGGGAGGTGTGTTTAGCGGTCTTCAGGTCTTCTGAATGTACAAAGCGGTGGTGATTTTTCTCGATGACGTTGAAAAGGTGCACCAGGTAGTTGTGAGCGGGGTGGTTCACCCCTGTCCTCCCCATGGCTAACCCAATTAAAAAGGTGATCATTTCGAAAGCACTGCCTCAGCGACAAGGCCCTGGATAGGGCTGTGCAGCGACTCGTGACGAGAAACTCGTGCAAGATCAAAACACAATGCCGATTTCTGGGTTCCAAATTTAAGTGGAGAAATGGATAAATTGTGAATATTTTTGCTGAATAGAAGTACATTTTTTCCCAATATTATATCGCACAAAAAGGTAGCATTGGTTTTTTTATTATAAGTATTCAAAGCATGCGTCCCAGGGACGCCCGTTGTCTGATGATTGTGCGTCCCTGTCAAAAAATGTACGTCAAAGACGCAAGGACGCACGCAAACGAGAACACTGGGGTAAGAGTGAATGTGCCTTGAACCAGCGTGTTTTCAAGTTACCAGCAGAGGTGATGGTTTTGAACCCCATGACAAAATCACCCAATGTCTTCTTTTATTTATTATCTCGAACTACATGCTCATCTCCACAAACAATTTCATCATCTTCACTTATACTTGCCAGATCTCAAATCTGCACTTTCAGTGTGTGTGAATAAACCACTAAAAGACGGCAAGCAAACACTATGATTTTATGAGGAAGAAACAAAAATACCTTTATAATTCAAATTGTTGTACAATGTCATCCTGTAGTTGGATGTGCTAAGTTATTGTGGGATGACCTGTTATGTAATGGTTAGAGTTGTAGTATTGTTTCCTGAGAGAGGAAGCGCCCATGGAGACACATTTAAATGGTGAATCGGGCAACATTTAATGGTACTTGTGGTAAGTCTTTTCATGTGGTTGCAGACAGACCATAATCATTTGTGCAGGTCATGATGAAATGATTAAAATTTTGCTTAACTGGGCCTCAAGTGTTTTCAGTCTTATTTGACTGACCGACACAGATTAGGGGAAATGAAGCACTGCCGTTGAAACAGGAAACACTTGTTTTGATTGGGAGAGTGAATATTTACAGAGGCTGGTGCTCTTGTCTTCTGGACTATGTACTGGAGCAAAATTATCCAATTAGCCATTTTACACTCACATTCATGCCTATTGTCGATTTACAGCAACCCAATTCATTGATGTTACACGTTTATGGTGGTGGGAAAAAGCTGGAGAACCTAGAGGAAACTCACACAGAGAACATACAGTACAAACGCTGCACAGGTCTTCAGCTGAATTTGTACCATGGACCTTCTTGTTGTGAGGCAACACTCCACCATGCTGCTTCTCCAAAATTCAGTGTTTCCACTTTTGATGCTCATCAGTTTTAATAAAAATCCATCAAATAATTTAGGCAGAATTGACCATGTGCTGAAAACACCTCCAGCAACTTAAGATATAACCTTCAGTTTATAATCTTCAGAATCTTAAAAAAGTGGTGGGAAATCATTTTGAATCTGCTCCTCTGTTCTGGTCCATTGTTAAATTTGTGGTTCTTCTATATCAGATGTGAAAATCTCCCACCAAGCTTCGTGAATGATCAAACTCCCTATCTTTTGCAGGTTGAGGTAAACATCACTGTGCTGAACACAATAAAAGCTACAATGCCGTCACCTGAGGCCAAGCAGAAACATATCATAGATGTTGATGGATGTATTTGAAATAGCACTGACGCGAGCAATCTGTCTTCACGCAAATGCATTTTATGACATTGAGAGCATTTCCTTTGAGAGAAGATTTTCTTCCTCAGTTTGGTGTCTTCATCTTACTGCTTAAAACATTTTTTATCTTGATTTCCATCTTAATACTGAGGACCTTACCAGCTGCTGGATCACTGCCTTTTTTATAACACATTCTGGCACACAGTGAGGTGTTAGCTCATTTCTTCACTTTTTTTTCGGCTTCTGGCTGGATTGCATAATATATACTTGCAAAGGTGTACAGAAGGGTGGTGTTTTCAGTTTCCATCATCCTATCACTGTGCTATAAAAACACACAAGACATCACAGACAAACAAATGTGAAAGTGCAAAAATATGTTCTATGTTACTATGAGCCCTGTCACACACAATAATCCACATTTCATGCTTGCAAACATACACACACATACCTGTACATGCACAAGGATAATGGTCAGATGTGTCAGCACTTGTACACTTCCTTCTTTCTGCTTCATTGTCACTTGCTGTGTTGCATAAAAGAGCATTTTGAGGCACAGAGGGATCAGATGTTGGACTCCTTCACAATATTACTGCTGATACAAAAGAAGGGCATGTCACTGGGTAATTTACACCACTGTCCAGTGGCTAAGTCAGCAATATCAGCCAAGATGTCGTCATCTAGCCTCGGTTCTCCCACTAAGCGTAATAAATCCAGTGTGTCTGAGCTGGCATGCACAAATGATTAACTGGTGGCAAAGAGAACTGATTAAGGAGATAAAGCTTGGCACACAATAGCCTCCGTGCTACACGTGTACCTGCATAAACAGAGCTTCCTCACGCAAGGGAATTATTCACCCCTGTCAGTCATTCTGTTTGTTCATTCTGACACTCACTCCCAACTGGAGGGTTTTTTCAGTGCGGAAGAGGTACAAAAGGCACAAATAAGCATATTAAGCCCTTTGATTTTGGCATTTATTACCTTAGCACTGAGATAGATTTTGAGTACTAGTATAATCTGTGGAAATGGGTATGGATCAAACTCAGCTGTGCGGTCATACGAGGTTTTTGTTCCCAAGAAAGCAGCAAGAACATTAATTAAAGTATTATAGCATAAAACACAACAAATACACACCAAGAGCTGGCAAATCAGTAGACATGAACTCTGTTGACTTAGTTGTTGGTTTTGTGGTTGGGGCAGAATGACACTCCCAAGGGTAAAATGGAAACAAGGTGGGTTTAGAAACCATTATCATACATTATCAGTTGGTGTGTTTGCAGGCGTCACCCATTCCAGTGCTCTCCCAACTGAGCTGGTAATATGGTAACATGGAAATATGTTTAGACGTCTGCATTGTGAGAGGCAATCCTATTTTGTCTGTCTTATTGTGCAAAATCTCAAATGTCAACAGCTCGATGGCAGTTAAGCAGGGTCTAACCCATGTCGCCACAGTGGATGAATCGAGCTGAGGAACTTGCTCTACAGCCTTCATTGGTTCAAACTACCATTCATAACAAAATATATTCAGCTTTCCTATGTTTTTTGTTACAATTGTCATAATAAAATGAAACTACTTTTTTGTACTTTAATGTTTCTCCATAAGAAACTTTTCTGGCTCCTGGTTTGTCATTGATGGCCCCTATAAGATAAGTCTCCTCACACTTATAGCAAGACATTTGATTGCGGTGGAATCAAAATTTAAGCAGGAATAAAGGGTTAAATACCAATATCCATTCAGTGATGCTGCAGATAGACAGCACTTTATCTCCCCTATATACCATCAGGAACCAGAGGATTAGGCCAATGTTTATATGTATGACAGTGTCACAGATTTTTTGACGACGATTACATTCAAACTGATTTTTTTTTTTTTTTAATATAAAGTGTTTTACTAAATATCCATATCATTGAACATCTGAGCCAGAGCAGTGTGAGTTGACCTCTGATTGCCTCTGACTGCCTTGGTGTTTTTAGATTTACAGTACAGTAATCCCTCGCTTATACGCATTTAAAAATGCGCAGCTTCGCTACATCGCAGATTTTTAGTAGTAATCACGTGACGCCATACTCGCATGCTATTGGCTGACAGGATCCACGTGTGCACTGTGTTCCGACTCACGGTTCTTCCTGCATGTTCACTTTTGCTTTGTGAAGTGGAATTTTTTCTTTGTGAAGCCATTGCAGTGGCTCCCAAATGAAATCCTGCAATTTTTAAGATGGTTTAATATCAGTATGGGGAGGGTTCATAAATGTTTAAATTATACATAAATAATAAAATAAGTATTTGCTTGACAAATCGCGGATTTTCGTTTTTCGCGGGTGGTCCTGCAACACATTCACCGCGAGTAATGAGGGATTACTGTACTGCACTGAGAGATTATCATTCACCTGATTTAACATTTATCCAAAACATGACTGTTCCAGATTTCTTAAAGCAGAATAAATGGGATATCAGTGACTCAGTGAGTTAACACCACTGGGGCCCAGTTTGTGTTCTCTGGCTTTAAATAATGGTGAGCGAACAGACCGTCTCATCAATCTCAATGTACTGTAACAAAATATTTAGCCTTTGTCTGTCTGACAGATGATTTCCTTTTCCTTTTTCTTTGTTTGTCATTATTATTTTTACAATGGAACAGAGAGGACAGCCAGGCAGACATAATCCTCTTGAGGCAATTCTTGCTTCTGTTAAAAACTGAGTTTTACTCCAACTCCTCAATGTTGAGAGAGGATTTATGTCCTGTCACCTAAATAAAAAATTGCTGTTATCGTTAGTGACACAACATGCTGACATTTGTGAAACTGCTGTATTTTGAGAGGTGTTAAATTTGTTATACTATTATTTCATGTTAATTTTATTTCTTAATGTCTTAATGGTATATTTTATATGTATAATCAAAGCAACCTACTATAAAAATAGAAAACCACTAGCCTGTCTGGGAAAAAGTATTTTGAGTGCATTGAAATGTATGAACATTAAGTTTGAGCTACATGAGCAAGCTACATGTTAAAATGGCACGAACATACTTTCAGCATACTGATGAATAGCTGCCCATTTATTTCTTTGACCTCCTACTATTTTACACAACTTAGCGTGCTGTTTAAAAAAAAGGTCCCATGACTGTTTTGTTAGAAATGGGTGACCAATACCTCCCTCAGCTCTTTCTGTACACAACCTCCCGACCCTTGGCTCTGTCCAAGCAAACATAGTCTGCACGCAATGCACAATGATTAACCCGTAGATCGTCTATTCGGAGAGGAATCACTCAGTTTTTTCCCGTCTCTCTCTCTCTCTCTCTCTCTCTCTCTCTCTCTCTCTCTCTCTCTCTCTCTCTCTCTCTCTCTCTCTCTCTCTCTCTCTCTCTCTCTCTCTCTCTCTCTCTCTCTCTCTCTCTCTCTCTCTCTCTCTCTCTCTCTCTCTCTCTCTCTCTCTCTCTCTCTCTTTATACATATATTTTTTTGATGTTTAACATCAGTTTATTCATGAAAGTCAAATTACAAAATAATTATGTTGACACAAAATCCAAAAGCGATTCACGTAAAGAGGATTTGCAATAATACTGTGCGTTTTCTGAACAAAAAACAGACAAAATTAAGAAAAAAAAAACTTATTCTCCATTCTCCATAATCATCTCTTCTACAATCATGTCATTGCACATTGCTGCTCTTCTCATTTTCTTTCTATTCTCTCGCATGGATTTTCCTGAGCTAATGAGATTATTTATATTTTACTTATACAGTGCACCCTCGTTCTTTGCAGTTAATGCATTCCAGGAACTCCACGCGATTAAGGAATTCCGTGATAGATTGAAAAACTATTTATCTTATTATTTACGGTAATATAAACATTTATGACCCTCCCCATACAGATATTAAACCACCTTCTATCTGTATTACCTTTTCCCGCACTCTTATCGACTGTCTAAAGCACTTTTGTGCCTCACGTAAGTCCGAGACTCACAGAACCGGGCGCACTTTCAGATGCCGTCAGCCAAAAGAATGTGCGTACGGTATCACACGACTGCCTACCAAAAATCTGCGATGACGTGAAGTCACGAGCGTTGATGCGCAAGGGCGCACTGTATCTGACAAACTTTTCTCAAACAGTAAATAATTTAAATGGTTCTACATTTGCAGGTTGGTATTTTACTTCATCGTATCGATGGACATGTTTTTAATTGTATAGGCGCATAGACTGCGTATATGAAAAGGATTCTTCAGGCAGATAGAAATGTGTTTTATCTTTATGAAAAATGCGCACTGTCATAAAGAACGTTGTTGCATGTTGACTTATGATTTGTTCTTCACTTGTGATGTAGACACATATTTTACTCAAATATACTGTTTAATTTATTCAGGGTTGTTTACAGCTCACCAGAAGTCACAGCATTTCAGGCAACAGTTACAAGGTGTAAAGAATGCACAAACCACTATACAGACAGTACATAAACTGGATAAACATATTGATTTCTAATGGGAGAAGTCCATCACATTTGATTATTACAAATTTCCAAATTCTACCAAATCACAGCAAGTAAACCAGAGCGCCTCGTTTTGTGTTTCCCAGAAAGAGTGTCAGAGTGAGTCCTCTTTACTGAGATCGGTCTCTGTGGATTTACCCGTACATGATAGGCTAGTTGACGGCCCGCTGGTTGGCAGAGAGAATAAAGGTTGCGGTGGGGGCAACGTATGTGCGTGGATGCGCGTGCGCGCGTGCGTGTGTGGGGGCAGAAGAGGTTAATTTCCGACATGCATGACTTGTTTTGCGTGCCAAGCTCATCCATATCTTATTTCCCCATAGAAAAGGGCCGGCTACCAGAACAAATTCTAAAACGGTTGCATTTATATTTAAGTGAATAAATAATCATACTAATAATGAAGCAATAAAAGCAACCAATAACTGATGACAGCAGAGAACAAGTGATTCACAGCAGACTGCACACAGATATTATAGAAACATTAGACCACTGGGGTATAAAACAATACATTTCCAGAATAATTAAGTTATCCTATAGCTGTTAATTCATCATACTTGATAAATTAATTGAGATTACATATTTGAGATATGTGATATGTTAATATACATTGCATGTTGCAACCCCACTGTGGACAGAAGGGTCATTTACCTTAAAATAGCAAAATCAAATTTTTGTCGTTTTTTTAATGAAGAACTGCTATTTTTATTTAAAGCATATCTTTCAAGCTGCATTGATTGACAGCAGTTGGCCACTAGAAGGCAGACATTAGAGATGAATTGAACATAACTCTGTTTTGGAAAGACGAAATTTATTTATTTATTTATTTATTTATTTATTTATTTATTTATTTATTTATTTATTTATTTTTATTCATTCAGTTTCATCGTCTAACTTTCAGTCTCAGGAGGTGTTTAATGGGATTACTGTGGATGAAAACAGCTGCTTAATTTTAGAGCATCATACATGCATGTGGAACCATAACCATTGCAACTAAAAGAAAAGAGCGTCTGTCTGTCTGTCTGTCTGTCTGTCTGTCTGTCTGTCTGTCTGTCTGCCTGCCTGTCTTACTGTCTATTGTGCTGTATAGTTCCGTGCGGGTCGTGACTTCTCAGACACGCACACATCTTAAGGGTTTCCTCTTTATGAGCTGCCTATTTACACCTTATGACACCTTCGTGATCCGCAGGAGTGGGAGAGGTGACAGAAAGATGGATGACCGAGATATTTCCGCACGCAACTATTGTTATTGCAGTAGAGCACACACAGGATTCTGGCTTGCACAAGGATGGATGGAGGAGGGCTGTGGAGTTTTTTTTTTTTTGTTTGTTTTTTTTTTTTTTTTTTGGGGGGGGGGCATTAGCTCAGTTACTAATCTGATATTCACGCCTGGTCAGGAAGGGAAGGTGATCCGGTAACCCCGACTCACACAGACACGCACACGCACACACACACACACACACACACACACAGGCACAGGCACAGGACACACTCATCTGAATTCGGCGACCGTTCTTGTCATTGGCGTTTTGTTTCGGTTTGGAATGATTTAAAATCCATTTGGATTATTAATTGTTTCATCTAGTCCAGAAGTAATTTCTGCGGGAAACCGGTAGAATACTCAGATTTTACTATAGTAAGATTATGAATACCACATTGTCTATCCAGGTACCTATATGAAAGTGTTCACTTTGGTGAATGGCAAATGTTTTATTGTGTTCGTTATTTTAATTTTGATAGTGGTAAAGTAATGTAATACTAAGTACATTAAGCACTATTCACCCCATCAACAATAATAACAAATTATAGCAATAAATTGCTATAAACTCAATAAAAAAATCTGTTTATTACTTATAGTGCATTTCACTTTTTTATTAAAATAGGATGTTTTGTTTCAGGATTTAAGATAACCTTGGCCTGATAGTAAACCAAGCAGATTTTAAACAAGAAGGGAAAAAACCTGCAAGTTCATAAAAGCTTTCAATAACCTATGGAGTATATAATCAAGCTTAGTATGCAGATGGCTCTCACTCAGCAGTCAGAGTGGTGTGCTGTGTAGTGACAGTAAAATCTTATCCAACAGTGTGAGAGAAGTTATGTATTGTTTCACTGTCAAATGAAGAACTTTGACTATATCACATGCAGCAGTTAAGACACTATTTCTAGCAAACAGTTTATTGCAGCTTCATATTCATTTTTGTTTATAATGCAGCAATTGGATACGCTCCAAGTTCGTGTAGACAACATTCATATGTGGTGTCACGACCTGCAGTTCAATATAATCCCATTAAGGTTTGCCCGATCGGCTACACGCAAGGCAAGGATGTACTGCTGCGGAAGCCATAGGCCTGTTTGACAGTTGTTATGTGGCGTCTCAAAATATTTGAATATCATGGAACAGTTCAATATTTTTTGTCCATTATTGCAGCCATTGAAAACTGTATGTTCTTGAATCACTACAAAAAAACTCAAATGTTTCCAGAATTTTATTAAATTATGGCTTATAGGTGAAAAAAGAAAGAAGCATATCCCAAATTATTAGAATATTTTATATAAATGACTATTCATGCAGGACAGATACCTCAGATCTCTTATTTAACTTCAGTACACACTGCTGTAATCACGGGGAAGACTGCTGACTTGACTGTTGTCCAGAAAACTCTCACCGACTCAAAGAGTGAAGCCACAGAGGCTCATTGCTGACAGTTCTCAAGGCTGGCAGTTCACAGTGTGCTGGATCAACTAAATTCAATTCAATTTAAGAAAATGTAAAGTAAAGTAATGTAAAGTAAAGGTAAGGTTATATCAGTTCACTGCAATATTAAATTCAGTAATTAGATTACAGTTACTAATTCTACTAACAATCCATAGCTATATTTTTTTGGAGTGCATCTATTTATGCTATTATCAGAACTTACATAGTAATTGAAACTGTTTTCAAGTAACTTAACCTTTTAATTAAAGGCAACATAAAGATTTGAATGATCCGATCATCAGTATAGAATTGGAAGTGAAATAAAGACACTGTCTTATTACACACAAACATTTACATGTTATTATTTCTTTAAAAAGAACTGTTGATGTCACTCATTATTAAGAACACTATGCCAAAAAAGAGGGCATGAGAAATTACACTTGACAGAACAAAGTAGGGGACTTTTGGTTTTCCTACTTCCTCAAAGTTTGTAGCTCATCACCACAGATGCACTGGATCTGATAAATGGCTCATTGTCTTGTACAGCAGGGCAGATGTTTACCAGAGCTCACAGACAGGTTGTAGGGGTTTTAATGATATATAACATCTTGGGTTAGAGGTTGAATGATATCATCTAATTTGTTAGGAGACAGATCTGACCTGCCAACATTACTGTTGAGGCCGGTACTCCTTCAGTGCCATTCATAACAACATTTGAAGATTTCCTTGTGGTGAAACCAAATATTTCACTTTGGGAATGGTGAAAGAATTTTTTTGAGACACAATCTGCACCCTGAAACAATTTTCCTACTGTTCAGACTTTAGAAACAGTGATGTGAAGGTCTGCACTCCGAGCTAGTTTTTCTGTCATGATTCTGTCATAATGCCTAAACAATACTTGTTTAAATAGTTTGTTTTATCAAGGACATGCTTTTACCTCTCTGTTATCAAAAAATTTGCCTGCTGCCAACATGAGCTTCAAATATATAGTTGAATAATCCTGAGTGAGATTGTGAATATCACATGGAATATTATTGTTTTTCATTATATTGTGCCTATCTGTAAAGACAATGGAAAATGTGTTCCCGGTACAGTGGCACAGTGGGAAACCGGGACAGCAAGGCGGTTCCCGGTTTGCGTCCAGCTCTGTACAGAGTTTGCATGTTCTCCTCGTGTCTATGTGGGTTCTCTCTAAGTTCTCCGGCTTCCTCCCACCTCCAAAAACATGCACTTCAGGCAAATTGTCCGGTTTCAAGTTGCCCGTAGGTGCGAGTGTGCGCGCGAGTGGTTGTGTGTCTACACGTCGCTCTGCAGTGCACTGGCATTGTGCCTGGAGTGTACCCTGCCTCACTAGCAAAGTCAGCTTGGATAGGCTTCAGCACCCTGCGACCCTCAACGGCAGAAGAAGCGACATTGAAAACGGATGGATGGGTGGAACATCTGTGCAACCTGAAAGCAGAATGAACTCTTCCATATTCCAAGATCAGATCCTACAAATATTTCATCAAATACTTTGACAGCTTTATGAGACCAACAAGTATATGTGATCATATAATCTCCTTCAAAGCTTGTAAGGTGAAGTAAATTAAAAAATTAACTTGACTTTTTTGTCGGAGTGAATGTGTTGAAAGATGTTTATAAATTCAACATGTGTGTACGTACAGGTATATCTTTATCCAATAATGTTTTTGGTTGTTGAATGTTACATGTTTTTGTGTGAGCACTGGCTGTATAAAATGTTGAAACAAACTTTAAGCAACATGTTGGTTTGGCACCCAAGACCTATTTTCATCTACATGTTTTTTACAGAAGTTTTATAGCTTCCTCACGACCGGTGGAGGTTCTTTCATTCATTCAGGTCATGTTAAATCATGAATACCTACACAGAGTACAAACAACCTCCTGACAGCGCCGGTATGCAAAGAGAAACTCTCACACAGTGAAATAGAGATACACACCTGTTCTGAAGGTAGATGCGTGACAGCCTTTGCGTGAGTAGAAACTAACAACCTTCACAGTCATTACACCTGCTTTTATGTCCTGTTTAAGAGTTACTGCTGTGTGCAAGACATTTTTCCTGTTCTAGGTCCCCTAGTTGTTTGAGGTGAACACAGGCCTTGTAACACCACAGATCTCCAACCCAGTGTCCAGATCAGCATTCCAGCTCATCCTGTGCATCCTAACATGAACTATCAGTCTAAAGACTGTGGTCTCTACACACAGCTTCAGGAGCATATAGTGAAGAAAAAGAGGATGAAAGAAGGAGAAAAGTACTTTATCAATCCCCTTGGGTAAATTCTTTTTACAATCACGGTTTTTTATACAGGTACTTGAAACAAACACACACACACACACACACACACACACACATACACACACACCTAAAGAACACGTAGGCATGCAATATATATTCAGTGAGAGGTGGAGTGATTGGCAGCTCTGTCCTGGTGCGCCCCAATGATCAACTTGTAAAGGGATGGTGCCTTGGTCAAGGGCGCCTCAGCAGTGCTCATTGTGTAGCTGATTTTAGTCAATACGGGCATGGAACTGGCCACTCTCCATTCCACAGTCCTAGACCAAGTGGACTGAGCTACTACCGCCCCTTGTGGCTCTGCTTCTCAATTCCCATAGCACAGTGACAGTGGTTCATGGGTGGTGAGGCAGACTTCATCATAATCAGATGAAGATGTTTACAAACATATGAACCTATAGTGTAGCTTATTCACCAGTTAATAAGCAAGAGCGAGTGGGTTATTGTTACAGTCTCATAGCATATTTATTTACACATACAAACTGTAACACACTAATAAGCACATTTGATTAAAAAACTTGTTACGTTGTTAGCTACACCTTTTTTTATATGTTATGTTTACTTATAAATGAAGTCCATGCGCAGCTCCTTCTGAGCAAAAGCATCAAAAAAAATTGGAATCGAGATATGTAATCTTCCATTTTTATAATAAGGCAAGGCGAGCGGAAAACAAATGAATGGCTGCACTTGACTCGCTGACTTGTCACTTCTTCTACCGCTGAGGAAGAAGAATCCTCGGCCGAATCCCTGGGATCACCAGCGCCCCCTACCATGAGGCACGAGAACTGCGTGCCTCACTTCCATGCCTTCTCCCAGTCGTGTCAGGACTGCTCAACTCAAGAAAGATGTTACACACATATAGTTGTCGACAAAAAAACACTGTACTTCATATATATTAGCTAAATTATGGAAATTTAGTTAATACACCAAACTTGTTTGAACGTTTTGATAGCGACGTATAGAGAGACAGCATTACGGTCTCACTGTATAGTATACCAGCACAGCTAGCCGAGCCATTGTGCAATCCATGGTGAGGCACGGCTGGCTGGTGCCTCACCGCAGGTCTCTTGTCAGTATTTCAGCGATAAATATGAAAATTCAGCAATTTTGAGTAAAAATAAAACGAATGTAAAATTGGTGACGTTAAACAGAAAGTAACTATATAATACACATCACTTGATAAATATAACCATTTAATTTATTTCTCCCATTCTCCAGTTTTTTTCTTTTATGATGGCAGCACAGTTGGCGGTCATTGTTAACCCGGGCCTCGACCAGGTTAACAACGACCATAGATCTGATTCATATGTTTGATTTGGCAAAAGTTTTACGTCGGATGCCCTTCCTGACACAACCCTCTGTATTTATCTGGGATTGAGACCGGCACAATAAGACACAGGCTTGTGCCCCCTTGCAGCTACATGAATTGCTAAAAGACTAAAATGTGAATTTAAGGGAGAAGCACAGTTTTTAGGCCAGTTGTTTGAGATTTACTGTTTCTTCTTCTCTGGCTGTGAATACTGCTCACCTATTGTGATTTGACACACCCTCCTGCAGCCTGAACACTCTCTGAGAATCCAACTAGGCCCCATGTCAAGGTAGACATAGAGACACATATTTTTCATGGAGATGATTTCATCAAGTAATGTAATCACATGCACTTAAAAAGCAATGACATGAAGAGCATACACTGATAGAATTTAAATTTATGGTGGTTTATTGCATAGAAGTAAAATTAGTCTCACAACAAATGTGCCCATCATGCAGATCAACAAGGTGTCACCATATCGTTTGTCAGGAGACAATGTGCTAAACTGTTGCACCTCGAAATGAGAAATGGTTTCTGTCTCTTAACTTGGTTATTTACTTCTTTTTGTTCCATTTCATTAGTTTCTGTAGACTGTTAAGTACTGGCTGGTCATCTCTCTTATTATAAGATCACCAAGTGCTCCTATAAAATTGCATTGATCACCAACTGTAATGTAATATAATTTGATATGATATAATGTGATGTAATATAATATAGTATAATATAATGTAATATGATATAATACAAGATAAGATAAGATAAGAGAAGAGAAGAGAAGAGAAGAGAAGAGAAGAGAAGAGAAGAGAAGAGAAGAGAAGAGAAGAGAAGAGAAGAGAAGAGAAGAGAAGAGAAGAGAAGAGAAGAGAAGAGAAGACAAAATAAGATAAGATAAGATAAGATAAGATAAGATAAGATAAGATAAGATAAGATCCGATTTTTATCATCCAGCAAGAGACAAAACGTGACTACCTCATGTGACTCACTTCATAAGTTACAGTTCGCAGAACTTATTTTTGACGTTTGTTGGGTTCTCCCCTCTGTGAATGTCCCACCGTGGTGCATGACTCCAGTAAATGAAGCCTGAGTGGCAGATTGCATGACTCGAAAGCCTCAAGATCATTGTATTTACAGAAGCCATAGCACACAAAAATGTGTATTTTCGTGCACAAGCAGGGAGGGGGAAAGGGGGGGAGAAAGCGAATCTCGCGTCCTGCGCTTTGTTGCCCAAGTTTAAGACCCTTGTCTCTCTTCCAGAAGCTGTTGCCTTCGCGTGACTTGACCGAGCAGATTTAGGATTGTCCAGAAGGAGACCCTCCCCTCTGAATGGTCGCTCCGCTTCTCACGCAACCCGTAGCGCCAAAGGCGCAGTTCCGAGGCGCACGGCAAGAATCCCTGGAGAATTGACAAAGAGAGGCTCGAACCTGCATGGATAAGGCAAAATTTGTTTAATATGAAGAAAAAACAAAACAAAACAAAAAAAAATAAAAATCGTGTCTTACATGACTTTTTTATGGGTTCATTTGCAGGCGTCTCGACAGACTTCACCGCTTTTGTGCATTTTGTTCGCGGTAACGGATGTGTTTGCCGCTTGAGCGTGTCCAACCCTTTTCATGTCACCCGTGATTTCTATGTATAGCGCTACTTCAAACAACACATACACATTGATAACCTACAATGAATAAATTGCCAGCGTAATTGAACTGGTCTTCGTGTCATTGTTACTCGATTCTCATCAAGACCCCTCATATATAAGAACATTTAATATATTAATATATGTTATATAGATATATGAAAGTTTTTTTTTATCGTGAGTTTGGTGTTGTTTTTCCTTTTAGTATATTTAAATCTAATTTTAACTTGATGATTGTGTCTCTCCCTGCTACTAGAAACTGTTACACAATGAGTATTCTTTATTAAACAATGGCCAATTATAACCGAATTACGCAGTTTCATGTTTTTTCAAAGATTGGATTCAATCTATTACTGATTTAAAAATATACATGTATATATATATTTTTGCACTTTTATTACTTGACATTCCGACATACAGGTGTTCAGCTTCTTTCCCATGTAGTTTTTTAAAAAAAATTGTTTGTTTGGTAACTTTATTTCTGCAACGGATGAAAAAATCAATTATTTTTGTATTGCTTTTGCCATCAGGTTAGCGTGTGATAAATGATAGGGTATGTACCAATTGATCGATCATCAGGGGGTACAGGGAGGTGTAGCTGGACAAACTATTTCAAAATATGCTTTGAACTCCTATTCGCGCACTGTGAGTGTGAAGATTATTTGGGATGTGTCAGATGAAGAAATTCACTCCCGAGTTTGAAAGGTTTATAAGAGGACAAAGGCAGATGAACTTATCTATCCTTACAGTCCAGCAGTGCTGCACGATTGCCCTCCCAGCATCCTCTTCAGGGGGGGGGGGGTAAGGGCTGGATCGCTCAGCTCTCACGCAACTAGTCAATGTTTAACTGCAGCGGAGAACTCACAGGTACACGCACGAACTTCTGTCACGATCTGAACCCGACGGGGATAGTTGCGTGATAGAACTCACAAATTCGTGCTCTCTAAAAACGAATCTGTTATGATACATCAGTGGAATAACAGAAATAAACTAAGTAAAACACTTGTGTTGTGCGTGACAGTCAATATTTTTAGAAAAAAGGAAAGTCCCCTGATGTTTACCTTCAAGTTTTCATCTTGTCACGCAACAGTAATCACTCTTTCGCGAGTTCGCCAAACTATCTGATTTATTTCACATTGCACAAGGATGTCTCCCACAATATCGCTTCAAAACAATTTGAAATCAAATCACTAACTAAGGAATAAATTAGAGCGAACGTGAGATCGAGAGAGAGAGAGAGAGCGAGTGTGTGTGTGTGTGTGTGTGTGTGTGTGTGTGTGTGTGTGTGTGTGTGTGTGTGTGTGTGTGTGTGTGTGTGTGTGTGTGAGAGAGAGAGAGAGAGAGAGAGATATTACGTCATGAACAGCAGCCAATGACGCTGTTCAGCGCTCTATAAAGCAAGTCTTCATTCTCTGTTTTAGGGACGACAGTGAACTGGACAATAACTCTCTAGACCAGATTTATACTACCTGGAGAAGCTCTATCAGGGCCAGGGAATTGTTCCATTGCTCAATTTTAAAACTTTACTAAGGTAAGACATATATGGATTTGCATATCTGTTAATAAACATGAATTTGGTGCTTGTAGTGTCAGCTTTAATAAGTGCTTTATCATTTGATTAAGTTGATGGATAATAGCAATGAAATTTATAGTACTCCCTGCATTGCACAGCCTATCACTTGTAAATAGTGCTTTTGTGCAGAATTTGAGGCTGCAGATTCTGAACTAATACCGTCTTCAGTTACTCTTAACTTTGTGGTGCATATTGCACAACATCTCTCTTTCTCCCAGTCTTCACTACCTTTAATGCCCCTCCTATCTAATTTCCAGGTGTAGTAAAGAAGTTGAAAAAAGGAGCTGTCATCATGGTGCTAATGATGCTGCCATTAATTGGAGCCATCTCCGTATCTGAGAGTTTGGTAGCTATGACAACACTCTGTCTGGTCTACCTGCTTCTCAAATTTTTCCGCACTGACATTCCAAAAGGCCTCCGTCGGCTGCCTGGACCAAAGCCCCTGCCGATCATTGGGAATGTGTTGGAGGTGGGCAGCAAACCCTACCTGAGTCTTACTGCCATGAGCAAGCGCTATGGTGATGTCTTCCAGATCCAAATTGGTATGCGTCCTATTGTGGTGCTGAGTGGCATTGAAACAGTGCGGCAGGCTCTCATCAAGCAAGGAGAAGAGTTTGCTAGTAGGCCTGACCTGTACAGCTTTAGGCATATCAATGATGGCAAGAGTCTGGCTTTCAGCACAGACCAGGTGGGAGTGTGGCGAGCCCGTAGGAAGCTGGCCTACAGCGTCCTGCGTTCCTTCGCCACGCTGGAGGGCACAACCTCAGAGTATTCCTGCATGCTGGAGGAGCACATCTCCAAAGAAGGAGAGTGTCTGATTAAAGAGCTCAACACTGTCATGGAGGCTGATGGTAGTTTCGACCCCTTCCGCTACATTGTTATCTCTGTTGCCAACGTGATCTGTGGAATGTGCTTTGGCCAGCGCTATGATCACAACAACCAGGAGCTGCTCAGTATTGTGAACCTCAGTGATGAGTTTGTACAGGTGGTGGGCAGTGGTAACCCAGCAGACTTCATCCCAATCCTTCAATTCCTGCCTAGTGCAACAATGAAAAAGTTTGTGAGCATAAATGCCCGGTTCAACACCTTTGTGAAAAGGCTAGTCACCCAGCACTATGCCACTTATGACCAGGTATGCCACAGGATGAATCAAACATAAAAAGATATTATTTCTTGTTCCATGTTTTTTCATCAAGGCGTAGCCTTCCCCCTTTGTTAATTAATTTTTCTATTGTGATCATTCAGACACGTATTCGTGACATCACAGATTCCCTCATTGATCACTCTGTGGACCGAAAGCTGGATGAGAACTCCAATATGAAGATGTCTGATGACAAGATTGTAGGAATTGTCTACGATCTGTTTGGAGCTGGTGGGTTGAATTTCTACAAATAAGAAATTATCTCATCAATAAGTGAAAATCATGTCCTCACAGAGGTAATATTTGTCTTCTAGGTTTTGACACCATCTCCACTGCCCTGTCCTGGTCAGTGATGTACTTGGTGTCTTATCCTGAGATACAGGAAAGGCTTTTTGAAGAAATTAGTAAGTACAACTCTTGTACACTTCATAAGTTCTTAGATATTGCATTTGTCTTTCTGGATGGTAAAAATTTGTTAAGTACATGAGTGTTAAAACATTTTAAAGGATCACACATTACTGTGGTTACTCAATGATTGATTGTAATACTTTAAATCAGGTAAAAATGTGAGATAAGGTAGTAACCTTCATCTTCATCCTGAATTAATAGACAATGGTCTTTTCTCATTTCCAGAGGACAAAGTTGGTCTCGACCGCACACCTGCTCTATCTGACAAATCCAACTTACCCTTTCTGGAGGCATTCATCCTGGAGGTCTTTCGTCATTCTTCATTCCTTCCCTTCACTATCCCTCACTGGTGAGGTTTATGATTTTTAGATACATGAAAATACCACAGATGTCTATGAAAATTAGAAGTTCATGACATGCTGAGGTTTGACAAATAAAAAATATAGCTATTTCAAGGACAAGAATGTATGTAGGCCAAACATGTAAATACAAAATGGCCTAAAAAGTTGTTCGTCTTTTCAGCACATCCAAAGACACGTCTTTGAATGGATACTTTATTCCCAAAGACACCTGTGTTTTCATCAATCAGTGGCAGATCAACCATGATTCGTAAGTTCTTTTGATATATTTTCTGTCAATATCAAAGTGATTCAATGTGGTTGATATAATTTTTACGTGTTAGAGCTGTCCAATACAACCAGAAGATAAAGTCTAGTTAAAGAAAAGTTGTATGACTTGCTCAAGGGCACATCACTGACAACAAAGGCAGTCACAAGCAATCCACAGCTAATTCTTCCCAAAAGGACACATTAAGTTTCTAACTGATTGTGAAGCTATGATTGTTATTTAATTTTTGTCTTCACATTCTACATTATACAGAGAGCTATGGAAAGATCCATCTTCCTTCAATCCTGATCGCTTCTTGAGTGCTGATGGATCTGAGGTCAACAGGCTGGAGGGGGAGAAAGTGATTGTTTTTGGCCTGGGAAAACGCCGTTGCATTGGCGAGTTCATTGCACGAAATGAAGTTTACCTCTTTCTGGCGATCCTCATCCAGAGGCTGCAATTCTTCTCGATGCCGGGAGAGCCACTGGACTTGACACCAGAATATGGTCTCACAATGAAGCACAAGCGCTTGCCTTTGAGAGCCATAAAACGAACAAGGAACGGGCAGTGACTCTATTTAGAATGTTCAATATATTGCTCAGTAAATGGTCTAAGTTGACTGTAACACTGCATGGATCACAACAAAGTAAGGAGTCAGAGAGAGAAGAGTCTTACTCAGAACATAAGCATCGCATGCCGAATTTGATCAACAGCGCTAACAGCATTGAAGCAAATAAATGAATATCACTTACAGCAGATTGTCAGAGATGTTAAAGTTTGCGTAAATATCTAATTACATGTGAATGATGCTTCTCAGTGAAGTATAAGCAGATGCTTGATTCTCCTGCATTGTGTAGTAATCTGAACTGCTTTCATTCAGACACTGTTTGAATGCATTTAGAATGCTGTTTGGGACAAACAGTATGTTTTACATGACAGGCATCACTGATTAGACCACTGTATTGTGCATGATTTTCTTCTGTGACATGGGACTCATCAGACAATACCTTTTGATACCATTTATAATTGTATGCTATTTTTATATTACATCATAAAACACGTGTATGACACTGAAGCTATATTTGTATCCCAAAATGTGATTTTTGTGTGTGTATATAACGTTTCTTGTATTTCATAGTTTAGTTTTCATAATTTTTTAGGTAAGTTTTAATTGTGACTTTTAATGAAATTGATTGTCAGAATTCCAGGAAATTTTTGGAGTGTTGGAATATTGGAAGGCTACGCAATTTTTTTATTCCTAATGTATCAGTGATTTTATACAATGTATATGGTTTGAATGGGACCAATATTGAATCAGACACACAAAAAATAAAGAAAAAATTTTTGCGTATTGCCTCGTTCACTATCATTTGCTTCATTGGAGACAAAACGTACACACTCACAAGGCAAACAATAATGTGAAAATATCTATGTCAGAATTATACATTCACACTTGAGCTGAAGTACTGTAAACATAAAGAGAAAGACAGGTATTGCAACAAGCCCGTGTGGGTGCTAACGGAGTGACATTTGGGATTGAGCCAAAGCTAATACTGTCTAGCTACGCTGCACAGCTTGTCAGCTGTATAGCTACGTATTGATAGTTTTCATATATTTGTGTGTGCATGTGAAAGTTTAAAATTGAATACACATTGCTACATTTGTCGAGTCACTCTACAAATGAAAATAATTTTAAAGTTGCGAAAGTAAATGCTATCAGTGGGACGTGTTAATCACGCCACCCAGACCAATTAAAAAAAAACCGACCCTATCACAATGGGATCAGATGTCCTATTCCAGAGGTCGCTTTCTGATAAGAAAGAAAAATACTGTTGACAGATTTCATCCCACACATAAAAATAAAAACAAAGAAATGCAGATGTAGTAACTTAATCTGTGAAAGCAAAGCACAGCTTTAGAAGGGGATGTTATAAATATTAGAATACTTGCAATATTAAAACTATTTTTTAACTAAATAAAGAATATTATGCAGTCTTGCTGGTGGCATATAGATGAAACATTTAACCCCTATGTTTGAGTGTGGGCAGCACTGCGTTGCAGTGGGTAATGAAATTGCCTCACAACAAGAAGGTTCTGGGTTCAATTCCTTTCTGTGTGAAGTTTGTCTGTTCTACCTGCATTTGCATGGGTTCTCCCCCTGTATCTGCTTCCTCCCACCTTCAAAAACATGCAACTTTGTTGAATTGGTCACATAAAATTGTCCATAGGTCTGACTGTGAACATGTCTGGGTTTTTTTTTGTCTTTTTTGTGGCCCCACAATGAGCTGGTGTCTTGTCCGGGCTGTACCTCTCTTTTCAGCCTTAGCAAGCTGGGATAGGTTCTAGCAGACCCGTGACTCGCAAGGTGGATAAGCAGCTGTAGACGAGACAATTGTGATCGTGTTCTCTACAAGAAAATGGATGAATGGATGTTTGAGTGTCTTTATTCAGGCATTGAGTCATATCAGATAGTTTTATATTTGTCCATGTCAGCCATGCTGAAGTTCAGCTGAAGTTCATGGATATCCAAAAACACAGTGAAAAGTTCAGGTCTGATCATAGAGGTGAAACCGAACACAATTCCATACATTTAGGATGTCATGGTCAGAGTAAGAGCATCTCTCACATGCATGTAATACCAGCAGTTCTCATACTAGTACTGCACCAATCACCATCCTTCACAAGGGTAAGTAATAATAAAATTACTCAAAAAATACTCAACAACTTTACTTAACAACAATATAAATTGTACAATCCAAGAAAGAAATATAGTAGCTAAAATAAAGTATTGTACCAAAATAAAGCACAAAATAAAAAATTGACTACATTGTGTCTTTAGGAAATTTTCTTTGAGTCAGCGCTGCAACTCTTACAACCAGATACCTTAACAAGTGATCTAAGAAACCTCCTTGAGCTGATATGTTTTTAAGTTGAGGTTTGACATCAGTTTTTATTTGTAAGCACAGCACTGTTTTTGTTTTTTTTCTTTGTCATCATGAGGCCACATGTAATAGTTCTCAAATCACATAGACATTTTTGAACTTCATATTGCAACATAGCATAGTTGCAATATGATAGTCATATTGGCTTCAAAAACACAATATTCAAAGACGAAAGAGAGTAGGACACACAAGTCTGCAATACAAAGTTCAGTTTATTTCATTATTCCCTCAAAAGTTAAGATGGGGGCGGCACGGTGGCACAGTGGGGAGCGCTGTCACTGCACGGCATGGTGGTTCCTGGTTTGAGTCCCACTCTGTGCAGAGTTTGCATGTTCTCTCCGTGTCTGCGTGGGTTCTCTCCGGGTTCTCCGGCTTTCTCCCACCTCCAAAAACATGCACTTCAGGCGAATTGGCCAGCTTCAAATTTTCCGTAGGAGTGAGTGTGCGCGTGACTGTTTGTCTGTAGACATGGCTTTGCGGTGCACTGGCGTCGTGCCCAGAGTGTACACTGCCTCACACGCCCAGTCAGCTGGGATAGGCCCCAGCATCCCACGACGGTGAAAGAAGTGAGTATGGAAAATGGATGAATGGAAGTTAAGATGAATTGAAAATGCAGAAATCAATTAACTTTTTTTGATTTCATAAGTGACACTTGATGTGTTCTACCTTAAAATAACCCTACAGATCAATATCTCTTTCAGATGTCAGATGATTACTGTATTCTTCTCTATAAATGTTCAAAGAAACTGTCTCAAGATGACTAAGATAACTTTTTTTTTTTTTTTTTTTTTTTTTTTTACTGGATAAGCTTGACAGTATTCCATGTATGTGATGGTTTTACAATTCCATGAGAAGACCTAAGTCATTAATTAATTTTTTTTCTAAAATTATTGTTTTTATTATTTTGTAGGGAATTTGTTTCAAAAATGTAGCCGCAAGAGGGCACAAGCCAGTGTCTTATTGTGCCGGTCCCAAGCCCGGATAAATACAGAGGGTTGCGTCAGGAAGGGCATCCGGCGTAAAACTTTTGCCAAATCAAAGATGCGAATCAAACATATGACTTCCATACCGGATCGGTCGAGGCCCGGGTTAACAACGACCGCCATCGGCGCTGTTGACCTACAGGGCACCGGTGGAAATTGGATTACTGTTGGTCGAAGAAGGAGAGGAGGAAAGTGCGTTCGCACGAAGAAAGAGAAGAGGAGCGCCAAGAGTATAGGACTAAGAGTAGGGACGTTGAATGTTGGAACTATGACAGGAAAAGGTAGAGAGTTGGTCGACATGATGCAGAGGAGGAAGGTAGACATACTGTGTGTCCAGGAGACCAGGTGGAAAGGTAGCAAGGCTAGAAGTTTAGGAGCAGGGTTCAAGTTGTTCTATCATGGTGTAGATGGGACGAGAAATGGAGTAGGAGTTATCTTGAAGGAGGAGTTTGTTAGGAATGTCCTGGAGGTAAAAAGAGTGTCAGATAGAGTGATGAGTCTGAAGCTAGAAATAGAAGGTGTGATGTTCAATGTTGTTAGTGGGTATGCTCCACAGGTAGGATGTGAGCTGGAGGAGAAGGAGAAATTCTGGTTGGACTTTGATGAAGTGATGCAGAGCATACCTAGAAGTGAGAGAGTTGTCATTGGAGCAGACTTCAATGGACATGTTGGTGCAGGTAACAGAGGTGATGAGGAGGTGATGGGCAGGTTTGGTATCCAGGAGAGGAACGCAGAAGGACAGATGGTAGTTGACTTTACAAAAAGGATGGAAATGGCTTTAGTGAATACTTTCTTCCAGAAGAGGCAGGAACATAGGGTGACCTATAAGAGTGGTGGTAGGAGCACACAGGTAGACTACATCTTGTGTAGACGATGTAACCTGAAGGAGATCAGTGACTGTAAAGTGGTGGTAGGCGAGAGTGTAGCCAAACAGCATAGGATGGTGGTATGTAGGATGACTCTGGTGGTGAGGAAGATGAAGAGGGCAAAGGCAGAGCAGAGGACGAAATGGTGGAAGCTAACAAAGGAAGGGTATTGCATTACCTTTAGGAAGGAGTTAAGACAGGCTCTGGGTGGTCAGGAGGTGCTTCCAGATGACTGGACAACTACAGCTAATGTGATCAGGGAGACAGGTAGGAGAGTATTTGGTGTGTCATCTGGAAGGAAAGTAGATAAGGAGACTTGGTGGTGGAATGAGGAGGTACAGGAGTGTATACAAAGAAAGAGGTTAGCTAAGAAGAAGTGGGACACTGAGAGGACTGAGGAGAGTAGACAGGAGTACAGGGAGATGCAGCGTAAGGTGAAGGTAGAGGTAGCAAAGGCCAAACAAGGTGCTTATGATGACTTGTATGCTAGGTTGGACAGTAAGGAGGGAGAGACTGATCTATACAGGCTGGCAAGACAGAGAGACAGAGATGGGAAGGACGTGCAGCAGGTTAGGGTGATTAAGGATAGGGATGGAAGTCTATTGACAGGTGCCAGTAGTGTGATGGGAAGATGGAAAGAGTACTTTGAAGAGCTGATGAACGTGGAAAATGAAAGAGAACAAAGACTAGAAGAGGTGATTGTTGTGGACCAGGATGTAGCAAAGATTAGTCAGGATGAAGTGAGGAGGGCACTGAAGAGGATGAAGAGTGGAAAGGCAGTCGGTCCTGATGATATACCTGTAGAGGTTTGGAAGTGTCTAGGAGAGGTGGCAGTAGAGTTTCTGACTGGGTTGTTCAACAGGATCTTAGATAGTGAGAAGATGCCTGAGGAGTGGAGGAGAAGTGTGCTGGTGCCCATTTTTAAGAACAAGGGAGATGTGAAGAGTTGTGGCAACTACAGAGGAATAAAGCTGATGAGCCATACAATGAAGTTATGGGAAAGAGTAGTGGAAGCTAGACTAAGGGCAGAAGTGAGCATTTGTGAGCAGCAGTATGGTTTCATGCCAAAAAAGAGTACTACAGATGCAGTATTTGCTTTGAGGATGTTGATAGAGAAGTACAGAGAAGGCCAGAGGGAGCTGCATTGTGTTTTTGTAGATCTGGAGAAAGCTTATGACAGGGTGCCCAGAGAGGAACTGTGGTATTGTATGAGGAAGTCTGGAGTGTCAGAGAAGTATGTTAGAGCGGTGCAGGACATGTATGAGGACTGTAAGACAGTGGTGAGGTGTGCTGTAGGTGTGACAGAGGAGTTCAAGGTGGAGGTGGGACTGCATCAGGGATCAGCTCTGAGCCCCTTCTTGTTCGCTATGGTGATGGACAGGCTGACAGACGAGGTTAGACAGGAATCTCCATGGACTATGATGTTTGCAGATGACATTGTGATCTGCAGTGAGAGTAGGGAAGAGGTGGAGGAGAAGCTAGAGAGGTGGAGGTTTGTCCTGGAAAGGAGAGGGATGAAGGTTAGCCGCAGTAAGACAGAGTACATGTGTGTGAATGAGAGGGACCCAAGTGGAAGAGTGAGGTTACAGGGAGAAGAGATCAAGAAGGTGGAGGATTTTAAGTACTTAGGGTCAACAGTCCAGAGCAACGGAGAGTGTGGAAAAGAGGTGAAGAAGCGTGTCCAGGCAGGATGGAACGGGTGGAGAAAAGTGTCAGGTGTGATGTGTGATAGAAGAGTTTCAGCTAAAATGAAAGGAAAGGTGTACAAAACTGTGGTGAGACCAGCGATGTTGTTTGGTCTAGAGACAGTGTCTCTGAGGAAAAGACAGGAGACAGAGCTGGAGGTAGCAGAGATGAAGATGCTGAGGTTCTCTTTGGGAGTGACCAGGAAGGATAGGATCAGGAATGAGTACATCAGAGGGACAGCACATGTTAGAGGTTTTGGAGATAAAGTCAGAGAGGCCAGACTGAGATGGTTTGGACATGTCCAGAGGAGAGATAGTGAATATATTGGTAGAAGGATGCTGAGTTTTGAACTGCCAGGCAGGAGGCCTAGAGGAAGACCAAAGAGGAGGTTTATGGATGTAGTGAAAGAGGACATGAAGGTAGTTGGTGTGAGAGAAGAGGATGCAAAGCACAGGGTTAGATGGAGGCAATTGATTCGCTGTGGCGACCCCTGAAGGGAAAAGCCGAAAGGAAAAGAAGAAGAAGTAGGGAATTTGTTTCAAAGGCTGATTGCGTGCCTGTACTATCTTGGTAAATCCAAGTCTGTTATATAAAATAACAACGCCCATGATCACGGTAACGAAGGAGCATGTTAGCCAATGCAACACTGTGCTATCTGATGCCTTTTTAATTTTTTTAGATGGAAAACGGATGTCTAATACAGTGAGGATGGCTTTGGTCATTTGACTGTATTTTTGGATGTAATATAAAAAACACAAAATATCACTAAACAATGTATTTAAAGTTGACAAAGCATTCCATTCAAAACTGAAATTTAGTATGGAAATTCAACTATTCAACATTTAATTATTTCAGTGACATAATGCCTAGCCACGTTCTACATGACAACATTACTTCATAACAAAGGTCAAAGGTTTTCATCTGCACTTGGGAGAGTGTTGTTAAGAAGAGAGGTGATGCAACACAGTGGTGTCCAAAGTCTTACTGACATTCTTTTTGTTGCATGTATCAAATATTAAATACTAAATATTGATGAGTACAGTAATACCTCTTTACTCGTGATTAATGCGTTCCATGACCACCCATGAAAAACAAAATTCCGCAATAGAGCAACAAACTATTTATTTTATTATTTACGGCAATTTAAATGTTCATGAACCCTCCTCGTACTGATATTAAACCACCACCTTATATCTGTATTACCTTTTCCCGGGCTTTAAAACGCTTTTGTCTTAAAGAAAAGTGTTCCAGAGACTCACAGGGTGCTTTGCATTCCGTGAGTCTCTGAACGCAGCGCACACACGGATGATGTCAGCCAGTAGCATGCACGTACGATATTGTGACTACGTACTAAAAATCTACAACGTAGTGAAGCCGTGCATCTTGAAAAGTGAATAAACAAGGGATTACTGTATATAGTACTGTATATAACTTCTATCTGTAGTTTTGCATATATTGCACATGAAAATTTGCTACAAATATAGTGAGTAACTTGAGGTATGAGTGACTCAACATACAGTTTTTGGAGATACGAGCTGTTGCTCAGTCCATATTTTTGTTCGAGATACAAGTGGAAATCCGAGTCGTGCTTTGGGACACCACCACTAGTTGGTGGACGGGTACCACATCAGCTGAGACTGTATCTCATTCATTTCCAGGTGTTGTCTGCAAAGCAAAGACGTAGCTTGCGTATGCTTGTGACATTTGTGCTCCTTTTCATACTTTATCGTTGTTTACGTAACTTATAGAAAATGCGTAGTTTTTGTCAACATTCCTTATTAGATAAAACACCATTTATCTCTTGTCAACATCCACTCAGCAAGAAGTCTACTCTGGTAACTATATGACCTCTGCCAGAATTTAAGTCAGTTCACTTTCACAGTCAGGATCGCTGAACAATAGAGAAGTCAAAGGTGAATAGAATTGGCTAATGGACAATGTGCAATACTTTTCAGCCAAGTTGTAAAAATGACCTCTGCCTCAGAGTTTTTCCTGTGCACAGAAGGTGATGTTTGCACAATAGGAACCCAAGGGGGGGCTCCCCTTGTATCTTGTTGAGCCAGTGTTTCTCCTTGTGTCATTAGTTCCTATTAGGTGGCCAAAGCATGGGTTCAAAATGAGTCTCGCTGTGACTTCCCTCAGGATTCCCATAGCGTGCTAAAGTCTCGTACCAAAGTTCCTCTTTACAATATGTGTGTGACTAAGATCAATAAACATTCCCCCTCCCTTTCTGTGTTTCTCTTAAAGAAAGCCTTGCTTTCGTGCCTCCTACTCTGCTGTTCACTCTCTCTCCCGCCCTCCCTCAGTGCTCAGTGCAGGAAATGTCCCCCCCCTGAACAACAGGAAGTCATGTTGTCTCAGAATGCTTGGAAGGCCAAGGCGGTATCAATTGTGGAAGTTGTGTTTACCCTTTGAGTTTTTATTTTAATCTCTAACTCTCAGGCTGATGGTTGGGCAACTAATGCCCAAATTGCATGGGGACAAAATGCTGAGTGGCTTGGGCTGGGCAGGTCCTTTCACACGCAATGCCATGCTCAGAAGAAACCCCCAGGCCGGCAAAGCAAGGAAAAGCAGGGTGGGCCATTGCTTGTATAAGATCACAGATTCCAGAAATTGTTTCTGAGTGTCTGCCATTGATCTTTTAGGAGAGTAGGATGAGCATTTTCGAAATGTAATAATGCATAGATCTGCAGAAGCTGAATTCCATTGGACTCAACAAATCCCATTAAAAAGGCGTTTTTGGAGAGGACCTTTAGAATTTACGTTTTATGAAAGCTGTTCTCATGACCATCATTTTTGCGTCATTTATACTGAACTGATGTGCCATGCGCATACACTTTCCACAAATGTTTTGAATATATTGCTGCCTAGACTGCCTTTTATAAATTTGAATAAGAATATTGATGCAACACTCCCACCTTGAACAGTGTGTAAAAGAGACTTTTGTCACAAGATCAAAAAAGGGCGTCAATGCACATACAATGGCCGCAATGCAGCCTCAGCCCTGCATTACGAGGGACAGTCAGATGACCAAGGATAATGTAACAATGTCCTGCTTCACCAAGCAATCAAAATCTGGTAAACAACAGGGTAAATCAACAAAGATTTTCCCATTGAATCTCTAGAGTGTATTCATGACAAGTCACAGTCAAGGATCAGTCTACTGGCAGCATATTTTGAAAACACAGAGCAAAGTATGATGTCAACTATAGAGTGAAAACCCATAACCAAGGATACAACCAACACAATTGTAGTGTCCAATGGATGAATGACATCTGGCTTAGATAAATGGATGGACTGATGATAGTTGAATGGGGAGTCAACCACCCTTACAGACGCAAGCTTAAAAGACAGTGAGAGAATTAGCAGCAAACCATAAACAGGCTAACAAGAGCAACAGCGATATGAATAGAATAAACAATATCAACAGGGACTTGAGATTGCTGGAGTACCTCTATGATGAAGCAGAGCGTTAATCAGAGAAAATATATATATAAAAAAAAAAAATACTCAAAATCTGAATCTGATTGAAATTCTTACCCTTCCACCAAATTTATTAGATTGATAATTTTTTGCTGTGGTCCTGACTAACAAAGAGACAAACTAGAACCAAGGCAGTCACAGACTGCAACATCTGACTGACACCCCTGAATTCAAAATTTTACCCTATTCCAGTTGACATCTGACGAGGTACACTCTAGTTAAGTCACCAGTTTATTGCAGGGCCAGACAGAGACAAATACCCATTCATTCAAACAGTCATTCCTACAGTCAATTCATCATGATCAATTCACCTAACTTGCATGTTTTTGAAGGTGGAAGGTGCCCGAGAACCCAGAGAGAACCCATGCAGACAAGATAACCTGCAAACAGTGGAATCAAACCAGTGACTTTCTTGCTGTAAATATACAAACTATATTTAAAATTTA
This sequence comes from Antennarius maculatus, assembly GCA_013358685.1. Taxonomy (NCBI): domain Eukaryota; kingdom Metazoa; phylum Chordata; class Actinopteri; order Lophiiformes; family Antennariidae; genus Antennarius; species Antennarius maculatus. The sequence goes on from CM023606.1 coordinate 6,258,075, forward strand.
ACTAATGAGTCATTTAGTTTCTTCAAATTAATACCAGTATTGATCAATACAGAAGAGATGATTGACATTTTTTTTTTGTGTTGATTCATGCTGTCCTGCTACATCACTACACATTGGAGCCTTGCCCAGTTTGTTCTTATTCCTTCATAGCATGACTGAGCACTTCCTTCTAAATAATGATAATGTTGGTTTGGGTTTGTATTGCTCTACATCCTGGTTAAAACACTCTTAACACCCCTTCTTACCCAAAATGTTGCAACAATTTCAGTTAGGATTGACCTGCTACTCATAATGGATAAGGATTTGCAGATCACTTTGTTGGGCACTGTGTGCTTACAGGTAATCTAGTCACATTGATATTATTTCATATTTTATGTGAGTGGTGGTGGAAACACTAATTACCTGTTGACATACCGCCTCACTAATGATCAGATGAAAAAAAAACAACCTTTGTTACTGAAGTGGTTTAGTGGTTTATTGTGATATTGAGACAGTACTCAAATTAGCTCATAGTTTGCGAGTGGCTTTGCAACAATGCAAATGTATTATAGCAGAGCCACCCAGTGTCTTGCGTGAGAGAGTCCAAAGTACCTTAGCTTACACACTGACAGTAGCGTGCGATTGTGCCTCCCTGTTTCTTGGTTAGCGTGAGAGCTCAGCATGGTTAGGGTTGAAGGCCAGGTTTTTCCAGTTTTTCCTTTTTTTTTTGTTCTCTGTTCATCTAGGGTTTTTTTTTTTTGTTGTTGTTCTTGCATGTATGTGAACTTTATTGAGCACTGCTCAGTCAACCAGTGTATGTTTTGAATGTCAGTGGAGTTTTGTACTTAATTGGTTATATTAACTAACCGTCAGAGGATGACAAGACCTGCCAATCACATAAGATACAGTTTTGTTCATCAAGTCAGAATTTAGCAGATACTAATTTTATTCTTTCCATCCAATGCGATGCACTATAATTTGATTTGATTCTTGGTCACGTATGTATTTAATGAAACGTAGTACCATTTATTGTTTGTTAATCAGAATTCCATTCTTCATCTGCAAGATATCAATGTCATTGTGCTAATACATCTCATACTCAGTATTGTGATAAAGGTGTTTAGCATTTGCAAGCAGTTCAAAAATATTAAAAATAAAATATTATATAATTATAGCATCAATATAGTTGTACAGAGCTACAAAACATAGTGTATCCAGGATTGATAAGAGAAGCTTGTCTTATGAAGATATGTTTTCTATTTTAGTTTACTATATTGCAGTTTGGGATCTCTTATACACCTGTTTTCACTGTGTGCCCACACATTTGTGTATGTATGTCAGAGGTGGGCTGTCAGGGCCAGCAAAGCCTTCTCGGCTGGCCTAACATAACCAGAAATCACGATAATATTTATGATAAAAGTTAATTGTGTTTTAATGCATTTTCCGTAAATAAATATATTCAAATATATGTGTAAATATATAATTATATATTTCAATATAACATGACATAAGCCAGCACTGGGTCAGTGTTCTATTTTTAGGTTAGAGAGGTATTATCCAATCAGAATTCAGCTAGCTTGTGTTGCCAGGTTGAATGAACTGTTTGAACAGCTGCTTTGGTGAGTACGAGCATTTTATTTATTTAATCTTTCATATTTAAAAGAAACTTGTTTTATTATAATGCTGTGATTGCTGGAAAACAGCCTGTTTCATACATGTTAGAGGTGATGCAACATCTAGTAGTGTATTAGTGTATTTCTGTATTTCGTTTCTCTACCTGTGGTGTCATAATTGATGGTCATTTCAATCGGTTTTGTTCTGTGATGTAGTTGTGTGATGTCTATAAAAGGTGTGGCCACAGGTTCTTCTGTGCGACAATAAAAGAGTAGGGCTTACGCCTCTTCAGAAGTGATGGTTTTTGTCCCATTTGAGAGACGTTATAAATGTCTCTGTCCTGAACGCTACATTGGTGGGAGCGGTGGGAGCCACTTACAGTATTATGGGGTGTATTGCAAGTTTGACTAAGTAGGCCTACGTGTAAAATGCATGGCCTGCCACTGATGTATGTATGTATGAATGCATTTGTATGCATTTGTATGCATTTGTATAGGTGTATATGCTATATGTATGTATATGGATTGGATGTATATTGGATGTATATGTATATGGATCGGTCTAGAGACAGTGTCATCGGTCTAGAGACAGTGTCACTGAGGAAAAGACAGGAGGCAGAGCTGGAGGTAGCAGAGATGAAGATGCTGAGGTTCTCTTTGGGAGTGACCAGGAAGGATAGGATCAGGAATGAGTACATCAGAGGGACAGCACATGTTAGAGGTTTTGGAGATAAAGTCAGAGAGGCCAGACTGAGATGGTTTGGACATGTCCAGAGGAGAGATAGTGAATATATTGGTAGAAGGATGCTGAGTTTTGAACTACCAGGCAGGAGGCCTAGAGGAAGACCACAGAGGAGGTTTATGGATGTAGTGAAAGAGGACATGAAGGTAGTTGGTGTGAGAGAAGAGGATGCAAAGGACAGGGTTAGATGGAGGCAATTGATTCGCTGTGGCGACCCCTGAAGGGAAAAGCCGAAAGGAAAAGAAGAAGAAGACTATGGATTAATAGTTAATAAAATCAAATCAATTTGATATTTATCCCCTATTTGTTCAAAGTAATTCAAATGCTAACCCTAACTCGCCGACTCGTGCTCCCTGAAAACGCAGTTATTTTTTTAAGTTATTTTTTGTTTCTTTATTATCATCATACTCTAACTTATTGGTTTTCATCGTCAATCAAAGACATAAATTATATTTAACAGTATTTAATCATGTACCAACTCTTTTTTCGTTCTTTCAACTTTGCTTCTAAAAGAAGTTAAAAATGTCTGAAAATGCTACAATAACAAAGAATATATACTGAAATGAAAACTCTCCCTGAATTTAAAAAAAAAAAAAAGGCATCACAGACAACAGCTTTAAACAATATAGAGTGGGTACGGAAAGTATTCACAAATCACTCTTTTTTATATTGCAGTCATTGATATGTCTATATCTATTGATGGAAAATCATAGAATTGTTGACATTTCTGTGTGTTTGATTATATTGATTGGACTTGATTAGGAAAGCCACACATATGTAACATCTAGCCTAAGTTACAAAAAAATTTCTGCTGCACTGAAGGTGTGAGCATAGTTACCTCAGTAATCCTTAAATGACGGGAGCCTCTCCTCAGTGTAAGACACATGAAAACCAGAATGGATTTTGTAAAAAAAAAAAAATCCTGAAGGACTCCAGGATGGTCAGGAATAAAATTCTCACAATATGGATCTAATTGAAATTTTGATGAGACCAATGTATTTCCCTATAGCCTCTTTTTCTGCTTTGTGGGTGACAGGTGTGCTGTAGCCTATCCCAGCTAACCACAGGTGAGGGGCAGGGAATGATCCAGACAGTACCTTCCAGTGAATCACGGGACAGGGGCACGAGTTGTTGAATGCTGCCACTAACTTTCAACCTGACCTGAACTGTTTCAATGTTCCCGTCTCATCAACATAAATGCATTGTGAGTTCATTCCTTGCTCAGGAGTTTACAGAGACGTGGATAAAAGAAGACAAAACGCTGAAGATGACGCCCCAACAGGAAAGCCGAAAAGGCCACATGAAGTCCAACATCATGTCAAAATCACTTTGTTATTTTGACATGATGTGAAATCTTAATCCATGGGTGTACAGACTGTTTTCATTAGACTAAATCCTCTTGTCATTTTCGTATTATTGGCCCTTATCCATGATTGAAAGGTCTAATTAGATCGTCTTCCAAATCATGGTCGACACAAAAATAATAAATCTTTCATGTCTTTTTAACTTTGTGTTAAAAATGAATGTTAAACTGGTTGGAATTTAGTCTCATAAGACTTACCATTAACCTAAAAAACAATTATCCCTGTTGATTGCTTACTTTTACTGGATTAAATACACACACACACACACACACACACACAACCACACGCAGGTAGACCTCAGCTTACGAACATTCAGAGATACGAACAAACACGTGCCACCATGTCCAACTCTGCCACCCCTCCAAGCAGGATGGTTGCGTTCACGCATCTTCAACACTTGTCTCCCCCTCTTGTCGTTTGTTGTTGTCTCTGTGAACATCTCAGTGGGTCAGGCTTCATACTTTGGATACTTTACTGTTTATCATGGATGAGAAAGCAAAGGCTAGTGAAGGTAGTGGTAGTGGTGACAATCTCACTGATGACAACTCTGCCTCTCACCAATAACTCCTCCCTCCTCCTCCCCTTCCTTCACTTTAAAAGTAGGCTATATGCTACATGCTACAGTACAGTAAAGAGGATCATCAACATCAACAGATGACTCCCTGACAGATGAGTTCCTTGAAGTGTTTGTTTTTTCTTCTGCTCAACAATTAAATTATAAGGAACAAAAGTTTACCCGTCTAAACTAATCTGAATAAAAAACTATTTTTGAGTGAAGCTGAATGGTAGATATTGGAACTATACATACGTAGTTTAATAAAAGTTTTTATTTTTGTTTATTGTATAATCACATGATATGATGTGCTTTTAACAGTTTTCTAGTGAATTTAAGAGCCCAACAGTAGTGGCGGACGGACGCTAAGTCTCGAACGTTGCCGTCTCACCTTCAGCCGCTTCTTTCGCATTACAGGCAACGTATTTAGAGTAATAATGGCATTTAAATGACCTCAAATTATAGATAGACATTTAATAAATAACGACTAACAACCCCTCTGAATCAACTGTGTTTGTACTGTGTTTGTGTGTGTTTCATTCAAATGTATTGTACAGTAACATAATATTAAGTACTTTTAAGGGTTTTCTGGTGATTTTACATTTCTAATATTTGTGGCAGATAGCATAAATTCGAGGGAAATGACGTAAACCTGATATTTATTTTCTGAATATTTTTTACATACTATGCATACAGAATATTATATACAAATATGTAATATATATATGAATATATATATAAATATATATTTATATAATATAATAGAAAATGACTTAACTCAAAATAACCTGTACCTGTATTCATCCAGAGCTAAAGGTGATTTAATTGAAGGATAGCTGGTGATTTTATGTCATTCCTATCCTAGACGCCATTTAAAGACCAAAATATCCAAAAATAAAAGTAGCTTTAGTCTTTCATGTCCCTGTTCATTCCTACCAAAGGGGAGACGGTAGTCAATATGATTCAGCATGACAACCTAGCCAAGTGGAAACCCTTAGCAACGTGGAATAAGTAAGAATTCCCTCCTGTCAGCTCCAGCTATTAGCAATGGAAACCTCGGTCATTAAAAGATGTATTAAAAATACAGTTAAAACGGAAGACCATTGCTGGCTAAAAATGAAGATATTCACTTCCAGCCAACAAAGTGAATTCTCCTAGGACGGGAGAATTCCGCATTTTAAATTGCAGTCTTGGCAGGGTCTGACCAATTGGAACAGCCTACACTGGCAGAGTTAATTTTCCAAGCTCATCTGCAACCCACATCTCATGCTCATTCAGAGACAGCAGCAGCAGAGAAATATTAGAAGCATTGAAGATGTTTAAACTTTAAACTAAACTATTGAAGAATATCAATCAATCAATCAATCGTTGCATTTATACAGCGCTTAATATCGAAGAAAATAGAACTTTATATACACAATTTCAGTTAGAACTGACTCCATAAATTAATTTGTTGAATCAATCAGGTATGAAGTAGCTACTGCACAATCAAAATTAAGTTATTTGATGCGTTAAACAACTTTTTTGTAAAGCAGACAACCTTTTATTATTGGCTTGAGGGCAATTGGCAACAAATTTCATTTGGAAGAGTAAAGTGTTTTTTCCTGTCTCGTGAGAGACCCGAGCGAGGTCACATTTAGCGTCAATACATTGAAATCCTACTCTAGTGGTTGCTGTTTTGCATGGAAATTACGTCTGATTCAACAGTACTCTCCTCCAGGAGCCCCACACAGATGATGAGCCAGTTCTTTTTCGTGTTTTGGCTGACTACAGGTCCCTGAGTGTTACATAACTGCTCAGTGCAGACATAAGATAAGCATACACCATGCCAACTCAGGCTCTAGAGTTCACAGGAAGAGAGAAACACCGCGCGTAGAGCAATGTGAAGGTGTAGGATGGGAATGGTGAAATAACTGATTTGCGCTTAATGAGTAGGTGCTGCACTTGCACTAGAAGGATCAAACTTCCCTTTTACAAGGCAAAAGATAAAGCAGTTAACAGATCTGGAAAATGTTCAGTATGCATTGGATACTGTATTGGACAAATCTGTTTCTGTGATGCTTAAAGAATGCAAAACTAATTAACCTTTTTGGTGGGATCTAATGAAGATGGTAGAATGCCATGATAGCCAATTCATTCATCTGGCTTCACAGGTGATAAGTTGGTTGTAGAATGGAGGTTTTTCCAGAATTTTTGTCTATAATCCATGGCTGAAAGTATGACAAAGGGCAGTTTAACAGCAACAGCTGTCTACAATTAATCTAGCAGCTGCCAAGCAGAGCCTTCTTTTTTAACTGTGCACACAGATCTGCTTCCCATGACTGTCATCATAATCCCCATCCTCTGCACTCTGTAATTAGCATGCCGCCGTACAGCCTTACATAAACAGCACCTCTGAAGCAGGAAAAAACCACAGAGCTCTTGACCTAGAATCTGGCAGTAAACAGATAAATCGACAATACAGAAGTAGAAAGAAAAAAGTGTGCCATGGAAGTTAGTCAAGCCTACGATTACAGAGTGCTCTTTGGTTCAGCTAATGCCTTGCTTTTCCTGTGGTGTGATTGATTGAGTGTACAATGAGTCAATAATGCAAACATGCCAGGGAACTTCCTATTTGTTCATCTATTTGTTGTGATCTTCTCTTGTTGCTCCGTGGTTTCAGGTAAAGAGGAAAATCACTTGGCAAGGGAAACACTTGACACATGTTAAGCATGGGGAGGTGACACATTTTAAATTTTGCAGTACAGGAACCAAAACCAACAGAAAAAAACATCAGGGAATACAGTAATATGTTATGTGGTTTTATCATACGCGATTTGTGTAAACACAGTCCAAAACACCAACATTGTGCTGTTGATTCTTAATATATTTTCCCAGTCTGGTTTAAAATGAATCCTACAAATTACTGCATGATTCTTTTCTGGTGCACTGATGAGACAACACCATATCATTGCCTTTCGCAGTACAGTGGAGAGGAACTGAACAGGTTTGCCAAACCTTCTCTATCCCATTGAGCCTTGCTCTCACATGGCCTATATCCAACCAGTGTGTATTGATTTCAGTCTTGTCGGTTTCCTTGTCATGGCTGAAAGATTGCTTCCAGCTCAGTTTATTTTAGTGCAGCTGCATGCTTATGACTGCCTGGTTTAGCCAGTTGCTGTTTGAGTTTGTTTGGACACAACACTTATATTGTGTATGTGTGTGTGTGTGTGTGTGTGTGTGTGTGTGTGTGTGTGTGTGTGTGTGTGTGTGTGCGTGTGTGTGTGTGTGTGTGTGTGTGTGCGTGTGTGTGTGCGTGTGTGTGTACGTGTTAAAGTGTGTTTGTTAGCGTGTGTATCGTGAGAGAGATAGTCTGAGAGATAGTGTGAAAGAGGAGGTGTCGGCTTATGGGTGAGGCAGGGTGGGTGAGGGTGGTGTTGCAGTTGCAGCACGTTCAGCAGGAGACCTGTGTAGGTTCTCAGTTATCCAGGTCATAGTTATCCAAAGCTGTTTAAATCAATCAACTGGACTTTAATAAAGTTTCTTGAAGACGTTTTGCCTCTCATCCAAAAGGCTTCTTCAGTTCTGAACTGAAGAAGCGAAACGTCTTCAAGAAACTTTCTTAAAGTCCAGTGGATTGATTTAAACCGTTGTTCAGCAGGAGAGTTCTTCACAGGCACACCTGGTGGAGAAGTTGAAAAGCAATTAGCACATGCTAGTGCAACTCCCACTTGCCCTGAGCTTGGCATTCATTGCAGCAGTTTGCATGACAAGAGGCAGTTGACTCCCTTGTGCTCGCATGAGGATTGGCATATTCCAGATTTCTGTTGTCCACTCTAACGTAAGCAGTCTTTTATGCGATATTAATAAAATAATAGTGGGAAACAAACACCTCCCAAAAGATAACTGAGGATACCAGTCAAGCACGGCATGAACCTGTGTTTATATGTAATTATCTTGTGTACAAGGCTGTTCGTGAGTGTGTTGCATGTTATCATTCTGTCCGTGTTGCATGCAAGGTTAAAAAGTCAGTGATTTATGTGTGTTCCTTCCGAAGCTGCCATGCGGTTTAAGGTGTGTGCTAGCATGCATGCATGTGTACTTACGAATTTGAGCAAATCAGTGCCACCAACTTCTCAGCTAGGCCAATCCAGATCTGTAAGAGACCATTAAAGACTTACCAGCATCTTAGCAGCTTTATTTATCAAAGGGAGACTGAATTGTGCAGTCTCCCTTTAATGTGCCACAGGCAATAGAGAGCAAGGGATTAGAAAAAGGCTCTGATTTCTATACATTTCAATTTCACTATTGAAGAAAGAGGTCCATTTGAAGTACTCTAACAGACTAATTTAAAAATACATAGGATAGTTATGGCATGGATTGCTGAAAGACTGAATCCAAAGAGAAGTTGAATTTTATAACAGAATAGTCTTTTGAAAAAAGAAGGTTGATGTCTTAGTGGAAGTATGTTGAAATGTAAGTTAAACATGTTTACAGTCTAGCTCTGATATATCATTACATTTAGAAAGGTGGTTGAAAAAAAAATACATACAAAAGATTATCATATGAAACCAGTCTGCAGACTTGTGTGTTACATCTGAGTTAGTCTTTAGATCAGTGTTCTCCAATCTTTTTTTGCACCACAGACCAGTTTAACTTCAGACAATAGTTTCACTGATTGGCCTCTGAGGTGTGGCAGATACATACAACAAAATACAACGATATGACCGGCAAAAAAATGGGTATTTTGCAGCTTTTTTTCCTTCAAAGTTGTAGGTTCTTCTTCTGTCCCTTGACTTTTACTCTGCGCAAAGAAACTTTCCAAAGACATTTGTTTTTGTTTGTCTTGCTAGCTTTGGAGTTTTAATGTAGCGGTAATGTATTATGTGTTACTGGCCAGAGCAGCACCTTTATAGTAAGAAGGTAGTCAAGTGACCGAGGCAAATATTTTCACAAGATTAACGTAAATGGCAGAGAGAATCCAGTAATTTTCCAAAAGAAAACGTCATTCTGAATCAGATGATAAATAAAATGTAAACCATGTAAGTTGTGTATTCTCTGTGTACCAGTTGATCCATGACCAGTAATGGCTCATGGGGGGGTTGGGGACCACTGATTTAGACAGTTCTTGTGTTCAGATTCATCACTTGAGAGGGCAGATCCCCATTTCTCCCCATTATTATGAATACATTTAGGTATATAATACTTAATATAACACATATACTGTATACTGTATGTGTCTATCTGTCTGTCTACCTCTCTAACTCTCTCACTCACTCTCTCATTGTATGGACACAGGTTCTCACGTGTTACCAAAGCGACACCCACCTCCAACATCTAAGCTAGTTTTTGATTTGTTTAGAGTGTGCATTATTCGTACAACTTTCTGTTCTTGGGGTATAGTGGTGTAGCTTTTGACAGAAAACAATTTATTTAAAGGAACTGAAGTGCCTGCACTGTAATGTCTCCCCCATGTTTTGTCCTCCCCAATCTTTCACCATGAGCTGCTGGGATACAGGTGCAGGTGTTCATTCATATATAATGTCTGTCCCCTTTTGTCACGCCAACCTTCCCTGTGTTTTGACTGATAGAGCAGCCAATGTGGGGGGGTCCAGCTCAGTGCAGGTCTATCCAGATCTAAGGGGTTTGGGATTGGTCAGCATCATGTGATGGTGCGTGTGAACTCATCGTCTATGGGGAATAGGTGTCTCACTTTGGCTGCCTCATGTTTGTCATGTTTTGTAAAGGCTGCCAATCTTCTCTTTGTTGCTGCAGACAGCATTGACAAATGGGAGGGGAAATGAATCTCCTGTGATAGGAACAAGATCAGAAGGAGGAAGGGCTTTTCCCAGGGGAATGGGTCCCTCACATGGGTGTCTGTTGTTTAAACATACCTATTACCCCTTGGGAACCTGAGAGCCTGTTTATCTGCAGATTCATGTTTGTTTTTATCTCAAAGGGCATGTTATCTGTGTTTTACTTGTACTCCAGCTATTTTAATTGCACTTGTGAAGATATTTTGCTATTCAGATCTAATGGAAATTGTAAGAACGTAAGATTTCAAGTACGGTATTTGAGTGAACATTCATCCCTTTTATCGGTAGCTCAAATATGTTTCATATCATACAGCCTTTTTTTGCAATCTTTCTCTAATTTGCATAAAATATATGGTTGTAATATCAATCTCATCCAAACAGTTCTTAATACTTACTTCTATTTACCATTGTGGTAGGAGTTCAGCTACGTTAATATGCTGGAAGAATTACTGTGGATTTCATGTACCATGAGCAATACCAGGATCATTTGTTTGGTTTTCACAAAATGCCCAAAATGAAATTTGATCACAAGGGAGAAATGTTAATCATAGCGCTGTTACCTCAGCAAAGGTCATGCTTTCCATATGGAACTTTTAATGGTTGCACTTGCAAATCAGAGAAGAGTAGACTATATATGTGCTCTTTGAGTGCCCTTATTGATTATCAATAGTCATGTTCTGTTAAATTACAAAGAATTATGGATAGACTAGCTTTTATAATCTGTCAATATCACCTCATGTTTTTCCCCACAGATTCCCAAAGTGTCGTATGAGCGTCACAAACATCTGCTAGCAGCTGCAGTTCGCTGGGGGCTGGCTGGGGGTTGATCGAATCAGATGGCACTGGCCCTGCTAGGTGGACTGCACAGGTAAGGACTGCTATCACTTACGTCTATGCTCGAACTGGTTAAACTACAATTTCTGTAACTGCGCAAAAGAATAAAGTTTATCAGATCCTGGCTTACATTAATGCTTATCTGTTGTACAGTACAATGCAGGAGGACTGACCTTTGTAAAATAATCAGAGGAATGCAGACAAATGTTCTGGACATCAGTCCAGTGTAGCAGTACTATTATAAAATCTGCTCTGTGTTAATATGTTTTCAAGTTTCCATGGTTGTCATTTTACTGCAATGTTAGATGCATTAGTTAGATGTGTTAACTTTGACCTCCTTCAAGGTTTATCTATTTAGAAAATCACTATGGATGACTGTCACAATGCAGGTCAAGAACATCCAAACAGACTGAAACAGCCCTGTTTTTTGTTCTTTCACACCTATATGAGAGATATAGTTTTATTTTTAATCAAAAACCTTACTAAAGAGGCTCATATATCAAACAGGTTTGCTGTGTCAGATCTTTTTTTCAGGTTAGCGCTGTAATGCTTATGTGTCTCAAATTTACAATGGAGCTCCTGTGAGATCAGATCAAATTTAAAGCACTGGGATACAGGATTTTATGATTTTGGTAGTGACCTTTTCCTGTTTTAACTTTTTTAGCCCTAAACTTGAATCATAAGTCTTGTGGAAAAATAGGAGGACTACCAATTGTGGAAATTTCGAGGAGTCAAACAGTACCTATTACCCCTTGTACAAAAAAATAATGAAGGAAAATAATTTGACAGTTAAATAAAAAGTACATGTATCGTAATCACCAAATGCACCACACTGCGAAGACCTTGCTAAATATCGTAGATGCTTTTCTTTTGACCTTGAGTGGCCCTGTTGTTGTTTTTAATGTGTCCTGAAAGAAAGTTGTTTAGTTACATCACTGTCCCATCTTGAAATATGCACATGGTGTTTTTTAACTTCTGTGTAGGTTTCTCTTGCTCAGTCAAGTGATTTAATGAATGAATGAATTTATATTGTTCAGAATAGAACACGTATGTGAGAGGGGGGCTTCCTGGTATCTTTAGAAACAATCAGTCTCATTTGTGAGGCTGGACCAAATTTTGATCCCAGTCACTTAGCTCAGTCATCTGCTTTTGATGTTGCGGATATGATGCTGTTTAATAGAATGTCATAGTTACTGGTTACCGTGTGATTACTACATTGGTTGCCTTTCCTGGTGGAGTAATTGTCCTTGATTTAATTTCCCCAGACTCACCCCAAAAGATATACACCAGAGGACTGGGCTCCTTAGGCTACATACCCATATAGCCCAGGGCCTTAGCTTTGGCAAACACCAGTATAACCACAAAGTTGAGGTCATCGTGTTCCTCCCTAACTTTCTCAGAATGCAAGTCCTCCCTAATTTTCTCAGAATGCAAGAGTCGGTCACCACTGAGATGATCCTCTACAGCAGGACCAGCTGCAAGCAGGTAACTAATGCCACCGGTGGGGCATTTGAAGTGATTGTTTGTATTTTACTAAGTCCATTTTGACTTAGATTTCACTGACTCTGATACTTCAGTGATGAAATGAAAAACACTTAATTTCACGATGTCCTGCTCAAACAGGCCTGTACAGATAAATGTTGCCCTCTAGTGGAACAGCACCTTTTAAGTCAGTCCAGACTTGTCTTTAATTTGTAAGTCTACACATTTTGGAAACCTGAGGACATATACATGGATTGTGAAATACCACACAGATCCAGCTTCTTAATCTCTGTTTTTTCTTTTCCTGTGTTCCAGATTTGCCAGTAAAATTTGGTCATCAACTGTGTCATGGACTGTCATGAAAACCCGCTGTTTAGTGAACAGTCCTGGTGAAAATCAGCTGCTGTTTGGGCCAATCATATCCAAGCCCCTGTCCTGAGGATTGATCTTATGATCAGAAAGCATCATCACATTGTTAAGGCAAAGTGGACACTCTCTTCCACCACCTTTAGTTGATGCAGAGAGAAGGGTATACCTCTGTAAAATTGGGATCCCTAAGCTAATTTTTAAGAATGTTGGAATCTGCTATCACTCACCTTTTTGATGTAAATTTGTCATACCTTTTTACCCTGCACAAAAGTCTTTCCAATGACATTGCACTTAAGTTACAAACAGACATTAAAAGATAGTGTTCTGCTTTTTTCTCAGCGGTTTGTTCTGTTATGTATGTACTGACGACTGAAGAATAGCTATATGATCAAACAAATACTTTTTCATATACTTGAGGACAAGTCTTATTGCATATGGTAGAGCATTTTCCCCTTACGCACTAGAAACTCCCATGGGTATTTCCAGGTTGCGTGTGACAACCCTTGTTATTTGAAAGGGAAAGGTTTCCTGCTCGTTGGTGTGTTTTGATAAGGACCATGTGGCAATGTGAGTATGTTTACAAAATGCTGACCGCTGTGAGTCTGTCTGTAACCTCCGACCCTCTGACCAGTTAGAGCACCGGAGACACAGTTCCTGTTTCCTTGTTGAGTCTAATCCTGCTCCTGTGGCCCAGAACACAGCACAGATTAAAGCTGCCTGCCAAACCAATCTTGCCAGTCATCTGCACCACTGACATGATCACTTTATTAAAGATTAAAGATCCCTTTATTAGACCTCCATAAGGGAAATTGTTTTTCCACTCTTGTTGTTATTCATTACACACGTGTGTGTGTGTGTGTGCGTGTGTGTGTGTGTGTGTGTGCGTGCGTGCGTGCGTGTGTGTGTGTGTGTTTTACAGGCCTGAAATGCACACACAAACACACAAGGGGCCGACCGGAGGGTCGGTTGTTCAAGAGTGTGAACAGACAATGGGAGGTGTCAGTTCACCTCCCGAACACTGCCAAGGCGCCGTCCGCTTTATAAGTTGCTCATTTGGGGGTGCACCATGAAGGGCCTGTTAACTTGATTATTAGTGTTCTATATTTTTGTTCTTTGTTCTATATTTTTGTTCTTTCAAGTACAAAATATGTTAGATGTTCTAATGTTATGTTGCAGTAGATGTGCTGCTATGTTGAAGTAATGTAAAATAGTAAATAACCTCATTTTATTGATTATAAACATTTGTGTTCGTAAAATTCAAATTGTAAGGCAGGTTATGAGTTAATGTTAAACAATATGGTTGAGGGGATACAGTACAACTTTGCAAACATAATCATGTGGTCACGACCAAGCAGTACAGTCACTACCGTAACACTGCTGTCACTACCGTAACAGGGAGTGTTTTGTAAAATAAAATAAGAACAAAGTCATTAAATTAAATTATATGATAACTATTGGTTAAATTTATGTATGGACAAGGTTTTTGGAAAAAATACCTTTTAAATGTGTCTTCAGCTCTGAAATATGCACGAATTCGGTAGAATGGCCAATTGTGTGTGTGTGTGTGTGTGTGTGTGTGTGTGTGTGTGTGTGTGTGTGTGTGTGTGTGTGTGTGTGTGTGTGTGTGTGTGTGTGTGTGTTTATACACACACAACACACTAGGGGCCTGTAGACATGGAAATTAGTACAGGGGGAGCAGAGTGCACCTTGCTCAAGGGCGCCTTAGCAGTGCTAGGGAGGTGAGCTGACCCATGAAATCCATTAAAGTCTCTGAAGGAATCTGAAGATTCAGGAACTTTGAAAGAAGTTGGTGTCTGGCTATACACCACATTTGCAACAGGTGATAGTAGCACAAGGGTCTCTAAAAAGCACTAGAAATGGCTTGAATCTTTTTGAGACTGTTCAGTAAATAGTGAATTGGGGCGGCAGTGGCTCAGCGGTAGAGCGGACGTGTTATGACCAGACATCGCCCAGACATCGCCTGGACATCGCCAGTCATCCAACATCCTCAGAGTGTGAGCTGACTGCGGGAGGTGTCGGCTCACCTCCCGGCCACTGCCGAGGCGCCTTTGAGCAAGGCGCCACCCCCTTACAAGCTTCTCAATTGGGGCGCCACCTGAAGTCGCTGCCCATCACTCTGCTTCCCCATGTACTGTTGTGTTTACTAACTGCATGCTCGCAGGCCCCTTGTGTGATGTGTGTTTCAGGGGTCTGCACAAAATTCTATTACACAAAAAAGACATTTATAGAGTGTAAAAAGTAATTTCCCCGTTAGGGTATTAATAAAGTGGATCTTCTTCTATACTACTAAAAGTAGTACTTTGTATTATACTTGGGGAAAACACATATTATGTTAAACCATTAAACTTGTGTTTAATTTGATATTGCAAACAGCTGATAAATAGTACATTTTCCCTAAAATTCAATATAAGTAGGTGCTTAATTGTGTTTTGCATCCCCCTGTACGACAACTACATAATTATTCATGACTTAATGTAGTATTTCAACACTGAACAGGAAGCATCCTCACAGTTCTACCTGTAAACACCGGCACGGTAGTAACAGGTCCGCCGTGAGTCGCACCTGTTGGCCACACGGTTGTGCTCACACAACGCTCAATTCGTGGTCGTGGCGTTCCATTGCGCATGCGTGTTGGGCGGACGGCGCGGACGGAGACCATTTCCTCCAGCAGCAGGCCTCGGAGAGCTTCGCCACACACGCATTAACAGACACTCATATGTGGGTAGGATACAGACAAGCCTTAAAGCAACGCCACGTTTCGGATTGACTAGTCCTAATACAGCTATACCTGGATGCCCGCCGACATCAGGAGTTACCCCAATGGGCCTTCATCGCTAATTTGGAGGACCATCCGGGCGACACTTGAGCGGCATCTTTTTGGTGAGTTACCCACATCGCAGTCACTGTTTTTGTCTTGTGGTGTTCCTGCAACGCTTTAGCTCGGGGAGGTTCAGATATCTCACAGAAGCATGTCATTGTTGGGCAATAAATTCTCTATTGAGTTGACTTTAGTTGAGTTGACTAGTGGCATTAAAGTGTTGTGCAATAACAACTAGTCGTCATTACACATCCATAATGTTGGACTTGTAGCGTTAGCATTAGCTGCTAGTCTGCTTGAGATCCATCATCGGACACAATTTGAGTTGTCTTTTCAGATTTCGTTACAGTCCATGCTTCGCTAAATTCATTTACGTTATTACAACGGTAAACAAAATAAAAAAAAAAACAGTTAAAACATTGGTGTTAAAGACTCAGTTGTTTCAGGTCGACGTTACCCCAGTCATTCTTTTGGGAGGGAGAATTTTGTTTCCAAACATCCTCGTCACCCACCTTCCTCTCCCGTTTTTACAGTGGGACTCTTGCCGAATAGAATTTGCCCATAATGTCAATTCTAATATTTTATCCACTCGTATTCGTTGTCATGCTCTGCTTCATTACTAATTGGAGAAGTCTATATGTGAAGCTAGTCGATAAATGAGCCCATGCAGCATTGTGTTGGAGGCGGATGTACCGTTTTGGGTTAATGTGGAAGGTGGAAACTGACTGGAGATGGATGTTTTCCTTATATATATCGTTGAGATGACAATTTGCTAGCACCCTAGTCAGGCCATCTCTGATTACTTTGTTATTATGAAAGCATGGCTCTGTCCGAAAATATTATATTAACCACCTCCGTGCTGCACTAAAACACACCGATGGAGCTGACAGCCCCCTGCGTGGAGGAAACACTGATCCCCGGCTTTCCGCTGATATTGTTCTAATTAAATGAGTCTTCCTCTGTTACACACACGTCTGCCATGTTTAGCAGTGTGTGTGTGTGTGTGTGTGGATGTGTAAAAAAGAGTATGGAGAAACATTGTTAGACAAGGACAGAAGATAATTGGTGTGAAATAAAAATTCTATGATGACACGGTTCATCCCAGAAGGAAACGGCGTTCCTCTGGTCTTTTACAGGATAATGGAAGTGCTAAGCTATAGGACATTATACAGGAACTGGTAAACCACTAGAGTCTTGCTCAAGGTCACCTGGACAGTTAAAAATCTAGTTGGTATTGCATACCCGAGAGCAATCTGTAATTTTTAGATTTTTGTTTGATGGTTCCTTACCCAATAATTCAAGGGAACTCTGTTTTGGCACATACATACCTTTGCAAGCTGTGGCTTGACTGAAATAAGCAATGTAGTGTCTGTAGCACATTGTTGTTTTACATAGCATTCCCATGTACTTGTACCATGCAGGTGAAGACTTCCAGGCTTCTTTGTAACACTCTTAATCACCATCTCTTTCCTGGGTTGTTTTTAGAAGACAGATCATACAATTGCATTGTTACTGCTATTTTAGTAACATGTCCACTGATCAAAATTTGAAATATCACCCATTCAGATCTTGTCACTAATTTTAATAAATTAGTGCTATACCCGGTGGAGGCTGACCGGGAACAGGTTTTTTTACGTAAAAATCATGATGTCTCCTGTAAGGGTCTTTTTACAATAATTGAGGTCACTTTTTTCTGACAAGCGTTGAAGCACAGATTGTTTTAGTTGAATACTGTAATGCATCAACCATCTAAACACAGTGTGACTCATCCTCGGTCTCAGTAGTGATACTGTATAGCCTCCATCTGACACTTGACCGATCTGGTAAGGTGGCATAGGATTCACAGATTAAGCTGTTCTTTTTCAACAGCTTCAACCCCACAAACTGACTGAAGACAAAGTCAGACTAGTTCATTTAGGTTTAATTTGTCAATTACTGGAGGTGGCAGGAGATGCATGTGAGCCCTTCTTAGGTGATGGCTGTCGACGTTTTAGCAATGATTCAGTAGGAGGCAGATAAAATTGTCTGTCTGGTCAGTCCTTAAATCTACAAGGAATGGATCTGTTGTACAGTTAGCTCTGAGCCCGGCTTATGCACTCAGCAGGGGAGTAATGGCTCCTCTGTTTGTACAATGACCATCTCATTGTCCATTTGAAACCTGTCCAAAAATCTGCTGACCTCAGTACAATAACCCTGTTTAGTTTGTTCTTCCACTGCAGCCTCTTCTCTGCAATTTCTCTTTTATCATCAAGTGCAATAACAAAAGGAGGGATTTTTCATTGCAACACTTAATGCCAAACTGTAAACTGAAACTCACAAACAACAGGGCGTCACAGATGGTGCATGTGTACTGCACAGGAGGCTGCATCTCTGTTCTTTGAAGCATTCAACATACACAGCTTTTTGTTCAGCCGCCTGTTGTAATGTGTTAGCTGTAAGATGATGGACAGACTCTGGTAGTGCATGAATCCTTATACCCAAACACTGCATATCATACTGTGTTTTGTTGTTTCTGATGAGATATATGCCATTTTGAGTAATGCAAGTATATAGTAGGCCTTGGCAGATACAAAGTAGTAAGCAGTGCAATGGTAAACTTATTGAAGAAGCTAGACATAAGTGGACCTGGCTGGAAATGTACACTGAGCCTGCAGACCTTCCTATTTTAAACCTGTGTGATAGGTTAGGTTTATGATACAGTATTTGTGTTGCTGTTTAGTTTGTGTACTGCAGGATATTTAATGCTCTCCTGATGAGGGTTCAAGATGTATGGTGGCTTGAGACAATTATAAGGTAACGCCATTTACATATATAATAACATTGTGTGTAAGAGCCATCTAAATCTTACCTGGCTGCTTAAAATAAGGACTAAGGAAGGAAAGCACACCATTACCCTCCCCATTTTTTTAAAATTCCATGTAGAATAGTGACATTGTGACTGCCATCTTTTGCTCCAGCTGTGAGGACTGTTCATCTGAGCAATGGCAGGTCTGTCAGGCTATTGCTTGAGGGCTGTGAGGTTTCTGCTTCCATGCCTGTTGACTGCTGCACAAATGAAGGCAGAGGGTTCAGCTGCAGGCCTAACATTTGACTGTTGTTTCAGTACAGCCTGCACCACACCATTACTCACTACTTTGTGCATTAAATAAATACTTAATGCACACATTTAACTCACTGCGGTACTGAATACTTATTGTGTGACTGTTAGTCAATACAACCTAGTTTAGATCTGGCCAACCAGATTCCTGTTCACCCCTCATGAGCCACACACTCTTTTACCCGGAGATTCTTCACAATGCAAACCCACAGTGGCCAATTTTGTGTTTTTGTTTTGCTTTTGTTTGTTTTTTGTTTGTTTTTTTACTTTGGAAATCAGATGAATGATATTTTTTGGTGTGTGTATATAAGATGATTGAAATTATTAAGCAGCAGGAAAACGGCTGAGGAAAATAGTCTGACATGTTGTTTCTTGAAATCCATACAGTAGGATGCAGATCTCATTAACTTCCATTCAGTCTACATTTCACATGCAGTAATAGCCTTAGTGCTCTAGTTTCTCTTTCTGAGCTCTTCTTGGGCTAATGGGGTATTATAAAATATGCTGTACCATAAGCAAAATGCGGTAATTATGTTTTTGAATTCTGATTTTGAATAGTCAATCTTCCAATAAAACAAATCATTTGTCTGATGTCAGTGGGTTTGGAGTGGGGTGAGCCACACAGTGCACACTCGTTCCTCGCGAATAATGTATCACAGGAACCACACGCGAATAACAAATTCTGTGATATAGTGACAAACTATTTCTTATTATTTACGGTAATTAAAAGTTTATGCAATCTCCCCATACAGTTACCTTCTATCTGTATTGCCTGTTTCCCACGCTCTCATCGACTGTTTAAAGCACTTTTGCGTCTCATGGAAGTGCGTTGCGTTCTGAGACTCACGGAACGTAGCACACTACCGGATGCCGTGAGCCAATAGAATGCGCGTACGGTATCACGTGACTACCTACTAAAAATCTGTGATGATGTGAAGTCACGGGTGTTGATGAGCACACCATATTGCTTCATTGAAGATAATACCGATACGATTATTAATAAGATAAAAAAAATGTTTAAAATCATGGTATTCTGATTTGGAGATGTAATGGCGTCACATGTTTCCCACACACGCAGGCACGCCCATGTACGATTCTGATGATGACGCAAAACTTAAAAACAGCACTGGTGGAAAGCAAGCTTGGCTGAAAGAAGTTGAGAGGAAGCATTAATCCCCCAAAACGGAGTGACATTAATGGTGTGAAAGTGGTTTGGGTACAAAAGAACAGATAAAGTACAAACCACAGTAGTAACGGTGCAAGAAGGTTGTATTAACAAAAGGGAGAAATACATTGATCCAGGACAAGGCATGTAGCTTGAGAGAAGTGGTCAGTTGTTAATACAGCACAAAACAAAGCAGACAGGTTCAAAACAACATTGCAAACAAGGTTTGGTCTCAGCTGATACTGTATCCATCCGCTAACTAATGGTGGTGTCCTAAACGGTGTTGTCTGGCAAAAGAAAACCAGATTTTTGTGCACTGTTACTGTGGTTTCTCACCTTTGCTTAGCTTGAAGCAGCTACCGCGGACAATAAAACTTAACAATATAATTTTGTTTTATATTATAACTAATATACTAATACTAGTATTTTTTTCTTTTGTCCTGGAAAGAAGAGGGATGAAGGTTAGCCGCAGTAAGACAGAATACATGTGTGTGAATGAGAGGGACCAAAGTGGAAGAGTGAGGTTACAGGGAGAAGAGATCAAGAAGGTAGAGGATTTTAAGTACTTAGGGTCAACAGTCCAGAGCAATGGAGAGTGTGGAAAAGAGGTGAAGAAGCGTGTGCAGGCAGGATGGAACGGGTGGAGGAAAGTGTCAGGTGTGATGTGTGATAGAAGAGTTTCAGCTAAAATGAAAGGAAAGGTGTACAAAACTGTGGTGAGACCAGCGATGTTGTTTGGTCTAGTGACAGTGTCACTGAGGAAAAGACAGGAGACAGAGCTGGAGGTAGCAGAGATGAAGATGCTGAGGTTCTCTCTGGGAGTGACCAGGAAGGATAGGATCAGGAATGAGTACATCAGAGGGACAGCACATGTTAGAGGTTTTGGAGATAAAGTCAGAGAGGCCAGACTGAGATGGTTTGGACATGTCCAGAGGAGAGATAGTGAATATATTGGCAGAAGGATGCTGAGTTTTGAACTGCCAGGCAGGAGGCCTAGAGGAAGACCAAAGAGGAGGTTTATGGATGTAGTGAAAGAGGACATGAAGGTAGTTGGTGTGAGAGAAGAGGATGCAAAGGACAGGGTTAGATGGAGGCAATTGATTCGCTGTGGCGACCCCTGAAGGGAAAAGCCAAAAGGAAAAGAAGAAGAAGTATTTTTTTCTTTTATAACTGGTTCTTGATGTCCAACCCTTGACATCACTGTGCAAAAAGGGTGATTAGATTATTTGTGATTTATTCATTTATTTTGCTCTACTGCAATAGTCCTTAATGCTTAGTTGATGGAAACTTAGCAAGCTCAAAAGACAAAGAGACCATTCTTGGAGGTCCTGGAATGTGATGATTGTAATGGGCAGTGTGATGTAAAAGCTGAAACCATTTCTTGTGTAGTTCTCGTCAATAGGACACTGCTTAAATTTGGGATTTTCAAAATGTTGTTCTCTAGCTTGTGGTAGTTCGTCACACCTTTCCAAGTAGCTCGCCAAAGGGTCAGAAAATATGTATATACTCCTAAAAACACAAATTTAGCAGTCGTTGGGAAAATACTTTTTGTCACACAGAAATCCAACAAAATTCCAAGGAACATTGTCAGCATTTAAGTGCATGTGGTATGTGGAATGGTGTGTTGTGGGTGAATCCAGCTTTAGCATTACTTTTTTTTTTTTTTTTTTTTCTGGTACTTCAAGAGCTGCTGCTGTATACTTTGGTTTTTAACTAAAATGCCATAAATGGTCAGAGTGTTTGCTCAGGTGAAGAATTTGATAAAATAAGAAGCACTATCAGCGGACAGAAGTCTAAGTGAGGACTGACTCACTTCAGTTAAATTTTGCTTAAGATGCCGGTCAAGCATAAATGTGGTACTGTACTTCAGCAGCACTGCTTGTGATGTTTTCCATCTGCCATGAATTGCACGTTTCATGTTTCTTGTTGATTTTGAGTGAATAAACTGTTTGTCTCCATTTCCTCTTTTCCCGGTTTTTGCACTGTTGGCCACCACATTCAGATTTACTGATCTGATCAGTTAAGTTATAAACAGTGATCATCGCAGATAGCTTGTTATTGTTTTGTGATAAAATAGCCATGTTGCCGGTGTGCATTACAAATATTGTGTATTTAAAATTCATATCAGGACAGTGAAATTGAAATTTCTTCCTAGATAGCTGTTATTAGTGATAAATTTGTGGCATTTGTCATAATCAGCCAACTGAAATGTGGTTATGGTTTGTATGGAATGCAAACCTATGTTTTATATGTTACTTTGATGACATTGGTGGGTTTTTTTGTTTGTTGGAGAAGTACGGTACACATATCTCACACACACACACACACACACACACACACACACACACACACACACACACACACACACACACACACACACACACACAGTCACCCAATGTCAGCCTGCTGAAAAGTCTAAATTGGTCTATTAAAGGGTTTATTTTTTATTAAGGGAATTTTTCAACTGCCTTTGTCTGCATGTACTATTCTTTTTAGGCTTTCTCTGTATTAAAGCAATTTTTTTTGCCTGACATTTTTATTGTGAGATTAAACCAGAGGGTCTATGTGGTGGTGAGTTTCTGTTGTGAGCTGTGGTCTATATATCTAAACATTTTTCTGATGCCTGAGCTGATGAGCCCCATGGCTTACTGAAATGGGTGGCTGAATGAATGGCAGTACAATAATCCCTTGCTCATTCACGCTTCAAGATGCGCGGCGTCACTACGTCGTAGATTTTTAGTTGGTAGTCATGTGATACCATACGCACGTACTATTGGCATTTTAAACAATTTTAAACAATCTATAGGAGTGTGGGAAAAGACAATACCAGGTGGTTTAATATCAGTATGGGGAGGATTCATAAATTTAAATTACCAAAAAACAATAAATATTTGGTCGCTATGTCGTGGAATTTTGTTTTTCGAAGCTGGTCCTAGAATGTTTTAACGTAACGAGGGATTACTGTCCAGCACAAGGAAGCTCAAAATCCATTATTGTACACATAAAAAGAAGTACCGACACAATTCAAGATGTAAAATATAAAATATACAAAGTGGACACACCATAAAATATAAAAATAAAAAAGGCATAAATAAGCATAAGTGAAATTAAGTGTTAATAGTGACGGTGTATGTGTGTGTACGTGCTTTTATTTATTTTTTTATTTTGAGTTATGGAAGTCTACAACAGGTTATGATTATTATGCATGCTTCATGTTATAGAACTTATCACAGACTTCTGTCACGCTGACTTCTGTGGGTGATTGTTGCATCACTGCATTCTTCCTGTTGTGAGAGAAATTTGTCTACATTGGAATTCTACAGTATATCACATTATTGCCATCACCTGGAAGCCCAAAGTCATCTTCCACAAGTGAAAACTCACTCATGTGTTGCCTTAATGCAACCTGTAAGCATAGTGTAATACAATTAAACAGTGGTAGGTTCATTTAAACAATATGGTAATGCTCATTGATTGCTTTACGCTGTGTTTTAAGCTTGCTTGCTTCTTGTTTCAGCTGATGCTGTGTTTAGTTCTCTTTTCTGAGAGAGGTTGGCAGGCTGTGACATTTGGCTCTGTGTTTTCTGCTGTCAGGTGTAGAAGAAGCCGTCCTCTAGATGAAATATTTTCTACTGTTGATGTCACTGAGTCAGAGTTGAGTGCTCAGATTAGTTCTAGCGTGGATATTGTTATAGGTTTGCTGTGATTTTAATCAGGTTTCTTTAAGGTGTTTTATGTATAGATAGAAGTAACGTGCCTTACTTCTGTTTATTTACATCTGACAAACACAACCTGCACTCTGACTTTCGTGTGTGACGTATATATGTAACGCATGACATACTTGAGAAGAAGAATACACCAATCATCTGTCTGGCAGTTCTCCTTTCATCTAATTAGGCTACATTTCTTAAATTAGTCTATGAAAGAATCTAATGACCTAGTTTGTGTCTCTAGGGTTAGCCTGTTGTAGCTGAAGAATTACGTCATTATTTTGCTCAATATTGTGAGGGAAGTTTATTTCACCACTTAAAATAAAATTCTTTAAGGCTGGCAGAAACAATTGTTTATAAGGCACTTGTATAAATAACACAAAAATAAATGCTTCAGGTTTTTTGTTTTATAGTTTTTTTCCTTCCTTATGTTTCTTTGGCTTCAAAAATAGCAACAATGAGGTAGGTACCTGTGACTAAGGAATTATTATAATGTTACAGAAAACACATGAAACATGTTTGCTAAGGATGGCTAATGAATCAAATCGTCGTCGCCAATGGTAACGTTTATAGCTATATGAGTTAGTACTGTACTAAGTTAGTGCTCTGTATAACTTTAGTTGACATTACAGCACTACTACACACATGTGTGTCAAGGACAGAAAGGCAGAAGCCTCAGTGGAAGGTGAAGCACCAGCAGTTTCGAGAGAAAAATCAAAATTTAACAAACATTTGCCGAGAATTTTAATAGTCAACATACTTGTGATTAATTGCGGCATCCCTACTTGTCAGTGTATTAACGTCTTTGACACCAGACTTAGTGAATGTAAATTCCTTTTTTTTAAAGTTGATTGAATAACCACAGGTCCAGAATTAGTCATTAACTCTGCAATATTACACGCTTTTGGGAATGTTTGTTCTAAATAAACCTTTGCTCAAAATGAGAAGCTTATCAGCAGTGTAGTTCTGTGCCGGAGGAATTGTCAGAGGAAAAACCTGTCAGATGCTTTATACAGTGCTATCATTTCACTTCCTGCCAGTGAGAAGATGCATGCACATCTACTGAATTTGCACATGCACACATTTTCACTTCCCGTGACGTGCATATGATTCAGTCCAAGCAGGGAAGTGTACCTGTACTCCACTGGTGAGAATGCCCCACACTGTGTACTAATGTAAGTCTGTGGTTGTGAATTAATATTTCAGAGTGCTAGCATAGCTGGATGGAGCCTCTATTATTCATTGTTGGCATTGAAACCAACAGATGATGTTGTTAATATTAAGGACCAGCTAAGTCTTTCTGTAAGAGACCACAAAGTCTGTCCTCCATCTCATCAGCCATCCACTCCTTTAATTCTTTCAGCTCGCTGTTAGTTGTGTCTAGAGCTGCCACGACTGCTGCTGCTTACGGGGCAGAAAATATTATTGTGTAGAACGTTGTTATTTTGTATTGATTTTTAAAAGTTACACCATTGGCTATCAGCATGTGGTGCATGCAACAGAATTTTCAATGTATACAGGGGTCTTTTTCACAATATTTTAGGAACTCAGACCTTCTTAAAGCTCAAAGGAAAAAAACAAAAACAACCCATTTGTAGTAAAACTCTCGGCCCAACTCGTGCTGTTCAAAGTCAGAAATAATGTATGCATGTTGTGTGATTCAGAACCATTTTACTGTCTCCCATAAAGTATTCCCAGTAATGTCCTTACATACCTTATATACTTTTCTACTTTAAATGTTTTTTGTTTATTATAAATAGGGTCACATATTAAATTTAAAGTATTGTCAGCTAATGGAACGGAGTACTTACTGTAGACTGAAAACAGCCAAAGGTTCATGTTTTTAACGTTGGCATGATTTAGCAACCTTAGCATCGGAGCACGTCTTCGTCAGGCTTATTTTCTAAGAAGCTGAATCTGCACTTATTGTATTTTTTTCACAGTCTGGCATTACTTCATGCATAGTTAATCTGTATAATCTCTGGTTGGGCCAAATAGAACGCTAGTGTTCTTTTACAGTTTGGATATTGCCTGGAGCTTCTCCCTCTCAGCACCCATTTTCTCCCTGCATCTCTCTCCTCCCTTCCTTCTTTGCAGTCCACAGTGTGAGTTTCCTCCATGGTGTCTGTGCTACTGCCACTGAATGCTGCTTTTATTTAAGAGATTTGGAGCGCCAGTCCCACTAATGCCCTTGCCATATTGTACCAGCGCCCTGCTGCGGCTGCTGCTAATGACATTCTTTGTGTCTCCATCCTCGTGCTTTGCTCCTCATTTCCCCCGTCTCTTGTCTGAAAGGAGGACTTTTCTCATGTGTTGCCATCAAAGGGAGGCGAAGAAGCAGTTAAAAACAGGGCAAGCAGCTCTCCCTCTTCCTCATTCCTTTTTCAGTCACTAGTGTGTGTATGTGTGCACGTCTGAAAGACGGCATACATTAAGCTACGGCTGACGAATGTTATGGAGATGCATATTTATGCAACTGACAGAGGATGGGGGGAATTTTGTTATGCTGTCAGTGAAGTTGAAGTAACATTGACAGGATAAGACTTAAGGTTGTGCATTAATGTGTATGCAGCTTCCAAGAAGATATCTTGCCACAAAGTCAGTGAGGCTCACAGTATCCCACAACCCTCTGACTCAGTCAGCACTCTCTCCATCTCTCGTCCTTCTCATCACCACTTTCGGAGTTTGTCAATTTGCACACAAGCCAGAGTGTTTACCTGTCACCCTGTCCCTTCTGTTCCAGTCTGCATTTCAACACAGACTCATGCAACCCTCTTACTCCATAATTGTCTCTCAGTTCAAAGTCGAATACTTCAAATTGCTCATTGCAGAGAATATTTGTCTCTTAGTGCTTTGAAAATGTGACTCAAAAGATTAATTGATTACCATTATAGAGGCAAGTAGTTTATTAGCTTATAGAATAGTTAAAACTGTTAAACTATGCTAATGAAACATCAGCTGTCTGTTCCTGTAAAATATACGTATTGCAGAATAACACCTTCATATTTTTTTTGTTATTGTTGTCGTGACCCAACAATGGATTAATTGAACTTGATTCTGGGTAGACGGCCTGATATAACATTTTACGAATGAATGAGTCCTATTGTTGCTTTCAGAAACATTTTATTTTCCTAAGTGAATTGCACGAAACTCCACATCCTGAATGTCGTACTGCAGGATGTACGACACTGAGGATGTACGTCTATTGACGTAAAATGTAAAACTGCATCGCTAGTTTGACAGTATTTTGTGGCTCTTGAGATGAATCTGAAAAAAATTTTCCTGTCATGAACGTATGAGATTGTTATGGATATAGGTGCCTAAGTAGGTTCCGGTGTCTTTGGAGTACCACCGCAACTGTGGTTGCTGATCCGATTTGACTCTGACAAGCCACACCACATTTCATAAAACTAGTACTATATTACAGGAAAAATTGGGATTGTTGCTAGCCTTGTCTTTTGTTGTAGCAGATTGAGTGATACTCTATTTTGTACCTATGCTTTTAATAGTGATACTATCCCAGCAGCCAACATCACCAAAATATAACTGGGAAATTCTAAAAGCACAGTAAAGCAAGCACGGTTCACCCACCACAGACAGACTCTTTAAGGCAGCGCCACCATAATGTATACTATGACGAAAACGACTGCAGCTTGCCGTTGCCTGCATGGATATTTAGAGGATATAAATAGCCAAGACTGGATGAGTGTGCTCTGGAGCTGCAGCACACAAAGCTCAAACAATAAACTGTCATCACGACCCCTCCTCCCCTCTGCTTTCTCCAGTCCAGCAGCCTCCCAGAGATCAAGAGGAGGAGAGTGGGTGTTCTCTTTCCCTCTTCCTTTCTTTCTTCCACTTCCTGCCTCTCTGCTTTTGTAATCTGTCATCTGTTGTGAGTCCTGTCACAGAGAGGAGGGCTGCCTGTCTGTCCGTTGCTCCGTCATGCTGCTCTTTTTTGTTACTATTTATATTTTTTGTTTTTTTTTATAGATTGAAAAAAGGAGCAACGGCTGTGGATTCGACACACATATTACTCCTGCTGTATTACAAAAAAGGATGTGATTGTCTCACTGGTGCTTTTGTCAAGGTTCCTGGATGCATCTAGGAGTTGTCGACAAATGTGTAACACATTCAGACTGATTCCAGACATCATGCCTCATCGACTGTTAGAGCAGGACAAATGGATGTTTCATTTAAGCCAGAGATTCCCATTCCACAAAAATAT
Source organism: Antennarius maculatus (assembly GCA_013358685.1). Taxonomy (NCBI): domain Eukaryota; kingdom Metazoa; phylum Chordata; class Actinopteri; order Lophiiformes; family Antennariidae; genus Antennarius; species Antennarius maculatus. The sequence goes on from CM023606.1 coordinate 6,285,842, forward strand.
GAGCACAAAAAGGCCATGAAAAGCAAGCCAGTTCTTAGGTTTTATTACAGTTTCTGTTTCAGTTATTCACTATTTTTGTGTAGTTTAAACTCAGATGTGTGGACTGAAGGATGTCCGTTCACATCTCTTGGACATCTGGTAAATCTGTGTCAGGGCAAAGTCTCTAATCTGACATTCGCCGCCTCCTTCAGCGATTAAGAATGTGATACCCTTTAGCAAGGCACTTATTTTTAATCCCCACAGTGCAGCTGTTGGGTAAAGCTGAAATCAGTTGTTGTGATGAGCAGCATTTTAAAGTTCAATAAATGTTTAAAAGACCACCAAAATCCCCAATCCTTCTTTCTGTTGCTTTCTTTGGTAATATCGGAGTGAGTCTCAATCTCCCTTAACTTTCTGCTCCGTGATCCTCCCCTGTATTATTTATCATCCCCTGCATCAATTTCCCATCTTGAGATTGCAGTATCCCTTTCATGCACCCGTTTGTACCATAACACTCGACTTTTATCTCCACCCTGGAATAATCTCAGGAACAGGACTCGTCATACTATTCCTCATGCTAATACTCAAGTATACAAGTACCTGAGCTGTTTAATGTCTACATTTCTAAGGGGCTCTCATTCCATTTCACCTCTCCTCTAAGAGATCTCTTCAGTTCTTGCTGACTGATAGAGGTTTCAGGTATTGAACTTCCTGTGAGGTTGTTACCTGACTCTCATTAATCTATTCATCAGTAGCCGGAAAGTCTGTCTGTTGCTGACATTGACAGATATTGTATGACTGATTCTTTTGTTCTTTTTAGATCAAGACATTTAACCCTCTAAGAAATTAACAAGATGAGATTCTTCATTGTGTTTACTTGTGTTGCAGAGTTTCTCCCTGTGGCTGTCAACCAATGGCATCATATTGTTGAAAAAGCTTAATTGTAGATGGTGTACACATATTTTTTGGGGCATGAGAATGATGTTTGCTTCACAAATCCATTATTTTTTGCTGTTGTTAGAAAATAGTACTGTTTTGTAAGGGGTGGTGAAGAAATTGATCAATGGTGATTTTGCTCATCCCTGAACTGAACATGCTATTTGCTAGAGTCTTATGACCACTGAAGCATGTTGAGGCACAGCATAGACCACCTGCTGTGATGAGAAAGGGCTCATAAAGATGAGAAGGACAGAAGGGCACTGAGGCTTGTTACATCTTCGGATCCATCATCCATCATCCTTCTCTGTGTTTGCATTAATTAAAGCCAACCTCCTGGTTTCTTTTAGGTGTGCTCACACTAGAATGGACAATCTTGTGTAGCTGTATAATTTAAATCGATGAACTGATGGAAGTCAAACTTTACAGTTTGAACAGCAAAGTAATGAAAAACATTAAGCATTTTACCTGTATTTATTCTAGTGGAATTTAATGTCAAGTCTCTTACACACTCATTTTTTGCAAGCATCATTCATGCTCGGCTGAATGTAAATGTGACACAGTGACAGAGGTAAAATGGAAATTTTGTTGGATATCAGTCGTGGCACTCTCTCTTTGCACACATTTATATTTGCATATTTCACAAGTGAGGGGATGATATTCACCCCCTGTGTGCCATGAACACTGCTTTATTTGCCTCATGCTCAGACTGGGATCAGGCCTGATGTCACATTCTTACCAAGCAAATAATGTTGCCATTGTTTTTTCCTGTACTTATTTTTTCTAAACCTGAGACTGCATGGTGGCCCAGTTGATAGCGCTGTTGCGTCACAGCGAGAAGATTCTGGATTCGATATCTTGTTGTGCAGTTGTTATGTTCTCCCCATGTCTGAGTGGGTTATCTCAAGTTTCTTTGGCTTCTTCCCATCTCCAGAAACTTGCAGCTAAGGTGAACTGATCCCTCCAAATTGTCCTTAGTTGTGTGAGTGTGTCTGTTACTTCGTCATTCTTTTGGCCCCGCGATGAGCGGGCGTCTTATCCAGAGTATAATCTGCCTTTCACCTGTGGCATGCTGGGATAGGCTCCAGCAGAACTGTGCCCCGCAAGGCAGATAGTTTCGATCACTTCCACATGGAGATGGATGGATGGATGGACGAATGAACCTGAGGCAGGACCTGATATGAAACTCTAGGCCACATATGTCAAAGTCAAGGCCCGCGGGCCAGAACTGGCCCATGATGAATTATTTATGGCCCCATTGATGATTTTTAATTACTGTTAGAACCGGTTCGTAGGTCATATCAGCTTGCTGGTGTTTTGCACATACCAACACTACATTCCCCACAATGCAATGGTAGTGGAAATCACTGCAGCACAGCAAGTGGGCTTTGGTTTCCTTGTTTATCAGCAATCAGAGCGTAGGTTGAATTTATCTACACCCCTCCTCAAAAATGGCTAAAAGGAAAGTTGACACTGAGAGCAGGGGATTTCAAGCCAGGTGTGAGTCAGAGTGTATGTGCAGAGAGGTAAAAGGTAAACCTGTGCGTCTTCTACTTGTACGAAAGATGAGACACCATCAAATATCAGGGTCACCCTCTGACAAGTGAGCATCAGTGAGCAGTAATGTATTTTCAGTTTTAAATTCAGTTACATCTTTACCTTTTTTTCTACAAGATATGATGTCTCTTTGAAGGAAGTATTACCATAGATTTTTGTGTTTTATTTATTTATATTTCAGTTCAATGGACAATTGCGGATAAGAGCCATGAGAAAGAATACAACAGATTTTTTTTTTTAATTTTACTATTTGAAAGCAGTGATTGGTAGGATCATAAAGCGGCACAATAATGCAATGTCAGTTTATAATGCATGCAATTTAATTTATGCATTTATCTTGATACTAAGGAAGATATTTTGTTTTTGACGGACATTTACTTTTTTGCTGTTTGCCTGTTCAAAATATTTCTCCCTTAAGTTGCTGACAGAGCCATAACTAAATATTGCTTCATTCATTTAATCATTAAATAATATATGCTGTTTTAGCTCTCGGTTTAATAGGCTATGTTAATTTTTTTATTAACTGTGTTAATCCACAGGGGGAAATTAAGACTCCACTCTACACACAGGTTAGTTGTTACATGCATCTATATAGTGTGTACAGGTCCGTAACACACACACAAGGGGCCTATGGGTAAGCAGGTGAGGGGGAGGTAGAGTGGCAGCCAACTCCTTCATGGTGCGCTTCCAATGAACAACTTGGAAAGGAGACTGCGTCTTGCTCAAGGGCACCTCGGCATTGCTCCGGAGGTGAGCCGACACCTCCCCCTGTCAGCTCACACTCCAGGTGTTTTTTTTTTTTTTTGGCGGGAGCAGGAATCGAACCGCCGATCTTAGTGCTTTGGACGACCCTCTATACTGCTGAGCCACTGCTGCCCAATGAAAGTTCCATGAAGTTCCATGAAAACTGTCAATATGTTTTCAGAAACATTGAACCAGTCCAGCCCACGGCTTGTAGCAAATTTGTTTTTTTGGCCTTCCATGTGTTTGACTTTGACACCCCTGCTCTAGGCAATGTGATTAGCAGCATTATAGTTAGTTATACTGAACATAGCGTGTGGTATAGCTGCTTGTCCTGACCAACTTGGTGCAGGCCCCAGCAGGCAGGACCTATGTTACAGATATACCTGAAATAAGCAGCTGTTTACTTCCCTGACTTCACTTCAATATGACAAATATGCGAGCAATGCCATTATGAGATACAGTACTGTACTCAAAAATGTGACAAACCTAACCGGGAATCTACCTTGGTTGTCTGCTAACGTGCCTGCTGGCTGATATTTGATGATGGTGCTCTCTCAGGAGATTTAATGACTTAAGTCTGAGTAAGTAACATATAAACAATATTTAAATTTTGTGTAGCTGGCATGGAAAATGTCACTAAGCTGTTAGGCTAATTTAACGGGGTCATGATGTTCTTTCAAAATTGTGGAGGGATGAACTTTTTGATTCTTCAGTCGGGATGACACTGCATGTTGATGAAACACCTGATGAATCAGGCATAGGCAAACTATGGCCCAAAGGCCATGTGCAGCCTGTTGGGCTTTGTAATCCGGTCCATCGAACTTGTTTAAATTGTATAACTAATTTTATGAAATAGATTGTAGTTGTAAAATAATTTATACAATAAGCCTTGTATATATATATATATGTACGCTTTGTTGCCTGTTACATCACTGGCTGCCTAAAGATGTCATGGGCTATATACCATTACTGGTTTATTTTTTGTTATTTTTATTAATCAGTAAATAAATGGGTAGACTGACTTTGCTGGGTTAGTGCCCCAAAACTTATTACACTGCTGTAATAATTTATGAAGTCACCATTAACTTACTGGCTGCCAATGACGTATATCAACGTAAATTGTGTTTTTCAACAAGAATTTCTGTGGGACAGTCTGACGGAGCTTGTCAGTGACGATCAGTCTTCTAATCATGGTGTCTGGACTGTTGGAGTCCGCCGAAGGAGATCAATTGCTACAAAGCACTGGGAGCCAATGAGTTAAAGGCCAAAACCTTTTCTATCAGGGGTTTTAAATGTCATTTGAATGAGTAAAAACCAGATAAGGTTAGTGGTGAAATGATGGGAATGTTGTTTACTGGTTATGTATATAAGGCTGTCTTTTGTTAAGTGTGATGGGATTTGCTGATTAATCATTGCCCAGTAAATTGAGTTTCCCTCAGGAGAATTACTGGCATCTTGATTTAAATAGCACTTTGTGTTTGGGCCAAACATAATACCTTCTGGTAGACACTATGTAAATATGACTGTAATCTGTGAATGCCCTTAGGCCTGCTTGGTTGGGCTCTGTTTACATTATTTTAAGCTTTGGCACAGTAGAATTTTACAGCAGCAGTATCTGATTTCTGCTCAAGCTTCCAATAATTCAGGATAAGCTAATGGTGCAACAATCAACGCAGCAAAATATCTATTATAAATTGTATCTCACTAGTAAAGAGAAAGATGGAGATGAAGGGCACTTCAATCCATCAGGCTATGAACTCCCTCCTTTAAAAAGCAAACTAGAAGCTGATTTTGCTGTTATAACATGCTGTTATAATGACAGTCATTAACATCAGCTTAGTAACACGCCACTATCAACAAATGGTATAGTATGACCATCATTACTCTTTATAATGTCAGTGGATCAAGTCAGTCCCTTTAACAGTAAAAAGAAAAAAAAATTGTAGCAAATGTTGATATAAAGCGGAGACAAAAAGCAAACAGTATTTTCAGACCTGTCAAAGGAAGAACATTTCATTTCAATATTACTGATTAATATTCTATCACATAAAACCTTTTAGTTTTGGTTTTTTTTTTGTTGGAACCAGTTGAAGCCACTACAATGTTCTGTCTCCCTGCCCCTACACTGATTGTTCTCCCCAATAAAGAAAGTGTAGGAGCAGTCTCATTCACAGCTATCTCAGTGGTAGCGGAAGAGACATATTTGACTGTCTTGGTAGAGAAGATTTTCTTTGAGAAAATATTATGGTATTTGTATACTGTTTATTATTCATGGAACACAAACAACAATTAACATTGCTTTGTCACTGACATTCAACATTCAGAGAACCCAACTCTCTTCTAATTCTGCTCAGTTTCTTCAGTATGCTATTAGACCTAAAAGTAATAGTTTTGTGTTAGTTTTACCCTTATAATACGACTCATTAACTCTGGAATCACTAGAATTGGAATGCCATTTGAGTCATGATTAGTTTGGTAGATGGATGGATGAAGAATATTTCACTAATGAGGGTCTTTTTCAAGATGCAACTCAGAACTTTGGAGGATGTCAGATGACACAACATGCTGAATCAGTGCTCTTTATTTTTTTCAGTTGCAACTCTGTAGGGGTCTGAATTTTCCATGAACACCCATAGATTTTAACATTCTGGGTCGTCTGATCTGAATTAATAGTTGGATACATTTCAGACTTTAATGTACGGTGGATATTACAGACATGTCATCACGTAATTTTGTCCAAACATTATGAGTACTAACCATGAATCTTCATTGCACAAATGTTTAATTCCATCCATCTTGTAGTGGCAATGAATCTTTTAGATATTTCTGAGACCAAATCCACTAAATTTGGACCTCCCTGATATTTTTAATGAAACTCCAATTCTAATTTATGTAATTCTGCTAATACGCAACAAAACAGTATGTTATGAATGAATAGATGTCTTTGATGCACAGTACGATAAAATACTAAAACAATCTCAGAAATGAAATGGTAAAACAACAGGATCTCACATTCACTTTACCTCCTCCTTCTCTGCATTCTCCTTTTCTTCACCACTATTATCTCAAGGCAGCACAAACACATGTGCAGGCAGTTGAATTTGAAAAAAACAACAACAATACAGTTGTTATATATAAATGGTAGTAATATTACCATCATGTAGAACTCCAAAACAAAAGGCAATTCTGCAGTCTTGAGTGATGCCACAGCAGCCTTTGAAGTATTTACTTCCCATGGTGTTGCCATGACATCGACAGCAACTGCTGTTTCACAGAAGGAAATTATGAGGGGAGAGGTGAAGGAGAATCTCTCTTGGGTTTTTTACATCTGGAAGCTGAAGTTAACTAGAATGGTTAATGTGTAATTTGGTCTTTGGTCTTCACATATCAGGAGCCATATTAATAAACACAACTGAACTAATAAAAGGTAAGTATTTTGTACCATTTTTGTTGTCTAGTCCACTATGTGAATATGAAATGTAAGGCTGTGTATGTAGTTCAATATCAGGTGTACAAAACTGGTGAGATAAGTGGTGTTGTTTGGTCTAGAGACAGTGTCACTGAGGAAAAGACAGGAGACAAAGCTGCAGGTAGCAGAGATGAAGATGCTGAGGTTCTCCCTGGGACTGACCAGGATTGATAGGATCAGGAGTGAGTACATCAGAGGGGCAGCACATGTTAGAGGTTTTTGAGATGAAGTCAGAGAGGCAGACTAAGATGGTTTGGACATGTCCAGAGGAGAGGTAGTGAATATATTGGTAGAAGGATGCTGAGTTTTGAACTGCCAGGCAGGAGGCCTAGAGGAAGACCTAAAAGGAGGTTTATGGATGTAGTGACAGAGGACATGAAGGTAGTTGGTGTGAGAGAAGAGGATGCAGAAGACAGGGTTAGAAGGAGGCAATTGATTCGCTGTGGCGACCCCTGAAGGGAAAAGCTGAAAGGAGAAGAAGGAGATGTAGTTCAATATCAAGAAAACCAAATAGAAAATAAAAAACAGTTGATTTTAACTTAATGAACTGTCCCTGCACCATTTAGCACTGATAATCAGTGGATTGTCCAGTGGTTCAACCAGCATGTGAGTGAGCCACGTATTTTATTTTTTTTACTATTGACAGTGGCACACAGACTTTTTTAAACAAGGATCCATCGTTGGTTGTATTTACATTTTTTTAGAAGCAGGACTCATTGAGGTTCACTCTTAGTGATAGTTGAATGTCTGATCTGTTCCGTTCTGAAATTTTGCCAAAATGCAGTTGGCTATCACCAGTGTATATTGTGTTGGCGTTTGCCAAATGAACTGACCATGTACACTATAAGGCAGCTACAATATGTAAAACTGAAGGATTTTAGTGTGGTTTAATTCTGGTGCTTATTTAGTAAGTGGTGCTTGTTTAGTAAGTAAGTATTTTTTATCAGGAAAAACATGCATTTAAGGAATATTAGGTCATGCTGGCCCGTAGTGGCGGCGCACCCAGGATGCAGCGGCTCTAGACCGACTTTCCATCTGGTATTTCAATTTCATTGTACCATCCCTGTGTGTAATGACAAATAAAGCTCTTTGTCTCTTTGTCTTTGTAAGGCAACACTCACTAAAGGTAGTACCAGTGTTGTATGTACATTTCTTCCCTGCATTGTAATTGCTTGTAACTTCTCTCTGTTGTATATTAAGTTGTAGTATGCTGTAAGGACCATCTCTATTTCAAGTGATCCCTTTAACTTATCGCAATGGCAGCTTTAGAAGTTTGATCTTAATAATTACTTTCCTTTATCAAAAATCATGAATGACTGTAGTTCTAACACTACCAGTGCCTTCCTGGAGATTAATTTCTCCATTAACAGCTGTCGGATTTTATTTCTTTTAATACGGATGACAAGAATCACCACATTGGTTGCATATTGTTGAAACATTTCGCAGACATGGGTCAGCCTCTTGTATGTGCTTACCTTTTTTAACAGAAATGTAGTTCATCTGTAAAATACTCCCTGTTTAAATTTTAGGTGAAATTTGCTCCATAGATGAGCCTTCTAACTGGGATTCCAGGCTCATATGTGTCTTATAACCAGCACCACACATAAACACAGCCCTTTGCTTCATTTAACTTACTGTCATTATTGCCACAAAAGTTCTACATATACAGTGGTACCTCTACTTACGAAATTAATTGGTTCCAGAAGAAATTACGTAAGTAGAAAATTTTGTAAGTAGAGACGTGTTTTCCATGCAAATGCCCTAATCCGTTCCAAGCCCCTAAAAATTCTGACATAAATGTTTTATTAAGCATAAAAATGCATCAAAACATGTAACAAATACATGTTACGATTAGATTATTACACAATAAATGAGAGTTGTGCATAACGCAAAAAACAAAGAATTAAGAATAAAAATGATGGTCATTTACCTTTTAACTGCTGTCCTCATTGTTTTTTGCCCTCTTTGGTTCATGCGCTCTTGCCTCACCATGCCGAACAACAGAGTGAATTCCAGTCCTCCTTTTGAACTTCTCCAACCACCCACGCAATGCCTTAAACTCCTTAAACTTCCTTTTGTTTTAATAACGTGGCGATTGTAGATTCATTACGGCCATATTCTTTGCCGAGATCAACCAAACGCATCCCTTTTTCATGCTTTTCTATGATCTCTTGCTTTGTTTGTACAGACAAAAAAAAAACTTTTCTTGGTCTTGTCTTTTCCTCTTTTCTCTGTCACTTTCTTGGGGTCCATAGTGAATACTCTAAAAGTTAGTATATTTGCGCAAAACTATCAGAACACCTCACAGGTCGAGAGCCGAATGAGGGGGACCCTGCATAAACGCCGATCTAGCTCCACACAGAGGTCCCTATTAGCCAATGGGATGCCAGGAAGATACTAGGTTATAGCCAATGGCAGAGCAGCTATGAGAATGGTGCGTTCAGGAACCTGTAGGAACTGCGAGAATCAGCCCATACTGTATTTTTACCTTACGTAAGTCAAAATTCCTTTCGTAACTAGAGGCAATATTTTCCTGCTGAGAAATTTGGTAAGTAGAAAATTTCGTAAGTAGAGACATTCGTAAGTAGAGGTACCACTGTATATTCAACAATGCTGAGGTTGGTCAAAATGGTAGCATGACCCCCTAATTAGCAAATCAATCAAGTGGTATTGCAAAGCATTCATTTTCATAATGGGTTTGGAACCATATACTTTGTACCAAAATTCACACGGTCACACTGCTAAATGTCAGCTATAGAAAACCGAATGCAAGAAACCTTGCAGACCCCACTTGAAACCCATAAGGAGAGCAAGGTAAGTCGTGTGATGCTGTTGAATAGCTCAGCGGCGTTGCTCAGCACTGGAAAGATAAGAATAGAAGTCTCCATTACTGGCCTAGTGTGGCTGTGGGTTGGTGAGCCGCATGGCTCTGTTCCCGCAGCACTGCTCTCGACATAAAGAATGGTGGAGGGAAAGAAGTGGGTGCCCTCTGGGCGCGGTAGATCAGCCTAGCTTGGGATATATTTGTCTTAGTCGGTTTACGTAGTGATCTACAGCAGTCTGCAATTAAGCTGTTTCCTGTCTTAGTAGAGGATAAGCCAGCGCTGCTCGTATGGAGCATACTAGATAGCAGCCAGGCCCACTGAAGGAGAGGCATCTTAATCAGGGTGTGTTGTGGAAATGACCAACCTGTGCTCAGTGGACACAAGGGTATTTTTCTGTGAAATTAACTCCATCACATTGAATGCTATTGATGATTATTAATTGTATTACTCAGTACTTTTGGAATAATTGAGCTGTGATTACATTCAAGCTGTGTCTTCTGCTGTGTTTTCTGTTTGTTGAAATAACCAGCGTAGGAAAGCTCACCCTGTACTGTCTGTAGCCCCTCCCACCGTCCCTCATACAAAGGACTGGAAAATATGCATCGGCTACTTCCTCCTTCTCGATCTGCATCTCGACTTCCTGTTCTCTACGCTGGTCGGAAGTGAGATCCTTTGAATGGAGGCTACTGCTGGATGCATTATTCAGTCAATATTAAACATTCAAAATGTATAGTTATATAATATTTAGCATATTGTTGCTGTTTATATTGATGCAGAGTTTAGGAATATTAAATGTAGTCACACCAGTTTCTTTTTATAAACTGAAGGATGCAGCATTGTTGAAAGAGCACATTTTCAACAAATGACATGGTCAGAGGCATATTTCCTCATCTTGATGTCATAGCTCTGTTGTACAGTCACCACCCACTTTTACATTGTGCGTCTGTTTTGGTATGAAAGGAAGACATAAGCTCACTGGTCAACATGCAGTCAGGAGAACAAATAATCCTCACCGACATATGTTATCTGATTGTTCCCTCTGGTATAGCAGAGTCCATAATCCTAATTTGTCTTTTTGATGTAATCTACTAGTCTTCTCTTTCTACTAGTGATACGTCTCATCCCTGCAGTTTAAGAAGAAAATTTAAATACTATTTAGAAATATCAAGAAAATTTATTGGGCATGCCCCTGTGAGTGTTAGCATTATGTATGTCAAGATTTTAAAATATGGACTAAACTATCGTCAGTTACGTTTCGTATAAATATTGCAGACAAATGGTAAATGTTCTGGTAACAGTAACCCAAAAATATTATTAGTCCTTCGAAATAATCCTATCAGTGATTATTCAATGTATTTTTTGCTTTGTCTTGGTAACAGCTCTGATGGTACTAGCTGAACAGTGACCGCTACCTGAGGCCTGAGGACACCTGCTGCCCAGTTCCCTTCATCATGTCTGGGATGCATGTGAGTGGCACACACACACAAACTTTTTTTAAACATCAGTTTTATTTACATTTTTGTAGCACCAGGCCTCATTGAGGTTCACTCAATGAGTCCTTGTGCATGCATTTAACAATCAAACAGTACAGGGTCTCTGTTGTAATCCTGTGCAACATAGTGTGTGACACATTTGCAACAGGAGACAGGTCTGGACTACAAACAGGTCAGTCTAGTTCCCATGCTTCTAAATTTGAACTCATTCACTGCCAGCGCCTTGTAGCAATCGATCTCCTTCGGCGGACTTTCTCCAATGCTCAGGACATTTATCGATGTTTTCTTCCTGTTCTTGATCTAATGTAGCCGCAAGAGGGCACAAGCCAGTGTCTTATTGTGCTGGTTCTTTCTGTTCCTGATCTATCTCAAGATGCTTCGCTCAGAGTTGTTGTCGCTCACCTTGTTCACACGCAGGTCCACACTGAGATATATAAACTTTGTTGCATCATAAGCCGCTAGAACTTCTCTGTCTCCCTCTAATTTGCCATCCTCTGTTCCGTAAATGAATCAGTCATCATTGCGCTAAATTCTATGATTAGAAGCCTGAATTTCACTGATAAGCCCCACCAGACTGTTCTGCAGCCCTCCCTGTTGAAAGACATACTTGATGTTTATAGACATCATTGGCAGCCAGTGAGTTAATGGTGGTTTTACAGACATGCAGTGTAATAAGTTATGTACACTAACCCTGCAAAGTCAGTTTAACTATTTATTTTTTTATTAATTAATCAAAATAACAAAAGATAGACCAATAATGCATATAGCATCAGTAGTGAAAGCGGATGAACAAGTGAATTAGCCAGTCCAACCTGTGCTGTTGATGAACTTCACTGACGACCTGCTGACACGCCCACCTCCAGTGCAGTAGATGCAGCCCAGGAATGGGCCGGCAGGGCAGAGGTGGTTGTCACAATGCCTATTGATCAATAATCCAAATTATTTATCAGACCTCTCAGTTCATCAGGAAACTGATTTGGCACAATGCTGCAGACGCTACCTCCACAGATGCTGAGAAGATGACCATGTACCTTATAGTGTTTTTAGGGACCAATATTTAAAAGATATGGTGATATAACATTATGCTAAACCATCCATTCATCCATCCACTTTCTACCGCTGTGGCAGGTTGCGGGGAGCTGGAGCCTATCCCAGCAGACTGACGGCGTTAGGCGGGGGAAACTCTGGGCTTGACGCCAGTGCACCTCAGAGCCACACATAGACAGACAGACAAACAAACACACTCACTCCTACGGTCAAAGTGGGACTGGCCAATTCACTTGAAGCGCATGATTTTGGAGGTAGCAGGAAGCCGGAGAACCCAGACAGACAGGGGGAGAACATGCAAACTCCGTACAGAGCGGGACGCGAACCCGGAACCGCCTTGCTGTTCGGCAACAGCGCTAGCCACTGCGCCACTGTGTTGCCCTTATGCTAAACCACTCATCCTAAATACTTTCCTTTTAATACACGTGTGTTAGTTTCACTGAGGCTGGCTGAAGGTTATCTAACACTCACACACAGACACCATGGTGCTGACAAAAGCCTATATCTGTAGTTATTTCTTAATGCGCAAAGCTTCTGCACTCAAGATTGAGCGGACTATTTTAGTGGTGTCTTATTACCTGGCTGTCTCATAGGCTTAACTAATGCTTCTTAAGTGCTAGCTTCAGAGGAGGATCACTTTCTCTCCTGCACTTCTGCCTTTACATGTTCTGATTGATCCGTGTTGGTTTGATCTGCCAGACCACAGTGTTTCACTGTGGTTAGGGTGAACGTCACCTTTTCTGCTGTACTGAAAACAGAACAGTTTGTCCTCGGTCACAGTTGTCACCAGCAGTTCCCATGTGTTGACGAGAGATAGCATCAGATAAGCTGCAGTCTACTCTGGTTTGCTCAAGTAATTACTCTTACCACTGTACTGCTTAAACAGTGCAAACTGAACACACTAAGAATCCTTATTTTTGTATGTATTTACATTTTTATTTGAGTCTGGCGCAGCTACTCAGTAAAGGATTATTTGGAGCTGCAGCTAAAATAGTGTGTTGTTCTTTGTCATGTATTACATTTCTTGTCTTATTTTTCTGTAGAAGTTGCACCTATATATTTAGATTGTTCCCTCCTGTGTTATATTTTCAGTTTTTCAGTGTTCTTATAGCAGCTCAAAACCTTCAGATGATGCAAAGGCAGAAAGCAGCATCTGCATTTGTCATGTTTTAAGTTCTCTTGTGACATGAGAAGAAGCCTGGAAAGAAAACGTTAATATACTGTTTTTAGTTTAGTTCTTGCTGTCCAGCCTGCTTGTGTAGTTACATTAACCTACTTCAGGTCGAGATGCATGTACCTGTGGATGTATGGGTTACTGCCTTTAGAGTGAGTTGTGTTACATGCACACATACAGATATACATAACAAACAGGTATCTATACCACACCACAGTGAGTGTGTATACTGCCGAGATATCCTGACACATTTGGAAATTGTGGCCAAAGTATTGGTTAATTTTTTCTTTTTTCTTTTTTTTAGAGCGGGTCGTCCAATGATTCAGATTGGCGGATGGATTCCCGCTCCCGCCAAATCATTTGTCGTTGTGTCTTTTTGCAAGACACTTTACCCTCCTTGCCTCCAGTGGGGCACTCGCTGGTGTGTGAATGTGTGATTGTTCCGCTGGTGGTCGGAGGGCCCGTAGGCGCAGCCACACCGCCGTCAGTCTGCCGCAGGGCAGCTGTGGCTACACACTTAGTCTACCATCACCAAGTATGAATGAATAATGGATCCAATGTAAAGCGTCTTTGAGTGTCCAGAAAAGCACTATATAAATCTAATCCATTATTATTATTATTATTATTATTATTATTATTATTAAAAACAGGCCTCTAACAACATTGCATTGTCATTTTGAAAGTATTACACAATTGTGGTGGAATATGTATAAAAAAAACAATCACCTTTTAGCATTTATTCCTCAGGTTTGTTTATGAACACCTGCTATAAAAGTCACTTTTGTTCATTTATGACTTAACCTGTTTCATTACTTTCACAGCAGAAAATATATTGAGAGCAAAGCCATAAACATAGGCCAATAATACAAATTCCACAAATAAGATTCAAATGTCAGACATGGCTGCTGTAAATTTGTGTTGTTGGTGACAGCAACACACTGCTAAAACTCTGAGAAGGACAAAGTAATATATATTTAACTTAATTTATGCCCTTCCCCCTCAGTACCTGGTAAACCACTGTGACTGATGCTGTTGCTGCAGGTTGAAGCTTGATTTTCACAAAAAGCCTCAGTTCAGCTCCATATTATTAGGTTACGTGACTTATCATCATTGTGATTGACAATGATCTTGTCTCTGTCCTGTCCTGTGTGGCGTAGGCACCGTGGTCGACTGGCACTGAATGTGTGGCCAAGTACAACTTCCAGACAGCCAACGAACAGGACCTACCTTTCTGTAAAGGAGATGTACTAACCATTATCGGCGTCACCAGGGTGAGTAGACGGGTGGTTTAACACCTCACTAATGCTGTTCAATATGCTACACTAGCCCTCAAAGAAACTATCCTGGCCAAATCATTCATTTTCCAGGAATAAATGGTGGGTTAAATATTGAACACGCTTCTTAATGTATTGTAAAATATGATGGTGCACGACTTCACCATCTTAAACCAGGACTGTCTCATGAACCATTTTCAACCTACTTAATCTAAATGGATTAATGCAGTGACACCCTACAGTGGCTTATTATGTGTTACCTCCTTTCCACAGGAAACCTCTCCACCAGCACGCCAGCTAAATAATTTCCAAATTATCACTATTTTAATGCATAAAATATCAACAGTCGGGTTGCTCAGGACAGCCAGGCAATCAGCAAAATATGCTGCATTCACCCTCCACTGTCTGTAGAGTAGTGTGGATTATAACCCCACTGCTTCACTCCTGCTGCCGCCTCAGTGTATTTAGAGGAACAGGGAATCTCTAATTAGGACAAAAATGACTGTGTATTTTGTGATTTCAGGATCCAAACTGGTACAGAGCGAGGAACACGGTGGGCAGAGAGGGGACCATCCCAGCAAACTATGTGCAGAAAAGAGAGGGAGTCAAGTCAGGGGGGAAACTCAGTCTTATGCCGTAAGTACTTTTGAGGTTATGACAGAGGAACACAACATTAAATATGTGTGTCATATTTGTTTGGAAACACACATCCAACTACTATCCTTAACACTGTTATTGTGTGACATTTACTGTAAATTAAATCTGTATAAACCACAGGGATGCTAATCTTGTATCTATACATGATGGGTTCACTCAGAGATGTCAACAATGTTCAGTAATTGTTTCATAGAATATTCCACTCAATACATGAATGCTGATGAATTCATTTTAATCAACCTATAATTCGATGTGCCAACATGAAGTTTACCTAATATATTATTGGTGATTTTTATGTTCACAACAAGTTTTTTGTGACATAATTAAATTACAGTAATAAAAGAAAATCCTAACATGTGATTCTCTCAGAAAAGAACATCTCTTTCAATGTAATAATAGTTTATTATGTATTTATTGTTGGCTATTTTGGAGAAACTCAATTCTTAGTAAAATCCTTATTTCTCTTGGTACTTATTTTTATTTCTCTTTGTATTACTGTTTAATTCATGATAAAAACGTTTCCTGAAATCAGTGTTTTACTGAAAGAAAGAATGACTGTAGTGGAATGAAGTCCTTTTATTAGAGAGAAAATATCCACCCAGGAACAAGACAATATTCAGCAAAATCATACAGAAAGAATTTGTCTATGTTTGTATGTCTTCTGTGCCTTCACCAGGTATTCTGTTTAAAGGATTTGAACCAGTTGTTTTCCATCCTTCTATTTCTGTTACCAGCAGTCAGAAAATGGTAGTTTTGATTTGAAAAGTCAGGCAAACCATGGAAAGGTGGAATTTCCACCTTTTTCATCTCTTATGACTTGTGTTACATCTTTTCATGTGTGTGACTACCTGCTGCTGAGTTATGTACAGGACCAGCTTGCACGCTGCCGTATTTTAATCAGCCTCTTTGAAACAGTTGCAATTTCACAGAAAGGAGGACGCAGCAAGGTGTATGCAAATGAAATGAGACTGCAGAGCAAGAGGATGCAGGCTGCTACGGTGTCACTGTTGTCACCTGAAATCCAAAGCTTTAGTTTGTACTCTACAATTGACAGTAAACAAGTACTAAAACGCCTGTTTCAAATTAACACTTAGATAGAAAATGTTTTTCAGTATGATGTAAAGAGATCTAAGAAGAAGATAGTCACTGCTGGATGAAGGAATGCACTGAGACCCCATCAACCTCTGATTTCCTTTGATACAACTGTTTCCAGTGTTGTGGTTTTGTCGTATTTTTCAGTTGTATAGATAGAAATAAGTCTGAGAATCTATTTAAGCTAATTTTTCTCACTTGATTGTCTACCACGCCTCATTCTCTGGTAAGCCATGATGAAGACAGTTATAGAATCACTCAGTTCTAAGTGGTCATACTTTAGATCTAGCTCCAGTTATATTTTACTTCAATTTCCCTCCTTAGAAGCTTTTAATGGTAAATTTTGTACTCAACCCAGCTGTACTCCCTAATATTTTGCATGGTTACACTTGCTGACCACATGTTTGTACTGTTGCCTTTGAGATCACTGCATAAGTACAAGTTTTTTGAAAAAGTCAAGAACACACTCATCAGACAGCATGCCTCTGTTGCCATTAGCTGTAACCACAGAGACTTGTTAATATTTTTTCGTATGTATGATCACTAACAGATGTCAGAGGCCTCTCCCTTTCCTGTGGGTTACATAAGGGCTCAGCTGAGGTCTTCTGTCCCCTTGCTCACCCTCTTTCAAGCGTTTGTAGTCCCAGCCTTCTCTCTTTGCTGCCCCCATGTGGCAAATATCTGCTATACACAATGCCGTCATGTCTGACAAAAGCTAGTATTTCCCCCTTCAACGTTGCGCTTGCACATTGATAACTGCACTTCAGTGGTTTATTTATTTTATTTATTTCGCAATGATGTAATGTATTAAAGCAACTGTTAACTACCATGGACAAAACCGCTATAGGGCTATGTGAGTCTCTGAGGAAACCATGCTTGGCGTCTGCTCTTGGATTAGTGGGAGTTAAGGAGCTGCTGTTCATCGGAGAAGCTGCCTACACTGATCTAATCAACTCAACCCACATTAAGCTCCTTTGCCACAAGGGCCTCTGCTGTCTGAGGCAGAGTATGAAGAGGAGGAGAAGGGAGTGACGGGGCGGCCACGTGAAAGCAGCTAAATCAATTATGGTTGTTGATTACCACCCGTTCACCAGCCAGGACTGATAGAGAGATGCTGTAAGCTGCTTCTGTTTGTGGCGAATTAGACGCTTCACATGAGGAGTGACGTGTTAACAAGATCTGGTTTTGGAACATAAGTATATATGAGTTGAAGTTTATAGCAGCAACGGAAGTGATACTAAAAACAATGAAGCTGTTTTTAATTTGGAAATCTAAGATACACAGCACTTGCATATAAACTTGCATATAAAAAATAATAATGTAATGTCAAAGAAATGTTTGTAGCCTCTTGTGTTCCCCAGGTAGGGGTGAAATAGTGCTACATAGCCTTTAAATACTATTTGTTCTTGTGAATATGTTAAAACCAGTAGGTCTGTAGCAGCTTGTTTGAATCGGACGCCTGAGTTGGTTTTCTTCTATTTTGTTTTTTTTTTGTTTTTGTTTTAACTCTACTGTGTTGTATCAGACTCCCTGACCTCCTTCAGAAATAGGTGACTGCTGGTTCTGTCCCACCCACCAAGTCGCCTGCTTGGTTTTTGCACTTTTCCTGTTATTGCAGTCCCTGCTTGTCAGTTTCCGACCCTGCCTCGGGCTTCTTTTGTGTGTGTGTGTGTGTGTGTGTGTGTGTGTGTGTGTGTGTGTGTGTGTGTGTGTGTGTGTGTGTGTGTGTGTGTGTGTGTGTGTGTGTGTGTGTATGCGCACACGTGTACATTCATACATGTAAGCATGTGTTTTTATGAATGCGACATTTCCTGTTTGGGTTTAAGTTCTGTCTCAGTCAGTGGAGGCCCTGCCCCTGCAGTACTAGAGCTCTGCTCAGTGGACAAGCTGCTGCTGGACTCCTCTGCTGCCACTTCTCATTTCAGAGGGTGGCTGTGATAAGTGGAAGTGAATCATTGTG
Organism: Antennarius maculatus; assembly: GCA_013358685.1. NCBI lineage: Eukaryota > Metazoa > Chordata > Actinopteri > Lophiiformes > Antennariidae > Antennarius > Antennarius maculatus. The sequence continues at coordinate 6,304,049 of CM023606.1, forward strand.
TGTGGTTGTAGCTGGAATTGAGCAAGATGAGTGTAGTGAACATGAAAGCCTGTGTTATCAGATGTAGAAACAGTGGAAGGATTTCGGCCTGTCTATTGCTTTCAGCACTGACACACATTCGATAAGGGTTCAGTCATTTCCAAAGAAAGAAGGCGTGACAGAGACGTTTCTGTTAATGGATCATACTTGTCTGTAATTGATTACACTTTGTGTGTTACCATGTGCACTTAATGTATTTGCTGGTTCATAAACTGGACAAGTCAGTTGATAAATCTTTGTGCCCTCACCGTTTTCCCCATTTCTCGTTTACTCCTTATATTCCATCTATCATTTTCCTTTTCCTCCATGCTCACCCCATTCTTTTTCTTTCTTTTACTTTAAATCTGTCCTATGTTTTCCCCTGCAGCTGGTTTCATGGTAAGATAACCCGGGAGCAGGCTGAGCGACTCCTCTACCCTCCGGAGACGGGCTTGTTCTTGGTGAGGGAGAGCACCAACTACCCCGGTGACTACACTCTTTGTGTCAGCTGCGACGGCAAGGTTGAGCACTACCGCATCATCTACCACAACGGCAAGCTCACCATCGATGAAGAGGAGTACTTTGAAAACCTCATGCAGCTGGTTGAGGTGAGGAGCAGTAGCATCTAACCATCTACTCTACTAATTTTGTGGACTCTTAGTTTGGCGCATGAGAAGTTACTTTTTTGTTCACCTCCAAAATGAAAAAAAAAGAATGTTCTTCAGTCATTAGTGTTTAAAAATGATCATTAGAGAGGCTGTATTGAAATTCCTTGACTGTTGTCGTGTAAGATGTTTTTAATCTTTGTCTCTTTGATCGCCTGTGACAGTTTAGCAAAGTGATCAATGCATGTTAGTGTACACCTGTAGGCTTTCATGAGCATTTTTTAGAAAGAAAGAATAGAACTGGAAATCACATCATTAAATTTCTTCTTTTTTTTTGTACATATTCATGATGCTGATAATTCAAATCCATTGTCTGTTATTAATGGGGCAGGGTTTTTGTGATTGATAAAACTAAGTTTTGCTGTCACCGTGCAGCAAATGAGTACGCAAGGCAACCTACACACACACACACACACACACACACCCTTACAGTGACCTCAGAGTTTCTTTAAAATCCAGTGGGTTTATCGTTGCATCTCTCCCTTCTTATTATCTGAGCAGTTCAAACAAAGGACAAGGTGTGATGGTGGGAAGATAGGAGCTGTGATTGCAGAGGGAAGCAGAGAAAGTACAGCTGGATTGGTATCCATCATTTTTTAATTGGACTTCATCTCTCTGCCTTGTGGGACATTGAAAGTAGATGGCATGAATACGCCAGCTGGCATAGAGGCCATTGACATCACCAGTGCAATCTTGTTATCAGCCATTCGCAATCTCTCTTTCTCCTTCTCTATCTCCCTCTGTCTTATTCACACCCTCCAGGCTCAGCTCTGCCTCCACGTCCTCTCTCCACCTCTGTGCCACCTCCTCTTTCTCTCTTTGCGTTCCTTTGTGTGTGTACCTGTCACACTGCTTTGTTTCCTCCTCTTTACCATTTTTACATCCTACTTAGCTACATTTCTCCATCTGAACTCTATATCTTTATGTGCTCCTTTATCCCCCCCCCCCCTGCGGTATCTATTTCACTTTATAATAGCCTTGAAAAGATTGCTTTCATTGTGTATTTTTGACAGTTTGCACACAGTTGACTGCTTTTATTGGCCTGTCACAGCAAGCGCTGCATATAAGCACCTAGTGTATATTTTATGCATATAGTGTGTATTTGCTGACAGACTCAGGTTTCCAGTCTTTATATCCACAGTGATGTCAGTCAGTCATATTTCAGCATTAAGGGTGAGGTAAAACAGACAGGGTGTAGCAGCATGGTGGAAGAACTTTGACCAATCATATTTTATGGTTTTACTATATATTTATTAGTGTTGATTAATCCACAGTTGTATGCTTTGAAGAAATTCACACATTAAAAGCTCATTTGATTGCATGTTATGTGTTTCAAAACGCTAACTATGCAACATGCAGTGGTGCATTTTAAAAACATGGTAATTCTTAATCTTAATGCAGTCAAAGGAGTAAATGAGAGCTGATCCCTTCTTCACCGTGCTGCCCCCTGGTGGTTGTTTTGGTAACATACACTGTGTGCAGGTCGCTGTGCTGCGGTTGTGTAACATTGGATTCATACTCGGTGATGCAGCTCTTTGTCTCACTTTTAGTACTTCTTTGTTTCTTGAACATACATTCTTACCATCATAAACTGAATATGTACCACAAAAATGACGCATTAGTATTTGATGTTAATATTTACGCACATTTAATGAGCAGATATACAGTATTTTCCGCACTATAAGGCGCATCTAAAAGCCTTTAATTTTCTCAAAAACCGAGAGTGCACCTTATAATCCAGTGGGCCTTATTTGAAGAAAAAAAAGTTTTGAAAAAGGTAATTCATTAATGGTAACCTTCTAATCCAGTGTGCCTTTTATATGAAAAAAGCTTAAAATAGGCCATTCATTGGAGGTGTGCCTTATAGAGTGGAAAATACTGCACATATTCATGTAATATGGGTTTGTTTTATATCTGGGGCGGAAAGTCAATTGCAGCGACCCCTCAAACCCACAAATGGCCCACCTGCAAATGATGCAAACCGTGTTGCTTCCCCACTGCAGCTCCCATCAACCTAGCAGAGATTGATTTACTTCAAATAGTTGATCCTCAGTAAATGCATGATTTATTTTCCGATGATTCTGTAGCTGTGGTCCCAAAATTTCTATCATATTTCAAAGTAGAGAACTATTCTGTACGATGAAATATAGGTCAATGATTTGTCACTCACAGTCCTCATTAACACAGATGCATCTAGATAAAAGTTCTCTCTTGTCTTTCTTTTGGTGAATGCAAACACAGCTGATATTCTGCATATATTAAACAGACAAGTGCTTCCCTCACAGTTTCCTCTTTTCATTGCCGCCTTCATGTTCCTCTGTGAGGTGGTGCTGGGAGCATCATCCTCATTTTTGTTTTGCATATCAAAAGCTTGTATACAGACTCAGCCTTCTGATTTAGTCTGTGAATAACTTAGTCCCAGATGATTCAGTCAGGCCTTAGGTGGCAATGATGCATCATATTTATATGACAGCTTTTTAAAATGAAAGTTAACACACGTGGAGTTTTGTCGTCATGTCTTGAAAATGTATTTTCTCCCTCTAATTCTCCCCAGCATTACACCAAAGATGCGGATGGCCTCTGCACCAGGCTGATTAAACCCAAGTTGATGGAGGGAACGGTGGCAGCACAAGACGAGTTCTCCAGGAGTAAGGGGCACACTGAGCTCACTGATCTGCTCCACAGGGACACAGGCTCTTAATTGTGCTTGTGTTTATTTAAAGTCACAGTCGAGGCCTTCCTCTCCTACAGGAATCCTCTATCATCCTCTTCATAATAGCATTAGTCATTAGCTGGGCTTCACCAATTCTCAAGGTCATTCTGCTCCTCCATCCTGTTGATGCACCCGACTCAGAAAACTGTGAAAAACGAATTCAACACCTTTTCTTTCATATGATTGATTCATCTTTCAGACACTGATCAGAAGATAGAAATTAAACTCACTAGTTTTTTTTAAAGCATTTTTGAATACATAAGTCCATACATCATCATACTAATAATACTAATGGTACCTACGGCAGATTGTCTTTGTATTAAACAAGGATGATCACCATGACTCTACAGTCTGCTTAGTGTTATCTGTACTCTCTTGGCAGGTGGTTGGGCCTTGAACAGAAAGGAACTGAAACTCCTGCAGACCATTGGCAAAGGAGAGTTTGGAGGTGAGGAATTGATTTTGCGTCATCACTGCGTTATTTAATTTTGTATAAGTGGAGACAAAAGTTGCTGAATATTGTACTAGAACTTGTCCATGACTGTGTTCTTGACAGATGTGATGGTAGGCGACTACAGAGGGACCAAAGTTGCGGTCAAGTGTATCAAAAACGACGCCACGGCGCAGGCTTTCATTGCTGAGGCTTCTGTCATGACGTGAGATACTCAGACTGTTTTTCTCTTTCCTTCGCTCTACATTTACAACATTGTCTGCTTTTGTTCTGACACACTGTTCTCTTTCAAAATGTTCTGTCAGGTCTTTTCTCAAATGAAAAACAGAGCAGACACCATTCACTTGACTTGTTCTGCTTCTTTCGTGTTTTTGTACAGACAACTGAGGCACAACAACCTGGTGCAGTTGCTAGGGGTAATTGTCGAGGAGAGGGGCAGCCTCTATATCGTCACGGAGTACATGGCTAAGGTAGGCACATAACTGGTCATGCATATAACTGCACACAATGTAATAACCAGCTAGTTAGGTTGCAAGTTGGAGTTTCCCACTGTGTTTTTTTAAGCCAAGCTAATCAGTAGCTGGTGCTAGTCATTTCCCAAAAATGTGGAAAGACTAATTGGACCCTTAAGAATTAAAACCTAGAAATTAAAGCAATAATATTAATATTAAAGATCACCAGTAAGAGGTAAATACTTTCACCTCCTTGCTGTCCTGTTTGTAGCCACCTTAGTAGACTGTCCTGCAGCCCTCAATGTTGAAAAACATAATTGATGTGTATAGACGTCATTGGCAGCCAGTGAGTTAAATACACTCTGTGTTTAGGTGTTTAAATGATCTGTACTCTTTACAGGGAAGCCTCGTGGACTACCTGCGCTCTCGAGGACGGACTGTGCTAGGCGGAGATTGCTTACTCAAGTTTTCCCTGTGAGTCATCTTCATCTCTTTCAAATAATAATTGCATTTGTGGAAAAAGACAAATATTTCGATTCACAAACGTCTTTAGATAATCTTGCCGTTCTTAAACTGCCCAAATTTCATCACTGAGTCATCACTCATCATCTCCCCTGTCTCGTTGTCACCCAGTGATGTGTGTGAAGCCATGGAATACCTGGAGGCCAACAACTTTGTCCACAGAGACCTGGCAGCTCGCAACGTGCTGGTGTCTGATGACAACATCGCCAAGGTCAGCGACTTCGGCCTCACCAAAGAGGCCTCCTCCATACAGGACACTGCCAAACTGCCCGTCAAATGGACCTCCCCTGAAGCACTAAGGGAGAAGGTGAGGAAAGATCATGTGAATGAATGGGTAGCACCTCTTTCGCTCAGTGAGTGCTAACATGCCGAGCATTCAAGTAGGTGTGTTGAGTGTTAATCTTGTAGAAAGGCAAACTGGTACCACAGGTCAAAGAGCAAATTCCTAATACAAAAGTCTGTTTTGTGAATGGACTGACTGACTGACTGAGTGATGGATGGACTCGTCACTGGCAGCTACATCTTATTTACATCTTAGTTGCTAGACAGCTGCATTGTTCTTTGTTATCTCACAGCAATATGTTTTTTGTGAGCCTTACAATTTCAAAACCCTGGATCACCAAATACTCAAAACAGGTTAGACTGATGTATGGAAGGTCTGGTATTTTCTTTTATATAACTCTTGTAAGAATTATTTAGTGTAAGGATAACTCAGAAGTACAAATCTTTGGATTGCCCCTATTCCATAATCAGGAAGAATATAGATTCTGGATTCGTATCACCACCAAAATCAAATGTAATATAATTTTGGGTCATAGCATACCTCAAAGAACTTTTTCTGACATCACCTTTTTGGTTCCATGCTTTTATCTGTAAATTACTACACCCACCATTTCTATAAGGAACAACTATCAGAATTATGGTTAAATCCAAATCAACTGAGTTACTCTTGATGTAGGTTTTTTTTTTTATTTATCCTCTGTTTTTCATTCATTCTTTGCTATTCTTCTTTTTGCGTAACAGAGGTTTTCCACCAAGTCTGACGTCTGGAGTTACGGAATCCTCCTTTGGGAGATCTACTCCTTTGGCCGTGTGCCTTACCCCAGAATTGTAAGTGCCTGAGCAGCAGATCTCAGCGGCTCACCGGGGTCTACTTTGCGCCAGCAGATGGCAGACTTACGTTTCTGGGCTTTGTGCTTACTTATGTTTTTATTAGTGTGCTGGATTAGTGAAATGGTTTGACCTCAGAATAATTAGATTTGTGCCAGTAAACTACTGGAGCAGATGATAAAAATGTCATGCAAATATGTAGAATAAATTCTGAATTTAATTACTTTGGCATGCTTGACCACTTGCGACATATTTGTTATTTGTAAGAATGATCTTTGCCTTGAATATTGTGGTGCACGTGCGTCATCAGACAAAATGTTAGCCAATGACGTTGTGTCTGCATCTCTCAGCCGTTGAAAGAGGTGGTGCCCCGGGTGGAGAAGGGATACAAGATGGATGCCCCAGACGGCTGCCCGGCGGTGGTCTACGACCTGATGAAGCAGTGCTGGACTCTGGACTCGGTGATCCGGCCCTCCTTCCGCATGCTGAGGGAGAAACTGCAGCATATCAGAGCCAAAGAGCTCTACCTGTGAAGAGGAGGCCTGGGGTGTGGGGGGTTAAAGGGGGGAGGAGGGGGTGCGAGATGCAGCCCAGAACAGCTGCAAAGTGGTAGGAGGAAGAGAAGCAGGCCACAGCACCTTCTTTCTACCTGTCTACCCTGTTGTCCTGTGGGACTGCCACACCACGCCCCCCTCCCCTGACCTCAGACGTCCAAGCAGCCGCCCTCTGCTTCCAAACGAGGACTGTTTTCCTGTTTGTGTTGTATAGCTTTTTCCAGACAGTTTCCTCTTCTCTCGATGGACCGCTGTTCTTTCCTCCTTCTGAACCTGCTGCTGCTCACCTGCTCTCTCTGTCTGTTTTCTCTCAGTCCAAGTTTCCCTTACTCTTCCACATTAAACATCCCTGATCGTTGTTATTTTCCCTCTCCTCTTCCTCCTCCTCCTCTCCTGAACATGGCATTAACTGGAGGGGAGGCTGGCCTTTTCCCTCCATGTTTGTCAGGTGCTTTTTCTTCTTCCCGCCATCTGCCCATTATTCCTGATGTTTTCTGCATCACCATGTGGCTCTGCATGAATTCAGCTCAACTGTCATTCCATCCTTTTTTATTATTTCTCCCTTCCGTTGGCCTGGTGTTAGGTGTGGGCCTTCGCTCTGTGCCAAAGTGCCTCCAGTCTACAGAGCTCCAGACGTCCCTCCAGCACTGCTTTCAACTGGACTGTTGTGGTTTGATTTTACTTTTTTTAAATAAATCTTTTTTATGCTTTTTTTGTTTTTTCAGGGAGGTTATCAAACCATTTTAAGTGCTGTCTCCCCCACCTCTACCATCACTCCATCAGTCTAGGGTATTTTTATTTTTTTTTGTCTAGGAAGAGAGCGTGAACAGGAACAGAGAGACAGTTAGGGGACCAGTATTGTGTTTGTGTGCAGCCATAGGAGTGGTGTTGTGTGTAGAGAAGGGGGAGAAGCAGGTCGCAGACATGGTTGATTCATCATACGTGGGCTTGTTTTTATATCAAAATATATTTAAAGGATTAAAAAAAAAAAGAATAAGGAGAAAAACTGACGGGTTGAAAATAAACAAGAACATTGAGCAGCCGGAGTCTCTTAGAAATGTTAAGTGTCTCTGTGAACGCTGGGGTTGGGGTTGGTGCATGCTGTGTGTGAGAGGCCTTGGGTTTAACTGTCAGTGCTTTCAGTGTTCATTGTTTTATTATGCTATCATGATAATGAATAAATCATTCCATCTGAAGAGTATGGGATCACCTGCATCATTATGTCAGAGTGTCTATTAATGTGTCCGGCTCAGGTTAGTGCTCATGTGTTTCCCTTTGGCGCCAGATGTCTGAAAGCATTTTGGAGTTTAACAAATCTCCATATGGAGTCGATAGTTTAAATATCCACCAGCAGTTGGACAATAAATATTTCCTGATGTGTTACAGTCTAATCACACCACTGAGGGATTTCACTGCGGCCTTTCAACAAATGTTGAGATATCTGGCATCGTCTGAATGTCTGGCCACAGAAACATTGGTTGGCAGTGACTGAGGATGGAGCCTCTGGTTTCATAATGGAGGCTAAGCAAGCAGCTTGAGCCACAACATGCTTTGTGGGAGGTTTGCAAAATATATATCGTTTCAGCATTGCAACATGCACATGTGTAACCGTCACATTACAGGAAGTCCATTATCAAGCCTTAAGTAATAAAATCAAAACACAAAAACTGCAATTCTTTGCTTTTGTACAGAAAGGAAACCAGAGGTTCTTATATGTTGTGAAGAATCTACAAGAGTCTGAAATATATTTTCCATGTCCTTTTTATCAGACATGACTGATGCATCATTTAAAAGTGTTAAATCCAGAGCAACATGGTTGCAGAGTCATTCATTCTTTCTATGTGGAGCTGTTCAAGTCATCTGGTAAAAAATGCTGGATTTTGTTGTTACACAATACAGTTCATATATAACTAATCACTGATAGCCAGCTATCAGTGATTAGTCTGTAAACAATCAGTGGAAAGAATTTGAGTCAAAGTGATCTGATCAAAGTGTACTCAGCTCCATGTCTCCTCACAGATGCACATCTATAAATAACCCTCCTGAGACTCCTTTTGGTAGCGTAGATGCTTTGAACAGGTGGTGAAGCGTCAGCGGAGCCTCGTAGGTGTGAGGAGCGTTGTTGTTCCGTCAGCTGAGCATTTCCCATCAGCAAACAAGAAGCTAGGATCAGTATTTTTCTCTGCTCCTTGAAGCTAGCCCCCTGGGACGACAGCAAAAATCTTGTTTGTCTTCTATTTTTGCTTCCAAGTCTTATTGTTGCGCCCTTGACCGAAGCCTGCTTCTACCGAATCTGCAGCAGACCGTTGTTTGTGGAATGATTTAATGTGATTCCAATGAATTTTGATGACGCTCCAGAGCGGTAACAGTGGGCGTGTTACGTAAGCCAGGTCATTTGTGCTCATGCACGAGACTGCTGCTGTCAGGCCCTATAATACTGCTTCCAATTTACCACCCTGCAACAACTGAAAAAGACGGCCCACTGTTGCGGTCCCCCACCCCCACTTGGAATTACGTGCTCAGCTCAGAAAGTACAGCTCATTAGCTTTGGAGAAACATTTTGGATGTCGCTTAACTGTTAAAACACACCACCAGGAGCTATCATTACAATCTGAGCTCTCAAGGGAGAAATGCAGAGAATTTGTCTGATTAAAATAACTTTTGAGAGCGATGGTGTCAATCAAAAATATCAGGAGATTGGGAGATGTGTGCAGTCAAGTGGAGAGGTCAACGTTCAGAGGCAGCTGCGTCCTTTAACGACATTCAGCATCTCATACAAAGATGTTGTGTCAAAGCTGAAGAGCCCCAGCATCGGTTTCCACATTGACACATACTGTCCCTAATTTTAACAATCCTACAGAAAAACAGCTGTGTGTGTGCGTGTGCGTCTGTGTGTGTAAAGCCCAGCTTGAGGTATCTGTGAGAAAGCTTGTGATGGCAGGAGGGAAAATTAATGCACAGCGCTCATGTCTGGAGTTCTTGGTCTTTCCGTCACACTTAAGTAATCCTGACAGCCACACAGCTCCGCATTCTTAGAAGGAGGGTTGATGTGTTAATCAGCTTTTAATAAGTTATGAATCTGTGCTACTGACTGCAGTCAGGCACATTCAACGGCAGCAAATTAGCTCCTGAATAAATGTGATTACACCAACAGGTTTCTAGTGGGTGATCGTGATGTTTTTTAGAGTAGCCATGTGCATTGTTGTCCTGCATGTCAAGCAGGAGCCGATAAATTTACATGTGACAGAATGAGGGTGTTTTTATCCCCTTTTTTTTCCAATTGTTTTACAACTTGTCAGCCCTGGCTTCATGCACAGTTGCTGGGTTACGTGTCAGAAGACAGTTGAAGCCACATGATTCATCAGGAAGAAACGTGAATCTATGCTGGCCCTTATCCCTCAGCATTAATGGTTATTTACTCTCTGTGTTGGAGCGTAAATAGTTCCTGCAGAACAACCCAGCTGTAGAGTTTCAAACTGGGAACTCAGTTTTATGGGAGCAACTAGAAGACGGGCAAATTGATCAGCAGAAGAGATAATTACAATGCTTTCACAGGTTTTCACACAAACATATCAATATATCACTGCATGTTTTCACACTAACTGTGCATGTTAATGGATCAAACATTTTTATTTCTTTTTAGTGGCCACAGTCCATATCCTAATAATGATTATTGGAAATAATTTTTTGGAACCTGAACCAAGCAATCCAAATTAAGTTTTACACTAAATGTTAAATTTGAGAAGTGGAAAATGAAGCTCACTAAATAACATTTAGTTTGTTTGATCCAAAAATGTACGGATGAATTGAGTGAATCTAGTTTTATAGCTTGAGTAAAGCTGAGGTTAAAGACTGAAAATCCATATTTGTAGCTACTTTAAATACGACTAGGATTTAAAGATAGATAGATTCAGATAGGTTCAGATAGATAGATGATAGACATATATATACTTGATGGATCCCAGAGGAAATTCAGTACCGTATATCATCTGCTCACAATAAATTCTGTATATACACATAACAGTGGCATTGTCACAGAACTCATCCTGTGAAGACAGGTCAGAGATCCAGGAGTTTGTTGGCTCAGGATTCAAACTGAAGGATGTGATTTTGTTGCTCCGGCCCCGTGAGTGTTAAAGCTCCCCATTTCCAGCCCATCTGGGTGACAAGGAGCCGCCAGCTGAGCTGACAGCTGATCAAGGAAATGGTATTGACATTATCAGGCCGTCTTGAGGCGTGGCCCTATCGAATGTGAACACGGGCTCAATGACAAAGATCTTTTCACACACACTCATCATTTTGTTGTGTCATGTGCCTTCTGTCTTGGATTGCCATTTTGCTGAACAGCCTAAATATATGCTGTTTCCTGTTGCAATTAGCTTCTATTTAGGAAACACTGCACAGGAAGGAACGTTCGCCTTTCAGACAGGGGCGTCTCTTTTTTTGTCCTTGTGTGTGGCTTTGAATTCAGGCCCTTGCATTGTGTCACAGCAGCGTGTTGACGCTGTCAGCCGCCTGAATCACTCCCCTGTCGGCTATATGCAGCATATGGAGTTTATTCTACTGCATGCTCTATTTACTTTGGTGCAGTTTTGGTCGTGTCACGTAAATGTTGACATGTTTTTGAAATTTGATCCTCAGATGCACCAGCAGCTCCCGTGTATTTTTATTGTCTGTCTGCTGGAGGCGGACCTACAAAACAGAGCTGCTCATCAGCACAGTGTCAATTCCTAGCCTTCAAAATAAATGAGAGCATGACCTCAGACGTCATAGAGTGCGAGTGCGTCATCAGAGCACATCCACTGCCAAAAGAAAGAATCAGCTATGAATTACATGTAGACAAAATGAATTCATGGTTTAAGACAGCTTCACAATTTAAATCCTGAGTCTCCAGCCTAGTTTTGATTTGATTTCCTTCCTTGTACAGACAGGAAGAATATTTTATATAAGCATTATTTTAAGATGGACTTAAAAAAATTCTCTTTGACATGTCAATTAGTGCGATGCTTTCCTTGTGACTCTAAACAGGACCCTACTCATGATGAGGTTGTAGACTGTAACAAGATTAAGGCGTCACAGCCATGATGGTGGCTCTGTGCAGTTGTACAGTTCTTTAAGCTAGATGATCACATCACCGTGATAACTGACTCTCAATGGTAGCACTTGAAAGCTGACATTAAGGCTACATTTACCGTCTCACTTTTTCCACTCCACATGTGATTTATTATCACTAAACCTAAATAGAGCTGATGCTGTTGAAAATGTAATTTGGGTCGTTCCAGAATTGGAGGACATTTGGGCTTCCAAATTCTTGAAAAATAAACCTTCACTTTTATGATTTTCAGATGCATGTTCATCAATAATAGGTGATGAACTATTAAAGGCTTGATTAGGTCACCTTACAGATCAACAATTTTAAATACATGATTTATTTGGTGTTTACAATACTTTATAATAATCACAGTAACAGGCTTACAATCCATACTAATGTTTGCTTTCTCTCAGGAGTAGGAGTTAGCTACATATCTAGCTGATACTGCTGACGAAGAGGACAAACTTACCAATGTGAATAAATGAAGAGAAAAATAATTTTAGAAATATCTTGCATAACAAGGTTGCGTGAAATAGAGTGAGGCATTCAATCAAGGCTAACCATGTTGTAAAAATAAGAAAAATAGAAGAGAGGAACACAATTGCTCCACGCATTCTTTTGGAAAACTGATGATGTCAAGTTCAGCATATCATCTGACTCACTGCTTTCTTCTTCTACCATGCTAAATAGGTTGTGGCGTGTGTGTTGTGGGACACGTGTTCCATGACTAATAATTATTATTTGAAATTATGATTATTAAAAAAATGTTTCCACAGTTACAAGAGAGAGCAATGAAATAAATAATACCCCAAAAAAATCACATTTAAATTTCATTTTGTTTTGTTTGAGATTCAAATAGGTCATTAGGAAAAGGTGGGAGAAGAGAAAAATGGCATTTTAGGGGGTACTCAAGACTAACTTGGTACTTTAAAAACTATTTTCAAGCATTCTTTTGTCTTAGTTTTTCCAGATCAGGATGAGTAAATCTACTCAGAAACTGCATGTATTAGTATTTTGTTTGTGGAGTATTTACAATTTAATGGATGGGACGTAAAATGTCCTCCAATTCTGGAATGACCCATTTATTTTGCCAATGTTTGTTGCTGTGCGGTGGTGTACCAATAAAAAAAAATACACAAATTCTCTAGGGACTTTGTAAATTACTTTCAACACCTTCGAGATTGAGGTTGTTTCTCCAATCTTGATGGTGTTCTGCTAATTACAGCTCAAGAGCCTTCCAGTGTTATTGGGAGCTCATTGCTGGAGAAAGGCACACGGAGAGAGGGTCTGACAGCCTCTGTGGTGGATGACAGCGCAGCAGCATAATGAAGGATTAATGTGGACCAGTATGTGTTTCTTCTATCAGCCTATCATCATTGTTTTCCACTCTGAGTCGCTGATGTCTCACAGACAGAGAGAGACTGGAGATGGAGAATAACAACCACAACAAAAGGCTAGACTCGTCCACTGAGCTGCACGTAATCAGTCGCTGGCGCCTGTGATGTAACGCCAGCCCACCCTCTGAATCTCATCTTTAAAAAACCCAATAGCTGCCCTACAGTGTAGGCTGACATGTTCATTTGACTTTGTGAAATATCAAGGTTCCCCGAATCACAGAGAACATGATTTCTGCACCGCTTGTCAGACTGAATTTGCATTTTGCGCCTGACATTTCACCTCCTCCCACCCCAGGCCCCCGACCTGCTGTTTGCCATTGGGAAGGAACCGCACCAACAAGCATTTCAATAAGAAGATGATGGGCTGTGTGGATCCTGAGGGCCACCATCGTGATAAATCCTATCCTACCTGCGTCATCCTTCTGACTCCCTCAATAACATTATGCAAGGGAAGGAAGGAGAGGAACGTTTCAGCTGACCTGGATTCAGATAAACATCTGAAGAAGATGAATGAATGAATAAATGCACGTTACCAGAGGAACAAATGATAAATGTAATGTGGAAACTAAGAGAGATCTTCTGTATCCCTTATGGGGCATCAAACCATAGCACAAAGTAGGACTAATCTCCAGTGTTGCTTTCAGGTCCAGTCAGTTACAATGAGCGCTACAGCTGGGCATCAGACGTGTGTGTGATTGCATATCCAAGAAAACATTGATTATCTTGTGCTGAGAAGCTTTTAACATCCTGAAGTCCCAAAACTCACAATACTTGACTTAACATTGCAATTCTTGGTTCTTTTTGACGTATCTCCTTGAGACATGTTGTGCTTTGCTCTCCCTGTTTACAGTGAAATCACACGTCCATGTTTACTGAAGGGACAGGATGAAAGGTAACAATAAAGCAGAGAGAGCCAATAGCTGAAGAGTCAAGCAAGAAAACCATGAGAGGTTTCTGGTATCAAGCATTGAACACTTCATACATGACATGTCTGTTTGTTTGCATGTACTGAAATACGAATGCACATAAACATGAAGCAATGTTTATGCACAATATTGTGAATTCCTATTAAATAAGAATCACAATGTGTTTTCAGAAGTGATTGATTTTAGCTAAAATCATTTCACCCCACTCTATCCCATTGTTTAACTAAAAATAGTACAGTCTAACCAAAAGTGTTTTCAATTACGATTATTCTTTTTTTGTTTTTCCACTTCATCTAATATTTTCTATTGATTCTTTGAAACCACATCCGCATGCATTTTACTTTTTTCTGTATAAACGTTGGAATTAATCCATTGCTCCTGAACACAACCAACAAAAACAACAACACGGATTTTGACTGTATTTCATGGTCACATCAACCATAATGCAATCTACCCTCACGGTCAGCATCACTGATGTGATGCCAACCTGTTGCATCACAGGTTGAGGTGTTTTTGGGCTGGACAAACAAGCAGCAGCAGTGTCAAAGTGATCCATAGTTTTCTACATCCAAATTGACCGGGACACTGAATCAGTCTGTTTCCCATTTATTATGTCAGCATCAATAAAATAATGATAAAATATTCTGTAAAATGGAAGTTAGCAAATAAACCAAATCCGTCACCACAAACTTATCAATACTATCTGTTTTGTCTGTTTTGTTTTTTTTATGAGGTACAGATCAACACATGCTGGGTGGGTTGGTAAACAGTAACAGGCTGAAGACTTTAACGATGTCACCTTGCAGGATTTCTGGGTTTTGAAATTCAAATAGATTTTGAGGCTTTTTCAAACCATTTGGAGAAGCTTGTTTGCCAAGTTTGTTGGATCAGCTTGATAGAATCGTCTCCCCTGACAGGTCTGGCAGACGATGTGAGGTTTGATGAAGCTTCGCCGAGTGAGTCAGACCAACACCCAGACACGGAAGATTCATCGTGCTCACCGTCATTCGGCAGTCGGAGTGTGTTTCTGCTTTTTTATAGAATACCAGCAGGCTAAATGGCAGGATGCCTGTGCAGAAAGCAACTTTGTGTACCATTTTATACCAGGGACTAAACTTTACACTACGTCTCATGACAAATAAGAATATGCAGGACCTGTAAGAAACTGCTTACGTTCAGGTATGTCGATATTCACAAGTAGAAGTGGAGGTTTGTGATGAATACAATTACACTGAAGAATTCACAGTGTTCAATCATTTACTGTTCCTATGAACAAACATGCTTGAGGAGATACACACACACTGAAGTGGACACATCAAAAGAGCATCTCCTATCTCAAAAAAGAAAGTTATCAGTCTGTCTTTGGTGGTTTTCACCCTCCTAAATGACCAAGGTTTTGTATCAGCGATATTGCGAGCATCCACGCAGGAGAGACCATAAACCGTTGTGACACATGAGGAACTGCAGCCAACCATAAGTAATGTCAAGGTTCATGAAATGCCTTGGAGACTACAAATAAAACTGTAGAGACAAGAGATTTTCATGTCTGTATATTCACAGCTACACAAAAAAAATAATCAGAGGATTGAATTATTTCACATGATGGAACAAAGTCTTAAAAAATATTTATGTACAATTCATATTGTGTTATATTTCATATAGAAAGAATCATAAAGAAAGAATTAGTAAACCTGGCAACAAGATTGACTGTTCTTTGTAAGGATAAACTTGTGCAGAGCACAACAGCATCGACCCTGTGAGCTCCAGAGGCCGAAGGGACCACACACTGAGATTTATTACTGCAGCCTCCGTGCCACGCTGCAGGAGTAAAGCACAGACCGCCTGAGCTTTGCTCCTACAGCCTGGCACGGAGTGCAGGAGACGCAGATGAGGACTGAAAGCCTGCACAGGGCTGTTAGCCAGACCCTCCAAGAAACACAGGAGCTAATGAAAGCAGCCATAAGTTGGTGTGTGGCTCAACAGCTGCAGCTCCACACCACAGGCTGCCTCGAAAAAAAGCTGCTCTGAAAAGGAAAAGATACAATAACTGAACAGGGATCTGTCTTTCATTCCACGCAGGCTGGAAAATGTCTCCAAATACTGCTTTCTGCGTTCTCTGTGTGTGACGTAACAACCTCTGTACCGTGGTCAGGAATGACCCCAGGCTGCTCCAAGCACAACATTCACATTAATTAAGTCGATGCATTCTGGCAACTCACATTCAAAAAGACACATAGCCGCAGCAAAGCAAGCTGTTAGCTAGCACACATGCTCTTCATGTGTGCCAAACAGAGGGCAATATACTGTACAGTAGCTTTATTTAAGGAGTATCTGAAAGCTTGTGTTCATACAGACTCTGCTGCTGCTTTGCTCTGCCATGCTAACATGAACTATACTCAGGGCAGTGCTTGACCCTTTCGCTTTGTCCTTTTGTGTTCTCAATTTAATGGATCACTGCTTTGGTGGCCTATAATGGCTGATGCATCTTCATAGAGGCTGCTTTGTATGGAAGCTGTGATAATGCCATCATATAAAGGCAGCTATTTAAAATTATGATTATCGAGGCATGCTACCACCACAGCCCTTTATGTGTGTTGCAGATATTGGATAAATGTATGGTTAAGTTTAATCTGATTACTTAAACAAGTTATTTTAAAAAACACCACTGTGTTTATTTGTAAAGTTGCTTCAGTGATATATGGAAAACTGAAAATATCTGTCATTTATTGTTGTTTTTGCTAACGATTTTCTCAGTTTAATCACTGAAAAAGGCAACAATAGAAAGCATCACAAATTTCTCAGGTTATCCAAATGGAGTTAACAATATTTTACATAATCAGTCATTTGAATTCAAAAACTAGCCACTGTGGCATAACAAGTGATGACCAGGAAGAGACTGCTTTGTCACCGGGAATAGTCTGGAGAAGACTCGAAAGACAGTTGGTAGCTTTGGAAGACAGCACTCAGGCGGGGAGGGTTGGCAGCCCAAACCGCTTCCTTCGTAAGAAGGAATCCCATTATCAAATTACAGATCAAGCTATGGAAGAAACCCCCCAGGGTATTCCCAATCAAGAATCCACCAGCCATCAATCAGAGCCTTCATAGATGACCTGACAGTCACCACGGAGTCTGTGACTGGAAGCAGATGGATCCTGCCAGGGACAGAGAAGCTGATCCAGCTGGCTCGTATGAGCTTCAAACCAGACAAATCTAGATCACTAGTGGTGAAGAGGGGTAAGGTCACAAACAAGTTCCTATTCAACATCGAAGGTCAACAAATACCAACCATCTCTGAGAAGTCATTGAAGAGCTTGGGCAAGGTGTTGTTGCCCTTTATGGCAACAACGCAAAGCTTGGGTTGCAACTGAAGTCTGTAGGAGAAGAGCTTAAGGTCACATGGACGCAAGAGGTGCTGATGTACAGAGACTCAAAAGACCCGAAGGTGCCCACTGTGCTCAGCTAGGGAAACATTGAGACACGTACTGAGCTCTTGCCGAAAAGCTCTTGGCAAAGACTGATACACCTTGTGCGATAATCCGGTGCTGAAACCGATTGCAAAAGGTATCAGCAAGGGGATCAGCGGCTGCAGCTGAGCACACACTACCACCAGGGCAATTACTTTTGTCAAGGCAGGAGCACCTTAGGGCAGGTCACAAGAAGGGGACAGCAGGGATCTTGGCAACATAGCAGGATTGACAGCTTACAGTGGATTTGGAGAAGCAGTTGAGATTCCCACAGCACATTGTCAGCACCACCCTGATCCCAGATATATTTCTCATCTCAAACAGCACCAAGACCATCATCATCATGGAACCGACGGTGTCATGGGAGTACTGCTTGGGGGAGGCTCGTGAAATGAAGAGGACCAAATATGAACAGCTGGTCATCAGTTGTCGGCAGCAGGGCAGGAAGGCAAGGTGAATGCCCATTGAGGTAGGCTCACTCCACAAAGCTTTCAGTGCACTGGGCATCACAGGAACACCAAGGAGTAGAGCCATCAAAAACATCACTAAAGCAGCTGAGAAAGCCTCGAGGTGGCTCTGGATCTGGAGAGAAGGCCCATGGGGACAAGCGAATGCCATTTGAACACACACCACGGTTTGATCAACAGTGGTGGAGTCGTGTGGAAGAGAGTGTCTTCTTCTTCTTCTTTTCCTTTCAGCTTTTCCCTTCAGGGGTCGCCACAGCAAATCAATTGCCTCCATCTAACCCTGTCTTTTGCATCCTCTTCTCTCACACCAACTACCTTCATGTCCTCTTTCACTACATCCATAAACCTCCTCTTTGGTCTTCCCCAAGGCCTCCTGCCTGGTAGTTCAAAACTCAGCATCCTTCTACCAATATATTCACTATCTCTCCTCTGGACATGTCCAAACCATCTCAGTCTGGCCTCTCTGACTTTATCTCCAAAATCTCTAACATGTGCTGTCCCTCTGATGTACTCATTCCTGATCCTATCCTTCCTGGTCACTCCCAAAGAGAACCTCAGCATCTTCATCTCTGCTACCTCCAGCTCTGTCTCCTGTCTTTTCCTCAGTGACACTGTAGACCAAACAACATCGCTGGTCTCACCACAGTTTTCACCACAATTTTTTTTACACTTTTCCTTTCATTTTAGCTGAAACTCTTCTATCACACATCACACCTGACACTTTTGTCCACCCATTCCATCCTGCCTGTACACGCTTCTTCACCTCTTTTCCACACTCTCCGTTGCTCTGGACCATTGACCCTAAGTACTTAAAATCCCCCACCTTCTTGATCTCTTCTCCCTGTGACCTCACTCTTCCACTTGGGTCCTTCTCATTCACACAAGTGTACTCTGTCTTACTGCGGCTAACCTTCATTCTTCTCCTTTCCAGGACAAACCTCCACCTCTCTAGCTTCTCCTCCACCTCTTCCCTGCTCTCACTGCAGATCACAATGTCATCTGCAAACACCATAGTCCATGGAGATTCCTGTCTAACCTCGTCTGTCAGCCTGTCCATCACCATAGCGAACAAGAAGGGGCTTGGAGCTGATCCCTGATGCAGTCCCACCTCCACCTTGAACTCCTCTGTCACACCTACAGCACACCTCACCACTGTCTGACAGTCCTCATACATGTCCTGCACCGCTCTAACATACTTCTCTGCCACTCCAGACTTCCTCATACAATACCACAGTTCCTCTCTGGGCACCCTGTCGTAAGCTTTCTCCAAATCTACAAAAACACAATGCAGCTCCGTTTGGCCTTCTCTGTTGATAGGATGTTCCCTATCAACATCCTCAAAGCAAATACTGCATCTGTAGTACTCTTTTTTGGCATGAAACCATACTGCTGCTCACAAATGCTCACTTCTGCCCTTACTCTAGCTTCCACTACTCTTTCCCATAACTTCATTGTATGGCTCATCAGCTTTATTCCTCTATAGTTGCCACAACTCTGCACATCTCCCTTGTTCTTAAAAATGGGCACCAGCACACTTCTCCTCCATTCCTCAGGCATCTTCTCACTATCTAAGATCCTGTTGAACAACCCTGTCAGAAACTCTACTGCCACCTCTCCTAGACACTTCCAAACCTCTACAGGTATATCATCAGGACCGACTGCCTTTCCGCTCTTTATCCTCTTCAATGCCCTCCTCACTTCATCCTGACTAATCTTTGCTACTTTCTGGTCCACAGCAGTCACCTCTTCTAGTCTTTGTTCTCTCTCATTTTCCACGTTCATGAACTCTTCAAAGTACTCTTTCCATCTTCCCATCACACTACTGGCACCTGTCAATAGACTTCCATCCCTATCCTTAATCACCCTAACCTGCTGCACGTCCTTCCCATCTCTGTCTCTCTGTCTTGCCAACCTGTATAGATCAGTCTCTCCCTCCTTACTGTCCAACCTACCATACAAGTCATCATAAGCCCCATGTTTGTCCTTTGCTACCTCTACCTTCACCTTCATCTCCCTGTACTCCTGTCTACTCTCCTCAGTCCTCTCAGTGTCCCACTTCTTCTTAGCTAACCTCTTTCTCTGTATACACTCCTGTACCTCCTCATTCCACCACCAAGTCTCCTTATCTACTTTCCTTCCAGATGACACACCAAGTACTCTCCTACCTGTCTCCCTGATCACATTAGCCGTAGTTGTCCAGTCATCTGGAAGTACCTCCTGACCACCCAGAGCCTGTCTTAACTCCTTCCTAAAAGTCATGCAACACTCTTCACTTTTCAGCTTCCACCATTTTGTCTTCGGCTCTGCCTTTGCCCTCTTCATCTTCCTCACCACCAGAGTCATCCTACACACCACCATCCTATGCTGTTTGGCTACACTCTTGCCTACCACTACTTTGCAGTCACTGATCTCCTTCAGATTACACCGTCTACACAAGATGTAGTCTACCTGTGTGCTCCTATCACCACTCTTATAGGTCACCCTATATTCTTGCCTCTTCTGGAAGAAAGTATTCACTATAGCCATTTCCATCCTTTTTGCAAAGTCAACTACCATCTGTTCTTCTGCATTCCTCTCCTGGATACCAAACCTGCCCATCACCTCCTCATCACCTCTGTTTCCTGCACCAACATGTCCATTGAAGTCTGCTCCAATGACAACTCTCTCACTTCTAGGTATGCTCTGCATCACTTCATCAAAGTCCAGCCAGAATTTCTCCTTCTCCTCCAGCTCACATCCTACCTGTGGAGCATACCCACTAACAATGTTGAACATCACACCTTCGATTTCTAGTTTCAGACTCCACTATCTGACTCTCTTTTTACCTCCAGGACATTCCTAACAAACTCCTTCAAGATAACTCCTACTCCATTTCTCTTCCTATCTACACCATGATAGAACAACTTGAACCCTGCTCCTAAACTTCTAGCCTTGCTACCTTTCCACCTGGTCTCCTGGACACACAGTATGTCTACCTTCCTTCTCTGCATCATGTCAACCAACTCTACCTTTTCCTGTCATAGTTCCAACATTCAACGTCCCTACTCTCAGTCCTATACTCTTGGCATTCCTCTTCTCTCTCTTCCTACGATCACACTTTCCTCCTCTCTTTCTTCTTGTATTTTTCTGTACAATCACATTAAATACTTGATTTCTACCAAGGCAGCATTGCTGAGCTCTTCTCACTTGCTCATGTGTGTTCATTTTGCTACATTTTTCAGCACATTTAAAGAGGTTTTCTACTCTATTCAAATTCTAGTGCACAGACTATGTAAAATTCATCTATTTATTCATCTTCTTAACTACTGTTTCCACTTCCAAGGTTGCTGGAGCCTATACTAGCTGATTTACAGGAGAAAGGCAGGGTACACTCTGGGTGCAACGCTGGTGCACCGCGGAGCCACATGAAAGACAAACAACCACTCACACACGCACTCTCACCTATACAGACAATTTAGAAACATCCACTTCATGTGAAGTGCATGAATGAGGTGGATGGAAGCCGGAGAACCCGGAGAGAACCCACGCAGACATGAGGAGGACATACAAACTCCACACAGAAAGGACTTGAACCCGGAACCGTCTTGCTGCGAGGCGACACCACTACCCATGCACCACCATGCCACCCTTATGTAAAATTGCTAAACAAAAGTACATTACCTGATGAGACAGTCCACCAATAACACCATACCTTTCTAAAAAGCCAGAAGAAACCTCTAATGTCATGTGAGGTGTGTCAGAAGTACACCTGCTGACATCTGTGAGCTGAACTGAAACGTTAGCACTGACTAAAGACTGATTGCCTCCTTACAGCTGTAGCATTCTCCCCCATCTCTCCAGGTTCTGCCTCCCCTCCTCTTCATTCAATGTTAGGAGTGTTCCGCAGATGCAGCCACTTTCCTAATCAGGGTATGGACTTGAAAACAACTGAACGCTTCAATCGTTGTTTCTTCAGCTCGGCTTCAGTGATTGCGTTGTGAGTAGTGAGCTCTCATGATTGAGTGCATTTTTTTCATGACGAAGAAAGGTCGATACCTTTGCTTTGAGTCAGCTTGACAGATTTAGCTTTGTCTTCAGTTTCTTCTGAGTTTGATTTGTTTCTCCTCTGTTAAACTACTGACACTTGGTGTCTCCACACCTCCCTCCCCTTGTTCTGCTTTAGGATTCACCGATAAGAAGGAAGTGATGATTAACGTCGCCATAAAACCCACCGCCTGTCGCTCTCATGCTGTCCTCTTCAATCTCTCCCAAGCACATTCTGTTATGCCAACTCTGATAAAGAAGGTGATGAGGAAAAACAAGACATGGTTTGTCTACTTCCTACTGGATCCAATTTGCCTCTTCTTTCTCCGAATGGAGGAAGACCAACATATCAGTACTTAACAGTGACATTTTAGTTCAGTGAGTCAAGAGCCAGAAGTTCAATCCTGCCCAGTGGTGGCTTTAATGTAAACTATTCTACTATCATGTTTCACTGAGACACTGAGATGTGGAAATCTGAATGGGATCAAATCATACAGACAAATTTCCAGCAGAGTGCCTTCACTGGCATTCGATTTGCATTAATGATGTGTTTAGCCTGGTTAGAGCTAAAGTTTGTCTGAGACTGCTTCAAAGGCTCGCCTTCTTCCTCAGTCAGGTTGATTACTCATCAGCCTCCACACACAGACGTGGGCAGCGACATTGTGCATGACTCACGTGGCTATTTTAACTCTGCATTGGCTCAAAGAAATTATTAGTCAGGGCCACAGTGAAAACTTGGCGGTATATATGAGATGTTTGTGGCACACAAAAGGCTCGTGAATGACCCTTGGAGAAATTTAAATATTGCCAGTGTTCATAATGAATCAGTCTGTGTAATCATCTAAACTCACACAATTCTACGGTGCCACTTATTGATCTTTGTCAATTTTATCAAGGAAACCACATATTTACCCTCATACATGTCCAGCCACCCCTAGTTCGAACCAGCTAATAAATTTTACAATATTTGTTAACCAATTAACATCACAGTCACACTCAGGAGTTTCAGCCTCACACCTCAGGGACAAAAGAGAACAGATGGAGGTTTAGAAATGTTGTGATTTACAGCAAATCATCAGCCACCAGTCAAAAAATGTCTTCAGAGGCTTCAGTGGCATCTCTATCTCTGCCTCCATCTTTATCCTGCGTCATCCTGTCATAACACCAGATACCCATCTAGAAATATTAATTCCAAACAAACTTAGGGAGGTGAAAGGAGACAGATCAACAGTTCAGTTTTATGTTTGAGGAGGAATTACTTTAGGAGAAGAATGGCAAGTCTAGAGGAAAAGGATGAACCACCATCATTTCAGTACGCAGTTATGTGAATTGTATGATTTTCATACTGATCTTGGCTTGAAATTAATCATTAAGATATGCAGTATTTGGTTGTTTCACAGATTTCTTGTCCTTTCTGTGCCGTCTTGAATCCATCTGGTAAACTGTACAGATAACAGACCAGGACAGATGTCAGATATCCGCTGCTGTGAGCCCATAACAGCGAATGAAAAGTTAGGAGAGGGAACTGGGGTAATGACTGTGAATGGATGCGTATAAATGGGAACACAAAAGAGCAGATGTATGGAAATTCAACAGCAATGCATGGGCAAGACAAAAATACTGAACAAAGAGGAAACGATTGCGAGGCTCCCACCAATAATTATCTATTTTCCAAGACTCAAAAATATTTTTGGAAACCTTAAACCATACACACAGCAATACAGTACTCCATTACAGGAAAATGTGCTGCAAATATTATCAAGACAAAATACTTAAAGTAAAAAATGTCTCAGGGTATCAAATGTGTGGCTCTATGACAGTGTTATATTATCAATCCAGGATTTTAAATACCGTAACAATACCTCGGTGTTGGGCATGTGGACAAGGATGACAACGCTAAACTTCTTTGGTCAGCTTTAATGAACACGTCCACATTTTTACCATTAGCAACTCCGAACAGACAAACCCCCGCTCAGCACTCACCTTTCACACTCACACGCCCCCCTCCCAAGTCTCGCAAACATGCCAAACCACATACAACCGAACAGACACACACAACAGAACACGGGATATACAACATCACTATTGGTACGGTTCAGGTGTTTGGAGTATTTCATACGCAGAACAGATATGGGTAGGTTTGTGCACTGGTTTGAAGGCCAGGGGTCGGTCCCACCACAGAGACTAGATGAGACTGAGATGATTATGATTAATGGGAGAAAAAGGCAGAAAAGGTATTGAAATGAAGATGTGTGCGTGTGTGTGTATGTGTGTGTGTGGGAGGGGAGTCAGTGGTGAATGTAGCCATATATGGACACACAAATCCTAGCAGGGGAACCACCCAGATATTATTAAGGCTTTCTTCCTGCTGTTTCTTTTTTGTTGTTGTTGTTGTTTTTGACACACTTTCATTCATGCTACGTTAACTTCCCCACACTATTTTGTCCTGTTCTGATGTTTACGACTGCTGTTTTTTTTCTGAGACATGTGACATGTAACTGACAGGTTGCATGTTTTGAAGGGACAAGCCGTGACAGACACTCCCCTGACTGGAGGGAATGTCCATGCAGCCTATATGAAACCGTCTAGGTCACACGGCGAGGAAGCCATTGCCTGGGTAGAGTCCATGACATTCAGGGATGCTAACCTCTTCAGGCAGCCTGTCACATAAATCCTACATCCTCTCCAGCCCCTGGAAATCTAATGGCTCCAGCATTCAACCCTGACTTCTCACATGTCAATGGCCTACTTTGGGAGCTCATCTTACCTTCACCTTCAGCTGTGATGTGCGCAGATATGCTTCAATTGAGCCTGAGTTAATTTAATTTGGTGTGCAGATAAAGCAAAGAGAAGAGAGGATGTTAGTGCTCTTACAAGGATGAAGACGATGGGCTGCCTTTGGGATGAGGGTTTGGTTCATCACCTTCATCATGTCCCTCTCTCTGAAGATTTATCTTCTTGGGGAGCGCACATATCAGTGATGCGCTTAAAGTTCTCTCTGTCCATCATTTGTTTGGCGCCCATGTCCAACAGCCTTTCGATCTTTGTCCATTTTGAGGACCATTTGTTAAACAATTTCTGCTTTCTCTGATTTGCATGGCATGATTAGCAGTTTGATCGTTGTTTGAGAAACAAAGAATATTTCACTGAGGTTTTCTTCAGAATCTAAATCATTACTTTTACACAAGATGTAACTGACACAGACAGTAATTACTGGTTGCAGTATCTCACAGTAGGGAATTTTCTGTCAGCACAATGTATTTATATATGTTTGATCAACAAAGTTTGGATGCGACATGGATCCAGATCGGACTTTGATGTGTGTTAGTAATATTTGTCCAAACATTGTAGGAATTAGAAGCAAAAGTCTTGTAACTGATTATATCCTTTAAAAGTATAGAAAAAAAATATTTAAAAAATCTGGATGCATACAAAGATCCAGATCTCTACAGAAATTTAATGGATCCTTCCTTTGGTCATATCCTACCTATACAAAGCAAACATACAAACTCCTTACAGAAAGGACTCAAACTCAGAACTGTCTTCATGTGAGGCGACAGCGCTACCCACTGCGCCACAAGCACATTTCTTACTGCACAAATGTATGTGCTGCACCTGGTTGTTTATCATGGTGCTATTCAGCAGCAGGCCTGGTCTACCGCCCTGTTTCTCACACATTTTCTGTTTTAAAATATCCATTAAATGCTGTTTTGGTTTCTTCTTCTTTTTTTTTTTTTTTTTTTTTTTTGTGGCCATTACCATGACATGAAGAAGTCGCTACTTATGTCAGTAGGTCTGTAGCAATATGTGTTTGTCTGCTGTTTATCAGCACAGCTGTCCCAGAACCTGAACAGACAGAGAAACAGGAAGTGACAGGATGAGGATGATTAGCCCCACCTCCACCCACCCTGCTGCACGTGCACATGGGCACGTAGTGACTCATACGCCTTCCTCACATGGCAAGCTACACAGCCTCTCACTAAATCACTGTGTTAATATTTGGTGTTTTGATACAAGTCCTTGAAGTAAAAGTAAGAAGCAGCAATGGGTGAGGGCTGGGATCAGATGGGGTCATCAGACACGGCGGGGTTGGGGCTTTTTGGAATGAGCTGTAGGAAGTCGGCTGCACGTCTCCGTGAGAGGTGCGAGAGAGGGAGGGAGAGCGCAGAGCAGGATGCTCTTAATTACAGCATACATGAGGATGTCGTCTGTTGAGAGAAGAGACCACAAGATTTACAAAGTATTCAGCTCGGAAATGAGATGTTTTAGATCAAATGTAGACTAATAAAATAAATGTGCTGGCCTGACAAGATGGAGTTATTTTCAGTCTATTTTTCTCATCAAGTCACGAAGTGCACATGCCAAACACAACACGTTAAGAATCGAAATACACAATTGCTTGTCGCTGTTAATATAGATCATTTGCATGAGTGGAAAGAAATGTCGCCTATTTATAGCATGTATGAATGTCCCCATTCCGATCTGTCCCGACTCCACAAGGCCTCGTGTTTTGTGGTGGTTCAGCTGTACTCAGATTGTGTCCGCTGGGACCGAGTAAACATCAGCACTCACAAACCTTCAGTGAATGGCCAGAAAAGGCAAACAAAGATGCACAAATGTGCTGCTGAAGATATTTTGGAGGGAGTTGGGTCAGTGTGGCAGACAGTGATGTCTGCAGAGGCTGCAGGCAGTACGGCTTTACTATAAGCGTCTCAAAAATCCAGAAAATCTCTGTCCTTCCTCAGGCAGACACTCTTTTCTGTTCTCTCTTGTTTGCTTTGAACCTTAGAATTTGTCCATTTTAGGTAGCGGACCAGCGTAAAGGAGAAGTGCCAGGTCTTCTGAGGTCAGGCTGTGGGAGAGCTCATTGTGTAAAGCCACCAAGACTGTTTATTTGAATATGGAAACAAAGTCAGCAGTGACTCAACTGCATGTAACTGGATGCAGAGACACGTCACCACTTCAGTGACAGCAAAGCCTGCATGTTAGCATGCGAGTGAATGTGTGGGTGTTTGCAGGAGACACAGGAGTCGAGCGTGTTGCAGACGTGGGGTCAAAACTTCTTTCATAACTTCTCATTGTGATGGTGGGGGAGGGGGAGTTACGTAACAAGGAGAAAAGGAAGTATGATTCTGGCATGGATGCACATGTGGGTGTTGGGGGAAATTTCTGTGCGTGTTTACACAGCAGATAAGGATCTCAGTATAATCTAAGCCCCGACACCCCCCATTGTAGCTGCCGTGACGCTTTACTAGATGCAAAAGATATTTCTGAGTCTTCTTTGTGCATCGGTGAATGTTTCTAGGTCTGTTATTGTGTGTGTGTGTGTGTGTGTGTGTGTGTGTGTGTGTGTGTGTGTGTGTGTGTGTGTACGTGCGTGTGTGTGTATGAGAGAGAACTTTCTAACATGAAGCAGATGGAGTATGATGCTTCAGGCAGACCTCAAGATCATAAGGAGGAGATGTGGCATGGTGCATCACACACACACACACACACACACACACACACACACACACACACACACACACACACACACACACATATAATATATAGTGGCAGGCCGTGCATTTCACACCTAAGCCTTCAGTGATGTTCTCCTTAGTCAAACGCCAATAAATACATCCCATAATTCTTTAAGCGGCTCCCACCGCTGCTACCAATGTAGCGTTCAGTACGTTTGTAACTTCTCTCAAATGGGACAAAAAGCGGCATCAGCCCCACTCCTTTCATTGTCACTGGCACAGAAGAACCCGCGGCCACACCTTTATAGAGTCACACAACTACGTCACAGAACAAAACCGACTGAAATGACCATCATTTATGACACCACAGCTAGAGAAACGAAATACAGACATACACTAACAATACTAGATGTTGCATCACCTCTATCATGTGTAAAACTGGCTATTTTCCAGCAGGGACACAAGTCTCTTTGTGAATTTCCACTGCGATCACACAGCTGTGTAAGTGTGCCACATTATTTACACACATTGCAGAAGAGCAAGCTTTTTTTTTTTTTTTTTTTATTTTTAGGTTCCCGTTCACTCACAGTGCAGGGAGACCTGCATTCTAGATTCTGAAGGTCCTGGGCAGATTTCATTCAACCTGGTAACACAAGCTAGCTGAATTCTGATTGGATAAAACCCCCTCTAACCTAAAAATAGAACACTGACCCAGTGGTGGCCTAGGTCATATTACTGTATATCCCAATGTATAAAGTATTTATACATATATTTGAATATATTTATTTAAGGAAAATGCATAAAAATATAATTAACTTTTTTCATAAATATTATCATGATTTCTGGTTATTTAAGACCAGCAGAGAAGGCTTTGCTGACCCTGACCGCCCACCACTGATACACACACACACACACACACACACACACACACACACACACACACACACACACACACACACACACACACACACACACACACACACACACACACACACACACACACACACACACACACACACACACAGAGAGAGAGAGAGAGATAGATTGATTGATACAGACAGACAGACTTAGTATATATTTAATTTTATTAATAGGGTTTGGTGGGTGCTGGTGGATCTAAATAAAACCAGGTGAACCAGAAATTCTTCTAGAGCTTCAAATCAAACTCAAATCGAGGATTATTGAAAGTATTTGCAAATCTAGATGTTTTTCCTGAAAACTCAACATGGTAACAAAACATTTTGCTGGCAAAGCCAATCCAAGAATTTACAACCTTCATCATTTTCTGTTACTCCCTGTCACCTCGTCTCTACAGACCTTCACCCCATCTCCAGTCATCTCAGCATCCGTTTCTCCCCAATCCTAGTCTCTCTCTCTCTCTCCTCTTGCATCACAGTCTGCTTTATATCATCCTCCTCTCCTCTATTCGCCCTCACGCTGCTGATTGTTTGCATCTATTCATGAAAGAAAATTTCCGCTTTTCTCATTCCATTTAAGCTCAGCCAGCACTAACCCATTGTGCTGTGAAGTTCCTCTCAGGCAAGGGTCTAAATACGGCAGGGAAGACGGGGGAGGGATGGAAGGATGGATGGAGGGAGGACGGTAGGGATTTGAGGGATGGGAGGAAGGAGGGGGAGGGATGGAGAGAGGATAAGAAGGAAAGGTTAGAGGAGGAAAGGCAGAGAGGAAAGCTAATGAGTGAAAGCAGAGAGAGAGGGGTGCAAAGGAAGGATAAAGAGACATGAAAGCTAAATAAGGAGAGAGAATGTTGGCTCAGCAGCCAGCCATATGGTAGTAATGTGGACTCAAATTTGATTTATGACCTTTTGTGCTTGCCTGTCTATCCAAATCATCTTTTGTAAAATGGCAATTTACTCTATGTAGGATCTCTTTCATTTTTGTCACTACATTTCATTTTCACTCCCCACGACTGACTGCTTGTCACTTTTGTGCCAGATAAGTGGCTGAGGGTCGTTCTATCCACTGAATTATACATGTACGAAAATCATGTCCTTTTGGTATTTTGTCTTTCACTGCACAGATGATCTCACCGGCTGTCTCACCGTACAGCAGCCCGCTGGGTACAACATGGCAGTAAAGCTACAATGCCTATGAGGCTTATACACCAGAGCCAGCATACATTCGAATGCACAGATGGACATCATGCTTATACCAAAACAGGTCCTCGTATAAATAGGAGACAAAACTTGCATTTGACACCAGCTGCTTTTTAGGGGGGTAGTCAGCAACTTTATAGAAAATAAAAACTCTTGCACATTGCACATTCAATAACTCTAATTGTGTGGTCTGAAGCAGGAAGACATGCAGAGAATCGGAAACTCTTTACATGAGACAGATGTGCAAATGAGAGTATTTAACAGCACTG
Organism: Antennarius maculatus; assembly: GCA_013358685.1. NCBI lineage: Eukaryota > Metazoa > Chordata > Actinopteri > Lophiiformes > Antennariidae > Antennarius > Antennarius maculatus. The sequence goes on from CM023606.1 coordinate 6,333,751, forward strand.
CAGTTTGCAGGAAGTCTGAAAATGAATGACTCAAAAGATGAGCTAAAGGCGTACTCACACTCAACAAAGATTTCTGTATTTTGCTCAAATGTGGTTGACTCTCCTACATTTTAAAATCGGTTGCAGATCTAAGTGGGGTTTAGTCTCTTTTGAGTAATCAGCAAGTGTTACAAAGAGATTCAGCAGATTATTCTTGTAATGATTCAAAAGTTCTTAGGTTGAACTGGCTAGCGTCACATATCGTGCAGTTAAATAACGGCACATACGTAGCAGAAAACTACCTCCTATCTTCTACATTAATACATACAGGCATGCAGCCTCCGTGAAGAATAACCATGAGTATATAACCAAACCAGAAAAAATGTAAAATAACTTTTATTCAACTAACGTTTAAAGATTGGAGGAAAAAAATCTCTTCTGCAAAGACGCAAATGCTCGACAAACATTGTTAACGAAGCCTCACCATTCCACAATACATCAGCCTGCGATGTCTGTGTCAACATTGTATTACCAGAAGAACAATGACAGACTTCTGAATCAGTAGCAACACATTCACCTGGTGCACCACAGGACCATTTAGACCGTCCACAGCTACAACAGAAATCATTTGCACCCATAAGAGGCTTCATATGACATCAGGAAGGAATCTAATCCATGCTGATGAAACATCACCAGACCCATGAGTATTCCGAGCCTTCAGAGGAGAATGTCATCACCTAAAACTAACTGCACTGAAAGCCTGTGGGGTTGGTTGGTTATGTGAAACAATGCAAACAGACTGGGTGATTTTTTTTTTGTTTGTTTGTTCACACTCAATTTCACAAGTCATTTCAGCCAATTCTCTGAACATTTGTGTTTCGCATTTCTCGCGTCTGATTTTACACAATTTTATCTTGTGAATTCTGTCACTGAGTGAGTCTCTTAGTTGCCTCTTTTCACACTTTCTACTAAACCAGTTTGCAATTTGAAGCCCACTCTGAACTCCTGTTTTCATAATTTCTGTGTTGAAAGATGCCAGTGCTGTGGATGTGTATATGACGAATCAGAAGGAAATCACAATTTCATTCAGATAGACAAGTTTATGTGTAAAGAATAAAGTGAACATTATTTTTATTTGAGGTGTTTTCAACACTTACAAATTATTTAAAGTGATATTTCTGTACAAAGAAACTTTTGTTGGCTACTTTTCTAGTATCTTAGCTTGTATTGCAGCAAAAAAGCTCAATCCCAACATGGGGCCTTCCAGTGTGGAGTTAGCATGTTCTCCTTTTTTGAACAGAATGACAGAAGTTTGATTTTGCATGCTAATGTTAACATTACTAACTTTCCTGCACTCTCCAAAATAAGCCCAACCTCTGACTTTAACCCAGTAAACATTTAAATCACTGGGAGCAGCTGATCAATCCAGCGGTTATGGGTTTGGTCAATAGCGAACCAGTTTGAATACTTTTAAACTGGTAATCAATAAATATGAGTGGCTTCTGTATTGTGTTTGTTTTTGCTTCATCCAAATTTTAAATGTCACAAGTTATATGATTCCAGTTCCCGGCTGAGTTTAAAGCAGCTGTAAATGTCAAGTTCAACATTTTAGATGTTCTTCTTTTGCTCTGTTGCAGGGCCTTAGCATTCTGCGCATGATGTTAGCTGGAGGGACATTTGCCATGCTGTCATGTGATTTGGTTCAACACCTCCAAGACGGCCTGCAGGGCATTAAACCGCCTGGGCTTGGGGTCACTGGCTCACACCATATGGTAACATGCTGCTGTGACCCCACCTGCCTGTTCAATATCAGCGCAGGAACTGATGCAGGTTTGAACACATTTCAGTCAAATCGTTTACCTTCAAATAGATCTCAGACACTTTCTTGGTGGGAACACTATGTTCATAAACAGAGCATTTTTGCTTCTAATGAAATCAGTGTGATATTTGTCATATCATGAGGGAAAGACACCGCTCCCACGCTGCTCACATTTCCTGGTGACTTGCTTGTGGCGTCGTCTCCACCTGTGTGAATTTCTAAACTCCCTGAATGAGCATATTGTGTGTTGGAAGGCACATTTGCTTGATGATTCTAATCCCGTGTCAGTCCATATCTAAAGAAACACTCCACCTTCGAGGACTGCCAAGTGTGTGCAGTGGTGCACATAAACCCATCTTTCCCAATCCTACACAGGCTCCTAATCCCATAAGATCAAGCATAACCATGTCTGAAGTGTGACTGAGTGGAAACCAGCGTCATTTTTCTGTTATTGTCGCTCACATCATAATCGTTCCTGTCGTGAATCAGCAATATGTCATGCTTCTGTAACCTTTGATTGATCCCTGATACACTTTTTTTATTCAAGAGATAACTATTTGTTATCTTACTCTCAAGTTTTGCATTTTTCATCATCGTCAACATTCTGGACCTTCACTGTTTTTCATTCAGGTTTTTTTTTTTTAACCAAGTTCTACCAAACAGCAAAAAAAATAGCCCTTGTCAAAGCTAATCACACATGTTAGGCAGTAAGGACGACTAACACATCAGGTCTGTCTGCAGCCATTCATAGCTTCTATAGTAGCATCTGTCTAAAGGTTCATTATGCATTGAAACATCATATAAGCTACTGTAATCATAAAGCATGCACTGTTCATTTTCACAGTACAAAAAAACATCAGTCAAAGCTGAGTAGGCAGTAAAACAAACTGAGAACAAGCAGGAGCCAGCATCCTATTTTTAAATCAGGTATTGTGGCTGATCTTATTATTTTCCTCAGTATTTGACCGTGAAGGATTCATTTCAGTGCTCTTGTGTCAAAAATAGCCATTTGTGTTCTCATTTGCAAGTAATGGATTCAAATAGATCCTGTGATGTGGAACAATTTTATTGATTTATCTTGTTTAGTAACAGCAAACTCAACAGTGTGGAATGAGCCTCATTTTCATCTGTTATGTTTTATACAGCACTTTTTTTTTTTTTTTTAACATTTTTTCATTCCAAACAAGTTATGAAATGGCTATGACTTCTGCTAGACATTGATTTTTTTGGTTAAAAACTTTTGCTTTTATGCTGCTTCATGCAGCTTTAACAGCTCTTCTGTTTGTTGGCCATCTCTCAGAGGCTTTTAAAGAGAATGGCTACACTCTCACATTGGGGGCCAACACAATTATTCCGTGTAACTCAGCTGTTAGAACATGTCATCGTGTGTGGGTTGCATTCATCTTAGCTAAATAAATGTTATGATTGCGTAGTGTGTAGTGTTGTGTAATTTCCATTATAGATGAAAACCTCTGACTATGTACTTACTCCAGCACCTGTAGTCAGGGCTCTGTTATGATACACATAACGTGAGCGAGTCATGGGCTGTGACTATCAAATGCCAAAAGGTATAATTTCATGTTAAAACATGCTGGTTTGACATATTCTTTATATTAAATTTCACAGAGATTACAGTTTTGATCTTATTCACTGCATTACGTTTCAATCTGTTCACCAGAGGCAATTTTGAAGTTGGGGAGAGATTTGAAAGAAAGTCAGGTAGAGGCTCACAGTGTCTCACTAAGCCGGTGACAAAAAGACACTGAGATGTGCTGTGTCTTTCCTGATCCACAGGGACCGGGAAAGTAGGCCATGCTGGGTGTCAGACTGCTACGAGGATCAGGACGCTCATGTTGTTGACTTGTATTCAAAGTTCCTTTTCACACTAGGATGTCAAGAATCTCAGTGAGGGAGAAAGATTTTAAATAGTCGTCACACAAATATAGGTCATATTTTCAGAAGTGTGGCTTTCCAGCTGAATAACAAGTCACGTCGTGTCATTCTGGAACACCCAGTCTTTTAATAAATCATTTTTTTTCTGGTGATGAATGTTGAACTATTCACCTATTTTATCAACAACAAAAAAAATATATATATATAAAGAAAGTAACAGAGAAAATCACACAGGAGGCTGAATACGATATGACTAATAGTAAAATAAATGCACTTGTGGTACATCTGGTACCGACAAGTCACAACATGAATATTAAGGTGATGTAGCTGAAGACGAAATCTCTAATTTTAGAACGGCAGATCCAATTCGTGGAGACGAGGATTTAGAAGGTAGGATGACAATCTGCACACTGGAAAGAAAAAAAAAAAAAAAAAAAAAAAAACCTCAAACTGTAGGACACACGGTCCAGAATTTCCCATCTTAAATGTTGTAGAAATAATTTTGTGCGTGTCCACCAAACATAACTGGGGAGGCGATTAGGCTAATAAACGGAACTCACGCCGCGGTCTGACCGACAACCATTTGACTAATATTTAATTAGATAAGGCTGAATGTTGACAAACTGCGCGTCCGTATGCCTCCAGCGCGCAGATGACCCCGATAAAGACGGAGGCACCACAACAGCCAGGAGACTCTGAGGCTCGTCACGTGTTGTTTTGTCCCTCCCGGGGTCCCGCTCCACTCAATCATGACTTCTAATCAGACGGCGAATCACTGGAGCGCCCCACGACGCCGACGCGCGCCGTGCGAGCGCACACCCAACCCGGCTTTGACTCGGATTGGATGGAGGGAGTGGTGGCTGCGGACGGAGTCACTGGATTGGTAGAGTTCATCGCCAAAGTTGTTGACTCATAACTGAACGATTCCTCTGCATCCGTCACAGCACGGAGCTGTCCAGGGCTGCTGGTGCTGACACTCACAGCTTCCGACAGTTCCTTGGAGTAATTTTTTCTCCCCCCCCGCCCCCCCGTTTTAGCGTTTTGACAGCTCCCACTGAGCCTTTGAAACTCGCTCACATAACACTTTTCACGCGTTTTGTTTTAAATTAAGTGACATTTGTAATTTCATCCACCGTCGGTACTCCGTACCAGAGCGCGCTAAGCTTTCAACTTCTTAACCCGATCCAGCAGAGGACTCTTCGAAGCGCAGCCATGGCTTTCATGGTGAAACACATGGTGGGGGGGCAGCTGAAGAACCTGACGGGCGGACTGACGGAGGAAAAACCCGAAGCTGAGAAAACTGAGGCCGCCGCTCAGGGGATGACACAAGAGGAATTTGAACAATATCAGCAACAGTTAGAGGAGGAAAAGTAAGGCAATCATCGAAACTTGTAAATGTGAAGTTTTATTGAAGATATTTTGTTGACAAAGCGGTGGAAGCATCGTTTGTTTAAGCGGTGCGCTTTCGTGTGTGTGTGTGAATAGAGTAGCGCTCCCAGTGCGCCGCGCACTTTTTTACGCATCAGTGCAATAACAGGAGCGCTCTGCTCACAGCTGCTGCCCGCGTCCAGGGAGCGCTTCTTCTCCGTTTAGATTCCGTGATTACTGCAACTACTCTTCCATGGAGATGTCGAACAGTGATTCGAGGGGCAACTCGAGTTCCTATCACTGTGCGTGCTGCTGAAGCATGACTCACACGGTGGAGTCATTAGAGTGGGTATTTGGGTATTATCGCGTAAAAGTAATTACAACTCATTGGATTGAGGCATGTTGTTTCTTATCCGTTTAAACCGTATTCCATGGGTTAGTTACTATCGGTAGTTGGGATTACTTATCAATAAAACATAGGGGGAAAAAGAAGACTACTTGAATTTGGAAAGAGCTGGCTCTTTTATATCTCAAAATTAAAGAATCAGTTTTCATTATATATATATGGAGAGGAGAGACAGAAAGAGAGAGAGAGAGAGAGAGAGAGAGAGAGAGAGAGAGAGAGAGAGAGAGAGAGAGAGACAGATAGAGAATGATTTTGAGTTTTATTGGTTTATATTGTTTTTTACAATTGAATTTGTTTTCCTGTTTCAAATATGTTTTATTCCCTGCACCACTGGACAACAGAATAAGGCACAAGGTCATTTGGAGTTCACCCAGCAGCCACCATTGATTAGAGTGATGCATCCCTAAATAAGGACTCCACATCAGATATCAAATGTTCAACATGCTGGTTATACAATAAGTAGCAATTGATTAATATTTGTAGAATAAAAAAAATTAGACCACAGCTTTAAATAAAAATAGTTTAAATAAAAATAGTGGTTTATTATTTTGTTTATTATTTTGTAGAATGCTGTTATGATGCAGACATTTAAAGCAGGACTCTATGTTCTATGGGTGTAAGACCATACTGACATAATAATTCAATTTTTTTGCAATCCCTGGCTCATCAGGCTGTGTTGAACACTTTTATCCAGAGTGCTTCATGTTTGAAATGTGAAGCACGAGTGGGAAGTGTAGTCCTAACTGGCAGCATTACCAGGCAGCTCAGCCCACTTAGCCCTACAGGAAACATGGCAAGATGCTTAATGCTCTGCCGTAACAATGTGACCTTCAGCACAAGTGAGTTATTAGTCAGAGGTGCTAAACATGAGCATAGATCACTGAGAAGCACATACTGCTCATGTTAAAGCAGGATAAGGTCAAGGGGGGTAGAGTCGCTCTTGCTGACATGTCACATAGAGACATTTCATCACCCTCAGCACCGAGGCCACAAGGACAACCTTGGTCATCCGACGCCCTTGAGAAGATAAGGTATAAAGCTCTGCTTGTCGGATGCAAGTGAGCAGCGTGTGGGCCTGTGGATTATTTGGCGTGTTGCCCGTTCACAATAATACAAAGTGAACTCAGGCTCATACAGATGACATCTGAGTGGGGTCACTTCTCCACATGAAGTGACCCCACTGACACCCTGTACAAACACAGCATCCCCAATTTTAATATGTTGACATTGGCCTCTATAGTGTACAATGCAACCTCTGCCAATGAAGAATGTCATCCAAGGCGTTCACTTTATTATAAGCTCCTGCTGTATTTGAAAATATCTTTTCAATGCATTCATGCTACATCTGCAAGGCTGCTAAAGCCTCACGCCAGGTTGCTGTCTCGTGATGCTTGAGGCATTCAATCAATTTTTTCACTTTACAAGGGACAATTATGAACTGCAATGGAGCCATAAATATTGTAGTGATGTCAAGGAGAGAGCATTACCAGCATCCTGCCCTCTGCTGGAGGCATCACACAGTGTAGGACAGATGGTTTAACAGTTTTAGAGACTAAAGACAACAGGCTGATGGAACAGATGTGATTTCTTCAGTGCAGCTGCAATATATAGAATTTTGGAAATGCCTAAAAAACTCTGATGACAAGTGAGGCTTACAGGGATTATTGAAATTGCTAGAGTGCCATCACTCCTAGTGTGACTCACCACAAACTGACAGTTTTGCAAAGACACTTATGAATCTGTTTTAGCGTTTTACTCTTATGTCAGTCATTGAAGTTCTGTTGAACAAGCAGATGCTCATATCAGATAAAATGAGGTAAATCCAAGATATGCATGGATGGGTTGGCAGTAAAATAGAGGAGCAATAGTGAGCGTGCAGTTAGTAGGTTACCTCTCCTAGTCTGAATCCCAAAAGGACTAAAATCCCTCAGAGGAACCTTTGACTGACAGGATGCTGCATCTGGGGCTCCAAACATAAGCTTGTATTTTACTCCACAGCATTACACTGCTGTTGCTCCACCTTATTCCGTCTTGACACTCTGTAGTTAGCATTAAGAGGACACGTGGTAAAGCTAATCTCTGCAGTTTAAATCCAGAAATCCTTATGATGTTCTTAAAACATAATTGCAATATTAAAGCATCCATTTCCTCAATTTTCAGGCAAAATATGTGTGTTATATTCAGTAAAATATTCACCTTAAATGACGGTTAATGTTGCTGTTTAAACTATTTCTGCAGGTGAAAGCACACACAGATTATTATGTCCATTTTTTTTTTTTTTACATGCAACCAAACAAAAATCATGTTGTCTTGCAGACAGGAACGAGAAGCTAGTTTTGCCCAGAAGAAAGCTGAGCGAGCCACAGTACGAAGTCATTTCCGAGAAAAGTACCGACTACCAAAGGTAAAAAAAAAAATATCCATGTGGTCATAAGAATGAATATAAAACATCACCAGTTACGTCACTACCCAGTAAACCCTTCATATTCCTGCAGTACAGTTTTTCTATAATCTACAGTGTTCTAAATTAGCCATCTTTCTTTTACTAAAAACTGATGTATCTACTGACGTATCTAGAACGAGACAGATGAGACCCAGATCCAGCAGGCAGGGGAGGATGTGGTCCTGCCCACGGAGCTGGCTAAGATGATTGCTGAGGATAACCAGGAGGAAACACACAAGCAGTCGGTGCTGGGCCAGCTGTCAAATATCCAGAATGTGGACATCGACCAGCTGAAAGACAAAGCCCAGGCCACGCTGGAAGACCTCAAAAAGCAGACGGAGAATTGCAGTCTCATGTGATTTGGCTGACTCGATGTCCCAAGAGATTAGAGTTTTACTTGCACAAATATTTTTTTTTAGAGGCAGAGCTGCTCTGGAGGTAGAAATATTCTTATTGCTTTGGTAGAACGTCAGTTGACAGTGCTACATAATAAAAGCTATTCTAGCTGTGCAAGGTGAGACGCCCTGTAGAAGATAAAGTAAAATCTGATATAATGAAAGCCAGGGCTCATCTTACTGTCCAGAATTTTCAAAAACCTTTTAAAAAAAAATCTTGAATGTCATTCATATATTTATTCAAAAATAGCCATCTAACATCTGAAAGGCACCTCTGGCTTCTCCCACTGACATTGAACCAATGACATTATTTCTGCCTGTAGATCAAGTCTTGCCCCGATAAATATTTGTCTGTTGAATCCTTTACTCCCTTCGTTCCTTATCCTTCCTCCCTCTCTGTACCTCCCATCATTGGCTATGACACAATATGATTCTGCAGTAGATGTCTCAGGTTTGTGTTCAGGTTTCCATCAAATCCAGACACACGGCAGACAATTTCACTGACGAATTCAGGCGCCTTTAACAACGGAGGATCAGTGAAATCAGCTGCCGGGTGGGAAATGAAACACATTCATAAAAGACACTATCATATGTCAGGAAGCCATAAATGTGGTATGCTGAGTTTTAAGGTTTTGGTTATATTTTGGTTATTATAGGGAAACTAAACTGACAAAGTGGTGTGTGGAGTCATTTGTTTTCCATGTACAAAAGCACAAGATATTAGAAATGGGCAATATTATTAATCAGGAGCAACAAATGAGGCTGACTAATGTGAGCCCTGGGGTTTCCTGAGGTAATCTTTCTGTAAGCTGATTTAATCTTAATTTTAACATTTTCCTATATCTACTATTTCTGTACTCTGTGCCTCAGACGTCCATACATGGTTGTCTCCTCTATCGCCCCAATATATGTAACCTCCTTCCAATGAAGACTGGCCTTTGTCTCTGTGATTTTCTGCAGGAGGTTTCTTTATATACATGTAATTAAAAGCAACAAGTCATTGTGAGTAAGCAGGAGTTGTGTGTCATGTCAGGGCGCCATAGATCTGCTGCAGTGTGTATGTTGCTCTTTACGGTTAAGTGTGCACAACCTCTATGCTTCCAAACAAAAACCTCAATATCAACTGCAAAGGGAGTACGGTTCGAGCTGCATCCAGAGGTTAAAATATAGAAGCTGCTCAAATGAAAGACATGTAAATGCATTAGAAGTCGTATGCCAAAGCCTCTGTTTGTCCGATGTAAAGGAAATGGCACAAATATGTCATAACTGTGTTAATAGTGGTGCAAATATAAGTCCACATACAAATATCTGTGTTGTATAAGATGTACCTGTATCTGCTGTTCATCTATACTATCAGGAGCAGGTCGTTTTTCAATCCGATATCATCAAGTCCCTGCTTCTTGTAGTTTTGTCGACTGTCACATGACCTTTGACCTGTCCTCCATCTCATTGACCCCTGTGTGTCTCAGTGGTGGCTTTTTGTGCTGGTGGATTTGTGGTGTTTAGTCGATATGATGCGTCAAGTAGAGTCTATGTAAAAAAGAAAAAACCCTGTGGCTGGCTGTCGTGTTTCACAGCACGTAGTCACTGTGGGTTCACTGTGTAACTGAGTGTTCTGTTGGTGTTGTTTTCTAGCTAAGCATAAGTGAAGGGAGGTCAATCTAGAGGGGATACTGTCGGTTACGTTAAATACATCTGTGCTACATTTATCCAGAGTTTGATGTATGTAGCAGTGAGAGTGACGTCTGTCCACACTTTGATTCCTGTTACAGCTTTACTGCCAAAACATGCTTGTCTTCGGTTACGCAATGATTAAAGACGTCTTAATTTTACATTTAATTCAACAGGAAGTATTTTCTTTTTTTTTGTATTTTATTTTATTTTATTTTATTTATTTTTTTTAATTTCTATTTATTCATTCATTCATTCATTCATTCATTCATTCATTCATTCATTCATTCATTTATTTATTTATTTATTTATTTATTTATTTATTTATTTATTTATTTATTTATTTATTTATTTATTTATTTATGCTTTAGGTGCCACACTTCTACATGCAACACTTTCTGGTAGTGTTTTGACTTTTGCTTTTTTTATTGTCACGTGGTAGATGAACAGTATCTCCAGAATATTTCAATTATATATAAAGCAGAGGAAAAGTTGCAATAAGACCTTTTTTTAAAAATAGCTACTGGAATCTGTCGTGTTTTCTCATGAAATATTATTGTCGGGTGGAACAGAAGCCATAAAGCAAACTGTTTACTATGTATGAGTGTGTGGTTAAAAAAATTAATCCAATAACACATCTATAATACTGATAGTACTGTATACAAAATGTTTTTGTTTTTTTGTGTCGTTATCCTGTGGAACAGATTTTCTTTTCAGGAAACAGCTGCCTTGGCAAGTACTTCCCTCTTGTTCTCTGACTGTTTCTTCATTTCAAAGTATCTCTATCAACGTGTCTTTGAAAGATCTTCGGTGACATGGAGTTTTGACTGCAATAAACTGATTTTTAAGATAATGACCGTCTTTTCTGTTTTTGCGTGATCGTACAACCAGAACACCAGATGGAGACAAAAATGCACTTTGTCCAGAAACGTTCAGCTGCAGACTGAGGCTGACAGGAGGGGATGTCAGAGGAGGACCAGTATTGAAAGATCAATTTAGAGTTTCATTCATAGGGAAAACATCCAGATTCAGTGGCGACAGCTGGTGATGGAGTCACACGCTTGTAGTAAAAGGCCAGATATAAAAGACATATTTTAAAAAATATTTTTATGTGTAGCTGAACACGATTCATCCGAACATGTTAAAATAGATATTGGTGTGTTTGTGTGTCAACAATAATTTTTTTATCCGGTTAATACATCACCACAGATTACTGAACGTGTGCACAGTGCATGCAGTGTTTTAAGAATGACTTGTGCAAATATCACTAGAATCATCATCACCTCTTCGTTTAATACTGGCCATTCTGGTCAGGGTTCAGTAGCATCGAACTCTTTATAGTTGGTAAATTGCATCTGTCTTCTCCAGCGCGATAGTAGAAGCTCAACAAAACTTAATTCTGCTGATGGTGTTCATTTTGTTCCTCGGTATCTCTCTCCGAGACTAGTTTAAGACCAACAAGTTTAGGTGCGTTAGCAGCTCTGGTGAGTTCACAGAACACTTACTTACAGTAGCATAGATGACGTATTGCATGATAGTAAGGATGTCAGTGGCCAGGTCAGAGAACAGACCTGAAATAAAGAAAAAGCCTGAGCGGGAGATATTTCAAGAAAACTGCTATATTGTTATGCTTTAGATACGCAGAGGTTAACTAGGAATGGAGACTCCCCATGATCTCCAGTGAAGCACTTAGCACGGATAAATGCATATTTTTCTTTATACTTATAAACAATTTTTCATATTAATTTTATTCTATTAGCGCTATGCTAAATGTGCTCACAAAGGAGTGACAAAATATAACTAATATAACCTTTGGTAAGAAATAATTCCTAACCAATGCACTGATGGTACAGGGTGTTACACGAGACCAGTATCATACATCCATACAGGTCCTGACAGTCTGCTATGACCTCTTTAAAACAAGTTGTACCCCATTGCTATGCTACAGGTCTGAAGGTGATTGCACTGATGAAGGAGAACGGGCACCCCTGCCTTGTTCCCACCATGTATGGAATGAAGAGGATATGGACACATGGACCAGAAATAATATTGTGTGGTTCATGTTATACAAGCTTTGTTGGGAACCCACAAACAAATATAAAGCCCCATTAAGTCCTGACAAAGACTTCCTGGTTCCAGTGGATTTTCCATGTCTCCTTATCATATATGTTCTAATCACAAATTATCTGTGGAGGATCATCTCGTGACGATCCCAAACCTTCTTGATCTGACCATGCAATTGTAGAATTTAATGTATTCTGCAGTTTACTTGACAGTATTTATTTTCCTTCTTCCCTGTGATGTATTTGCTGAGTAAAACAATTAATAACACATTCTGCGCACTCCGTTGATTAACCCCATGTAATCAGAAATAAATCCAGACCAGCCGCTGCTACGCCAGCACCCCACACAACAAACCAGAAGATGTACTGGGATGGGCCACCATACCAGGTCATGCCAGTCAGTGTCATGACCTTTGTTGTAATCAAAGCTAATGCTGACACACTGAGTGCTGAATGTGTCACCTGAGAGGTTAAAGATATCTACATTTTTATTTTGTATCTCTGTTGTTACTCTAATGAAATAAAGATAATAATTCAAATTTAATGAGGTACTAATAAACAAGTTATTTTTATGACACAAACTACCCAAACACACTTGTTTGCCTCAGATTTGAGGCTTGGGGGTGGGGGTGAGGGTACGGATGAATCTGATTTTGTGAACTGGCACAGTCAGTCAGTCAGTGGGGGAAGAACCTGGAACAGCTTTGCAAGAAATAAAAACAAGTTAGTTACCATTTCAATAGCAAAAAGGGCCTGGGCTATTGCTGGTTCTCAAGTGTGGTGTGAAAGGGGATAGCTGTAAAATATATTGATGCTGAAACCCCTCTCTATTGGTAGGACGCAATGCGTGGACAATCTGCCGCTTGGAAACACACTGTGCCACTGCATGGCCAATCTGACACAATTGGGTGAAACGGGCCAGAAAATACTATTCTCTCCCATTCTTTTCTGTCAATCGGGCTTACAAATTCTGCAGAATGAGAGGCAGGGCAAGGAGAGGGGGGGGGGGAAGAGCGACAATTAGGGAGAAGTGAAACCCCTCAGTGACGAGGCGGTTATCGCAGAGGTCTACCTGTTTGTGGTGGAACGGGAACAGATCTGTTGGTGCGCGCTGAAAGTTGGAGCAGAGAAGTTGCAGATGTGAGCTTCTTGCTGAGGAATGCGCTTTGCAAGCCCCCCCCCCCCCCCTCTCTCTCTCTCTCTCTGCCCCCTTCTACTTGTGTCGTGCTGCAAGAGGAGACCACACAGATCATAGATCCTGGGTTACAGGGAGGGAAAATCGTAAACATTTTTTTTTTTTAATCCAGGCTATCTCGTCATATACTTAGTGGATTTGTGTCTTGCAGTGGGGCTGGGAATGGGTCCCACGGCTGACTCCTCAATGACGACCAATCGGTGACCAGGATCGTAAATGAGAGAGAGAGGGGGGGGGGGGGGGGGGTTCTTTCTTTTTTAGACAGAAGGAGGGGGTGTTGTGGGGAAATGCTCGGCGGACCGTGAAGCGTAACAGCGAGAAGAGGAACAAAGACGCACGTAGAGGGGCAAAACGCAACAGATAGGAATCTCTTCCAGATATAAAAAATAAATAAATAAATAAATAATAACCAGGATGCGGGTGTGGATGTTTAAAAGTAGTGGAACTACGAAGAATCGAAAGAACCATCGACGACAGAGATGAATTCAAGTTCACAAACTTAATTTGATGACTGGATGGAGTGCGTGTTAACTTTGGAAAGGATTGCGGCGCGTTTCGGTGTCCACCTCAGATCCGCACTGGTGGCATGGAGGAGACACAGGCTGCACTTCGGAGCATGATTTACTACTTTGTGAACGGATATACTTCTCGGAATAACTATTTAATTTCACTGTTTTCCCTTTTTTTTTTTTTTTTTTTTGCAGCCACGTGTGACTCAGATCTTGTGTTACTCAAAACTCACCAAAGGGGGCACTTAATGTAACTTCATTTACGTGCGTCTTTTGTGAATAAGTGGGAAAAGGAACGCGTTTTTTGTTTTTTTTTCTCTCTCTCTTGACTTGTTATAAATACGTGCATGGAATACTTGTGAACTAAAGTGTGGGAGCACCCATGCGTAAACTTACCTGATCCTAATGTGGTGGAGAAAGTGCACGTCACTAAACTAGAACTTTCATTCAAGCATGAAATGTTGGTGCAGCGCCCTGGCACTTCTCCCGTGGGTGCTGGTGGCCCTAGATGCCCAACTGGTCTGCTGGCAGGCGCTCCTCCGGTGCCACGAAGAGCCGGAGTGTGACCTTGCATACAGTCAGTATTTAGCAGCTTGTGAAGGAAACATCAGAGGAACGAGGAGACAGTGTCCGAGCCACTGCATCAACGCCCTGATCCGGCTGAATCACACCCGCAGCGGCCCGGATCTGGAGAACTGCGACTGCAATCAGGATCCGGAGTGCGTCGGCGCCAAGCGCGCCATAGAGCCGTGCCTCCCCCGGAGACATCCCAGCGATGCCGGTGGGATCGGGTGCATGGAGGCCCGCCAGCGCTGCGAGGAGGACCCCCACTGCCACGCCTCCCTCACGGCCTACTTGTCATATTGCGGGCAGCTGTTCAACGGCAGGAAATGCTCGTCCAGGTGTAAAGCCACCATTCAGCAGATGCTGTTCATCCCAAACGGCGTGCTGCTGAACCGCTGTGTTTGCGATGGGGTGGAGAGGCCTTTCTGTGAAGTGGTCAAGGAGAACATGAGCAAACTTTGTTCCATAGGGGACCACACAGTTATATCAGACCAGCCCGAGGTGGATGATGTGTATGAGGATGAAGACTATGACCCTAAAAATGACAAAGAGGAGATGGATATTGATCATTCCTCTGCTTCCAGGAGCTTTTCCAGCTGCACGGTGCTCCCATTTCTTCCTCTGGCATGGATATTATACTAATGTGATGTCCACTCGAAAAACATTTGTTGGATTTATAAATGTGAGAAGGTCCGAGTGGGCCGATAACCCGGGGTTCCTTGAGAAGGGAAACACTATTTTCACCCCCCAGGCCTCTTGCCATCCTGTTCCTGTTGCTGGGTGACAACAAGCACAGAGTAATTTATCTGCCTACTTCCTGGACATTTACATAGTAATCCTCCTTTATTCACACCAGTCTCCTGTGTGAAGGGTGACAAACAAAAGCAATTTAAAGCAACAAATAGCAAAATGATTTTCAGGTGATGATGCAAGGAAGGGAGCCAAGCCAGACTTTGTGTGCTTGTGTTTGTTTAGTTTGGTGTCAATGGTACTTGGAGTGTGGCTTTATTAAGACTTAAGACAAACACTGGACCCATCCAGCCTCTGTTTGCTCTGCTCTCCACTTCAGGGGCCTCTGTATTGTTGCAGGAACCACACTTCAAATATTTGTGGGAACAGTAGATGGAACAGTTGATGGAACAGTGTGATCAAGTACTGGAATTAACTGAAGCACCTCTCTAGCCTGGAACCCCTCCCCCATATGGTGATTGTTTTATTGAATTTTTCCTGAGCCCCCCCACACCACTGCCACTACTTCCTCCACTTGTTATCAGGCCTTTGAAAGACATCTGCCTTTATGGGTGCTTTCACACCAAAGCACCACAGACAGGCCCATACGTCGACTCGAATAGATGAAGTTGTGTGAGGTAATTAACCACGTATCAGTAGTCTGATGGGTAAATCTATATGAATTATTACGTGAAGAGCGTGTTTCACATACAGGCGATATTCAAACTATAAGCGTGAGTTGAGTTCATTTCACAAACTCGTAATTAACACTTGTCAGAAAATGGATTTTGTATGTTTTGCGACTAAATAGTTGATAAAAACAATTTTTGCAATGAAGTCCTGAAATTTGTTAAATTATGCAGCGAGAATATTAAGAATTTGTATATTTAACAGTTATCTGAAGAAAGCTTACCCAGAAAGTTTTTTGCTTTTAATACAGAATAAACAGGTAAATATAAGTCATAGTTGTTCTATAAAGCCTGTCATGATTTGGAGTTTTTACAAAATGTTCCGTGTGTGTCGGTGGTGGTGGTGGTGGTGGGGCTTTTATAATAAAATGTTTATGAGCTAACATTGTGAAATGATGTGATTTGTCCACAGAGAGATAAAGAAAGAAAATAATGAGATTAAAAAAGGGTGCTACTCATCCTGAGAGCCTTCTCAAACTCATTTTTATATTGTTATCACTGTGTTACGGCAGATCTCTACATTCAGCCACACTTTCTTTTTAAATATACATTAACTCAGTCTTTGGTTCCCTGGAACCCTCATGAATACATTTAATGATGTGTTGGAATGAGGCACGCTAAGTTTTTGTCATGTATGGAAAGTGAGTGCTGTAATCTGAAATAAAACTTTTGTTTTTGTCACATAGCATTTATAAAAACGCGCAAACAATTCAACAGAAGGTTATTTTCCTGAAAGCCATAAATATCCAGGTTTTGAAGGCAGGTCTCTTCTCGGTACAGTGATAATGCCAAATGAGAATGATGTCAACATACATATTTACAGGACCTTTTTAAGATACTGTATACAAAAATTGAAAGCCAAAAGCAGAATTTATTGTTGACTTTTGTCTCAATTCAGCAAACTGACTCCAGAGTTAAGTTTTACGTTTCTGTGTTTTACTGTCCAATAGTTAAAGGATTAGGTCAGTGTAACTGAAACCTGGAGAGGAATTTTAAGTGTCTAGTCATTGTGCAATAAATCCTCGTTGGAGCAAAAACTAAACAATGGTTGTACATTCACTTAGCTCAAATTGCAATCCAACCAAAATTTTTTTGCAGAGGAAGGCAGACAGAAAGTCAGTGAAACACGGTTTTATCCGACTAAAGTATCAGATAGACATCTGCACTTTTCTGCCTATTCACAGATCGTGAAAACACCAAAGACTAGTGAAAGTGTTACCAAACCCTTCGGTAGTTGCTCCTCTTTTTAGAGTAACTTTATTCACACCAGAAGGATACAAAAGGACAAGACAAGTAAATAAACAACCTAAAACAAAAGCCTGAAGTGTTTTCCAGCACAACCTGTCACAGCTGACGGCCAAAAGGCTCGACACCCTGGACCGGTCACCAGTTGATGGCAGCATTCATCAGCAGGATTACACAAAAAGTCGATGATGGATTTCCACAACATATGGTGGAAGGATGGAGGAAAGTCAAGAAAAGATTCTTTAACGACGTGTGTTTTTTCACACTGTTCCTAATAATGTAAAAACTAATGAATTAGTTTTCACAAAACCTAGCAGAGGCATGAAGCATGGATCAGGGAGGATAGACATTTATGTTGGATTGTACGTCTCAGTGGAGGTGTGCGAATGCAACTAATTGGAATTTTAATTTTGTTTGTTACTGTAGTTAAAGGTGGAAAATGTCACCATCTCCATGCCTAGAGACAAAGGTCTGCATCGCCTCTCCTGCGTTGTCGTCAACCACAGGAATTCCGAAGCACTTCAAACTGTGTTGTGTCCTAAAAAGCACGAGACAGAGAAAGAAGGTGACCTGCAGTTACAGTGCAGCACACCTTCTGGTTTGGTCAGATTGTTTTTTTTGCCCAATCTGTGTCAAGCATTGCCAGTCATCTTAAAGTCCTCCAACATACCACCCCACCCCAATTCCGGGAGCAAAATCAAAACAAACACGAGCAGAGGAGCCTTGGGGAGTTGGGTGTGTGGAGGGAACGGGGGGGGGGGATACAGAGGCAGCACTGTGCTGAGCCCCTTTTCTAAATTATCTACAGTATATTCAACATTTCTCTGAAACAAACCCTCGACCCCGACTCTCTCTTCACCACTCCAGGGATTTAGGAGGCCCTTGTTTCTCAAAGGTAAGACGTTGTATTCTTGATAATTATCGAGCCACAGTGATTAGTTGACCCACTCCCTGTTGTCAGGGAATGGGGGCCTGGGGTGAAGGGCACCCAGTTTCTTAAGATCCACAATACAGAAAACTCTTTTAATGGGTGACACTGATGCCAGTGTGACTCCACGGCCGTGGCATTAACAGCATCAACAGGGGCAGAGAGCGAGGGGAGACTGGAAGGGGAAAGGGTATTAAATAGTGTTGTTGGAGCTGCAGCAAAATGGAGGCCAATTAAAGCCACAATGCTGTAGGTTGTGGTTAGGGATAAGAGACCAGGGGCTCTCTAGGAGGATGAGGGAAGTGCATTAAGGTTTCCATTTTCGAATGTTCCTCTCTGGTATGCATTACTTTAAGGATTTCTCTGGCCTTTTTGAGGGAAATACAATTTGGCAGAACTCCCAAAAACAAGCAACAAAACAAGCATAAGGGTCAAAATTGAGTCCAAAATTTTCCTGGCAGCAACATCCTCATGTCATGATTAAAGTGCTGGAGCTGAGCCAACAATATGGGCACATTGGCCAACTGGAGCCCCCTCTGCAGCACAGCTACACATGCAGATGGTTCATCCTCATCCTGTACTCAGGGGGCCGGGCTGCTCTCTGTTCTTACTACACAATCTGGGAGTGATTTACACCTGATGTCCAAGATGAACGTGATGCACCAACTGGTGGAACCTGGAACGATTTAAATAACATCTATTAAACTAGAGAAAACTATTGGTGGACTCAGCATTTCACTGTACTTAAGAGAAATAGACAGATTTTTGCAAAAACTTCTGGATCTTCCCAAGAAGTTGGCTTCAAACCACAACTTAATGCAGACATCAGCCAGAAGGTTTAGGAACCCGTAAACTGATTTAAAAACGACAACAACAAAAAAGAAGAATGTTCCAAATTGAAGTAGCTGAAATCTCTGGACCTGACTTTCTAGTACCGGTCAACATTTAAAAATGTGTTTCTCCCAAGCGTTCCCGAATTCAACTCCTTTGTCACAGCAAACCCAGAACAAACCAACATTTGTCAAACTTCACACATGCAGTTTTTGAAAATCAAACTTTCTGCAATTAAAGCTCATCAGGGCCATTTTTTAAGAGAACACTTCTGCTTCAGATACACAGAAAACTTTATTAGCTATTTGTTGTCACAGGTGACACTACTCAGTGTCCCTCCATCCTCCTCTGAAGGCTAGTTTAAAAAAAAAAATTTTAGGTTCCATTTCAGTTTGCATGGCTTGTCTGGAAAAACAGTGCAGCAGCAGTAATGCCACTATGTGTTACTATGATTATTTATTTAAAACTACTTATTATGTGTGGCAGAAGAGAAATGGACAATTAGAAGACAAAAGATGACATGCAGGGAGTTAATTGTATTCCATTAAATGGTGTACAGTTCTGGAAAGTTTCAAACTTTGCTTCCAGGTTTCCAAACTTCTCTCAGAATCATACAATTATTGTATGTCCTGATTTTCCCATACCCGCCTTCCTCTCTCCTCCCACTGTGGAAATGATCCAGCTGTTTCTGCAGAGCAGTCTTCCAGATGATGATGGCGAGGGACCACGACGCTGCATAAATCTGTCAAGAGGCTCTGAAAGGCGAGCGCTTGCCTTGTGCTGTTGACAAAACATCCAGACTACAGACACTTCAGAGATTGTCATTTTATTTTGCGCTGTACTTTTGAATTAATAAATACAAATTATATAAACAGAGTCTTGTAAACATGTAAATTAAAAAATAAAAAAACCCACAGCAGCAGTATGTAAACCTTGGTGGTTAACATTTTTATACTCTTCTCCTTCTACTCCTGTTTTAGGTCTTTTTTTCCAGCTGCCTTAAAAATGATATACATGAAGCGAAGATTCAAGTGGCATGCCGGTCTGACATCCAAACAGTTTGTGTGGACCTACAACATCGTGGATAATCGACCTGCCACTGACTCTTAAGCTTTTCACTGTCACACATTGGCCCAGTCATGAGGGCTTTGCTTCAGCGCCACAACTTACTGTATCCCTCAAATACCCAGTCGATGCCAAACCTAAGAAAATGTCTAGTGTAAATAAGGCAGAGGCCGCACTTCTCCAGTTTTCCCCTCATAGCGGTGAAGAGGGTTCCACCAAGTGGGGAGAGCATGCTAATCCTGTGGTCGGCCCACAGTAAAGGCAGTGGGGAGAGAGAGTGAGTGAGGAGAGGGGGGGCATCTTTGCAGACGTCTCTAAATAATAACAGAACTGCAGCTGAAGGTTGATGTGACATCTCTTGTTGTCACAGTTACTGGGGATTTTATGTTCTGATTTATATGGTCTTTAGATGAGCTGTTAATACTGTCAAGCGTTTTGTGCTCCATCACATGCAACATTTTATTCACTTCCTGTGACAGAGCGGTATTGTCATACGAGCTGTCCAGTATTTACATATCAATGCCACGTCAGGAGGAGGGGCTTGACGCAAAGCAAAGCGACGGTTACAAGCAGGGAATCAACTTAATCCAGTATCTTGAAAATCCGAAATTCATAAGCTACTTTCAGTATTTTCACAGCCAAACGCTTTTTTTTTTTCTTTTTTTTTTTTTTGTGCAGGAAGAATAAACACAAGTTTTTAAGCCTCCCAAATCATCAACGTTCCAGTCACAACCTGAACACTGACCACATTTGGTTGGCAAGTGTATAATGCCACCCACACAGTGTTCTGAGTCGGTCAGAGTGAGGTGTAATGAATTTCTGATTCTCCCAACAGAAACCTGGACAGGTGAAGCCTCTGTGTCCAACCTGAACGAACACTAACAGGAGCTCTGATGCTGAGGAGGTGTCGTGGCCAATTCCCACTGTGGCCGTCAAGATCACTGCAAACAGCAATCTGAAAAAACAGATATCAAGGGACAGTTTCACTTTTTCAAGATTACACCAAATATCCATGTGTATAAGGATGTAAAATGTCTTAAATATGTATTTTCCTCTTTCTACCCTGGCACTTTATACCTCCATGTTACACATTCACTCAACAGCATCACTGTAACAGATTTTATGACAGGCTCATATAATTTAGCTGGCAGGCGAGACAACTCATGAACATCAGCTGGCCCTGTTTTTAAAAGTGGGTCAAGTCATTAAATTTGAGGGACCGTCACAGAAATGTGAAGATTGGCATTAATGACAGCAGAAAGTTAGCATGGGCTGACATGTAAAAAGTCACTGTATCATTATCTTGGCATAGCTCTCTATGTAATCATATATTTCATTAAAACATTTAAAAGCTGCATATTTAGTACATTTTCCAATGAAAATCATATCACTGCTACATTCAATCATTTGAAAGGGCTTCTCAACTAAAATAAATGTGAAATCTGTTGTGTTGCAGCTGTTGTGTATAAAGTATGTGGTCCAGGTGGGCTCCTCCTGTTCATGGCAGTAAGTAGAATTCCTGTACATTCACAATGTAAATGGAACCTCTAATCCTGGAGAGGTTGGCCCACTTGTCACCACATAATCTGAAGGTATGAACGCATGTTCTTAGTTAGAAAACATGAAGAACACACACCATTAATCTTCACGAACTTTAGTCATCACTGAAATACCTCTGTCTACAGTTTAGAGTCATAGCCCTCATAATATTCATGTTAAGTCTGAGAGAGTTCGGCTTTGGAGCTTGGGGGGGGGGGGGAGGACAACTGTGTGAAGACTGTAATGTGATCGTTCTCAGTGTAGCTCTGCTGCGTGTGTTGGTGTATTCTCAGGTCACCAGACAGACGTTGCAGGGCGTTGCTGTGACCCTCTCATGTACAGATGTTGTTGGATCTTTGCCAGCCAGTATGGCTGACTGCTGTGTGGGTTTATGAAAATAACAGCGGAATAAGAGGCCATGTTCTTCACGAAACCTAAGTCGTCTCTGGAGTCATCAGAGCCCTTCTCCCCCCAACCCCGATTTTTAAAATTCATATGTCCCCTGGAATTTCTCGCTGAGAACAGGATATTGTCTAGGTTTTAAGTATCCACTATCCATCCAAGAACTCAGCCTAGAAAATACCAGGAATTAGACTGGGTATATGGGTTACAGCAAGGAGAATTCAAGTATATTAAAATTTAAAACTCCTTATATAATAGTTTATTTATATGGCGTTCAGACAGGGAGGCTTTCATATCAGTTTAGACAACATAGGCTTTACAAGAGGTCAGAGGACAGAGTTGCCCAGGACTGAGCTGAAATGAAATCAAAAAGCCAGACAGTCTTGCAGAGGCCAGCACAGCAAGAGAATGGCTCAGGTTTTTACCAGTGGAAAACGCTTCAATGGAATTTCATATTGTTATATCTTTACATGGTCATTCCTCTTCCACGCCATGCCACGCTTTATACCTGTGCCATCAGCATGGCAAGGACCTCAAAAAGACTGTCATGACTAAAAAAGATCATTATACAACACCAGTGGGGGAAAAAAAAACTCACAGCTTCTGACAGAGTCTGTAAGCGATTCTCGATCCATAGATACATCTCTCTGAGTCTCCTGCATCTGAATAATAAAAGCACAACTGTAATCACACAAAACTAACATCTAAAATAAGGAACTTGGTCATTCTATACACACATACATGTTTACACTTACAGGTTTCAATCGATTTGCAGGATGAAAGCGTTTATCATGTAACAAATCATTCCCTTGAAGTCAAAGTAAATCAGTGTTCTCATGCAATCTGATGTGTGTGTGGGACAGAATTCTTGCTTACCTTGATGTTTTTTTTTATATATTCAGCTCTGCTCATGAGGCTTTTAATCTGGTGGGGGACAAAATTTCAGTGAAGTGTAATCATTTTTGATTGCGTATGAATTTCAAAAGTAAAAGCAGTCTATTGTGTTCTACTGACGTCTTTTAGCCATTATTGGTTTGGTGTGGTCGGTTAACAGCTTAACCATTTTGCTGCAACGATAATTATCGGAATGGACTGTCATTTGCATAAGTTGTATTAATGGATCGTGGGAACCCTTCTGACTGGTAATCCGTCTCCCTCCAGTGCTTTTATTCTGAGTCGAGAGCAATCACTAAGTCATTAAATGAAATTTGTTCAGCAATTCCCAGCAAAACTACGAGACATTTTGTCTCTGCAGGTAATTGCAATGTTGCATTCACAACAGTTAAGAAATTCTACTAATCCCTGTTACTTATTTTTATATGATTATGTTTTTATTCTCATTTATTGTACAGTAACATGATATCATGTGCTTTTTAACGGCTTTCAGCTAATTTGGAGAGTTCAGCATTTTTTGGTGGATGGATCAAGTCAAGTGAAATGACTGACGTTGACTTGATTTTTATTTTTCTGTATGATTGGGAACGACTTAACTCAAAACGACCTGTAATTGTAAGTTATTTACTATGTGTTGCCTTTATGTCCTGTAATTGTTTCTGGTCAGTCTAAGGGAATAGCACGTTTGTCTTTAGAGTACTAATGGAATTTAACTGACCTCAAATGGCAATTATAGATTGAAATTTAAGAAATAACAACTTACAAACAATTAAACTTATGAACAACCTCTCGGAACCAATTGTGTTCATATGTTGAGGACTACCTGTAATAATTTTGTACAGATGCAACAGGAACATCTATCAATTACCAGCAAAATTACCACTACATGCCAAGAAAGCCAGTTTTCTGACGTTTTGCATGAAAGTAACGGTTAACTATTGAGCACCACGAATGACAAGATAATGAAAGAGATGAAAACATGATGTGAAAGGTTTATCTAAAACATGAAATTATGTTTGTAATGAAATTATACAGGAACAATAATGTTAAAAATGTCATTCAAATAACATGAATACTATAAGAAAAGCACCATAAAGTCAGGCATCGCAGCATTAGCATTTAGCATGTAGCTCAAAACACAGAATTGCAATGTCAACAATCTCATATAGCATGACAATGAATGAATGAATGAATGAATAGACGGATGGATATCATCCATCCAACTTTTGCTGTGATAATCTGTCTTTTGATGAATGTTCCTATTGTATATCGTACCTCCTGGTATTCTCAAGTAAATTCTCTTGGGTGCATCATCAGTAAATTCCTAGGTTTGTAATCACTGAAAATCTAAATTCAAAGTTGCAGTTCAACAATGATACAAAATATGGAACAATATCTTTTAAATGCTAAATGGTGCATTACATTAGACATGAATGCATTTGGAGGGCGGCCACGGCACTGTGTGATGGCTCTTCTGGGTTTCTCACACTCACATGCGCATTCTATCGAACACCCTACCCCCGTGCTCTAATGCTGTGCTAGATTATTACAGGCGCATCTGAATTTACTTAAAACAAGCACCCACAAAACTTCAAATAGGGAGGTCTAGGAGGCCCACTAAAAAGCTCTTCCCCCTTCTGGGATTTGTGGAAAAATACTGTTGTATTTGATGACTAACAAGGCACAAATAGGCTGTCAAAGATTAATATGTGACATGCAGAGATCCTTTCCATACACTTGTGAAAGTACAACATATGTTCACTATTCAAGGACAACACAAACCAAGAGTTTTACTACACTACCAATTCTCAGGTTCATTCAAGTATATCTGGGTTGACATCCAAAACGGTGTTTGTTTTCTGTTGTCGTATAACATTAGTGATGACACATGGATAGAATTTGTTGGCTTTCATTAAATTTAATTATTATTGCTGCAACTAATTAAACTGTTTGTTAAGAAAACCACAAAAGCCATTTTGCTGTGTTAACTAAAGCATTTTCATGAAAAAAAGTTCCCACACTGTTCCCAGTCTTTTGTCACTCCATTCCAGAAGTGTATCAAATATGCTGCTTGCCTCAACTTCATAAAACTATACAGTATTTACAAAACTTCATGGCATTGACAAAATAAGACAATAAATACAATGTATTGTCTTTGTGCTCATGGACAACTGTTCATTAACGCAAATAAAAAAACTATCGCAATCTATTATTCTGATAGTTACAGTGTGCCTACTGTTTAGAATCAGGGTTTGCTCATTTCAAATTTAACTAAAAACTCTTCTTTCAGAACAGTGGCCTGACATTTACATCAACTAGTCAGTTGGTAGCCCCGTCTAATCGTAGACGCACAGCTATACAAACACCCTTTTGGACATAAACCCAGATATACTTGAATGAAGCTATTTTCTTGCCGCCAAAAACAACAGTAATGGCAGCATTTATACAGAATAGAAACACAGCTGTTTTGGGCTGTAGAACCATCAATTGGTTGAGAGACATTTAAACTTTGAAGAAATTATCTTCACCACAGAGTAATCACTTGAGACTTTTCTTTTTTGCTATGAAAAATTTTTTTTTTTTTTTTTTTTTCAGATTAAAAGTGGATATGACATTTTCATGTTACAATAATACAGATGATGGATTATGTTATTTGGCCTTTACCACAAAAACACATGCGAGTGCTGGAAAAACACTCATGTGGGTCATACGATGGAACATCGCCTGTTGTTGGTGGTAGCTGAGGGCTAGCTGGATGTACAAGATAGCTGTTAGCACTGTGACATCCAAAAGTCCCTCCCCCCATACTCACCTCGCTGTGAAGCAGCTCTCTCCTGCGGCCCTGGGGCTCAGCTGGTGCAGCAAGAGAGGAAAAAATAATGAGAAGGAAAAAGAGACCCCACTACTTAATTACCTTGTTTGTTCAAGAAGAGGTCAACTACTAGATTGGATTTCATTAGCTTGTTGACTGGGGGCTCAAGGGTGGAAATGGTTCTAATGTAGGCCAGTGTTTATGCAGTTAATCATCCTGGAGGGGGGAGAGGGAGGGATGAGCAAGGGGAGGGGAAGGAAAACTGGTGGTGAGGCATGTTGGGAAACTGTGCAACAAAGAGCCCTTAGGCAAACAAAGAGCCAATGTTTTCTCCCCACAATCCCCTCAATGATGTCTATCGTGCCACAGAAAGACGCTCCCCGACATGGAAGAGAGAGGCAGGTTGTGATGGCATGGGATTCGCAGAGGCCGTATATCATGTATCATTGACGCGGTGACAAGACAAGACTATTTAACACATCTATTACAAAAACCACTTAGTGTAAAGGTAACTGTTGTCTGTTCATTACCAGCTTCTAAAGCTACATTAAGTTTAACATCTATATTTAACTGTTCGACTCAAGCTAAATGGATGAACTGTTAATCCCACTGGCTGTGAGGACAAACTTCTTCACGGGATATATACTAGATATAATAATTTCTCAAGTATAATATTACATAGTAAAGTGCTCTGTCTATATGGGAAGCACATTGCTGGGTTCTCCCTGCTCAAAGTCACATCTGGATCACCCTATACCACCTCTTCCTTTAGGCTGATCTTCCAGATGAGATCATGAGCAGGCGTAATGAACACCAGACCCAACAGAGTCACTCGAGTCTATTCTGTACTTCTTAGTCTGTTGTTTATTCGCTGTCCCCATCTCACTATCACACTAGACTATTACTGTCTTTCCTCTGTGTCAGCTTGACTTTAACTCGTTCCAAAATGGCTTGTCGCTATCAAATCACATCTCTACTTCTCTCTCAAAGAATCTGCAACTTTAGACTGGTTCCACTTAAGTATTTAAGGCTGTCAACACCTTTCTCTTCCAAGTCATTTTTTTGCCTTCCTCTTCCAGACTTTTTCTTGAGCACCATTGTCTTTGTTCAACCACATTGTGAAGCACCTGCTCTTCAGATCATTTTATGCATCCTTTCATAATGATATTTTTCTCCAATTTTCTTTTATTCTATTTCTCTGACAGCAAATGCGTACAAACAGGCAGATCTCCCCTGAGTTTGAAGTGATGTACAAATAAAAAAACAGCAGATGTGAGATGTTTAAATTTTAGAATGTCATTCACATCACCTCAAGTGTTCTTAAAAAAAAGATGCACGAACATTGGCCTCTTCTGGGTTGGCTCAGTAGCCAACAGCAGCTAAGGAATTAGGCAGTTAAGGAATATAAAGCTTTTTTTTTTTATTTTTTCTCTACCTGCTAAAGCCAACAATAATTCTCCAAGGCATTGTTGATACATATCCAGAGCTTCCTGGTCATCTGATCCACTCTCCTCCTGTAATGGAAGGAAAAACATTTCTTCATACATGTTTACAGAGACACCTAACTGGTAATAGCACAGAGATTCACGTAGCTGTTGAAGCACACCAAGCACACTGGAAGATTGTGTAAGCTTGTGTCTAATCTGGAGCTGTCACAGATGACTGCTCAAAGTAGATGAAGTCTAGCCAGATGTCCCGGTCTACCACACTACACCGGGTAAGCATGTTTGTTTGTGTTTGCCCCCTGATGTAAACATGAGGGGGCAAAGACATGAAGATTCACAGATGGACAAAGCTATTGTTAGCTTGTTATTAATTAGTGAATCTTTGATAAGTTGGTGTGATGAAATTATTGGTTGAAAATGTTTGGTTCAAGTTTCACTTTTATGGAGTATCCTCATACACTGACATCACTCACTATAACACCCCCCCCCCGCCCCCAACCTTAGCAATGGCAGTGGAGGCCATGTCCAGAGCTGCCAGCAGTCGGGGTTGCTCTCGAGACATTTCTGGAAAAGAAGAAATAATTTATAGTATTATTCCGAGTCAACTGTCTATTGAAATCAATTTGTTCTTCTAGGGAACGTGGAATAATCGGTATACAAATTCTTAGGACTACAGTACAAGGATTTACAAAGATTTTGTAATGTTTATTTGAGGTGTTATTGAGCATAAATGTCCTATAAAAGTACATACACAATGCGTTACAGAGAAAAATGTATTTTTCCTGGAAGAGGAAGAAGAGATAGTGAATATATTGGTAGAAGGATGCTGAATTTTGAACTGCCAGGCAGGAGGCCTAGAGGAAGACCAAAGAGGAGGTTTATGGATGTAGTGAAAGAGGACATGAAGGTAGTTGGTGTGAGAGAAGAGGATGCAGAAGACAGGGTTAGATGGAGGCAACTGATTCGCTGTGGTGACCCCTGAAGGGAAAAGCCGAAAGGAAAAGAAGAAGAAGAAGAAGAGTAGTCAGAGGCACAGCGGTAGGCAGCTACTCTATGGTGCACCCAATAACTAACATGGCACATTTTCTATGTACTTAGAAGTACAAAATAGAACACACATATTTATTAACTTTCATTTTATTTTAGTATAACCAAGTGCAAAAGCAAACATTGGAACTATTTAAGTTGCCTTATTGTACAACTAATAACCAAACAAGTCTAATGCCCTAATGCCAACAGGAAGTAGTTTGAACAGAGAAACGATAATTACCTCGGAGGACACCCCTGGAGGTTTGGGCCACCTCGAAGTTCACTCTGTTGTCTGAGGCCACCAGGGCTTTCAGCTCCTCGGCTCTGGACGCATAGCGGCTGACCTATGGGAACACTGACTCGACTAAGTCATGGCAAGCATACCATATCCTCTTCATCCACAGCATATGGTTTTCATGATGGAGAATACCATCTAAAGGCACTGCAGTGTTGAAATGACGGACCAACTAAAAATATATATAAAATCCTAATGTGAAAGTATTCTTACAGCCTACCTTCTGCCTCAGGGCTTCTTTACGTTGTTGGTCCGTCTCATCTGAAGAGGGTTGAGAAAACAGATATTTTATTTTGCATTTGGCCTGTTTAGTCTTATTGTGGTCAAACAAAGGAGGTGCATTTTTGAAGGACAGTATATTAGTCTGCTTGTTGCTCTTACAGTGAAGAGCAGGAACAAAATGCTCAAGGGCATTGCAGTAAAGAGACAGGGCAGTGGACCTCTCCCCCTCCTGGTCCTTCTGAATGGCCTGCGTGACTAGATCCTTCTGGAAAGAGGAAAGATGAATTGGCATCACTGAGTGAAAACTGGGGCTAGGAATGAGCGAAAAATCTACAAATACATGTGTAATGTTCAGTCAATCACGCAAGCATTAGTGCTGGAAATCCAGAGTAGACACACATGTGCCAGCACATATTTCCCCTTTCTCTACATCTTACCGCTTTCACTAGGCTCTCTGCAGATGGCATGTGCTCCAAATCCACAAAAGGGTGGGCGAAGAACTCCGCAAAGGTGATCCGGGCATCTGGATTTCTCTCTAACAGCCGCAACAGAAGGTCTCTGCAGTCCTTGGATACCCTGGTCCCAAGAGGGAGCTGATGCACAAAACATGACCTTATTATGTTACACTCAATCCACAGGCCTATCCAAGAGAAAAAGGACATCAGATTGTTGCCAGGAAACTTCAGTCTCACACCATTACATTTTATCAAAAGATAACCTTAAAACGCTCCATGTGAATCCTGTGTAATATACCATATGCTAATACGACCTATTGAGCTCAAGCCCAATGTGTGACACAAGAATTCAACTATTTGTAAAGACCTCTATCATTAAAAGTGCCATTATCTTTAATTGCTGCTGTGTTATTTTAAGTGACATTTAGTTTATGTGAATTGGAAGGGGATCAGGACAGACAGAGAACAATGACTTCAGCTCACAAGCAATTACTTATGATTTCTTTTCAACTTCTTTTCGAAGTCTTTAAATATGTGTTGACAGATCATTATCAAGTATTCTTTTGTAGCGTAAATGAATGCTAGATGAAGATGGTATGGTGCCATCAAGTGGTTACTGTGAAAATTGACATGTACCCTAAAATCCATCGAGTTCACACTGGTGTTATGGGGGTTGCAGCAGGACAGGACCTAACAAGTAATTTAATGCATTTAATTATTAATGTTTTTATTCAGTTTGACCATTAAAACTTGATAAAAAGGAATGGAAACAGATGCTTTAAAAAGACTTATTCCCAAGTGATGTGCTGAATGTCCGCATGAATGGATTGCTGACTCCATTTCGAAAGAAAAAAACGTTTCATCTCTACATGCCTTGGTAATAGTATTACTGTTACTCGTATGACAAATAGATAAGGTACAGTCACGCATGCATTGATAACTCATCTAAAAATAAACACTGCTACTTTACAGGTTTCCATTTCTTGGAACATAATACTGAATTTGACACTGGGACAAAAGCCAACATGTGCCTCCATCAAAAGATAAACATGTATCCCTAACATAAGGCAGATGGGTGAGGAGAGAATTATTCACAATTTTTTCTAAATACATTGCTATCTGTTTGACTCCAACAATAATCAGTTCAAAATTAATCAATGAGGACTGAATATGTTGCTCACTGCTTACCTCAATAGGCTGATTACTCCGGATCTTCTCCTCCAATTCAGCGTATGACCTTGATGCAAATGGAGCTCGTCCAAACAGTGCCTCTGCATTCACACAGAGAATGTTAAGCAGAGGGGTATGAAAGATTCAGATGCTTATGCTGCATTTAGGAATGATATTTCTACCTTGAATATTTCTTGTATTTAATTCATCACCGACATGAATCTTTGTCTGAACTGAGAAAGTCTAAGTCAATATTCTATAAATGATGTGCCACTATATTTGGCTTGCGTGACTGGGTGTGTCAACAGCTCCTCCCATTCTTGACATTGTCACTCCACACATTGACAGTACTTTAATGTACTATTATTGTACAAGTGCAGTACAAGTCTACTGCACTTGAAAGAGACATAAACAGACTGCTTATAAATAATTAATGACATGCATTTATTTGTCATCGGCTCAGTGCCACGAAAACAACAAAAAGTAATTCAAGAGGTGGTCATGTGACACAGCACAAAACAACATTTTGTGCAATGGAATACTTTTGGTCACCAAATATTAAGTGGTATTACTTTTATTTGAGAAAATTTTACATTCATAATATAAACAATAAACAGAGAGTGCTCACCATACAGAATGACTCCTACTGACCAGAGATCTACCCTGGCGTCGTACTGCCTTCTGCAAACCATCTCGGGGGCCATGTAAAGAGGAGAACCTCTCAGGACACTTTGTTCATCCCACGGCGACATGTACTGAGCAAAACCGAAATCTAAGACCAAAACAAAATGGAAACATTTTTCCTGTAAAACACTGCCTGCTGGAATGTTTTGTGAAGTAAATTACAATAGTGTGTTTTCTTAAAGCCAAGAAAATAAATATACCACAAAGTCATGACTGGAATTGTAAAGTTATTTGTCTTGCTCTGTAATAGCATCACAACAACTAAGTGCTTCTGTTAATTAGCATGATTTCAGAAGCACTTAGTTGTTATGATGGTATTATGTGAATGGCTATGACACTATGTGTTTGCTACGTTGTTCCTTTGACAGTGTGAATGGGCGTGAGCTCACCTGCCAGTTTGAGGACAGAGCCATTGAGTAGAATGTTCTGAGGTTTTAGATCCAGGTGTGAGATATTTCGCTCATGAAGAAACTGGAGAGCACAGGCTGCTCGTGTAGACACAAACAAATAAAGACACAAATATTGTGACGCTAAACTGAGCTCACATCATGGCGACTTTAAGTTTCCACTGAACGCAAATGAAACCAGGATATGCATGTAACATATCTATGACTAGGGAGACCTCAACCTATTTTCTTCACACTGTACAAAAATGCCTATATAATGCATGTATGTGTATATGTATGTACGTGTGTGTATTATATATATACAGTATATATATATTTCCCACCTATCTGTTGCAGGAAGCGTCGCACAACCCTCTCAGGTAAAACCCTTCGACTGCGAATGCAACGGGACAGATCTCCACCAGAACAAAACTCCAGGATAAGATAAATATTCTGAGAATCCCACTGATTTGAAAAATAAATAAATAAAAAATTCAGACACTAAGGGCAATTTCAAAAACAAGAACCATTTAAATCCGATGAAAACAGGCCAGGACCTAAATAAATAGATGACACTAAAACACAGCATTAACATTAATGTCCCTATATAATATAGGGACACAGTTTTATTGGGTCCGATGATCGGATATAATTTTATTCTGAATTCATTCCTTTCATAAGCTTCATAGAATCTCAATGCTACAAGGGATCTTACCTGGAAATCTTTAAGATGGACTATATGAGGGTGACGCATAGTCTTGAGGATTTCAATCTCTGTGAGCAGGTTTTCTGTTGACGCCTTGTTTAGACTCTTCTTCCCAACCACCTTCACTGCCACCACTTCTCGATTGTCTCCCTGCAATTTCACTTTCAGTTTAATGAAAAAACCAGAGAAGCCTTATATTCAAGGCAATTCAAATATACCACTCACTTGACCTAATTTTCTCTGTTCTTAATTCGGTTCTGCGTCTATTTGTTGAGCAGATTTTTTGATCATTCCCAATGTACAATCCTAGGATATCCTTGACTGATTTTGTGAGTTACTCACGACTCAGAAAACAGAGTTTCTAGATAAATTATCTCATTTATCTAAACCACCTCCACAAAAAGACAAAACCCAAAATTTTGGCTCATGTTTTACATCTGCAAGACGGCTACATCTGGGGATAACATGGGCAGAACTCTGTGTTTGTGTTCTGAACCATGAAACATTGCTGTTTAATTAAAGCCCCCTCTCAAACTGGTGTTGTCGGGTGAGTGAGGTGAACGGTGTAAAAATCCTCCACTGGGTAGCTTAACTGAAATGTCATCATCACACAGGATGATGACTGGCAGTACCTCATGATGGTTCCGCCAGTGCATGAGGGGGAGGATTACTGATTGTGTAAAATGTTCTTTATCCATTCTGTCATCTGGGAAATTTGCGGGGCTTATTATATAAATTGGAGTATTAGATCAAATTGGTAAAAAGGAGCAGCAAACAACATGTTAGGTTTGTGTGGGCCAAAACAAAGTGACTAAATTTGTAAAAAAAAACAAAAAAAAAACCCTCAGTGAAACACTTTCTTCAATTCTCCTGTATGTCATCCTAGTGAGAGTACCGTTTTCAATGTGAACAGTCAGAACCAAAAACAGTCAAGTGCTAGGAATCTCGTGTTTTATGTTTTATCTGATTCCTTCACACACTCACTTTTCTGTAGGCTTTGTAGACTGTGGCATAAGTCCCACTACCCAACCGCTCAGTGAGGATGAAGTCTGCAAGTTTTGGTGGAGAAAAGCTGGAGGTTGAGGCCATGCTGGCGACAGCAGCATCAAATTACCCTTGGAGGTTTGCACTGCAATGTGAGATCAATATGCTATTATTAACAAATTAAATAGAATATATTGAGAGGAAAGTACAAAAAAAGCAGATCACACTTGAATTCTTTCCTCAACTTCATATTTTGAATTGTTCATTTGTTTTTCCACTTTTTTGGTAATTGCTCAGAGCTGAGGGGCGACACACATCTGACGACTACTAGACAGAAAAAAAAAAAGCAATAAGAAGGGCAAATCTACAAGAACACACAAAGATACTGATTGTTCAATGACACGTGTTGAAATGTAAGGATTAAGATGATACAAAAAACTATACTTAAAAAAAATAGAGGTAGCACATTACCTAACATTTTGTTACACATGGGGGGACACTATCTCGTCGTCAATAGAGGTATGCTTTATAAAAACAAGTAAATGGATGTTTAAGTTAAAAGAACGTCAAGTTTACACCATTCCACTTACAAACAGTAAAAAAAAAAAATAACAGGAACATTATCTCGATTATTTGTCCGTTAATGATTTACTGTGTTTACGGTATGATGTACTGTACTTAGTCGTAATTGCACCTCGTACTCTGTTCTCAGTCAAACTCTATTGTTTATTATTGCTTCGTGTACCAGCTAGTCCGAAAACACGCCGAACATCAGACAAGATCGTTCACAGTTCATTCAAAGTCCTTCCTATGATAAATAGGAACCATAAACAGCGAGCTTGTTCAGGCGAATATGATGCTCATCAGTTCGGGAGCTAGCTACAGGTCAAGTTAGCAAATGTAATATATGTTACGCTGGCAGTGAATAGCCTTTGTAAATCTCAATAGTTAAGAAAAAATAAAACTCTGACAAAGCCGACACTTACCAGAAGGGTAACACAACACATGGATGAAAAATCACTGTTTACATGGCACCTTCCACTGCACCTCAGCTGACATAAAAATGTTTGTGAAAATAAGTTACTGCCCCCTTGCGGTGGGTCCTCCGTTACTACAACTTCCGGGTGTAAATGCCAAAATAAATAGATACGATGCCTTTATTCAGCAGCTGAAAGATAAATTTGTGTTTGGTTTTCCATTCTAGATAACAAAAATTATGGATTACATAATGGATTATGGATTATAGATTATGGATACACTGGACGCTAAAATACGATGTACATTGAATCCATTATTCATTCATTCCTCATTCGTACTTGGTGATGGTAAGCTACGTACAGCCACAGCTGTACTATGTCAAAAAATGTCGAGTTACCCAATCCACGGAGAATGGAATATTTTAACTAAAAAATCACGAGTTTTTCTGCGGGATAATATTTTCCCCATGCAGTTATGCGATTTTATTTTACTGGTTGATTAAATCCTATTAAGCTTGCTCGCTGATACCCGTTTTAATTTGAAAAATACCCACAGGAAGTTAGCGGTGGTTGTGGTCCTTTAAAGATGGCAGAGTGCCTGGCTGCACGTTTGTCTGTCCAAGAAGAACAAATTCGCCTCCTCACCAAAGAAATCGCCACCATTCGCGATGGAATACTTCGAGGCGTAGAAGCTGCCAGTGTTACGGAAGTCTCTCCAGAATTGGAGTTCCTACGGACCGAAAACGAGAAGCTCCGGTACCGGCTGCTGCACCTCCAACGGGTTCTCCAGGCGGAGATCAAACTGGAGGAGGAACAGGGGAGGAGAAATGAATCGAAGTGCGCTGTAGTTTTGGAGAAACCGGCAAGCAAAGTGCCTCAGCCAGACAAATTGCAAGATAATAAGGTAACAGTGAAGACCAGAACAGCAAATATACACAGATTAAATTGCCTCGTTTGTACTGTATTGATGGGCTGTGGGGGAGTGGTCGTGCAGCCCAATGGAGGGCCTTCAATCTGAAACCAAATGACGAGCTGGCCCACCCCATGTCCAGAAATAACTGTTGCATTGACAGTGTGCGCACACCTTAAATACTGACAGTGTACACCAAGTTTAGGAATCAACTAATAGCCTCACTCAGAGCAAAAGTAATGACTTGCCCATTGGAAAATTAAAGCGACACAAACACCTTCTGATGTTTAATAGGTGGGATCCACAGATACCAAAGCAGGTGACAAGAACATCAAGAAGGACAAGAAGCAGGAAAAGGCACAAGGAAGTGGGGGTGTAAAACGGGTGATTACTATAGAAGTATGGGTTCCTGAAGTTATTCTGATGTAAGAAAAGACAAATGTTTTTTGTTTTTTTTTTCCCACTGGTTCTCACATTTCACAGTTAGGAATCTGTTTTGCTTAAATATTTTCACTCCAGCTGAAGCCGTGGCCTGGATATATATCGGAGCGCCTGAGTTTATATGAGGTGCTGAAGCGGGAGAATGATGCCTTGCTGGCAAAGAAAGCTGAAAACGGCAAAGCCATCACTGTGGAGCTGCCTGATGGACAAAGGGTGAAAGGAAAGGCATGGCACACGACACCATACCAGTTAGCTTGCGATAAAAGGTTAGAACATCTGGCCAGATCACTAATGTTGAGCCTGCAATTTAATCATCAATAATTCTAATACATGATACATAAATGTCATTATTTACCTACATATATAAAGTATCATTGTTCTTTATATTTCTTTTGGTAATGGTATAGCTAATAAATATGGATGCAGTATTTGTAAAACAACTTTTTTGCACTTGATCTCTCAGCCAGGGCCTGGCCGACAACGCTGTCATTTCTCGAGTGAATGGAGAGCTCTGGGACCTGGACAGACCCCTCGAGCAGGATTGCTCCCTTGAACTCTTGCGCTTTGACGATGAGGATGCTCAGGCTGTGAGTGCCTTCATGTGTGTACTATAACTGTCTTCCCTTTTCATGGTCATAAGGTAGGATTAGCCTCTCCCAGCTAATATTAGGTTCTGGACAGGTTATCTGACACATAAACAACTAGGGAACACCAAGCTAACTTGGCACATAAAGGACTTATAGGTCTGAATTCTACATTTCAACCCAAAACATTCTTGAACTTTTGAGTTTTGAACTGCCAGGCAGGAGGCCTAGAGGAAGACCAAAGAGGAGGTTTATGGATGTAGTGAAAGAGGACATGAAGGTAGTTGGTGTGAGAGAAGAGGATGCAGAAGACAGGGTTAGATGGAGGCGGTTGATTCGCTGTGGCGACCCCTGAAGGGAAAAGCCAAAAGGAAAAGAAGAAGAACCCAAAACATTCTTGAACTGAGAAGACAGTGGTCACTGTTATCACTGTGGCACATGAAGTTCATTCATCCTTTCATTAATTCAGACGAGAAGATCAGTAATCATTTCATCTTCAGCCGCTTATCTGAGCCCGGGTCATGAGTTGATGCTGGAGCCTATCTCAGCTGACTATGGCAGAGGCCAGATACACCCTGGACAAGTTGCCACTTTATTGCAGGACCCAAATGAAATGAAGTACAAGGAACTTCAAAAATACAAATAACACAAACACAGGTTACTGGATCAATCTACTTTTGGCTTTTGGTTGTCCATTTTAAAATTGGCTGCTATATACTACGATAAAAATGTGTGATGGGAGTATTTTTCTTTCTTTCAGAATGTGTGATCTTTTTGTCTTGAAAAGGATCAAGTTAGATTATCCACCAAAAACATATTTGCTTTTTTTAAAAATTTATTTTAAGAAGAAGTGATATGTGGATTTTTATGTCATATTCTAGGTGTACTGGCACTCCAGTGCTCATATCTTGGGAGAGGCAATGGAACACTTTTACGGAGGCTGTTTGTGTTACGGTCCCCCCATTGAAAATGGCTTCTACTACGACATGTTCCTGGATGGACAGAAGTAAGCAAATATTATCACTCTGTGTCCTGTGTGCTCTGGTCACATTTTCTTACATGTACATCTTCTAGCATACAGTGTCATGTAATATTTAACAGTTATATTCTACAAAAAGGTTCATGCATTATAAGGTTCTTACATCAGTCTCATCCCTTAAAATGTTCACATTCATTATTGTGTCAAACATGATTAGGTAAACATAGAAACATCAGATTACTTATGTGCATGGCTGACCATGAGTTTTTCAGTTTCAGTAAGTTTATTTCCTGTTTGCAGTGGGGTGTCTAGCAATGAGTTTGGGGATCTGGAAGCTCTGTGTAAGGCTGTGATAAAGGAAAAACAACCATTTGAGAGGCTTGAGATCAGCAAGGAGACTCTGCTGAAAATGTTCAAGGTGAGAGTGAATTCTTCTAAACATTCTTCGAAACATTGATCGTAGCTTGTTTAAATCTAGATGAGAGGCTATTTTCCTGTTTAGCAAATACAAACACAATCTGGTTTTACTGATAAGAAAAATGTTATGAACTGACATAACCTGGTTTGTAGAAGTTTGTCACATATCATTATTATTTGTATGAACAGAAATTATCAATAAAAGAGACAAACTAACCTAAACTGCTTGTATCCTTCAGTACAACAAATTCAAGTGCCGCATTCTGAATGAGAAGGTCACCACCCCTACCACCACAGTCTATAGGTAAGGTGCTCCTGAGAAGGACATGTTTAAGAGCATGTTTGAGTTCCTTTTATAAAGCTAACCGCTGTACAATTACTGAATCCCTGTTAGATGTGGGCCCTTGATCGACTTGTGCAGAGGTCCTCATGTCAGACATACGGGCAAGATCAAAGCAATGAAAATCTACAAAGTAAGTGGACAAAAAGCACAAGCTTCCTGTAGTTTCTTTGTGAAAAAATACTACTTCATGCTTTTCCCAGGTAATCAGCTTGTTGTCTCAATTTTTTATTTATTTTTTATTTTTTTACATTTTTTATAAAGCTACTTTTGTGCTAGCATGTCAAAAAGGTTGCATCAGACGTTTCTACTTACTTTTTCATCAGAACTCTTCAACCTACTGGGAGGGACGCTGCAACATGGAGACGCTACAGAGAATCTATGGGATTTCTTTTCCTGACCCTAAGATGCTGAAGGAGTGGGAACGTTTTCAGGAAGAGGCTAAGAACAGAGACCATCGCAAAATTGGCAAAGTGAGTCACTGCAGGATCTCATTCCAAGCCCACCAAACTGAGTGAGGCCCAGAACTAGAGACTGTGAAATGTGATGGTTAAGGCATTACCTTGGAGGTTTTTGTTAAAGATCTTCCTTGCGAGAGTTTAGGTTTGTGTTTTTCTCGATGCTATGAATGCAACAACATTCAAGTCATCTAGTGTTAACCCAGAAGCGTCAGAAATCCGGTGGAAAACCAGTGAGGCAAAACAAGATAGACGTAAAAGCCTTATAGCTGTAAGTAGATGGTTGCTGCGTTGTACCAGCTGAGGGCACTGTGTTTCTTCGTATTGCCTCGTGTTGGACAACTGTGAATCATCTGAGAACCCCAGCTGGTTTCCCAGCATGGGAGATACAGACAGCGGCACCTCAATCAGCACTAACAAACAGTTTCATATGAAATGCAAGAGTCAAGATATTGCTGTTGATCCCAACTGGAGGAAGGTGACAAAAGTGCCATGTTGTTTTAAAGATGGTCCTCAGTGGTATGACTCAAAGCTGACTCTTATTGCACAGCGGAGAATACTGTAAGCATGTAATTTTAAAAAGCGTAGACATGCTCTCATTTCGTCAACTAAGAATGTTAGTTGAAAACAAATATACCTCACCAGGTGCACCAGCAGGGATCCAGCTGGTGTTGACTGGATTTAAATTATGGATACGCAGGGGATTTTTTTTTTTTTTTTGCTCTGAAGTAATGATTTTTTCCCTAAGCAATTAGAAAAGATGATTTAGTAATCCAAAGGAGAGTTATTTAAAAATTCTGTTTTTACCCCGACCAGCAGGTGTTAGCCTGACTAATCCTCCTCCTCTCCACAAAGTTTGTTGGCACTTGATTCAGTACTTTTACAGTATTGTAATTGGTGAAATAAGTGTTATTAAGAATTCCCGTTTATGCTCCGGTCCAGATCTGCGCCACAGAATCCTTTCTTTCCTATACCCCATTCTTTCATCATATTTAATGGAAACTCAAATAGTTTTTATGTAATTCTGGCAAACTAACAGAGATTACGTTCTCTGTGCATCAGATGAAGCCTAGTGGTGCCATGTCCAATACTAGTGACGTGCGGTGAGGTTCATGGCTGGTGAGGCACTGATTTCATCATAATCAGATGAAGATTTTTACAAACATACTAACCTACAGTGTAGCTCATTCACCATTTAATAAGCAACAGTGAGTGTGTTAATTTTAAAGTCTCATAGCAGAATTATTTACACATACAAACTGTAACACACATATAAGCACATTTGATTAAAAAACTTATGTTGTTACCTACACGTTTTTTATATGTTATGTTTACTTATAAATAAAGTCCATGCGCAGCTCTTTCTGAACATTTTGGTATTGTAGTTTATCAACAGTACTGTTAAAATCAGTACAGTTTACCGTTCAATAACCTGTTGATATGTGGGTAACAACATACTTTTTAATTTTAAAGTTGAAAATGATTGAATTATGTTAATTTGGTTATGCGATTGTCTTGTTTTCCAGATATGTGTGAAGGCCAAAGTAGTCTTTTTTTTTTTTTTTCTTCTGATGAGTTTTTTTCCGCAGTCTTTCTTGAACTGTTCTGTGTGCTGAATGGACATCTCCCTGCTCTGTATAAAGTAGTTTCTTGGTTTTTGTACTTGCACATAATCAGAATATGTCAGATCATTAAATATCTTGTCTATATTTCACAGGATCAGGAGCTGTTCTTCTTCCATGATCTGAGCCCCGGCAGTTGTTTCTTCATGCCACGTGGAGCACATATATATAAAACACTCACCGAGTTCATCAGGGTACGAGTGGTGGCTAAATGCTCTAGTGCATATTTAATAGCTTTAGACTTAAATCTAAAAGTAGTATGTTTCATATATTTCATATTGCTAATCTAAGCTAGTAATCTTGATTCTGACATCCAAACCGTCCTCTTCAGTATGCATGTGAATTTCATTGTTTTTAAATTGTTTGAAATGTATGTTTATGCAAAGCTCTCTATTGAAATTTTATTGTAATATGCTTTGTTTGCTAATTATTTTCTCATGTGAATTAAGCTGCTTAAGTCATTAGCAACAACTAAACAAAAAATAATAATTACTTTTTGGGCATTCTTTCACACTTTTCTTTTGAAATGACAGTTTTATATGGCCATAAAATCAGCAAACACAATCAACTTTTATCTGTGTGAACTTCTATTTTAAGAAAAGGACGCTCCAGAGATTCTGAAACACTTTTAATAGCTTGCAGCCCAACCCTGTGACGCACAGCCTATCCTTAGCATTAGCCTCTGCTGACTGCCAGCTCATTAGCATGTACATTATCTAACTTTGGCAAGAAATTTGATTTAAAAAAAAAAATTCACGAGTGAAGTCAGGTTTGTTCCGCTTAGGGTAGGAATGCTTGAACACATGACTGCTCAGTAGTTTGATACATGGACTGGACTTTTATTCAATAAACCTACAGGTGCTTTGGGAGATACAAAATCTCTATTTTATAGTGTAATTGACTTGGATGTTCTCAGTTGATTAAACTTAACCTTTCAGAATGACTAAGGCTGCTTTCCTGCATTCAGTGACGCTACAGGGACTTGCCATTGTGATGTACTTGTGTCGAGATATGTTCACATTTTGAAGAGCTTCACTCACCAACACACCAGATAAACGAA
The DNA here is from genome assembly GCA_013358685.1 of Antennarius maculatus. Taxonomy (NCBI): domain Eukaryota; kingdom Metazoa; phylum Chordata; class Actinopteri; order Lophiiformes; family Antennariidae; genus Antennarius; species Antennarius maculatus. The sequence continues at coordinate 6,374,354 of CM023606.1, forward strand.
GATAACCCTGCATGCCTTGCGATTAGATGGTGGAAGATTGTGATTGTGACACTGACAGTAACTTGTAGATTGTTTCCTGTTTCATGTTAAATTTCATAAATGAATGATTCAGATCTTTTCTGTAGCACCAATATTGGCTGCATAATAAACTAAACTGAACATTCAGTTCTTTTCTTAAGGTAAACAAATGAATAACTTAAAATAGCACTAGAACATGTGCCTCCAACGAAGACCCAATTGTCTTTTTTGATTAAATTCAACCCAAATATTAAAGTACAGTTAATCCTGAATTCACGCCTTTATCCAAAAATGTGCCAAGCTTCTTTTATTCTTTGTGGCACATGTTTCACTCTTCCAAGTGTCATGAAAATCAATCTGTTATTAATAATTACTTTTTAAAAATGGAGAAAGCCCTCTCTTGCAGTGTTAAGAGAGAATAATTATGAATCTGTCTCATTATCTTGGTCCCTATCAAAATAAAATTGCAGCAGGTCACCCTTCCACCCAGTTTAATTGTAATCAGTTAAATAGTTGATGGTTCCAAAGATGGGCCAAAACACCCTATCATGCTATTAAGCCAAATTTCATTACAATCCACTCGATAATTTTTTTCTAATAGATGGAAATGCTAAAAAAAAAAATGCCTTGTTTCTTAATGAAAAAAGGGTGGAAAAGACATTCCTGGATTTGTCATTATGTGGATTTTCTCTGAATATTGATGATTTTCACTTCCCCAACCCTGTATTGAAGTTTTGTTAAAGTCCATTTAGTTCTTTTGCGTAACCCTGCTGAGAGACAAAAACACTATGTCCTTGGCAAAGCTAATTAAACCATGGGATCCATTACAATACATCAACATCTGTGTCAGAGACCGCAACACATCTTTTGTACCTCTGCACGCCAGCTGACACTTTCAACTTGTTTATTTGGTTTATTTTTGCTTTTCTAGGATGAGTACTGGAGAAGAGGCTTTCAGGAAGTAGCCTCCCCCAACATCTATAACAGCAAATTGTGGGAGACATCTGGCCACTGGCAACACTACAGTGAAAACATGTTCTCCTTTCCCGTGGAAGAAGACATCTTTGCACTCAAGCCCATGAACTGCCCTGGGCACTGGTAAATTTAGGGCGCTTTCCCCAATGCAGTATATCAAACAGCACATGCAACATTTAATGCTTGACAAAGTCATCTGATTTTGTGCACTCGTTGTCCTACAGTCTAATGTTCAGTCACAGGCCCCGCTCATGGAGGGAGCTTCCTCTGAGGCTGGCAGATTTCGGGGTTCTTCACAGAAATGAGTTGTCAGGAACACTAACCGGGCTGACCAGAGTTCGGCGTTTCCAGCAGGATGATGCTCATATTTTCTGCACTATGGATCAGGTCCACATCAGTTATTTATTTATACATGCAATCTGTAGGCCTTTGAACATATGAAAATATAGTAACTACTTTTGACTCATTTCCCAACGTGAATCATCTGTTTTTGCCATGTTGTGGGTTTTGTTTTTCTACAGATCGAGTCAGAGATGAAGGGATGTCTTGACTTTCTCCGCTGTGTTTACGACGTGTTCGGATTCTCCTTCCAGCTTCACCTCTCCACTCGTCCAGAGAAGTATCTGGGTGACATCGCTGTGTGGAATCAAGCTGAGAAGGTAAAATGCAATATGCATCACAGTTATGATGTATAATAGAAGAAGACTATACCAGCTGATTTCTGGTAAATACTCACATGACCTGACTGTAGTCATAGTATGAGACACGGCTTCGGTGGCATACTATATGAAATGCAGGAACTTTACCACACTGTAGTTGAAAGAAATGAGACACAGTAATCACTTTCCGATTACCAAAATTTAAACCTATGCATTGTCACTAACAGCAACTGGAGAACAGTCTGAATGAGTTTGGGGAGCCATGGAAACTCAACCCAGGAGACGGTGCTTTTTATGGACCCAAGGTTAGATGATGCTTTTGATTTTTTTCTGTCCACTGTCTGATCAATTCAAGGTCTGGAAAGTGCTGCAATTCTTTGTGTGCCGTTCCAGATTGACATTAAGATCAAAGATGCAATTGGGCGTTATCACCAGTGTGCAACCATTCAGCTGGACTTCCAGCTGCCTATCCGCTTCAACCTGACCTTTGTGGGGTGAGTCACTGAATCGGACACTACTGAGTCTGTTTTGTCTCTGTGCTTTATTGGTCCATGGATTATGATAATCTCCTCCTGAGAAAAATGTGTCTGTCTACTGAGTTCCACAGAGTGGTGCGATTCTGAGGCGAATAGCTGTTTGCAGTTTTGAACTTATTGAGTAGTTGAGCTGCTGATTTATCACCTCAACCTCAACTTTGTTGTAAACCCATTATGAGAATATGATTTACAGCCTATTAAGAAATGGGTTGCGTACAATAAATACTATTTGTACTATGGCAATCAACATTACATGACTCGCATGACAATTTCACAGGATTTTTTTTTTATTTTGTGATATGCAATGTCTTGTAGGAAGGATGGGGATGACAAAGCCCGACCAGTCATCATCCATCGTGCCATCTTGGGCTCAGTGGAGAGGATGGTTGCCATTCTCACGGAGAACTATGCAGGAAAATGGTGAGATGCTTTCTAGTGACTAAATCACTTGAGAATTTAAATCTGAAAATGCAGTTATTACATGTAATAACTCAAAATGCTGTTATGACTCAATACTATAATCTCTAAGCAAATACAATTGTTTTTTAAATACATCTTTTGGGTAATGTGAATGGTTTGTCACCTTTTTAGAATGCCAAAATGATAGCTGTCTTTTTTATGACCTTTAAATAATGATTTTAACCTGTAGTTCCTCTTCATCAGGCAGAAATGTAGGTGATATTTGTTGCATTATAGTGCTGTCTGTCCCCATTAGGCCTCTGTGGCTCTCTCCTCGTCAGGTGATGCTTGTGCCTGTCAACCCTTCATGTGACGATTACGTCAAAAGGGTGAGTCTTTTCCTTCCCCGTTTGACAGCAATTAAGTGTCTTTGGTGTTGCAATGTGTTTATTGAACCATGTTCCCATTTCACAGGTTTGCAAGCAGTTTTCTGAAGCGGGTTTCATGGCAGATGCTGACCTAGACTCAAGTTGTCTTCTAAACAAGAAAATCCGCAATGCTCAGTTGGCCCAATATAATTTTATTCTTGGTGAGAACATTTTACAATTCATTAATCAAGAGTTTTGTTGATGGATGCCTGCAATCACCAAAATACAGTCACAATCTGAAAGTGTACAGTACATATTTTAACCCTTTATCAAAAGTTGTCCTTCTTTGCTGCCAAACAATTTTCAAGACACAACATAGGTTTCCATAATGTGGCATCTTGTCTTTTACTGAAGATGTTCAAAATCCATCTGGTGTTGTAGATGACCGACATGACCTAGACATCTAAAACTCATTAGAATGCTTTTAGAAGCTGGAACGTGATGCATATGTAATTATCAGATGGTATGCTAAAACATACCATCTGATATCAAACAGTGAATCGAATATATAGCAAATAGACCTCCAAACTGGCTAACCACCGACGGTTGTTAAATTCAGTGGCACAAAGCAGGAAACGTGTTAGGGTAGCTGTGTGTGCGTGCGTGTATGGTGTGACTTGGCCCATATCAGCTGTTATGTTTTGTCATGTCTTGGCAGTGGTTGGAGAGAGGGAGAAGATGACAAACAATGTCAATGTGCGCACAAGGGACAACAAAGTCCATGGAGAGCTGTCGGTGGTAGAGGTGCTGGCTCGCCTGACCCTGCTCAAACAATCCCGCTGCCGAAATGCAGAGGAGGAGTTCTGATCAAAACAAAGAACAATCCGAATACGTCCTTAAATAGAAATACCTTAATTTAAGTCAGATGAGCAGTAAAGCAACAAATTTTGGCATACACAAAGAAGGTACAATGAAGGTGCTAAATGTAGAACAAAAAACTGACAGAAGTGATGAGCTGATCTATGTGAAGATGCAATGAATAGGGCTGATAAACAAGTCTTGAATTGTATGTGTGAAGAGTAGAAAAGGTTTAAGTGGATGTTAAGTGGATGTGAATTATGTCAAAATAATTTGTATGGACTAAACAATACACCCATTGTCAATAAAAAATGATGTAACGTTGACACTGATATTTTGCAGAGGTCTGTCTCTGTCGAGAAATCAAGAAATAACATACTTGCTGAATATAAATCCAATTAATATAACAGAGGAGAATAGAAGAAAGCTTGGATCCATGAACAACATAATTTTGCGGAAACGTGGAAACGGGGTGGGCGTGGCAACGAGAAACCGGAAGGTTTGGTGTTGTATTCAATGTCATCGTTTTTTTGAACACATAAAAACAACGCCGGTGATGCGGAACTGCATTTCTACAACGTCCGATGGTGTGGCCACCACATTGAGTACGGATTTGGTGAGCGGGGGTACTGTTTGAAAATGAAAGATCGAAGAAATTTCATTTGTATTGGTATATCACCATGGAATTTTCAAAGATAATTCTTTAATATTCATCGTGATAATGTTCAGTTGAACATTTTGTAGGAAGATTGAACGACCCTTAACACGTCACACTGCAAATTGCTTTAATCTAATATGTGAATTGATCAGTAAAACCAATGCAAAATGAAATTGCTTTTATCTTCGCGGCAAGATAGAAGTTCAAGCAAAAAGAAGTACGGTACTCATCACGCTCAAAAAACTACTTTCGCTTTTTCCTGCACGCCTTGAATGCAACCACGTTTAGCTCTGCAGCAACAATGGCAACTGGCTGGCGGTCATGGAGACCGGACCGAGGACGTTGGTTCAAAACCTACGGAACTGTTTTAGTTTTGATCATGGACTTGATGTCACGGGCTGTTAATGGTACGTCTATCTGGCCAGTTACACGATCACGCTAACATACACGCCTCTGGTATATGGTTAGCTTACATTTTAGGTGTGTGTCTTCACCATCCCCCTGCTATTGCTAGCCTTAAATGTTTGCTAGCGAATCTGCTAATTTGCGACCGAAATTGAATTACTGTTCAGTATACTGATTGAACAGATATATGGATAGACTGTGTTTTTTGCAAAAATTTAGTATTTAACCTACTAGTATGATAACTGTTTGAGAAACCTAATCGTTATTAAGTGGCACCTTGTTGAAGTAAACTTACTGTTTAACAGCGGTTAGCGTAAACGCTTCATTTTAATTTACCGTTTCTTTCCCGTACATGACGCCCTACACAGATCTGTCTGTCCCATCTGACTGCAGTCAGTGGTCGTTACTGACCACAATCAGAAAAAAACATGTGAATATATACCAATTGGTTCCATACTCGAAAACGCATCAGACTGAATTGGAATCTAGTCATACATCATCTTCACCGGCTGTTTTTGTGTTAGGATACATGAGCTCCCCTCATGTAGACCAGGAGCCCCCTTACCCCAGAGATGCCCAGCAAGGACCTGTCATCACCAGCCCGGTCGTCCCTGCTGCATCGTCAGGTAAAAACACCATTGAATACACAACACTACAAAGTGCCTGTACACTCCCCTTTATTAGATCCATATGTTGTAAACAACCAGTCACATGGCAGCACCTGAAAGCTTTTAGGCCAGTAGATATGGCCGCATCACAATTGATCCTTATGAGATTGATGATCACTGATATCTGTTTGGTATAACTGGTCAATTTTACATGTGCCAATGATTCTAATAAAAATGCCTGAATTTGTGCAAGTAGTATTCTGTACATAGAATTGATGTTGTACAGGAGGCAAAGGGTGGGCAAACCAAGTAATGATTTAATTAGGAATTTCTTCAGTTGTCTCGACTTTGCATTTTATCAGTTGCTAAATATAAACTTAAATTTTTTACGATGAAAGCATTCTTTAACAGCTTTTTTCACACCTTCCAATGATAGGCATAGCACTGTCTAACCTGAGTTTATAAGTTGAGATACACCTATCCATTCTAGCTCTTGTTCATCGTCTTTCATTCATTCATTCATTGTCAAATACCCATTACATTCACTGTCGTGGGTCGCTGGAGCCTATCCCAGCTGACTGGAGGCGTGAGGCAGGGTATGCTCCGGATGCGATGCCAGTGCACCGCGGAGCCACACGTACACACACGTATGGGCAATTTTGGCATCATCAGTTCACGTAAGCTGCATGTTTCTGGAGGTGGGAGGAAGCCCATGCAGACACGGGGAGAACATACAAAGTCCACACAGAGCGGCACGCAAACCCAGAACCGCCTTGCTGTGCGGTGACAGCGCTACCCACTGCGCCACCATAATGCACACATCGATTTTTATTTATTTTGTAGTTTTCACGTTATAAATTTCACATAGCAGTGGCTTGATGTAGCGTATTATGTTTTATATTTTAGGTTTTTCTAGATAGTTTTTTTTATATTCTGTTGTTGAATCAAAAAAAAAACAAACATTGTGTTGACTTGGTTTTGTGATAATAACAACTCTCTAGCAGAGGCAACTACACATTTTCTGGCCAGCAGGCAGCCTTGATAGAGCAATCATGAGTGAATTGCCATGCTCAAGAGCTCCTCAATTACCCTTTTGTTGGTGCAGTCATTTACCTCTGACAGACTTGTTTTATCAATCTGACAAGCTTTGACAAGGGTCACGAGCCCATTGCTAAACACATTGATTATAGAAGACATAAAGACACCGGCGACCTGTGACACCAGATGAAGTGGTATAGAAGATGAATGGATGAATAAAGACCTACATTTAGCTTGCACTAAATTATTTTAATGGAAGTTACAACTGTTAACTCGATGTTTACTGTTTTGCAGTGTCTCCTGCTGATGAAGAGAGTTACACTTCGAAGTGTCCTAGTGGGGGGCTGTGTAATCGTTTGCCAGCTGATTGCATTCACTGCAATTATCAGCACAACTGCACCTACAAGAAGTCAGCGTCTTTCACATGTAAACCCAAGAAAGGGGTTCACTGCATAGTAAGTAGGCACACATAAATAAATAGTTATAACATTACGTAAAATAACACTAAAGTTGGTACTTCAAACTTGTAAACATGTAAAAACTGGAAGTGAATAAACACTTGACAAAAGCTGACATACTGTAAGTAGTAGTTGTGTGGTGATTTAACTTGAGATTTTCACTAACTGTTGACCTTCTCTCTTTTTTGGCAATTGTAGGGAGATTCAGGACAACAGCAAACCAGCTTTTCACTCTCCATCATCTGTCAGTTCTGCTGGCAGCTCGACTCATCACTTTACCGCTGCTCAAACTCTACCAACTGTATGACTGTGTCCTGCCCACGCAAGCGCTACAATGCCACTTGTGACGTCTTAGACCATATACATTGTTTAGGTACGGCAATGGCTCCACTGCAAAGCCTGCTTTGTTTCTTGATATGCAACAGGGTGACCACACCTCAGTAAAGCATTACAGTGATAGTTGTATTGGAAAGGTAGTTTTGTGGGGGTTTTTTCATTCAATTTACCTTTAAAACTTTTTTTTTATCTAGGTTTATGCTGGTTGTAGGATGGTAATCAATTTGACAATGAATAGTAAATGCACCAAAGTTATGGACAAAAGTACCAATGAAAAGCTGTTGTTCTGTGTTGAAACATATTTGAATACATATATACTGAACTAAGCCTCAAAAAGAAACTCGGTAGGTAGGTTTAAAGAAATGTTTTTATGCCCAAATAATGTGTGCAGTGTAGCCCTGTGAACTCATGAGTACATAATTACACACTTGTGGAGACAACATGAAAGTAAAAAACACTGTATCACAAACATGATGTCAAATGATTTTCAATATTTATTACATTCAGAATATTAATGCTCATTTGTTTTTCCAGAAATATTTCTGTGGTTTTGGTTTTTTGTATGATGAAATGTTTTGAACATCAGGCCATCATCCTTTTTTTCTTCACTGTAGGTAAAAGAAGATTTCAGAAACGCTTATTCTGTAATTGGACTGGTGGATATAAATGGTCAACAGCATTAGCGCTCAGGTAAACCTGCTACTGTAATATCCATAGTGCTGACCATCATCAGTGCTTTAAAACAGAATCTACATTAATTTTTGTGTGTGTGTGTGTGTGTGTGTGTGTGTGTGTGCGCACACGCTCTAACCCCTTTTTTATTTTGTTTTCTCTGTGTTCTCCCTCATGCTACTCTGTAGCATTACGCTTGGTGGTTTTGGTGCAGACCGGTTTTATTTGGGCCAGTGGAGAGAAGGTCTGGGCAAACTGTTCAGCTTTGGAGGACTGGGTATTTGGACTTTAATTGATGTTCTTCTGATCGGGGTTGGTTACGTGGGACCTGCTGACGGTTCGCTCTACATCTGAAGCGAAGCTCTGGAGACATAGCTGGGAGGGTTTCCACCCTCTTCTGCTTCACACTGCTTCAGTCTGCATTTAACTTCTGAGATGCTATGTTCTTAGCACGTCTGCCTGCACAAGCTCGCTACGCAACACGTCTTCGTCCCATCTGCTGAGGCAGGAAGTGTTTTTCCTCATTACACGAGTGATGACTCTACCCACACAGCCATCAGATCAATCCCGATCATTCTGTGTCAATCTCCTGTGAGATTCTGCAGATGGAGTTGTGCAGGAGGATGAGGAGCCAGTAATTTTGTCTTCTTATGTAGTTGACTCAACTGGTGATTAGGCTTTGTCATACTGATCTATAGATTGGTTTGGTTTCCTGTGGAGCATTGCTTGCACAGACATCCTGTAAATGGTGGAGCCATGTATAGCTTCCTTCTTACTGCAAACTAAATGTGTTAACGAGAATGAAATAATTGTGGTTGCTACAGAGATATTTATGGAAAAAAAAATTCAAAGGTATATTTATATCTGACATGCTGCAAATGGTTATATGTTTTTGATGTTAATGACAACAAATCAATGTTCTGGATGAAGCAGTTTTCAATTTTATCTGCACTGAGTTGGCAGTGCAGACAACAACTGTAAGCACATGTCTTTAGGGTTAGATTAATTACGCTGTTGCAGTTAAAAAGATAAAATGTGACCTGATAAGGTTCATTGTCCGAGTAGATTCAAGTGTAATTTTATGTTTAAATGGCAACTGGAACTAGTAGGGATGCATAAAGCAGTGGAGGGATAAGAGCTACATTTTGTGTTGGCACTTGCTGTAATATGTACTTAGATTTTTGGGAAATTTTCCTGATACCTGTTCTCATTTTAAAGGCTGTTTCACTAGAAAACTGCAGCTGTGGTTTCATGTCTGAGATGTGGAAGATATCGCATGTATTCAACTGGTACTTTTCCTCAAACTCTTCCTTTTCACACTGTAAAAAATGATCTCCTTGTGCTAAAACTTGGAAATAATTGTTGAGACTGTGTTTTACAGTTACACCCACCTGTCACTTCATGCAAGTACGTTCCCAGTGTTGAACAGTGTTAACATATTGTAAATGGCATTTGTAAGTTTCTGTAAATAAATTGTTGTTATAGCCATTGTCCCAATTGTCCATGGCTATACAGTGATATGGGACCATTTCCATCCGTTCTTTCAAACCGTTATTAATTTGATCTGGATTTTCAGGGAAAAAAAATAGATAAAAAATAAACAATGGATTATGATGGCAAGAGAAAACATGAATATCCAAAACCACATACAGTGAGATGAAATATTTTAATGCTAATATTCAGAACTGGGGAAATTACACTAATATGACCTTGTGTTTATTTGAAGGGGGAAGGGAAACTGATTCTTGATCTCAATCATCTAAAACGACATCAGTATCTGCAGCAGAGGCATGTGACGACAGCTTTATTTCACTTTTTGTTTCTTTGTTCCCCTTAAACCCTTCAATAGGAATTGAGAGTAGTATTATTGGGTTGGGTCTTTTTCTCAAACATCCACGCTTTTTTTTCTCAAGTCAGGACCTAGTGTTTGAGGAGCATTCCCAGTTTTAATGAGTTTTCAAACAAAATATTTAAATAGTAGCAAAGATGATTAAACACCAGTTAATTTTTTACAGCAGTAGTATTCAATAAAAAAAAAATCATAAATTTAACAGTACTGTTGTTACATAATGTGGGTGTTCACAAGGGGGAAAAGTAAATTTTTTTTCTAGTAACTTACCATTTGTGTCAGTTTTTCCAATTGGCTCCCTTGTAGTGACTTTCAAATTTACTCCACCCTAATACAAGTTCCTCAAATCTGAGACCGCCTCTTCAGCCGCTACAGCTCCTGCCCACAGACTGATGCAAGCATGTGTCATGTATTCTAAGTAGAAGACACAGAATGTCTCTCTAATTCGTCCAAGGAGAGATTAGATTTTTCTTCCACATTCTACTAATCTGTAACATAAATATTGACAGAGGGATTCTTAATCCATCTACAAAATACTATGATTTGTGTTACTGTCTCAGTAGGACCTCAGTTTGTCTGATACGCTCACATTTTTTGATAGAATAATAGGCTAACAAAAAGTTGAATACTTCTGTTCTTTAACGTGTAATAATATCACTTTACATATCCACACTTACCTTCTTATTAGTTATTATTCACACATCTCTGCTACGGAGTTGATCAGTTCAGTTTATTCACAAATGGGAGATGAGTCAACATAATACCCAATGACAGACTATCACGACTTCCTGATTTTCGATGCTTATCATCAAAGAGGAGAAAAAAATGTTTATTCATCCCTTGCTTGTGTAATTCCTTTTAGTCCCATTGTAATGTTGAATTTCAGAGTATCCACTCTGACCCTCTTTATCTAACACTGCCTGACAGATTGAGTCCTCCTATTATACTCACTCCTACAGGAGATATGTCTGACAACAAGACGAAAACAATGCCATAATAGCAAAAATTCGTAAGTCTAACTATAAGCAACCAATTGTACGCTCCTTCATCTAACGTGCATATTTTGCTAAAGAGCGATTTAAACTACCTGACCACATTGCAGAAAGTGCCTCATAAGTATTCACAACCGATGGATGTCAATTTATTTTGTAACCTATCACTAAATCACAATATGGTTATTTAGTGGGCTCTAATTGGCAGACTGTTTCAGTTTTGTTTCATGACATGAAACAAAACTCCCAATACTCAATTACTGCTAAATGGAAAATACAAAAGATTAGTTTGCATTAAACAAAAGACGAAATCATATTATATTGTTAAACAATTATATTGTTAAAAGCATATATTTCAAACTGAGTTGATGTCCCCAGAGTGCAATTAAAGGCAATTTTATAACAAAGCTGTTGAACTGAAAATATCTGGAGCAGGACACAAAACTAACTGAATGCCTGTGTGAAAACAGCATTGATGAGCAGCCACTAGGAGATCTATGAGAAGTGAAGTCACCACAATTTGATGCAAGATCAAATGAACAATCGCTGCACTCTACAGGAAACATGGTTCAGATTTATTTTTCAGCAAGACAACAACCCCGTACAGGAAGCCAAGGATGGACGGGAACAAGGTGTATTCAAAACAAATCATCCAATCAATTCAGAACCTCAAAGTTCAATACAAACATAAAATGGCTCAAATGGATCGTGGCTGTCCACTCGCAGCTCATGGGGGAATGTAAAGGTGTGAAATCCTGATTAGTTTTTGCACTAGATTAAAAACATAAAACATGAAAACTCAACAGGTGGCAAATATCAATTTCATGCCAGTGTACATACTAAGATACAGGAAATCTGAATAAATTAATGATGTAACTGGTCTACAATGTGTAGCTTATAATCCATCAGCTCCCCCATCATCCTCCCATCTGTGCTAGTCATTTAAAAAAAAAAACACAAGCATGCCAATTCTGCTTTGCAATGGGGGAACCTTCTACAGTCTTGGCACAGGAATCATCTTCCTCTCGTGTGAAGTTGGATTATGGCCGTTTCAGGCCATCAAGGTTGGTTCGTATCTCAAACAAAAGAGAAAGTCAAGCCAATTGCAATTTAAGTGATTTATTTGTACAATAGGAATTGCACAGTACAAACACCCCAGCTCTGATTAAGGAGCCTTTATTCTGCCGGACTGAATCCCTCAAACCTCACCGTGAGTTTAGACAAAAGGAAACGGATGCCAAGAGGAAAAATTAAAACAAAGCTAAAACAAAATAAATTAAGCAGCTACTTGCTGAACAAATGAACATTTACAGGGCTGGAAGAGGGGGTCTCTCCAAACTAAGTGCAAAAATGTACTGAAAATATAAAATTGAAAAGGCAAAGACTAAAAAAAAAATCTTGTCCTAATTTACTGTCCAACTTTTATGGCAGTGGAGTGATTATGGCCTCTGTTTAACATGTAAAAACAAACACAGAAAAGGCATATGGTGAAGTCGATCAAGTCCATTTGCCTATGCCACTTACACATTTATATATCATCCACAGACAATGTGAGCTTTTAGACATGAAACAGAGGACACTTTATTAAAACAAAATTAGAATCCCTTCTCTAAACGTGCCCCGGTAGATTAGACAGCAATGGAGATGACACGGATAATTTCAAAGCAATATCAATTTACATCACTTAATTTTTTTCCATTAGTAAATCACTAATGTTAACATGGTAACTCAAAACATTGTATAAAAATATAAAGGACTGAAAACTGATACACTCAACATATTCATATATACAATCTCAAATGTGAAGTAAGGGCTAAGCTACACGGCCAAGAACAGCTCATGTTTTAATGCATCATTTCATCTCTGGGGGATATGGAATGCAAAAAGGATGCTGGACATATCAAGTCTGAGTGGCAGCGGTCTTTCCCCTCTCACCGACAGTGACACAGTGAAATCCTCTGGTTCCATCAGGACCCCGTGGCAGCCTCATTACGCCGGGCGGCAGGCCGTCTGCGTTCTGAATCTTTCTACCCAGCATGGGGCTACCGACCGGACTGCTCTCCTGAGAGGCCACTTGCTTGCGCCGCTGAACCCAAGGGCTCCCTGACGGGGTGAGGCTACTGTCTGAAGAGTAGTCTGCCCAGCGACGCCCAGGTTCGGGGCTTAGTCTGCCCTCGCTGAGTAAGGGAGACCTTTGGGAATGAGGCGATTTACGCTGAGGACATGGGCTCGCACGAGGACTTGACCAGGGACTGTTACGTGGGGATATTGCAGGACTTAGATGATTGTTCTGGAAAGTGATACCTGCAGTGGTGGGGCTGAGCTTATTGCACGACTGGGACTTTCTGGCTAGCCTTGGCGATGTTGGGGTGCTCTCAGTGTCTGAAGAGCTGCAGGCAGAGTCTTCCCCATGATACTGAAGCTCTCGGACTCTGCTGTTGAGCGAACGACTTTTGCGCATCCCTCCCTCCTCACGCGGTTGTTCTTTGAGTATCTTCTTCTTGGGCGGCTTGGTGCCAATCAGGACTAGTTTCAACCCAAGCATACTGGTCCTTCCATCTTCAGTCCCCACAGCTTCATTAGCTTTAACAGCAGCCTCCACCTCCTCAAACTCCACAATAGCACATTCCTCAGTGCCTAGCTGAGTGTAGCGACCACTCAGCCTCTTCAGGTCAGCCGGCAGGTCCTTCCCAGGCTTCAGGACTCTTACAGAAGCGATGGCGCCGTAGGTTCCAAAGGCTTTAAGCAACAACTTCATAAGCTGCTCCTGTTGAGTGGGTCCCCCTTCATTTCCTCCATTATCACTCGTGAGAGCAGCCAATTCTGGCCACCTCTGCAGCTCACTTAACAGCAGCATGCGACTAGGCAAAGACTCACTAGCAAAGACCGGCACTGTGGATTTACGCCGCACCTTCCGTCCTTCATCGTTCAGCTCAAGTATCTTCGAGTGTCTCAGAGCATAAGCAGTTGTTCTCCAGTCACGAGTTAAATGTTTCACCTGCAAACAGACAAAGCTTGTGTCACACCGAGTGTTTCAAGAGTACCGTCGCATAGCCCTTTGGTCAAAGTTTCAGTCTTTGCAACAGCTTCTTTATAAGTTATGGAGCTTTGGTCACAAATATGATCAACTCATACTTCCTGAATTATTACTTACACTAATGGCATTATACTCAGATAAATACACCCAAACACAACTTTGCTGAGTTAATCAGTCCATCACTATTCAATGTTGTCTCATGTTTGAATTTCACCATGCAAACCGTATCAAACTCTTATCAGAATGCTTAGTTATATGCAAAGTATGTATGTATGTGGGCTGCATGTATGAACAGAAAATAGTAACAGTCTATTATTGTATCTGTAACAGGTACGTTGACACTACAAACAGCTAGTCATTGTGATTCAGTCCTCATTTTCTCATCCCCAGCGTCATCAAGAATTAAAAATTATGATTAAGTATCCAGGTTTGATCCAGTTCCTTTGCAGAAATAATTACCTTTTTGAACGACGTGAGCAACTTCACACTAACAAACCCAAGTTTGTTGCGTCTGACATGTTTGAGCAGGAAAGCATCATGCTCCAGGTTTTCATCTGACAGGTAGTATTCGATCTGAGTGACCAACTTGTGGATGAGCTCTGGATCCGGGGGCTTCCAGCTCTCTTCCTCCAACTCCCCTCCACTGGTCCCAGCACCACTGTGTGTGGGGACACAACATGAATCATGGTCAGCAGAGCCTCTTCTCTTGAACATTACTGAAACAGCAGTTATATTTAAAATTACAACCACTACACATTTTACAATCATTAATACAATAAGCCAGAGGCTTACCAATTGTTATACTGTCATTCTGCGCAACAAATTTAACTGAAGATTATGACGAGCTGTGTTTCCAGCCAAAGTCAACGTGCATCAGTGCCAGACCATGACACCAGTGTCCCACCAATCCTGAAACTGCCAAGACCTCGCCATCTGAAGGTCTTGGAGTCACAGACTCTCCCTCCCACGCAGAATATGGTCGCTCACCAGATCAATAAAAAAAAAAAAAAAACACAAACTGAACCAAGACTGCAGAGCAGAGACTTTTAAAAGGTGCCATTTGTTCTCAGTCAGACACCTGACTGGACTGGGACTACAGGGCGGTACAGTCAGGTAGTCTTGCAGGTTAGAGTGAGGGTCTGAATTTAATTTTGTGGATGACTCATCACCTCCTCCTTCTTCTCCCTCATTTACCAGCTTTCCAGTCTGCTGACCTAACAGCTGGCAAGAGCCCACACATTTCCCAGGACTTTGGATAAAGATAAACTAAACCTTTAAAAGAAATACTGGCACTGTCAGCACATACCAAAAAAATGAGAATTTAAAAAAAAAAAAAAAAAAAGTGTTATTGGGGATACTGGAAAACAGATTTTAAAAAAGCAGGATGTGATTTCACAAGTAAAAGCACAGCAAGTCTGTAAAGGAATTTAAAGATGAACATTCTTATGTGGTGATTGCTGACTTCATCCATCTGTTCCAAGCACGCTACCAATCACGTGTAGAGATCTGACAACACGTCATGTTTGACAACGTGTTACAACTCTTGACTAGACGCTCGTCCATCCCCCCCCCCCCCCCCCCCCCCATCAGACCGCCAAAACACCTGGCATTTCACCTTTTGCCATTCAGTAACTGACTCATTCTGCGCGCACGTCAAAGTAAAGATCTTAAGAGGCCAGAGGATAAAAATAGCAGGCCATGACGCAGGGGAATTAGATTTAAAGTGAAGGTGCCATCCGCTATCTTCCTCTCGCTCTCTCAGGTGTAAGGTTATAGAGAACTACTGCTACCTACAGGTGGTTAAAAATACCCCAACAGCCCGCAGGCGATGCCAATATAATCTGAGGATTTCACACTCCCAATTGAGGGCATCTATTGTCTTCCACACAAATTACGCACACCTGATGGGACTAGAGATTCATTTGGACAGTACATTTCAACAGTGAAAATAATTCATAACAGCTCATGTGCTGGCAATACTAGTTTGAAGCTACGAGCCAATACCGTGGGCAGTAAAAGCCCAGGCAGAAATAGACTTGCGGGGTTTCAGTAACCTTGACACCCGAAGGAAAATGTTTCATTCACCTCAATCGAGCAGAGTGCCCACGATGTCACCAAGCAGATATTCTTTAATTACACTCTCTTGGGATTGGAATTATAAATTTATGCTTGAGGTACAATTATAGTGACAATAGTCATCGGCTCTTAAAACAAAGTCAACAAAACGGTTCAAACCTCGATTTGTCGTGTCTTCCTAGTTCGTCCTCACTACAGCTGCCTCCAAGAAAGTCAATATTATTGGATGACACTTCCTCGGGTTCCTCGTCCTCCGCCGCTTGGATGGCCACCGTTATGGTCACCGTGCCCATCTCCTGCGTGTGTTGATCTACGGTGATTATCTCATCGATGCCCCGCTCCGCTGACGCATCCGAGGCGCACTCCACCGGGTTCGAACTGGGGATTACCACGGACCCACTCATGTTCCTCGTGTCAATCGAGGT
The DNA here is from genome assembly GCA_013358685.1 of Antennarius maculatus. Lineage (NCBI taxonomy): Eukaryota > Metazoa > Chordata > Actinopteri > Lophiiformes > Antennariidae > Antennarius > Antennarius maculatus. Next base: position 6,390,721 of record CM023606.1, read on the forward strand.
GCGTCCACCCACTCCCTTCCCCGCTTCGGTTGTAACAGCAGCAGCAGCAGCAGCGCCTCCCTGGAAGCTTCTAATCTCGCTCGACTCGGAGGCGCAGATAGGGTATTGGGTGCGTAAAGCTGCTTTCTTCGGGCACCAACGATAACGGAGATGGACCCAAGGGGCTCCGAAGGCGCGTTCCACGGCTCGCCAGAGACCCCCGATCCAGATCCGACCCGATTGAGGGCCCTGAAGAGCAACGGGGTTAGAAGCAGCGAGCGAGACGCAGCTTGGACCTGGCGAGACCGACGGACTGGAACCTCCTTGGGCTTGTGCTGCTCCTGCTGCTGCTACTTCCTCATATGTAAGAGGCTTTCTGCTTTTGAAACGAGCTCTGGGATTGGGCCGCGGCAGCGTCTCCTCGCATTCACTCCCAACCCACACGCAAAAGCTGACACAAAGCCAAGAGGGAGGCAAGAGGAAGGAGAGACAGCGCATGAAGGCGTTCACCAACGCGTACATGTTTCCCGTTATTTCTTCCTTCACTTATTTTTTTTTTAAACACAGGGAGTATGTCATCTTTTTTTTTTTTTTTTTTTTTCTTCTAAAAGCACGAATGTCCAGTTAACATGGCTCTAAGTAGGGGAGCCAATTCACGTGCTTGACTCTAATTGGAAAATTGCCGTGCCAAGGACAACCCCTTCAGTAATGTCGCTAATTGGATAATATGATTTGAGCGGCTGTTGGTACTGCGTCTGAAGAGGATATCAAGTGATACATTCGTGGAAGTCAAACCTCAAATCCAAAGAATTGCGTGATCAAAATTCGAGATTAGTAAGAAATTATAATTATTATAATATAGAAATGATTTGTCTCATTAACTCCAGTCAGGGCTGGTGCTCATTTTAAAAGTTGATTTATAATACAAATTTAGGCAGATTTATAAATATATATATATATTTTTTTAATGCCGAGGTGACAAATTCAACCCATGGACACCAACCCGATCAAAACTTTAAAAAGTCAGTAAAACATTATTCAAAATCGTGTTTATTTGATTAAAAATTAAAAAAAAAAAAAAAAAATGCTCACAGGTAATCTGTACCAACATATGGTCTTTTGTTTCGAACCCTCTAAATGCCACTGCCTTATTAAAATTCTAATAAACAATAATAGCCTCTCTAGAATATAAACAACATTTATGTATTATTAGCTGTTTGTTCAAGTTCAATGGTATCTGCAAAATTATGTATCAGCTCTAGAAAAGCCAGGTTCATCAATATTAGTGTTATTTGTGGCATGATAGACCATGTTCTACTACAGAGTATTTTTCACAGCGACGTGAACATTTCTCTCTTGGCTGTAGCCCGTGTCTTTATAATAGTTTCTTGGCTTTCATCCTAATTGCCTTGCATATCACCCACTGTAATTTTAGTGACTGCTGCATTTTCAGCATGAAATATTTTTCTTCTTTCACACTGACGAGCCATGTTCACAGCAGGCGGGCAGCCTGACTCGTTCTCTGTACCACATGCCGTACAGTGTTCCAGTTTGTGTACAATGGACCATGTGGGAAGAGAAAAGGTTTGAGTGAGTGAAACCAAAAACTGATAACCTGCCAGGTTACTAGTATTTGCATAGCTGCAGCAAATAGTGTGAGCAGAGGGTGCATTAACAAGTGACTTAAAGACTACTGACTTAAAGACTACTTTTTTAATACACTACGTTATTGAAAACTATTTTTTACAGCAGTCCCCTCCTTGATTTCACAAAGCTTAATATAATAGACTATTTGGTATGTCAGATGGAAGTGGCCTTTGCAGCCACTCTGTGTTTGCCATCCTGTTGCTTTTTTATTGTTATATTTTGGGCATGATGCAGAGGGTAGCCGTATCACTATGGATAGATGCTTGCAACCCCTCATTTCTTGTACACTAAATAGAGGACTGTCTGAACTTGTGAGCACTGAGAATAGATCAAATTACGTTCACTTAAGATATGTCTTGCAGTAAAATATCAAAAAAAAGCAACCAACTCTGCTGATTTTAAGCTTCACAAATGTTTTACGCTGGGGGCTTGGTTATGATGTAAATCCTGTAAATTGTGGGTTTCAGGGGAAGTGAATTACTGTGACAAATATACAAAGTGACATTCTTAAAATCACCGTTATTTCTCCTGTTGTCTCTTTTACCCACGGTGTTACATAAATAATTTGGTTAAAGTTGAAATCATTCACCCAATCGTGACAAGTAATCAATGTTTACTTTTGTCTGGATGTCCAAAATCATTTCAGCCCCTGTGGATTGAAATAAAAATGCTTGCAAATTGCGCTGATAATAGAAAGTATCAAACCTATGTAAAGGACCTAATATTACAATTTTTCCGTCATTTGTCTATTCAGACAATATATTATAATGTCCCCATGTCTGCATCAACATCTACATTCTGCCAGCAAACTCGAGGGTCCTGTTGTGCTGCAGCCAACTAATAAGGTCTGCTGGTAAAATTGCATCATATTTATTTTTGGATTTTTTATGATTGAAACAAGCCAATGTCCGTGTTTTTTCCAACAGTACAAATTAGTTTTGCTTTGATGAATATCAGACTGAAGACACCTCCAGTGGAGTCCACAGACTCAATCATAACAAGGTAATATATTTTTCTTCCGGCCTGTATCCATCTTTCTGGTGATACATCCTTGATGCTACTGGGTCCAGATTTCTGAAAAATGTAAATACAGTATATTAAATGCCACACTTAGACATCGTCGAAGCAGATAAAAAGTGAAACGGGAAATATCACACGCAAAAGCTGACACAAAGCCAAGGGGGAGACAAGAGGAAGGAGAGGTAGCGCATGAAGGCACTGCCTCTCATGTTAACCTCACATTATGGTACCAATGTGTTACTCTGTATTGATTCATGCATAATAAATTTAGATGTGACTGAAATGTACATTGTATGTTTTCAATATGGCCTTTCACAAATGCTGCTGCAGATCACCTCCCATAATATGTGTCAGTCTGCGCCTTGTGATTGCTTTTGTGACAGACAGTGTGTGGGATGTCCCTTTGATGAATCTGGACTCGTATTTTCTGAACAATCACTTATTAATGTCACACTAAAAAGATAAAAAAATAAAATAAAATGTTTTTTTAGCACATTTGGTGTTGTTTAGTGTGACTGAGATAAGATGGGTAATCTTATGGGTAATCTTGGGTAATCTTTTTCTGCCTATTGTGAAATGGGCATAGAACAATATTGTGGATAAAGAAAGTAATAATTTTTCCTTGACATGTCATTGTTCATAGGTTTTCTTTAACAGCAAAATGGCATGATCTATATTAAGATATTGGCCATTGTGAAATAGACCTTTTTTCCATGACTTGCCAAATGGAGGTATGAGTCTGATGTGCATTTGTCAGTATATTCTGCAGGCAAAAGGTCTATTTATTTATGGTCAGTAGTATGACACATTTTATTCAAAACACATGTAAGAAATACACAACGTATGTTAATGTATAACTTGTAGTGTTTTCATAAGAACATTTTCAAGAGTGGTGTTCTTTGACCTAATGTCTGTTACAGAGATGTTTAATTTAGAGTAAAATGCACCAAAGGTTGGCAGCAATTCTAAGGTAGGGTGAGCAGAAGACTAATTATGATGAATAGGGCTAGACAGGAACACCCACTGCAATGTATGTCTAACTTGAATAGTCTTCATTAATGCTTTGTTGTTGTGTCTGCATCTTTTCGTGTAATTACAAAATGCTAAATGTAAAGGTAGGCTGTTTTCAGTGCCCTTTTGGTCATTATCAAATGTTTACCGAACATTACAATAGTTTTATCCAGAAAGAAAAATAGGAACAAAAAGCATGTCAAAAGAAAATTTTCACATTACAAATGGGACTGCTCCTTTTGATTTAAAAAAAAAAAAATTACACTCAGAATAAGGAAGCTGCAATTACTGATATTATTAGGTGCTATTAGTCCAGTGATTTGCATCTCTTTTTACTTGGTCATAGTGGCCCTTTCATATGAGGTCACCTTCCTTGTCATACCGATTTCACCAGGACTATAATTTTCTGTGGATCATATTTGGCTTAATGGTTACATAAACAACAGTATATCACTCTTATACTAATTTCCTTCCAAATATGGTGTTATTAAGCTATTTGGTCAATCTGTGTTGTCGGACAAAAGATGAACGTACCCATATTCCAGAGGTCAGTGTAACTGACTATAGCAGAGGTTATCAGTGTTAGCACAGACTACTGTGGACATCCCACAATTTTTGGTTCTGTTGCATTTACACTGCAGTAGGCGTAGACTGAAAGGATCATGTACAATTGGCTGTTATTTAACCTTGGTTTGTTTGGCTATGGGCCTCAAATGACCCTTGTTATGGCTACCATTACGTTTGCAGCCCACTCTGTCATGTGCAGCCCATACAGAAGACTACATATGGAATTCAGACACAAACCAGTGATCCTGCAGGTGATGTGTCTCTCACAAACAAGGTCCATGAGAGGTTTCCTGTAAGCAAACATTAGGAACCTTATTTGTTCCCACCACCAAAAGGCGAAAGGTTTTTTTATAAGTGAACAGGCCATCTCAAAAATTCTTAATGGATTTAAAAAAGAACTTTGTAGTGTGGTGGTTCATGGAATGAGAAAATGTGGTTAGGTTTGGAAAAGTTGGGTCAAGTTAGAGATGGATTTTATGGTTTGTGGACTTTAGATTTTAGTAACATTTTTGCATTAAAACTATACATTTTTTTTGTCACTTTATTGTCTTCATAACAATCATATTATCCTCATTCATCTATTTTATCTTGTAGGACAAGTAAAAAGATGTCTAATCTGTATCAAGAATAAAGGAAATCATTCAGAATTGTAAGATTGCAAAGCTTTGTTGTTTAACAGTTTAGTCACCAAAAGTTAGATATAAGGATGAGTAGGTGAAGGAGAGAGAGGCGCACATTCAAATATGAAATTAAATGACGATGCAAGCCTTTTTGCTTTATTCAATAAAATGCCTTAAAACTTGCATGCTGTATTTGGGCAGGTTGCTTTTATTTTATGTTAGATTTTGTTTGATCTGAAACAGGTTAGTGTAAGATACACCGAAAAATTCAAGAAATCGGGAACGGGTTAAAACTCTTTCATGTAATCTTGCAAATAATAACAGTTGAACTATTTTAGTGTAATTTAGGCTCTAGTTGGGCTTGGTGCAGCAATTGCAAAGGAATGCTTTCTGTGTTCCCTTCACAATGCATATGATCAAGAAGATTCTCAGTTTGCTCATGAAATTACATGCCAAGTATGACAAGACTTTTGTATCTTTTGCCATTTACCAACATTGACCTACAAGACTTCACTATTTAAAAAAAAAAAAAAACAGTCAGTGTACACATAATAATGCTTGATAATTCAATTTTTAGCCCCAAAAATATTGTAAACTCATGGTATTAAGGACATTTTCAGGTTTAGCAAAGTAACCACGATTAAACAAATAAGTTAGGTGGCATATGTCTACATATACCAGTCACTGATATAAACATCCGTTACACTTCTTTTCCCTTTCAAGTCTGAGCTGAGCCAAAACATCAGGCTCAGACAGAGATAGGATATCTATCACTGCCCGGCCAAGAAAAAAAAAAGTCACACACTCTAATATTTCGTGGGACTGTCTGTAGCTTTGATTGAGGTTCGCATTTGCCGCGGCATTGTTTCGACAACCTCGTATAACGTCACAGCATTTATTCCTGTCCAGAATTGCATTAATTTTTGGCCGAGTTCTTGTATTGACGATAGGAGTCAAACCATTCTGCAAGGTCTTCTCTAGCACATCCCATAGACTTCGAATGGGGTGAAGCTCAGGACTGTGGGGGCCAATTGATGTGTCAAAATGATTCCTCACGCTCCCTGGACCACTCCTTCACCATTTGAGTCCGATAAATTTTGGCATTGTTGTTCCGGAATATGATCGTGCCATCCGGGAGAGAAAATCCATTTATGGGATTGCCTGGTCATTCAGTACATTCAGATACTCAGCTGACTTAATTTTTTTGCTGAATAATATTGTTGAGCCTAGACTTGACAAACCGAAGCAACCCCTGATTATAACACTGCAATTTGCTTATTGAAACCCAAACGGTGACTTTTTTTTTTTTTGGCCGGGCAGTGTATTTACGTGTACTACTAGTCCTCATGAAGGTGTAACATATTTTGTGGCCTTATAAAAAACGGTCTCAGGAATATCCATTAGATCAAAATTATAACTAAAAAAAAAAAGCAGTCCGCTAAATACAAAATACTGTACTCAGGTGGTTATAAAAGACGAAGACACCTCAATGCGGAACACATTTTTAGGACATGAGCGGTATCTTTCTGTTTGGTTTCCACACGGACTACTTTTAAGTGACACGGAAATGAGTCTCACCAATCAGCACCGCCATCGCCATGGCAACCGCATTTGCGTTCCGTTTTTTGTTTTGAATTATCTGATTGAACTAAGAGCTAGAAGACGCTATTATCTGGCAAACTGGTTTAGATGGGTTGTTTTTTTTTAATATTCGTGACATTTTTTAATAGAGATTTTTCTCTTTCTTGTGTGGTAGTTTTTATACAGTGTTAACACGATCGTTATACTTTTGCTACGAGACTGAGAGCGACGCTATGCGAGCTCAGAAACACACCAACGTTGACGATAGATGGGTGTCCCTCACCCCGATGGTAAACAACATTTTAACTGAATTTTACCATTGGTTGGTTTGTTTGATTCCATGATTTGTTACATGAAACACAGGTGATGTATTTATTGATTATTTTGCAGGTTAACAGTTGCAAATTACACATTACATCTGTCAAATCCCTACCAGAGGGTGCCCAGGAGATGGTGAGAATTAAGACTCAGAAAGACAAGGTTAGACTTCTTCATTTATTTCATTAAAATTTTATGTTGATCATGTTTGCCACTCCACAGCCTGACTCTCAAGATGTTGTAAAAGAAAAATACATGAATATCATCCAAACAAGTCAGCTCAATCATCCTAACTCAGGTAACCCAAACTACTCTACAATGAGTCACTATCATTAAAAGGGTTCTTGTCTGAGTCAAATGTATATCAATGAGACATATAAGTAATCTAATTTCATTTCGCTACCATGTTTTCTGCAGAAGTCAGACTACATGTATGCAGCCAGAGTGGCTCTTCCCAGGAACCTTTGTGGCCCTCATTTTCTGATGAAGTTCTACACTTTTCTAATAATCTAGAACTGTTAGCAGGTGGAGTGAAAACTGGGTTGGATGCAGTTTCACATGCTGCAAGAAAGTTTTGGGACAAATCCAGCAGACTGGTCAACAGCACAGTGATCACTCAATGCCATGATGCGTTAAACCTCCCCAAGCCAGCAGGTAATGGTCATATCACTTGGGAATTGGGAAAGATTTTTTTTCTAGATGTAGAGCTGCAATATATGAAACTGCAATGCTCTACGAAATGTTGTGTCTCTTCCACTCTATCCAATTCCCATGTAAGGTGGTTCAGGAGGATATGGCTACAGAAAGGCAGTCCGTGGTTTTCCTTTCATTCAGTTGCCATCTGACAGAAACACCTCCAGTTTTCAAAGAATCGACATGGACAGGTACCTTTGTTTTCTTTAGTTCATATATTTTTTTACAGATTAAAATTGATCAGTGTATATAGATTTTGTGAACTGGACATGGTAGTTACATACATATTTTATGTGAGATCATTGAGATTTGTTGTCTTTAAGCCTCGGTAGTTATTTTTTGTTTTTCTGTGTTATGGGTTTCAAAGGATATTAAAAAATACTACTTTTGAAAAAAGTACTTCAGGTTACCGTTAGAGGGCAGTATTATCCATTAAAAAAACTCATCTATCTTCCACTGCTGAGAAATATATACTACACTGCCTTGCGAAAGTACTGGCCCCCCCAAAAAACTTTTTTGCAACATTTCAGGCTTCAAACTTAACTTATCTTTAAGTTTGAAGCCTGAAATGTGGCAAAATGTCAAAAAGGCTTGGGGGGGCCGATACTTTCCCAAGGCACTGTACATATTCCATAAGGGCAGAAATAAGGAATCAGTATTTCTAGCAAAATACTAGCAATATACTAGTCGAATAATTTGTATCACATATTTCACATAACTTAAAAGTGAAATATGGTAGTCATTTTATGAAATTTAAACCCTCATTTGTTATCACTGATATAAATGCTAAATTTTACTAAATTGAATTTTCAGGCACTGTCTTGAGGAATGCCCCCAGCTGGGGAATATGGATGAACTACAGTTTCTCAACCTCCAGCACAATCTAATAACAGCGATTCAGCATCTGTCACATCTGCAACAGCTTGTTTTTCTGAACCTGTACGACAATCACATTTCTGAAATGAGTGGCATTGAGACTTTGGGGTGTCTTCGGATCCTCATGCTTGGGAAGAACAGGTTCATTATGTCAGATTTGTCTGAATTGCCACTGTTGTGTATATAATGTTGTATTAGTCAGTATCAGTAGTATAAGAAACATTTATAGAGATTATAAGCAATACTGTGTTCCCATTAAACATTGAGGTCTCTGTTGCAATTCGATCAGCTACAGCCGGATGTGGTGTTGCGTCTAATCTTTTTATCCAAGACATAATTTTTTTTCCATAACATATAAACTTCACATACTAGCTGCTGCCTCATGATAGGATTTGGATTACTGGTTTTCAGCAAGTTTTCTGCCTAACTAGTCAAAATTACATTTTTTTTTTGCATGTTTTTGTGTTGTTTTTTTTGTGTTCTGTCCTGTATGTGGGGTTGGTTTTTTTTGGCAGATGAGGAGGAATATTGATGTCAGAAAATATGGTTAATAGCAAAGACTTCAGAAACAAACTCTGGGAATTGTTTATCTTTCTATAAAATCTGACATTTAACTTTCATTAACATTTTTTAAACGCTATGTCATTGTTTGATTATGTTCAATATTAGTTTACCGCTATGTTTCCAGCCCTGCACAATAAGTAAAGTCATGCTTTACTTTGAAATTTTTATGTTTTTTATTTTTTTTATTTGCAGTTGGCTGTTCAATAGAATCCCATTATCCAATTCACCACTTTCCTGTGACTGTTTTGAACTCTTATTGTTGCTTTACTGGGCAACTTTAAGATGAGGCAGAAAGTGTTCTTCGTTGTTGACATACATTGTGAGAAATTGTATAGTATGTCCTTTTTTATTTCTTGTTTCTGATCATTCTCAGAATCCATAAGATATGCTGCCTGGAAAGCCTCTATAAACTGAATATCCTGGATTTGCATGACAATCAGGTACCGTTCCTCAACCGTTCTCCTCCCCACAGCCTGTCTGTGAGGTATATCTTGTTCATTTGGTTGCCTATACTTTGACTAGTTACAGGTTACTGGTTATCTCTGGCAACTAGTTACCTCTGGTTAATAGTTACCTCTTGTTAGTGTTTACCTTTGATTACTGGTTTGTAGTTAATAAATAAAACTGTCATCTTTCTTCACTTATCAAGTGGTGCTGCAGGGAAGTTATTACTTTCAAGTTGTCCGCTTGTTACGGTCAAAAATAGTTAGAATAATATGGTTCTGACACTGACTCAGAAACATACATTTTGATTATGTTTAATTAATAATAATGGATTGTTATTAATGAATACATTTTAATATGAGAATATTTATTACCTCAGTTTTACATATTTAAACTTTGCTTCAACAAGTTTGAGTTTGAAGTACTCTTAGATAACAGAGGACTGAAATCATTAGAACCCACAAGCTCTGGCCAAGGGTCTACCGTACTCCCACATCCATTTTCCCAGCAACCCTAGAATAATTTATATAACAGGCACTGAAACTGTTTCTGTTTTCAGCATCGAAGAGGATGTGAGCTGCAGCAGATTATCATGTTCCTCAATTGGCTTTTGCTTATTTTTTTTTTTTATTCCAGTCTACCAAAATCAAATAAATGAACTGACATCATGAGAGGATATTAGCAGCCTGCGCAAATGGAAGAAAGGAGAAACACTTCCCTTGGTCAAATAAATGTTTTGCCATTTTGTCACTGACCCCTCCAAATAGTCACTCCACAGCCCCAGTAAGACTCACTCTGTCTTTGACATTGGTTTCTATTTATTTTGGCAGACTTCCCGTTTGATTTTTCATGCTTTCTAGTTTTCCATCATATAACAGCAGATTCTTTTCTTGCCTGAAGCTCTGTCCATTTCCTACGCTTCCGAATTACATGTCTTCTTCAACAACGTCGGTAATGTGAGTTCATGGTGAATGACTTTAGAATAAAGAGAATTTTTGGTGAGAGCAGATTGTATTCAGAGGTGGCCTCTTACTGGCAGCCATTCATTCAGAAGCAGATGATAAACGTGTTATTCTGAACAGGACAGGTTGCTTTATTCTCGCTGACTTCAAAATGTTCTGAAAACATTTAATAGCCCTTAGTCGACATTTTCCAACCCCTCCAAAGGACAGGCCACCCAAATGTGAAGTAGATCACAATAATATATAAGTGAGCAAAGACACAATTTTCGAATGAATAATATTTAATTCATGAAGATTCTACCTGCCTTGGCCACAGAACACTGGTTTCTTGTCCCCATTCTTTATGTGTTCATGCTTAAACCACAAACAGTACATCATTGTCACTATTCCTTCCTCCCATCCTCTAGCAGGGAGGTTTACTTCACTCCCAATATATTCCTTTACCCACATACTTCTGCAACAGGATGTTGTTTCCTTTCCAGCTTGGAGGAGCTACTCAAAATGAGATATTCACTCTGGGAGTTTGCATCCAATCCACTTTTTTGCCCTGAATAAGTGTTGGGACAGAATTAATATTTTTGGATCACCAGTCGAAGTTAGACAGTGATGTTTTCCACATGAGCAACTTGCTTTGATCCTCTCAGAGAACAGCAGACAATACCCCACCCTAGGGCTTGTAAAACAAAGAGAGAGTATTAGTTACAGAGGCATTTTAAATTTATCTATGTAGTAGAAATATTATCACACAACCCATCAAAAAATATTTACATGACTAATTCTGCCATGTTTAGTAAGCATAGCACTCTTGGATGGGCTGAATGTTGATGAGAGGCTCCCCTCAAGGATGTACTTGACTTTGCAGTCATCAGTTATAACCTGCGGTTGTCTTCTTTGACAATTCTTTGAAAATATTCGTATAAAAATGTTTAAGATTCAGAGGTACCTTCTACTTTTTTATTCACAGTTCTATCATAAATCTAACAAATATATTTTCACTCTTACACTCATGCCGTACCTCCACATCACGTGCGCTGTAACACAGGTGAAAGAAATATAAAAAAAATCCTAATACTGTGGAAGTCATGGTTTTTTGCATAAGATTCTCAATTATTTATAATGGAAAACATCTAAAATCTGCTTTAGGGTATAAAGCAATACTTTCTTTGTGCTGACAGAGATTTGATATATTGATGCCTGCTTTACTCAGGGACGCCCAAGTCTGGGCCTGAGATTATGAAAACCAGTAAGAGTGTTTCCTGTTTGAACAATGGGGTGTTTCCTTACCTTGATTTATTCAGGGAGCTTCAGTGAAAATGTGGATGGTTTCAGTTCATTCACTGCTTTGTATTCTGGCATTTACTTTCTATCTAAAGTGGAAACCAGATAAATGCTTGCGTTTCAAATCTTTTTAAGTACTATCGTCCTGGTTTGTGTGTGATGACTGTGATTATTCAAATCAATCATGACATAACACAACCTTTGGTAATACAGTACTTTTGAATGTAGATTGATGACTCTATTAATTCATGGTCAGATGAGACATCCTAATAACTGTGTTTATGATGCACTTGATACAATTTATTGTCATTTTCTTTTAACAGTGCTGTGCCCTGTATGCGTACACCCTTTTGTGAGAGCATGTAGAAAAATCAGAGCCATACTAGCCAGAAGAAAAGAATGTGATTTTCCTCATGATTCACTGTATAAATTTGATTATAGTTTTAGACATGTGAACCTTTGAGACGTCTTAGACAAACTGTAAAGGCCACATGTACAAGTATCTTTATGGGTCAAATATTTACAAGAGGTAGTAATATAAAACACGGACTTGAGTCTCAGTTCCTCCTTATTCCCAGCTATATTCTTATTGTTACCTACATGTCACAATGTACCTCTCAGGTAAACTCATATTCCAGTTGACCTATTAGATATTTGAACAGTGGTTAACCTTGGGCTTTGTTTTATTTTGACAGAATTATTGAAAATGTGCTGACATGTGAACCACTGCTTGCTATAAGGGTTAAAACATCATTCCCAAGCTAACTCCTATCGAGAATTAATCTCAACAATTTTAAATGTCATTATTACGTTGGCCCAGTGTTGCCACCCAGACAGATGAGGGCATATCATGAATGATTTATCCTTAACACCCAGTTTGTTATTGATTGCTGAAAATTGATCATCCAAGATGCTCCCGAGTGGTGCCGAGTTTTGCTGTGTTACTCTGAGGTACATTTGACAAATGGTGATGTTTGCAATTTAGCTAAAGGTGTAGTTTCAGGGGTTGAAAAGAAATTAAGGCACATTGACTGTCTCGCATCCGAGAAACATTTAGCTGTATGAAACTAGAGATTTCCTGAAACTATAAACTCATTAACTGAATCTGAATGCAGTGACGTTTCAAAGGCGCTTCTAACCGTGAGTTTGTTTGTATCTTTCAATATTTTCAAGTTTATAACCTATATTACAGTTTTACACCATTTATAATTCTGTGTTTTGTGTCATTTTTGCTTCACTGTGCATCCATGACAGATCTGCATGATAGAAAATGTGTCTCACCTAAGTGAGCTGCGAGTGTTGAACCTGGCAGGAAACAGCATCTCCAGTGTGGAAAATCTCCAGGGCCTGGACTGTCTGAGTGAACTCAACATGCGACACAACTGCATCTCTGTGGTGGTGAGAAACTTCTTTCCAGATCTTCCCAAAAAGTAGACACACTAGGAAGTTGGCTTTTTACTCTCAGAGTACATTTCACAGGAATAGACGTCACATGTGAGAACAAAAAGTTAAGTATACAATACAGTACTACTAAGATATATACTATATATATATATATATATATATATATATATATATATATATATATATATATATACACATACATACATACATATACATACATACTGTATATACAGTATATATATGTAGTGTATACCGTATTTACAGTATATATACAGTGTGTATATATATATATAACATAAATAATAACATAACAATAACATAAATAAAGGAAACCAACAAAATCTATTTTACTATACAGTACAGTATAATGTACTGCCTGTTCACTATTCATTAAACTTCATTGGACTTCACATAAAGCTATGTATGTTAACTCTTCTGTTTGTTTCAGCCAAGTCTAATGTTAGTCTTCCATTTTTTATTTCTTTCCTCTATGCTTATTAGAGAGAAATATGTTTGACAAAAAATACAATATACAGGAATTCCATGCTTCATCTTTCATCTTCACTCCACTCCCTTGGAATACTTTAGATGGTTGCTGATTGTTATGGGATCACATGCAGTAATTTTCACCGTAAAAAAAATAATTAGGACAGAAATAAAATGAATAGAATCTGTCAGACAATCTGTGGTGAAATGAATCTAGATGCTGTTACATGTGGAGGTGTAGCTCATAGCCAACATCCTCCAACTAACTTTCTGGTACAATGAGAGTGAAACTGTATATTCTAAACACGTGTATCTGCCCTTGGTTTCTAAAGTTTTAATCTGATAAATGGAACAGTACATGCCCAAACAGATCCCTTCTTTAGTATGCAAATCCCCCAAGCGATTTCCTGGCTTTTAGGGTAGAAAATGCAAGCAAAAAACCAACATTGTGTGACAGAACCTCTTCCAATCACTCGATTCAAGAAACCCCAGCCAATTCTAATTATAGGATGTTTTTTTGACACACAGTTGAAAAAAATGCTTCCCTCTAAGCAGATTCTTTGGACTCTGTCATTAATGGTGTTTCCTGCCAAGTGTTTATATCACGATCAAAGCAAATAACCTTCCCCCAGGTGTCCAGGTATTACTTGTCTTTTGAGGCTGATGAAAACTTTCTGGTCAAGAAAATAACTTTAAAACCTGTGTTCATGTTAGACCTAGACATCCATACATATAAATTATTTATCTTTGATTGAAAATGAACACACGTAGTATGTAGGTCACCTTTAATACATCTAAAATGCATTAAATGCATGGGGGTTCTTTTTGTCAAGCTATTTGATCTTTTTTATGTTCCACGCCATTGTTTTGACACTTTTTCTACAAGGACTACTACAACTACTACTACTGCTACTGCTACCGCTACAGTTTTATAGCCCCTTCTCATCTCAACAGCCACTCAAACTGCTTTACTTTGACTGGCTGGTGACAAGACATCATTCACTCATTTACACACATACTGTACATTCATGCAATATTGGCAGGAACACCCATGCTGATCACCTGCTCCTCATAATCGTCTTCGACATCAGTGGCATAAGTACTGGGAGCAACTTGGGGTTCAGTATTTCCTCGAGAATACTTTAACATGTTGGCCGCAGGGTATCGAACCATCGCACTGACCGCACTGAGCCACAGTCTCCCCTACCTGACAATCTGATGCGTACAACACAGTGACTTACAACATGGGTGTGATTCAGTGATTTAACATTTCCCCTTGAGAAATCCTGTGGCAGTCATAACTGCTGTAGTTCCCTTTTTTTTCTAAGCAGGAGAAAAAGTGATTAGAAGAGATGTGTTTTAAGGAGCTGGGTAGTCAGCATGAGCATTGCAGACAAAGAAAAAAACATCATTAAGAGGCAAACTGGCTTAATTGATTAGCAGGGGGACTTCTGACTGGATTGTCTTCCTTTGAGCTTGCTAATGAGGCAAGAATCTCTATATTGCAAAATGCAAAAAAATGTCCATTGATGTTCAGTGTGTGTGTGTGTGTGTGTGTGTGTGTCTGTGCGTGTGTCTGTGCGTGTCTCTGTGTGTGTGTGGGTGGGTGTGTGTGTGTATCCTGAATCTACAGGTATATTTAATAGCTGTGGAATGGATTTTTCTTGAGCACAAAGACCATTTAACAACTCCTTATGTCGTAAAATTATTTTTGCAATTGAGAATCCAAAACTGTTGATTGATAAGTAATTTCTGTACTGTACAAAATCAACACAGAACAGCCCACATAACACCCGATCGTAGTCTCAACATGTGAATTCACATAATGTACAGCATCTTCTATTGTACTACATAATACCTGAGTGTGTCAGTTAAGCTCACAACTCACAAAGAGCAGCCACAAACCCCACGAGCTTACAGTTAAAAGAAACTCTCAGTATCCACGCGTACATGTGGGTTTGTTTGAGCAGCTATCACGCTCTTTTGTGGTGTGATATGTATGCATTAGACACAATAGTGATGAGTGGTAGGTCTGTGTTTGTGAAGAAATGCCTCTGTCAGAGCTGAAAATGAGTGTGAAAAATAAAGACAAGAAAGCTGTCAATGAGAAGAGGGTGGAGTCCTGATGAAGAGGTGAAGGTATGTGTGTACACAGACATGAATGCACTGCCACAGGCTTACTAGCATTCACAGCATCATAACTGTGCCCACCTCCCCACGTCAGATCCTGCCAGCTCATTGGTTCTGATCAATCAGCTTTTTCTGAAAGAGACCATATTAGTGGGCCATTGTCATGCAGCACATCAGCTCAGTGATGACATCATTTCGTCTAAGACGTGGCTGCTATATTTAGTCTCAGACAGAATACAAGTGCTGCTGCTTCACCAGCATCAAAAAAGGGACTGGGAGGGTGGTGGAGGGTCACATTAGGATTGTTTTAGCATGACTTGCTGTTTTTATGTCTAAAGAGAACATGCTGTTCTTTTTCTGAGATGTAAAGTATTACAGCTCATATATAAGAAAAAAGGATCAGATTCTTAGTCTAGATGTAATACTAATAATAGAATGTATTTAACTATTGAAAATATTTCAATACATTGATTACTTTATTTTTATTAGGTAATTTCATATTTAAACATTTTAATTTGACTAGATTCTCAATATTATGTTTACTCACAAGAGTAACCACGTCTCTCTCTGGGATGTCCCTTCACTTGTATGAAAACTAAAATATGTCTAAAAAAAAATAGGGAACGGGTTACCAAACATTCTTCAGCAATATCCAAGCTATGTTTTTCTATGTTTTATAAAATAATATAATTATTATTGGCCTGTTAGATATTTCCCATACTTTAACACAATAGTCACACACACACGAAACATTTAGAGTACAAATGAAAGTGCTTTCTAGCATTGGTACTGATGTACTATGATGAGTATTTAGTCAGTGGAATTAAAAAGATAATTAATTGTTTACTACATTTAGGTGGTTGTGTGGATGGGGATTGTACAGACGTTCTAAATGTGAGACCGCAGGGATGTAGTGTTCTCTGCAGAGGAGTCAACGCCACCACAGTGCCAGGCTGATCTCGCATTCGATTGGAGGCTGCTGACAGTTCTAGAGAAGGCAGGGGTGGCTGATATGGGCAGACGCTGATGCAGCTCATTCAGACTGCAGCTGGGAATGTCCTCTTTTCTCACAACTGGCTCATTGCTGGCCATCCAAGCACACACATAAAAATGAACACAACACAATCCTTGACACTGCAGTGCATTGTTTTATACCATCTGAATAGCTCAATTTGTCCTGGGTAGGACAATTCCTTTGCCGGTGTGAATCCTCTCCAGCTTGCGTGGTGACCAGATGCTGCTCCTCACCACACCCCTCACTGCACTGATTTTGATGATATGCTTGTATGATGAAGCTGTATCCCCCATCCCATTCATTAAGGATGAATATTACCCTGGTTATTGTTGTGTCATGAGGTAGAGGGGCTTGCTGCTCAGCAGGTGTGTGTTTCTGTGATAGTTACTGCATGTATTCCAGTTAGCCTCTTACAGCAGGGGATCTCTGCATTAGCGCAGTACACTCTGCTCCCTCACTCCCCTCCCCCTTTCCTCCTCATGCTTTTCCTCTCTCTCTTTCTCCTGCCCCTCCTCTCCATGTGCAGACAAGGCAGCATGCTCTGTTTGTGTGTGTGTGTGCGTGCCTATCTGTTTGTGTGTGTGTGTGTGCATGCGCAGGGTGGATGGGGAAGCTGTATGCTGAGAGCTGCAAGGTGACTGAGGGAATGGAGAGGGATACTGAGCTCTGACGGCAGTGACGATGCAGTGCCCTCTTCACGAGCACCTTCTCTTCTTCACATCCCTCCATCACTTTCTCCACCCTCTCCCTCTTTTGCTCCCTAGACTGAGGTGGATCGTCTGCCCTGCTTGCAGCGCCTCTTTCTCAGCTGCAACAATATCACCAGGTAGGAGCCTGTATCGTTTAACTCCCTCCTTCCCACAGGGCAGGGACCGGGATTGTGGTCGACCAGTTGTGAGTCTACTCCCTCGTCTCTTGGCAGGCCTGCTTCAAGCTGTAGGCAGAATACACACTTACAGTCACACACTGGTTTGCTGTGGTAGGCAGTTTCTGTAAGCTACACAACAACCTAGATGTGTTTTTGTTAGCAATTAGTGAGCTCTTGCCCAAGAAATGGGCGTATTAGCTCTTCAAAGTTGTTCAGACATGAGAAAAGCAGACCAACTGTAAGTAGAGAGAAAAATCAATGACAGCCCAATATAGTAAGAGCTTCATGGCTAGGTAAAAGTGTGTATGATAAATGATAGGTGTGTTTAAAGGAAATGCCAAACTGATTTTAACACTTATTCCAACCTCTTCTGTCTTTATTGTCTGTGTATGTCTTTTTGAGACCAGCCATTGAGATGTCCAACATCCAGCTTGTTAACAGCCTTGTCAGTGATTAAGGCTGCTCCAAAATTCATTTGTATTTGCTTGGAAGAAGGGCGTGTATGCAGGAATCAGGGTGGATCTGTGTACATTAGTCTCCTTCACTTCTGTCACCTTGTTCTGTGATTAATCTGACCTGATGTCTCGTGATCCCCATTGTTTTTGAGTCAGAGAGAGAATCGTGTTAAAGAACAAGGCCTCAGTTATCAAAAGGAAAAATCTCATGACTCTTTGCAGAATAGCATTTTATTTTATTGACATATGTTGATATTCAGCTTTGCATAATTTGTGTTACCTTTTCCTCCGTCCTCTTCATATTGTTTCTTTTATGAGTTTTTGTGAATGTCATTTGATTAAAACGTCTCTTGGCGTTTTGAGTGGGATCCCGGCATACATATGATTTAAACTGTTCCAAGCCTCTGTTGCTAGGTAGAAGAATAAAACATAGGCTCATCTATGTAAGGCCTTCAGGTGAAGGTGGAATGAAAAAGATTCCCATTAATCTTTGCTGTTATTATTTAATTCTTTACCATACTGGGTTTTAGATTTACAGTTTCAACCCTCATAGGCACATAGTCTCCCAAAACTTTAATATAAACATTTAAATTTTCTCACAACATGCATGTATTCAACCCAACACTATGTAGTGTAGGAGAGAGGTCCAACCGTGTTCATTGCCCTTTTTTTCCATGTAAGAAAGTAGAGTATTCATTAATTCTGTTCAGTGTCTACCTGAAATTAAATGTTGCACTTTGCACAGATCTGCACATCTATCAAAGACCAGGTCCAAAAGCAGTTCACAGCAAATGATTCCTCATGGTTATTATTGCAGTTTAGCATCTTAATATTATGCCACTATATATGGCATGATGTGCTGCCTCATGTCTTTCTTTGCCACAGGATGATAAGGGCAGCAATACAGGGGATTTCCTTCATTTCATTGCAGCCTGAGTAACATCAGACTAACTTTATGTTTGCAAAATAATCAGTTATTCTTCTTTTAACTGAGGTACATTACATCAGTGAAGGTTTAAATAATTTAAATAGCATAAGTTTTCTTGTTTGACTTGCCCAGTGAATGCCTCTGGAGTCATGGTCTTTCTGAGTTATTACAAAGCAGTCAGAGTACCTTGTTTTAGAATTGGAAACATATTTGCATTGTTGTAATGTTAACTCTTAATTTCATTCCAAACGTTCTGCCATTGTGTCTAGTTTTGATCAGCTAGCCTGCCTTGGACAGTCGCGCTCCCTTTCCGAGCTCACCCTGGATGAGAATCCTGTAGCCCTGGAGACATGGTACAAGCAGGCCGTCCTGCGCTGTGTGCTTCATCTGAGACAGCTGGACATGAAGCGCATCACAGTGAGTCTAAACTGTTTGTCCATGCCTTGGTGTCTGGCCTGTTAAGAAGAGGAAACACTGGCCCCCGTCCAAAGTCTGTTGATTATATCTTTAACAGTTAATCTGTCGTTTATTGCCTATCCAGATAAAATGCCACCACTTTAAAGTCATGTTGCCCTTATGATAATTATCATGTTTAGTTGATATTTTCAAAAGCTTTTATTGTTTGTCAAAGTTTTTAGACAATCATGTTCATCTGATGCCCAAACCACTTTTAGAATTTTCACTGTCACTGTGTTTGCACGTGTTTTGGACTCCACATGTAGATTTTTGAGAGTGACTCTGTCTCAACATGAATTGGACTGATGATAAACTCAATGACTCCATATCTGGTGTCAGGCTTCCACTCAGCATCAGTGTCTCCAGGATTGTGTTCATTTTGTCAAGGCTTGGTCATTGTTCTTTGTTCTGCCATCAGTGCAGCGTTCCTTGTCTTTATGTTTGCGCATGAGAGGCAAAGTGAATTCAGTGGATAAACCAGAGGCTAAGTCTTCATCACTTATTTGAGCTAATAAAACAATGTTTATTCTCAGCTATAGATAAACAACTATAGAAGCAATATTTTCACAGCAAGTAGAAAAGAATTACAGTCAAATATCAACATACGTTAGAGAGTCTGTCAAGGTCTGAGCTTGTGTTTTAAAGGAATCTGTAAGTACTGCACACCTTACCCTCAGAACATTTTGATAAAAAATATAAAACAAAACCCAATACAATATCTCATCAGATTACAACAATTTTCCTGTTATATCTTGAATTTTAATCCTCATGTAGTTGTTAAATGTTTATCAAGTTTTTTTTCCTCTGAAAGAAGCAATATGTAATGAAAGTTTATTTTCCTTTCATTTTGTTTTATGCAACAGGAGCATTTCTTTTGTAAAAGCCTTTAAAATAATGACACACAAGTCTGCTATCTTAACGTGTCTCTCCTGTCGCTGAAATAAGTGCTTTGATTGCTATGAGGTCAATACTTTGCATCCATTGATCAAACAGGAACTGTGTCTGCTAGCTTTTTCACAGACGGCCGAATATTCCCAGCTCTGAACTGGCACACTCAGACTCTGTTGGCAGCAATGCATTCTGGGAATTTTGGCTTTCCCAACAGCTGGTCTCAGCTGATCTAAAACTGAAAATCCAGCAAATAATCCTGTGATGCAGCTGGCTGGTGTGAGGATCTCTGCCATCCTCCACACTGGTCCTTTTTTCATGAACGTTTTGCTTCCTGATGCCGTCTTTTGTGGTTCCCCTCTCTCTTGAATAATTCAGAACTCATGAATGGAACGACACCCTGATTGCACAAGCTATCTTTTTCAGGACGAGGATCGGCGCATGGCTGGTGTACAAGCTCGAAAAGAGGAAGAAAAGAAGAGGGAGAGTCACAAGCAGACGATTCATAAGGTACCACCGATCGGATTCAATCCTGTTTTGTTTGTCTGCTGCATTTAAATTTAAATTATATGGAAAAATACATGAAATGGGCTATATCTCAAAGAATAATTATTAGAATGACTTAATAAGTGTCTTCCATTTACTGGGAGTTGTATCATTAGTTATTCATGACAGAAAGAAGACAATTAATCTTAAAGTTTCAAAGTACTAGATGGAACAGCATACTGTAGAAATGTAAAACCGATGAAAGGTCATCTCTGCATCTTTAATGTAACTGTGTTTTATGTATCAACTGAATGCTGAATACTGAATATAAACCTGCATCAGACTATTATAATTATTATCTCCATGCCACATTAAGGGACTGCATTCATGCATTTGGTCTCTTAATGGTACTGTATGTTCGCTGTTTATTTTGATCAACTTGAACATCCAGACGTTCATCAAACATTTTACCCTCATGTATTTTGTGATTGTTAAAGCTGGGTGTTGTACATTATAAATTTTGGACTTTCAACACCTCAAACATTGTTATATGTGTACGTGTGTGTGTGTGTGTGTGTGTGTGTGTGTGTGTGTGTGTGTGTGTGTGTGCTTGTGTGTGGATATGAGTAAAAGTACACATTGATGTTTTCATTCTTTGCCTGTTTTTTTCATGCTGTGGTTACTCTGAGACATTGTTTCTCAGTAACATTACTCCTCTTAATCCTTGGTGTGTAGAAGATGTTACTGTATATTGAATAGCAAGACTTTTAGTATGGGCAAAGGATTCACTATGAATTAGCACTGACTCACTCCTCCAACAGGGAGTGGCACATTCCATAGCTATAGTAGGTATATCAAAACTACAACTTGGCCAGAAAATTTAAAAAAACCCAGTAGTAGAAATCTTTTCATTTGCAAGGTAGGGATATCGAAACCACACCTTGGCCAGGAAAAACACTTGAAAGAGTAAAAATCCTTTTCATTGCAGAGTAGGAAAATTGAAACTACAGCTTGGCCAGGAAAAAAAAACCCACCTGAACTGTAGAAATCTTCTTCATTGCAAGGTGAAGAAATCCCAACTACAAATTGCCTAGGAAAAAAAAATAGTTGAAAGACTAAGAAATCTTTTTCCTTTACAAGGGAGGGATTATACATTAATTTTGCCACATGAGTCCACTCCAAGCAAATCAAAGCCATACAGTAGCAGAACCAAATAAATAAGTGAACTGTGTGTGCGTGTGTGTGTGTGTGTGTGTGTGTGTGTGTGTGTGTGTGTGTGTGTGTGTGTGTGTGTGTGTGTGTGTGTGTGTGTGTGTGTATCCAGGAGAAGAGGCGCCTCGCCATCCGTAATGCAGCTCAGCAGTGGGAAGGTGTCAGGGCCTGTCTGGAGCTGCCACCAACAAATGGTGCTAAAGACGATGTCAGTCCAGAGAACAGCCCCACCCACAGCTCTGCTCAGACCAATGGTTTGGCACAGGAGCCTTCCCCAGATGAACCCAGGTATACTTAACATCACAACACATTTCTGTAAAGAAAGAATCACTTTGTGATGAAACGACAGTTATGTGTGATCTTTTTTTGTAAAGTGAGTTGTCTTTTTGCAATTGAGACTATGTTTGGCATGGTTTATTCTTGACACATTTAAATGCACTGACCCAATTATAGAAACTGGCAGTCTATTCAGGTGCCTCAGATTATGAGCTCTGCAGACGTTGGTTTTAATTTTCCACAGTGCCATCAGACAGAAGCTTGTGGTTTTCAGTGAATTGTCTCACTAGTGGTTGGCTGTTCTTGTCAGGATAAATTGTTTTATACAATTCTCATAATAATGTTGTGAAACTAATATTTCAATCGGCCTTAGCTGTCTAATGTAGTTAATGACAAAGATGTAAACAAAGACGGTTTACAAGGTTTAAAACTACTATTTGGCTGGTGCTACCACTATCACTTTGTTTCCAGCCTCACCTATTGGCTGTCATGGCTGCCGGATAATAGTGTTCTCAATGTACATTTGGTAATGTGAAGAAATATTAAAAAGGAATAATTAATGCCAGAATTCTTTTAGAGATGTGAGCCAATGTCATATTACCAAAAATCGGAACAATTTTTAAGTATTATGTAGACAAACAACAAGACAGAAGAAGAGAGATGGTTGACGTGGAGGAGACAGAGTTTACGTTCTGTCAAATATGATATATTTGTTTCTAATATTTTCTTGGAAATAAAATTTCAAATATTTGTCATTTATTTTTGTTCACGGATGCATGCGTCAGCCCTTTTTCATGTATCGGATTGAGTTGATTATAATACTGTTTAGATTTTAAAATGCCTCTGAACTATATCTGACTTTCCATCCATGTGCTGTCCTGAGTTCGGATGAGGTTTTTGACATTTGTGTTTTAATCAGAAGGGTGAGCCCGGGTTCAGGACCAGATCGACCATCAGGAGGAATGGAGAGCAGATTCCGCGCCAATAGCCGCGCAAACAGCCCACGAGAACCAAAGTAAGATAAGAATGCATGGTTTGTACACCCACCCTTCCATGTACCGTGTGTGCACATAAAGTTCTACATAAACACAAAGTTCTACACAAAACACAAAAACTTTAAAATACATTAGATTTTATTTGTCAAGGTTTGGAGGCATCTACCCACGAGACACCTCTTTTTTATTGATGAGATGGACATCTGCTTCAGATAATATTAATGAACATATGACACTCATAGTTACTGTACACACAAATATTTCGATCAATTGAAAAAATATTTTGGTTTTTCATGAGAGAAGGGTTGCATTCACTTCTTCTTCTTTTCCTTTTTGGCTTTTCCCTTCAGGGGTCGCCACAGCGAATCAACCGCCTCCATCTAACCCTGTCCTTTGCATCCTCTTCTCTCACACCAACTACCTTCATGTCCTCTTTCACTACATCCATAAACCTCCTCTTTGGTCTTCCTCTAGGCTTCCTGCCTGGCAGTTCAAAACTCAGCATCCTTCTACCAATATATTCACTATCTCTCCTCTGGACATGTCCAAACCATCTCAGTCTGGCCTCTCTGACTTTATCTCCAAAACCTCTAACATGTGCTGTCCCTCCAATGTACTCATTCCTGATCCTATCCTTCCTGGTCACTCCCAGAGAGAACCTCAGCATCTTCATCTCTGCTACCTCCAGCTCTGCCTCCTGTCTTTTCCTCAGTGACACTGTCTCTAGACCAAACAACATCGCTGGTCTCACCACAGTTTTGTACACCTTTCCTTTCATTTTAGCTGAAACTCTTCTATCACACATCACACCTGACACTTTTCTCCACCCATTCCATCCTGCCTGTACACGTTTCTTCACCTCTTTTCCCCACTCTCCATTGCTCTGGACTGTTGACCCCAAGTACTTAAAATCCTCCACCTTCTTGATCTCTTCTCCCTGTAACCTCACTCTTCCACTTGGGTCCCTCTCATTCACACACATGTACTCTGTCTTACTGCGGCTAACCTTCATCCCTCTCCTTTCCAGGACAAACCTCCACCTCTCTAGCTTCTCCTCCACCTCTTCCCTACTCTCACTGCAGATCACAATGTCATCTGCAAACATCATAGTCCATGGAGATTCCTGTCTAACCTCGTCTGTCAGCCTGTCCATCACCATAGCGAACAAGAAGGGGCTCAGAGCTGATCCCTGATGCAGTCCCACCTCCACCTTGAACTCCTCTGTCACACCTACAGCACACCTCACCACTGTCTTACAGTAATCATACATGTCCTGCACCGCTCTAACATACTTCTCTGCCACTCCAGACTTCCTCATACAATACCACAGTTCCTCTCTGGGCACCCTGTCATAAGCTTTCTCCAGATCTACAAAAACACAATGCAGCTCCCTCTGGCCTTCTCTGTACTTCTCTATCAACATCCTCAAAGCAAATACTGCATCTGTAGTACTCTTTTTTGGCATGAAACCATACTGCTGCTCACAAATGCTCACTTCTGCCCTTAGTCTAGCTTCCACTACTCTTTCCCATAACTTCATTGTATGGCTCATCAGCTTTATTCCTCTGTAGTTGCCACAACTCTGCACATCTCCCTTGTTCTTAAAAATGGGCACCAGCACACTTCTCCTCCACTCCTCAGGCATCTTCTCACTATCTAAGATCCTGTTGAACAACCCAGTCAGAAACTCTACTGCCACCTCTCCTAG
The DNA here is from genome assembly GCA_013358685.1 of Antennarius maculatus. Classification (NCBI taxonomy): domain Eukaryota; kingdom Metazoa; phylum Chordata; class Actinopteri; order Lophiiformes; family Antennariidae; genus Antennarius; species Antennarius maculatus. Next base: position 6,415,588 of record CM023606.1, read on the forward strand.
ACACTTCCAAACCTCTACAGGTATATCATCAGGACCGACTGCCTTTCCACTCTTCATCCTCTTCAGTGCTCTCCTCACTTCATCCTGGCTAATCTTTGCTACATCCTGGTCCACAACAGTCACCTCTTCTAGTCTTTGTTCTCTCTCATTTTCCACGTTCATCAACTCTTCAAAGTACTCTTTCCATCTTCCCATCACACTGCTGGCACCTGTCAATAGACTTCCATCCCTATCCTTAATCACCCTAATCTGCTGCACGTCCTTCCCATCTCTATCTCTCTGTCTTGCCAGCCTGTATAGATCAGTCTCTCCCTCCTTACTGTCCAACCTAGCATACAAGTCATCATAAGCTTCTTGTTTGGCCTTTGCTACCTCTACCTTCACCTTACGCTGCATCTCCCTGTACTCCTGTCTACTCTCCTCAGTCCTCTCAGTGTCCCACTTCTTCTTAGCTAACCTCTTTCTTTGTATACACTCCTGTACCTCCTCATTCCACCACCAAGTCTCCTTATCTACTTTCCTTCCAGATGACACACCAAATACTCTCCTACCTGTCTCCCTGATCACATTAGCTGTAGTTGTCCAGTCATCTGGAAGCACCTCCTGACCACCCAGAGCCTGTCTTAACTCCTTCCTAAAGGTCATGCAACACTCTTCCTTTTTTAGCTTCCACCATTTCGTCTTCTGCTCTGTCTTTGTCCTCTTCATCTTCCTCACCACCAGAGTCATCCTACACACCACCATCCTATGCTGTTTGGCTACACTCTCGCCTACCACTACTTTGCAGTCACTGATCTCCTTCAGGTTACATCGTCTACACAAGATGTAGTCTACCTGTGTGCTCCTACCACCACTCTTATAGGTCACCCTATGTTCCTGCCTCTTCTGGAAGAAAGTATTCACTACAGCCATTTCCATCCTTTTTGCAAAGTCAACTACCATCTGTCCTTCTGCGTTCCTCTCCTGGATACCAAACCTGCCCATCACTTCCTCATCACCTCTGTTACCTGCACCAACATGTCCATTGAAGTCTGCACCAATGACAACTCTCTCACTTCTAGGTATGCTCTGCATCACTTCATCAAAGTCCAACCAGAATTTCTCCTTCTCCTCCAGCTCACATCCTACCTGTGGAGCATACCCACTAACAACATTGAACATCACACCTTCTATTTCTAGCTTCAGACTCATCACTCTATCCGACACTCTTTTTACCTCCAGGACATTCCTAACAAACTCCTCCTTCAAGATAACCCCTACTCCATTTCTCTTTCTATCTACACCATGATAGAACAACTTGAACCCTGCTCCTAAACTTCTAGCCTTGCTACCTTTCCACCTGGTCTCCTGGACACACAGTATGTCTACCTTCCTCCTCTGCATCATGTCGACCAACTCTCTACCTTTTCCTGTCATAGTTCCAACATTCAACGTCCCTACTCTTAGTCCTATACTCTTGGCGCTCCTCTTTTCTTTCTTCGTGCGAACGCACTTTCCTCCTCTCCTTCTTCGACCAACAGTAATCCAATTTCCACCGGCGCCCTGTAGGTCAACAGCGCCGATGGCGGACGTTGTTAACCCGGGCCTCGACCGATCCGGTATGGAAGTCATATGTTTGATTCGCATCTTTGATTTGGCAAAAGTTTTACGCCGGATGCCCTTCCTGACGCAACCCTCTGTATTTATCCGGGCTTGGGACCGGCACAATAAGACACTGGCTTGTGCCCTCTTGCGGCTACATTAAGGGTTGCATTCACTAAGGTCTGTAAATACTTGACATCTACACCTGTGCACAGAGTGGTCTAAATAAAGCTTGTATTACACACTATAACAGATTTGATCTAAACATCTGATGTATCAAACCAGACCAACTATATTCTTGAAAAACAAAGGAACCCTGTTACTTACTCTCAGGCTGTTGGCTTCCCCTGGGCTCTCCGGTAAAATCAGTGTATGGATGTCAAAGATGTCTCAACACAGTGCTCCTCTTTTGCTGCACATGATGTTTGAAATGCTCTAAATTAGCAGTCTGTCCTCAGTCTAATGTGAGCGTAGGACTGATAAACTCCCATACACAGATCAGTTCTAGAAGAGTTATGGGGGGGAGGTTCAAATGAATGTTGGAGCTGTGTCAAGAACTGTTATTACATATTTGAAAGACAGCTTTTCCTTCCTGCATTAGGATTTGAAAATAGCCCTGAAGCACAACCTTGTAATGGCAATGACTTCCCTAGACAAGGTCTGTATCAGTTAATCCATGTGGATTAACGGGTTTTGGTGATTAACAGAACTCCATGGAATGTGATTCAAGGTACCATAGGGTTGGGTGATTTTTATGAATTTTGTGAATCCCTGCTGTATGGTCATCCAACATACATCACCTATACAAGTAGCATGGTTTAAATGTGTCTGTGTCTACATCACACATGTGTCTCTTTGTTGGGTTGAGCCTCTGATGCTTGAAGCTAAGTTTTCAGAAAATCATGCTAAGGACCGCAGCAGCTCAACTGACGACAAAAATTTTATACACTTAACCCTATAGATTATTGATTATTGTTAGCCCTGGCCTGAGTATCAGCAATGTCAAACATGACTTCCTTTCTTTTCTATTTTTTTAACGTAATGAATTGGTTGTTTTAATGTAATGAATTGGTTGTTTCAAGGATGTAACGTGCAATAGTATCCATTTCCTATACATCCCTGAACTGCATTGTCTTTTTAGAGACTTAGTAGTTGTCATTTTTTATTCATTCTTCTGGAGAGAAAACTTTCAGTTATTGTTGTTGTCACCTGTCTACTGACGAGTCGTACTGCTAAAAATGACCCTATAGATAGCTATACCATTCCCTTCCATCATTTCCATTCTTATGATGGTAGACGACTCAGCGGTTGATAACTGTCATCCTTCATTGGCCCAACACTAATCGAACACTCTTTTAGGATCAGAGGAGGTTTTTCTGATTTATGGTGAATGGCAAAATAAACAGGGTATTTCAAACTCAGTGATAAATGTAATGAAATCTTCAAAATGTCTGGATTACATAGAGTAGGGTGTCAAGGTCATTTTTTGAAGAGTCATAATGTCTGCACTGTTCATGACCTCAGGTGTCGAAGCAAGAAAAATGACACAATCCTCCCTGAAGTGGATCATGAAGAGGAAGATGATGAATCACCTTGTCTCTGTTTTTGAGGCCTGTGAATCAACACTCTTGCCTCACTTGTGTATGACATCACTCATTGGGTCCTTGGGGTGTGAATTCCTAGGAAATAGTAACACAGCAGGAGGAGTTTTCTTCCTTCGCACCCTGAAGAGACAGTGCATGGTTTTGTAACAGGCCATCCATAATCCTGTTACTCCAGAATCTCAACAGATTCTTGGTTTTCCGTGGAGGTCAGGACCTGGACCTGGCACACCATCACATCTGGATCTGCTCAGTGGCAACCAGGAGCAGGGCAACCATTTGATCCATAAGTGTTTGTTTTTCTAAGCAGCAAACTTTAATTCCAAGTCTCCAGAGGACTCCAAAATGTGAGATAAACACAGCTTAAAATGCTAATTGAGAAATTGTGTTCATTTCAATTTATAAAAATTCTTATATGAACTGGATAAAATCATACAAATACATAAGTTCCAGTTTTTCCAATTTTTTTTCTCTCATTACTTATTCAGAATTTACAAGTATGTCATTTCTAAATATGGAATGTTTAAATCTTTAGGTCATACCTTTAAAATGCCAGTTTAGAAAGACAGAGATGCAAAAGAACGTGAAACAATGTATAATATTCCGAATTAATATTTGTGATATTCTGGGTGTCCCAAACATGTGTGACACATCAGAATGAGGTTCAAGTGACTGTTGGCAACACACTTAGCATGGACGTGACAATGTTTTTGCACAATAAATCATGGGGAAAATTCTGTTTCACTGCTGTGAGGCAGTATGAGGTTTATTCTAGTCTGAAAAAGACTGATTTTTACTTAATTTCTCTTGACAAATAAGAGTACGGCTGTATGTTGGTTAGACATTCAATATAGAGTTTTTCACCATGCTGGTAGCTGGGGAAGGCCTTTGCATTTTTATCCACTTATTCATCTCAGCACGAGAGCTGTGATGGAACCAGAACAAATGGTGTTTCATATATCTTCAGATTTTGAGTTGTTGCTTGAGTTAAACCTGAAATCTGAACCCACCACATACTACAGAATTCCTCTTCACAGTGTGTGCTGCACTCAGCACTGAATCAGTCTATCATCTGCACCCTATCCTAAACAGTCACTAAAACCATTATTTTAACTTTTTGACACAATAAAATGGTGAAATGTTCATATAAAATGATGACATCAACTACATATCATGTCTTTGTAAGTTGCTGAGAGATGTCATCTTATTTTTGTATGAGTAAGAAGGATAGCTCTGATGGTATTAGATTCAGGTATTAAATTACAATAGGCCAGAGTAGGATCCAGGTGATTGGAATGCATTTATTCTTCTGTTTCTTGTTCACTTCTGTTTTTTGCTGGGGTCACAGGAGGATTCAAGCCACCTGCCAGCTTTTGATTGGTGGTTATGAGGGAAAAATATGTGACACAATGCAGAGTGTGTTGATAGCACACTTCCAGATGCACAGAAGTCACTACTCCTTTTATAGAAAAACATGTTATGCTTCCACTTCTCCATCTCTCTCCAACTTGTCCTGATTTCACCACTTTTGGCTATCAGGTATCTTTTAGGTGTGGCACATCCTCAAAATTAGACAGCCCTCCAGCGTCTGGCACCTTAGTATCTGCTGCTGTACACGTCCCTTGTTTTCAGCAGTCATTCAATGCTCATTGTTTTGGAATGCACATTTCATGATTTGGAAGAGCACACTCACATTTTAATGGTTATGTAACAAATAATAACTGCTCTTGGATTTGCACCCATTACTGGAATCTGAAGTGTCAGTCATTTTCCCATCTGTCAATGCCCTCATCAGCTCTAGAAGTTTAAGCTGTCCCTGTTCAACAGGTGTGTATTTTGCAAATCGTGCCTTTTGTGGAAAAAAGCTCTCCATGCTCTCAGGGGATGCTTTAGTTGAAGCTGGCAAGTGGCCAATGGGGAACATTAATACCAAGGATGGCTCTGCCATCCTTTTACTTTATATCTGATACCCACTGGCAAGTGTAGTTTTTTAATCTTATGTTTTAGACTCTATCTCTCCTGAAAGGCATGCAAAGCTAACTTACTGTCTCACTGAGGCGCCTGACCACTCATTTTTTTCACAAGATCCAATCTTTTAAGTACTGTACTGTGACTAAAGACCAAAATTTCACCCAGTGAGAACCTGATGTGTTACACAACTCTCCTAACTTTTCAAGACTATTCTTTGACACCAGACCACTCAAAGTCACTTTCATCTCAGTTGTCAGGATTATCAATTGTTTAAATGTTATGTGAAGAAAATTATTTTTTGGATTGCTGTTAAGGAAAATTTTTTTTTTGAGTATAACGTATTAAGTATAAATTGAGAAAATAATCTATAAATTAAATGATGATGAAATTGAAATTATTTGGTGGTTCCCTTATCAGTATTTTGTATCACGATGGATCAACAAACAAACAAGGTACTCAGTATTATTATAGACCAAACAAGAGACTGAAGATGATACTTTTTCAAGTCATCCTGCTCAAGGGTTTGTTAGATTTTTGAACTAATACACTGGAAAACAAACCAGAGTTGTTCATCTAGGAGAGGAAGTGAGCATCTGAATGAAGACAGGCTTTTTTTACTCTGACAGGTAGAAGGACAGTTGTGCTGCTCTTACAATATGTCTACTGTCCTTTTTTATGTGCTTTTCTCTTTCTATCCCAGTCACTGTCATTCTTTCTGTCTCTCTCTTCACTTCTCCAACACAGACATTCTGAAAATTGGTCTCAACAAGAGACTTGCATTTGAGTTTAGTAATCATAGGATTAGTCTTCTAACCACCGTGACTTTCTATAGCTGGGGGGATTGGAAGAATTTGAGAAATGTAAGAGGTAATTAGCTTGTTGGCGGACTGAACCCAAAATGAACAGCATGAGTGGCATGGAGATGGCAGACAAGTGATGCCCTGCTGTGCTGAAAAGCATCCTGAGTGTCATCAGACCCAGAAGGCTGAGCAAATGGGCTCAATCAGGGAGATTATTCCCCTTTGAGACTCTCCACTGTCACGACTCTCTTGTTAGGGAAGGGTGCTTCAACTGCTTTAAAGGAACAGAAAGCTATTCCAAAAGACACTTTCCAGACCTGTGGTCTTCAAATTGGTGTTCATGGGGCCCCTTGGAGATCCATGAAGTCCCCAGCAAAACGAGAGTTTGTTTATTTTCACTAATTCCAGCATTGACGTAACGCATGACTATTATGGAAATGGATTTCATTCACTGTCTGTAGTAAAATCCCTATTCATGTCAGACCTAGGACCAAGCCTTACCAAATGAGGTCTCCATCCTAAGTTCACAATTCCTTTAAGTGAAAATGTTTGGGAGACAGAAGATGAGACCACTATGTATTCTATGCTGATGATACTTCTTCCTTATTTAGACAGAGTACTGTTTTTATCAAACAAATGTGAGCGAAATCAGAACTGATTAGAATTTTTTTTGTATGCTTGTGTGTGTGTGTATTTCAGACTTGTGGACACAGGGAGCAGCAGTGTACAGAGCTTGTCCCTCTCTGACAGTCACCTGGCAGAGCTGGATGGAGACACCTTGCGTTTATTTGGACTTGGAGCCCTGGAGGCCCTGGAGAGGGGCTGGGGAGTTCAGACTGCTGGTGCTGTCTGTGTGATAACCTTCCGCTACATCAACTTTGACGCCATTGTACCAACACTGCCGCGAATAAGGGTCAAATTCCCCAATCTATCGGTGAGAGAACAAACCTGATACAGTGGTACCTCTACTTACGAAATTAATTGGTTCCGGAAGAAATTACGTAGGTAGAAAATTCCGTAAGTAGAGAAGCGTTTTCCATGCAAATTCCCTAATCCGTTCCAAGCCCCAAAAAATTCAGGCATAAATGTTTTATAAAGCATAAAAATGCATCAAAACATGTAACAAATACATGTTACGAATAGATTGTTACACAATAAATGAGAGTTGTGCATAATGTAAAAAACAAAGAATAGAGTAAAGAATAAATAGAATGGGTCATTTACCTTTTAACTGCTGTCCTCATTGTTTTTTACCCTCTTTGGTTCATGCGCTCTTGCCTAACGATGCCGAACAACATAGTGAATTCCAGTCCTCCTTTTGAACTTCTCCAATCACCCACATGATGCCGTAAACTCCTTAAACTTCCTTTTGTTTTAATAACGTGGCGATTGTAGATGCATTATGGCCATATTCTTTGGCGAGATCACTTGCTTTGTTTGTATGGACAAAAAACTCTATCCTTTGTCTTTTCTTTTCCTCTTTTCTGCGTCACTTTCTTGGGGTCCATAGAGAATACTCTAAAAGTTAATATATTTACGTAAAACTATCAGAACACGTCATGGGTCGAGAGCCGAATGACGAGGACGCTGCATAAACACTGATCAAGGTCTACACAGAGGTCCCTCTTAGCCAATGGGATGCCAGGAAGATACTAGGTAATAGTCAATGGCAGAGCAGCTATGAGAATGTTACGTTCAGGAACCTGTGGGAGCTGCGAGTATCAGCCGTACTGTATTTTTACCTTTTGTAAGTCAAAATTTCTTTTGTAACTAGAGGTAATATTTTCCTGCTGAGAAGTTTCGTAAGTAGAAAATTTCGTAAGTAGAGACATTCGTAAGTAGAGGTACCACTGTACCATAATGAGCCATGGTGGGATGTCAACATAATTAGAAACAAAAATAAATGTGCATCAACGTTTTTTTATGCTGACAAACGTGTGACATGATACAAAGTGTTTTTTTAGATCCTAGTGAATATGTGATTTCAAACACTTAGACAGTCTCCCTTTGTCATCAACTTCTACCTGAATACACTGAACTATTTTCTGTGTATAGTCCTGACAAAAACCCCTAAGGTTGATCCAAAATAAATGTACGTTCTTAATCAACTTTTCCTTGGGCAGTTAAACTCTGAACCCTGTCAGTGCTAGGCATGAATAAATATCGGTTACAAAGTTATGTCTTAACCATCTTGATATTTTTTCTCAGCACCTGATCTTCTTAGACACCAACATCAGCCGTCTGCCCCAGCTGGCGGCCCTGTCTCAGGTGAGACGTCTTGACCAACTGACCATCCATCCAGAGGGCAATCCGGTGGTCAGTTTGGCTCTTTGGCGCTCATTTGTCATCTATCGCCTCCACCACTTCAATCTGCAGAGGATAAATGGTCAGGAGGTGAGGAACAGCTGAGTTTCTAATGTATCCCTTATGCTGTCTAAATGTTGTGTCTCCTCGTTTCATGTGTTTTTAGGGGATTCAGTGAATTTCTTCTTCTGCTGAACTGGCTAGGTTTTCATAAACGTTGATAATACGTAGCTGGTTTGTTGATTTATGGGAAACTTCTGGGACAGATTTCTAAATTTATGGTTTGGGCAAAGCTTGACTCTTTGAGAACTGTGACTTGCTACCTGGTAGAGAATTAAACTACTCTTATCTAGCCATCCACCAGAATGCAAATGAAAGCAATATTACAAAAAATTCCCTCATAAACTTTATATCATGGTTCAAAGGATGTCTGAGGATTTTGTCTGAGGAAGTTTTTGTAGGTAAGATTTTCTTTCCAAGAATTTTACATGAAATAACCAAAGTACTCACGCTATAGGCGTTTATCTGTTTCTTTTTTCTGTGCCAACCTCAGGTGACCATGAATGATGTGATTGCTGCCGAGCGTGTGTTTGGGTCACTAGGTCATATAGCAGCCACAGAAACACCACGTTGTCGGCTCCTCCTGCTGTTAGAGGAGTCCAGGTAAGAATTTAATCTCAGACACTAATCCACGATACAACACTAACTAACTACTACTAACTACTGTGTAATGATAAGGGTGGGGTATCTCCTGGACAACATGAGTTGTTTATTTTGATATGCCAAGGATATATGGCATCTCAAACACATGCGTTTCACTTACAGCTTGTCAGCTGCTACAGATGTGTGCATGCCTATGCATGTGTTTCAGTGTAAAAATTTATATTTGTGCATTCTGACATGTGTGCAAGACGACGAGACGGAGCCTGGCACTGAGAAGCCAAGGGAATTAGGCATTGTCTGAGGTTCAGGGTGGGTACTTGGCACTAATACACAAACATTCTTCTCTCTCCTGAGCCAAAAGCCCTTGAAGTATGTCACTCTGGGTTAATAAAGAAACATCTTTGCAAGGCAAAAACCTGTTGACTTTGTCACGCACAAGAATATTTGTTATGGTTCGATGTATGAGCAGTCTCCCAAAGACTGGAAAATTACCACGTTGAATCATCTGACTGGTTTAGGAAAATGCAATACAAGCAGCTTTAAGAAACTTTCATTTAATGAGTTTAATTAGGGAAATTATAGAGGCATTCAGTAAGAAGTAGCAGACATTGACAGTGATATGCAGATCTAAACATATATAAATAGAAACTGTTGAGCAGTATAAGACCATAAAATGTCTCAGCAGTTACCCATTCAGAGTGATGTTTAAAAACATTTCAGAAATAAATGCTCTTGGTTGCAGCCCACCCTGATTTGTACAGTCACAGAACAGCGTAAGTTTGAATAATTTTGGTTTAGTATTTAAATCCTAATCACTATTATCTGCAGGCAGAATCATTACCCCTCTATAAAAAGCAATCATCTGGTACAATAAATGACGTTAGAGCTGAGGTCTAATCCATCAAAACCGGGATTTCAGTCTCACATAATCTTTTGACCCTGAGTTCTTGTCTTGACATATTTCATAACTGGTGGAGAAATTAAGGTGAAACTGTTTCGAAAAACTTTATAATAATATTGAATTAGACGCATAAATAAATTTAATTGGCTGTGTGTTTGTAAAAATACTATGTTATCTTTCTGTGCAAACAGATAAATTGCAAAATCAACTCGTGTTGCAAGTGGTGTTACAACCTCGTAATGATAAATGGTCTTCTCTCATGCGATGTTATCCCTCCATTAAACTTAATGAAACTGTTTGATACAGATTTATATATATATATATATATATATATATATATATATATATATATATATATATATATATATATATATATATATATATATATATATATATATATATATATATATATATATATATATATATATATATATATAAAATGTCCCTCTCACCCTTGTGGGGTGGTATCTGTGTGTCATCCTCAAGCTCAGGTCCTCTACCAGAGGCCTGGGAGTCTGAGGGTTCTGCACAGTATCTTAGCTGTTCCTAGGACTGTACTCTTCTGGACTGAGGCTTCAAATGTTGTTCCAGGAATCTGCTGGAGCCACTCTTCCAGTGTGGGGGTCACTGTCCCAAGTGCTCCTACTACCACGGGGACCACAGATTCCACTCAGATTTTTCTGCTGAAGGAGTTAAGGAGATCAATGGGAGATTTTCATGCAAAATCATCCATTGCATACATTACAGTCAGTTCTGTTCTCCCGAGGCAGATCAAAAACTGTTCCGTGGCTCTGCGTTAAGCTGGAGAAGGCTGCATGTGGGAAAGTTTTCTGGTATTCCCGAAACTTCCGCGGGTTAAGGAGGGAGATAAACATCAGTTTTTCGCAGGGCTTTGAACCGGTTCATGGAACGAAAAGAAAACCGGAAACCGGAAAAAGAGACGCTGTCTAGATAACGGAGTTCATTTCTGTACTTTAACCAGACACACGGCGCAACTTATTGTTCGGTGCATGCTAGCTAACGGAAGGAAAAGGGTGACTGTGGTTGAACTGTGTTGTACTACGTATTTAAATTTCAAAAAATACACCGACATTTTTTTTAAAATATGTTTTTATTTATTTATTTATTGGATAAATCTGTGCTAAATCCTTCTAAGTCCTCAACTTCGGTCTCCTTTGAATAGCTCGGCAATTTCACTATCGCTGACCGTCATGTTTCCGGCTGGCTGTCCGGTAATGATGTCGGCTTTTGGGAAACATCGGACAAAAGTCGAAGCAGACATGTTAGTCCAGGCATCCACAATCCACGCACATATTGTGGTGTAACTCGCGGTGTAACTCACTCGGCACTGCCTCCAGTCCTTGTAAATGTGTGTCCACCATCTCTCATCCATCACTCCACGACGCACGCAGCTTAACTTTAAAGGCTCTGTTTACACCGATGTCCAGCGGTTGGAGTTCTTTCGTTAATCCTCCCAGGATGATGGCAAGCTCCGAATTCAGCCACTTGATGTGGTTTTTTACAGAAGCGAAACGTGAAAAAAGCCACCCGGTCTCTTTACGTGAACCGGAACAACCGGAACTGATGGCCTGGAGTTTACATTTTGTACACATGAGAAATTTTAAGGCTTTAAGCGGGTCTTATGGTGCGCAAAATACGGCACCTACATATTTATATTGGGTTCAGGAACTTAATTTTTTGTTCTAACCGGTTCAGGAAAGTCAGTTTATGGGTGGAACACAAAACCGGAAACGTTATAATTCCGTTTCTGTTCGGAACGAACTGATTGGCAAAAAATTCTGGTTCAAAGCCCTGGTTTTTCGTGGTCGTGAAATCTGGTCTGTGTGTGGCAAATACGTAATATTTTCCAGAGCCCTGCCGTGGAGTTGGTGGTAGTGCGCGCGGATCTTGCGCTTGACCTCTCCGTGCGCTCACAGCGGCCGCGCTGCGTTCAGTGGCCGCGTAGATTTCCTCGTATCGGCTCCTCTCTAGTTCAACTGTGTCATAAAACTCCTTTGCTAGACTAAACTGTACATCCAGTTTTTTGTCCTGTAGTATTGAAAAGAGCGCATCTGAATGCTCAAAAAATGCCATTAAATGTGTGAAGCAAGAAACAAAACTCAAAATCATCCAGACGTGCCTTAAATCCATCAGCACCGCGCACAGACTCGTCCAGGATGTGATGAAACAGTTCCTTTAGACTCTAAAAGTTTAGAGCATCTGTCTTCTCAAATACTGTATTGACCACTCTGGATGTGTACTGCCACTAAAAGTGGCCGACAAATCCTTTTCCCGGTTGTGACAGGCTTGCTAGCTTCGGAGTTGCCAGACCTTTCTTAAGGATGTCCAGCTTTTCTTGAAAAGTCCGTCTGAAAAATGGCTTTGAAGGTAAATCTGCAACCAAATCCATTTCGTCCCCTCCTTCAGCCATTGTGGGTTGACAAAACCACTATTAAATCAACACAACAAAATATTTGCTTGTGCAGCTCGCTACAGATGCAGTTTTCTAGCTCAGGCTAGTACACGCTCTCACTAGCCAATCAGAGGGTGTGAAAACACTGACGCTGCGTACGCTTTCTAGAAGGCGTTGGGGGCGCCAACTTTAAATCTGATTGGTTAAAGCAATAGCTGTACAAACACTTATTTTATGCTGTGCGCCCTCTGAACTGGATTGTGAAGGTAGATTTCTGACCTGGCAACAAGTGAAATGTGATTGGTTAAATGCTTAAATATGAAAACACACGTCTGGAAGCAGCGCAACCAGGCGAAAAGCAATGAAATGAAGCTGACGGACAATTTGGAATTATTTAATAAGTATTCATGGACAAAATATATACATATATATATATATATATACACATGTACAGTATATATATACTGTGTATATATATATACATATATACACACACACATATATATGTATATACTGTATATATGTATGTATAGAACAAAGCTTGATGTAAAATAATATATATAATTTTATAATTGTACATGTTCTCACCCGCTGCTGATGCTCACCTCTTTTACTCCATTATGTCTTTGCATGTCTCCTGCATGCACTACTTCGTCTGCTTTCGGAAAGTCCTGGTTAGAGCCCCTGTAAATCGCCTCCAAATGGTTAAGCATCTACATGTACCAGTGTACCAGCTAATGATAGATGCACTTGCTTGTAGGGTAGCTTATGGCAGTTCATGGTTGCTCCGGTGATGTGGCTTCACACACACACACACACACACACACACACACACACACACACACACACACACACACACACACACACACACACACACACACACACACACACACACACAAAATCAATCAATCACAAGTTCACACGCTTCTTACAAACTATTTTATCCTATATGGAATGTTTGCCTCCAGCCTCTATAAGCACCCTTCCAGCATTTTGAGGCTGGGACTTGTAGAACATGTCAGTGCAGTAGTACTTCATATTAGATATTACAGACAGGAAAGGCTGACATAGTTTGCGTCACTTTTTAAAGCCTATTTTTGTGAGTGTGTGCATCCTGTTGCCGAGTGATGAGAGTGAAATTAGAACACTTACATTTACTATTTACACTGACTGCTGACAGAATTGATGGTTTTCTTCAGGGAACAGTTACCCCATAATTGAAAGTTTGCCGATTTTCTAGTCACTCAAAGTCAAGTTAAGTTTTGTAGTTACAGCTTTCTTATAAAAAATAAAGACAACAAGTATGACAATTCCTAACAAAAGAAAACAGAAACCAAATATAAAATAACTCCACTGAAGTTGTACGGATTAATCCAAGTCTCCAAAACCCCTGAGATCCCAAATTGATTTGAAAAAATGTCTGAAGCGAGTGCACAAGCTCAAATGCTCATATGTGCACAGCTAAATGAGAAATCACAACCACTCTATGCTTTAGTGTTCAAACAAACATGAAAATGAAACATCAAGCCCCAAAGAAGAACTCGTGGCTGCAACAAGCATTTTGTGTGTCAGTGCTGGAACAATATTTGGCTGTGAAGCTACAGAAATATTATTTAGGATAAGAAAGTTTACATGACTTTCCATCAATTCTAGTTTGGTCAAGTAATGACTGAATTTTCATTTTTGGACATTCCTTTAAGCAAGCTGGTTTTTTTCATGACAGATCGACTTAGCAGTCCTGAGGTGAGAGGGTGTTACTGATTGACACAAGAACACACTTTTGTTTCCTCACTGTGTTTCTCTCCAGGTGTGTGTCTCTTCACTCACTGTCTAATTCACTCTTGTCTCTCTTCACCCTGAAGAAAACGCCAGCTGCAATTCCTGTTGGATGGGCGTGGTCGGCGGGCTGGGTTGAGTCCAGAGGAGCGCAGAGACAACGGGAAACTCCTTGGAGAAGGCTTGAGCAGAGCTCTGTTCAACTACCCCAGCAGGGACAGCGCCGAGAGCCCCGAGGTCACTTTTCTTTTGGTTTGTTTTTACAGTAAACAAATTGTTTGACAAACAGCAAATTCTCCTGAAAGCGATTGAAAAGCTAGTAACTGCTAATGTATCTCCCACTTCCACCAATTTGTCTACCAACAACATGGTTTTGTAAAGTTGTGAAATGACATACATATCAAACCAAAGAACCAAAAATACTCTCTTTCATGAGCCGCCACTGAGGAGCAGATTTAAAATTTCATAAAAGTAAAGGTTTTTAAGGTTTATTCTATCCAATATCCAAAAAAGAAATTGTAGCAATGAATTAATGGCTCTGATGAGGTTTATCTGTGCAGGCAAAGCCTGAAACAGCCATTGCTGCTCCTCAACTAGTGGGTAGCAGTATGAGGGTCTTCCCATGGCATGTATCAATATAGATGATTTAATTGATAAAAAATAATAAAAGGAAACGCTTTCCTGAGAGCATGTAGATCAATGCAGCATTTTTTTGGCATTTGTGAGTCTCTTGAAGACACATTATAATATGATCATATTTCTTAGTTTAATTTTGGCGCAGACATCCTCTGATGTTTCAGGCATGTTTTTTTGGCTGCTGCTGCAAAATAAACATTCAACGATCAACCACGTTAAAAATGTGTGTCCTGACAAATGGATCGAGCTGCAGTGCATACACACAATATTCTCACAATATGCCTCATTCTCCTCTGTTGTCATCAAACACACCATCCCAATTTGGTTGTCAGCGCTGCTGCTGCTGCTGCTGCTGCTGCTGCTGCTGCATGACATGCACCTCTATCTAAACATATGTGCAGAGAGTGATCATGAATGAAGCCCAGATGCCAGACTCCAAATTACTGTATGTTTTTCTGCTGTGATAATAAACATTTCAATCTCATGACACTGACTGAATTTCATCTTAATTTGAAATATCAAAGCATTTTTCTCCTGTGTTTTTCTTGCCCCCACATCCCACCATAATACATTCATGATAGAATGAATGATGTGGATATGTTTTCCTCACAGGAGCGGACCGTGGAATCCTCAGAGCATGCTGCCTTTATGGAGCAGTACCTCCAGGAGTTGGTCCAAAGGGCATCAGAGACCAATCTGAAGGGTGAGGCTCTACACAAGCTGTGGCCCTCCATGTTTGCAGAGATGGTGAGGGACTGTGTGCTGGAGATGAGGGACCGAGCAGCCTTCCGCCAAGTCAGCCTTGCAAAGCTCTCTGAGACCAAGTGAAGAGGACCGGAGGTTCACTCTTAGAGACACACATGCACACACACAATCATGGACAAGTATCCATCTGAGAGTCCTTCACACTAACCCCAACCCGTCACCAAATCTTTGTGAACTGAAGGGTATTTTTCCTTAGAGCTGTCTGAAGAAATGATTATGACAAAAAGCAGCCTGATTGAATGTAGATTTTATTTTAAAATAAAAACATTGTTTGATTCTTCAGCAACTGGATACTTACTTGAAGAAAGTTAAAGAGACTTATCAATTCACAGTGCATTGTGGTCCCTCCAGACCCTGCTCTGCACTTAAAAAGCCTTCTGAATGACCATTACTGCTCCTCCTCCTCACCATTACTGTCATCAGCTGAAAATGCCCGGTGTCTCTTTTGTAGAGACTAGAATGACATCCCAAGTCTTAAATCTTATTTCCTGCATTGCTATCTCACTTTTTCCTGCCTGGTATAAAGGAACTTTTCTTTGTTTACCACTGATTTTCTGCATTGTACTTAGTATTAAAATATTCTGTATTAACACTCACTTTGTGTAGTTGGTTTACATGATTATTTTTTTGCAGCAATATCTGTGTTAAAGAATGTCAGGATGGAATCAGCCATCAGATCTTTTCTGTTAAGTGCAAATATTTTGCAGTTACTGTGACTTAAGTCCATCTCAAAACTATGTGTCAAAGTTAATCTCTTCTGGTTGCTCTCTTTATGTAATGGTGTGTGTCTGTGTGAGATCCTCTGGATTGTGTGAACTGGGTTTTGTGAACTCAGATAGGAACATCCCTGAAGGCTTACAAGCTTCACTGATTTCTCACCCCTCATTCAAACATCCCCCAAAGTTTGTTAACCCCTGTATAATCTGCAGGCAGATGGTGTGTGAAACACACTCCATGCAAAAACGCACACGCACGCACACACACACACACACACACACACACACACACACACACACACACACACACACACACACACACACACACACACACACACACACACACACACACACACACACACACACACACACATTAGTTACAGTTTTGGTTTTTTTCTTAGCTGAGCATCTTAACATGAACTCTGACTTTTTCTTCACTTCATTAACTATAACTGACAAGTGAGGATTTAGGGACTAGAAGTGCTAACATGTTATTACAAGTCACCACTGACTAGACTGACTGATCTATTTAAGTTTTAATGTGGATGTAATTCTTTAACTTTATGTACTCCTGGGAGAAATGTAGCTCTTATTTAGTTGATATTAAAATCAATACGTTTTTTGATGGGGTTTCAGTTCATCCATCCACCCATCCATCCATCCATCCATCCATCCATCCATCCATCATTGACTGCTTATTCGGAGCTGGGTCCCTGGGGCAACAATCAGAGCAGAGATGCCCATACTTCTCTTTACCCCCAGAAACCTCACTAGTTCCTAGTGAGGATCCGGGGGGATCTCGAGGCGACCCCAGGCCCGCCGAGAGACATAGTCTCTCCAGCATGTCCTAGTTCTTCCCCTCCTTCCGGTAGGAGATGCCTCCCCAGGGAGACATCCAGGAGGCTTCTGAAACAGATGCCCGAGCCACCTCAGTTGACTTCGCTTGATATGGAGGCGCAACTGCTCTATTCCGAGCTCCTCCCTGGTGACTGAGCTCCTCACCCTCAGAGGAAACTCATTTTATCCACTTGTACCCGAGATCTTGTCCTTTCTGTCATTACCGGAAGCTCATGACCGTAGGTGGGAGCTTTCGACTTGGCTCTTTCTTCACCACGACAGACCTATACAATGACAGCAGCACTAAAGTCACTGCACCGGTCTGTATGTTGATCTCACATTCCGTCCTTCCCTCCCTTGTGAACAAGACCCCAACATACTTGAACTCCTCCACTTGGGGCAAAGACTCCCCACCAACCCGAAGAGGGCAGACCACCTTTTTTCTGGTTGAGATCCATGGCCTCGGATTTGGAGGTGCTGATCCTCATCCCACTTGCGTCACACTCAGCTGCAAACCATCCCAGTGCATGCTGAAGGTCCAGGTTTGATGAGGCCAACAGGATAACATCATCCGCAAAAAGCAGAGATAAAATATTTTGGTCCCTAAACCAAAGCCCTTGGCTGCACCTGGAAATTCTGCCCATAAAAATATGAACAGAACCGGTGATAGAGGGCAGCACTGCCAAAGTCCAACATGCACTTGTAGCAGGTCTGACTTATTATTATCCAGCTTCAGTCATACCAGGATCGAACATCCCTTAGCAAGGGCCTTGAACCCCGTACTCCTGGAGCACTCCCCATAAGATACCACGAGGGATGTGGTTGGATGCCTTCTCCAGATCCACAAAGCACATATGGATGGGCAAACTCCCATGAACCCTCAAGCACCAGTGTTCCGCAACCAAGACAAAAACTGCATTGTTCGTCTTGAATCCAAGGTTCGACTATCGGTCTAATCCTCCTCTCAAGTTCCCTAGAATAAACTTTCAAGGGAATTGGAAAGGAGACCCTCCAGTCCCTTTTCTAGAAAAGGGGGACCACCACCTCAGTCTGTCAGTCCAGAGGTCCTGCCATGCAACGTCAACAAGAGAATCCATGTACATCCAGAGATTTGAGGTACTCAGAATCTCATCCACCCCCGGTGCCCTGCCACTGGGGAGCTGGGCTTGGTTTTAGTTCATCGTCAGTATGTTGTGCAGAGTCTCACACTTCAGATTGGTGTCTGATGCCCTTTGGACCAACTCCTGGAGGTACTGCTTCAGTATCATTGACACAAAGATCATGTACAAGTAAACACCGTTTCATGCAGGTACTTACAGAAATATTCATTTAGGGTTATAAAAGTAATTACAGCCATTGTTTACCCACATTGTTGCAATGTGTGTCTGTATCTAACTCTAATAGTTGTTACCTAGATTTCCCAGAATACTTTTTCATGCCTGAACTTGTTGCATCCACTTTTCAATTTTATACCGTAGTTGTTCATGATTACTGCCTTAATTATTTTGTGCAAGTGGATGGTTACAGTGATTGCTTTAAAAGCAGCATTATTATATACTGTATATGGAGATAACAATGGATCGCAATCATATAGGATTTCTTCATAATTCTTTTATAGTTGAATGAAAAGCAATAAACTTAAACACTGGTTCTGAGGCTGCAGTGTGGATTTACCCCGGCCGCCTCACAAAATTCTGTTAAGACAAGGTTGTCAATTTTTTTTCACCTCACAGGACCAAGAGTATTGTTTATTGTTAGTTATACACTGTAGAAAAAGAACCATCTAAACATCAATAAATGAAAAAAACCATCTAAATGATGTGAATTAGATTATTTTATAGTATGAAATAATATTAATAGTGTTACATTGATTTACATTAAATAATTGCTTCAATTCTGAAAAAAATGGGAAAATATGAACAATATTTATCATTCCGTTAATAATTCATGAGCATTTTGTGACATATATCCAGTTGTAAGTCTATGCATACTTCTGTCTATCGCCCCCCACCCCTTTCCGATCTCTTTTTAAAGAAGCCTTCAAAGGATCACCAGCCCCACCAGTAATTTCATGAAAAGGGCTTTAATTTGGCCTTGTTTTCCCATGAAGGGTTTGGAAACATCAAGCTAAAACGAAAATTCCTGAGTGGCATCAATATCCACACGGCACCGGTGAAGAGGGCTGTCAGGGTCAACGGAGCAGTTCTTCTGCAGGTCTATACAGACCTGCAGAAGCACAGGTCTGTATAGACCTGTGCACATGGCACATCAGCACATGGATGAGGGGGCACATACTGTTGACTTTTTGACACACAGATACTTTTCACATTATTTTCACACATTTGCTCGTGATGAGCTGCACCCTTACTAACACTTAGTTGAGAGTTAAACATGCCGAAGTCCATTTGCAGTCTATCATTAAAAAAAAGGGCGACAGAGCAGCACACTGAGCCTTTCCAGTTTATGAATAGTAGAAAGTGAATGTTTGGCTCTGTAGACTCTGTAGACATTCTTGTGAATTTATAAGGGTGGCCCTAACCTTGCAAATTCACAGGCTTCCATCCGAACTACAGTATGTCTTATTTTCAGTCAGTTTACAAATCTTTATCCTGTTTAGCTTGTGATTATTTGGACTCCAAAGCATGGCTCATTCCAAGTGAGCTGGTTCCCTAGAATGAATGAATCGTAATAGTGGTAAACCAGAAACTTCAAATGGACATTTTAAATTCAATTAATTATCTCCTACAGTGTGCCGAGGGTCCTGTTGTGGCCCTTAGAACCCATTCTGTCAATTACTAGACGCACCAGTTGAAATGCTTTAAGAATGCAACAAACATGTCATCAACTGGTCACTGAGCAAAGTCCATACCTTCAGCCTACGGGGCCTAGGGTCCCTCAAGGTGTCTGCCCTTGTAGATCTATCCCATTATCTGCATCTACTCTGAAATTTACCAAATCATTTTATCGTAATCTATAAAATAGTGTCCTTAATTAACAAAAAGTATTCTTTGGAAAAAGTGGAAGGAATTCCTGGATTGGCCCCGTCATGAAATACTTCAGGTAGTTTGAAGCATATTGGACAAAAAAATAGCACCAAAAAAAAAAAACAATAAACAAAAACAGACAAATAAAAAGTTATATGTTACCCATTAATCCCAATCCACTTCAGAATTTATTGTCATTCATTTGTGAGGGAATAAAGTATTGATGATTTATGGAGGTTGGTCTTGGAATATGGTTACAGGGAGAAGAGATCAAGAAGGTGGAGGATTTTAAGTACTTAGGGTCAACAGTCCAGACCCTAAGTCCAATGGAGAGTGTGGAAAATAGGTGAAGAAGCGTGTAAAGGCAGGATGGAAAGGGTGGAGAAAAGTGTCAGGTGTGATGTGTGATAGAAGAGTTTCAGCTAAAATGAAAGGAAAGGTGTACAAAACTGTGGTGAGACCAGCGATGTTGTTTGGTCTAGAGACAGTGTCACTGAGGAAAAGACAGGAGGCAGAGCTGGAGGTAGCAGAGATGAAGATGCTGAGGTTCTCTCTGGGAGTGACCAGGAAGGATAGGATCAGGAATGAGTACATCAGAGGGACAGCACATGTTAGAGGTTTTGGAGATAAAGTCAGAGAGGCCAGACTGAGATGGTTTGGACATGTCCAGAGGAGAGATAGTGAATATATTGGTAGAAGGATGCTGAGTTTTGAACTGCCAGGCAGGAGGCCTAGAGGAAGACCAAAGAGGAGGTTTATGGATGTAGTGAAAGAGGACATGAAGGTAGTTGGTGTGAGAGAAGAAGATGCAAAGGACAGGGTTAGATGGAGGCAATTGATTCGCTGTGGCGACCCCTGAAGGGAAAAGCCGAAAGGAAAAGAAGAGGTCTTGGAATATACAGCCTGGTGTGGATCCATTGTAGTCTGTCCAGGGTGGACGGGTCTAATGCAGGGTGTGATTGAATTCAAGTGGAATGGAGAGTTTTGGTTATGTCTTGAGTATCATTCTAGTTATTTTTGTGATTTGAAGTGCTCCTTCATATAATGACTTTACTTGTTATTGTGATGGTTTTACAATTTATCAAGTGGTGAATCAAGAGTACCACAGTGCAAATGATTAAAGATAATAATTATTCATAGTAATAGTAATAACAATATTTTTAAAAAAGACAAATGGACTAAATCCTTGGCCAAATTGGTGTTTTGTGTTAAACAATTATTGCGCAGCGAGATTGATGAACAACTGAACGCTGAATACTAATGTCGCAGGTTTCTGAACTAACGCAGATGCCAGGTGGAGCTTAGAACTTTGGCTCAATTTCAGCTGGTAAATGAGATCATTTACCTGCCTGTGGCTCCAGAAAGGACATTCCAGGGCAAGAGAAGAGACGCGGAATCCGAGCATAAGGAAAGCTGGCGCTCTGTCTCTGTTCTTCCTCATTCGCAACCCCACACTGACACGAAGTCACGGAGTGGGGGCGAAAAAAAGAGACACAGACCTACATATTTACATCACACATACCCACACACACACATACACACACACACACACACACACACACACACACACGGAGGGTGTGTGTTGCAGCAGGGGGCGCAGCAGGAGCTGCTTTCTGTCTTGCTGTTTAGTTTCCAGCTTTCTGTCATTCCGCGTCTTCGTGCGTAAAAGCAGAACCTCCTGGAATCACCATGATGACCAATTCCCAGACTTTCCGCTGCCAGCGGACTGATTCATAACTCGGAGGAAGGATGTACTGATTTGAATGGCTTAGCGCAAAGTCTCCGGAGGGAAACCCTGCAGTTCCACCTGGATTAATGTTTCGACCACGATCTACCTGGAAATTAATCTGTGAGCGCTCCGGTGCAGCAGGACGCACAGGTTCCACAGCGGCGTAAAGGACCAGTACTATTACTGCACTTCTCCATCAGGCGCCTACAGGTAAGTTAACATGAACAATATGCTTTTAATAATAATGATATCAGTAACAGTAATGCTTATGTGTCTATAAAGTTAAGGGCTCTCCGGTCATCCTGTGTAATTCGGTGAAATAATTTAATCAAGGTGGAAAAGTAAGAAAGATGTACGCTGTCTGGGTAGAGGAGTGAAAATCTTTCCCTAAGGGGACGGCAGACCTGGGGTCTAATGGGGTTGCAGTTCCTCAGCAGGGGGTTCCCTCATTAGGAGCCGGAGGTCAGAGAGGTCAACTCACATGGTCAAGTGGGTAGAAGCTGTTAATTTTGTCCCCCTGAGTCAGTGTGTTTGAAGGACTGTCAGACAGAGAGATGCAATCGCAGCTAAAAGTGTCATCGGGTCGACACTGTTGAGACGTTAAGAGGGGAGACTCAGGTCAGTGAAGTCATTCAGTCACGGCGTGTTGTGGCCTGAGAGACGGCGTCTATGTTGAGAAAGTATCAATCAGATGTATGTTATGTATTTATGTTTTGTTTTTGTTTTTTTACACTCAACTTAGAAACCAGCAGCTATGCACAACATCTGGGTCTGGATTTCCAGGTAATGTCAGAGGGATTTTTTTTTATATATTTGCACAAGTTTCCATATTCATTTGCATTTAGATACGGATGAACGTCCGTGTCTGTCTTGTTCTCTAATTGTTCATCAACTTAGTGATATTTTATGAACATCACGCCACTGTACATATTCTTGGTTGTAAACTAATAATGCCATTAAGGTAAAACTACCAGTATCTACTCTGTCTTTTTCCTGTAGTGTTTCTTTCCTCCTCCTGTTGCTTCAGTCAGACCCCCTGGATGGCCAACAAGAAACAGGCCAGAGGAAGGTGAGCAGCAGTTGCTCGGCAGCTGGTGAGGATGGTAACATTTGCATCATGCACGTGATGGGTGATCTTTTTCAAATATTTCCTGGGACTAGTTTTTGTTGTGTTATCTCCGGGTTGTTAGAATGGAACAATGGGACATTTGTCCAGAGATGTGCACAAGTCCCTTGTTAGCACAGTCAAAGGTATGAACCTTCAGCCATGCTTCTTCTGTGCTGGTATCCCTTTGTGTGTAAACATTGGAGGTGTTCCTACAGGAAACCTGAGCAGGGCACTAATCCGTTAACATTTAAGAAGAGCATGAGAGAAAAATTGCTTTGATTGCATTGAAACAGAGGTCTGAAGTCACTAGTCAGCAGCCTCCCTCTGGACCACAGATACAACGTCGAGGAAACTGATAGATCACATTACGGGTGAAGATGACTGGCAGATGGACTTAACAGTTGGCCACAAGGGTTTCAGCGAGAGTCGGTTCCATGTGTTTCCCCCAGGTGTCGAGCTGTGTGACCTTTGGCTGACCTGGGAGATCGTTAGATGACAGTAGGGTTGGGTTTCAAAGGTTGAGACAGGGTGGACGAGGAAGGGGGTTCTGAGGTCTCTCTGAATAGCTGCACATGCTGATTGACAGGAGGCGAACTTATTGCCAACTCTCCTCACTGCTTCTGCATTCACTTTCCATTCACTGAAAGTCAAAGACCGCTGAGCTTTTACTACGGCCATGTGTTTGCCCAGAGAGGCTGCAACAAATGGGCACAAAGTGCTTCTCAAAGAGCAGGATTTCTATGCAGCTCCATGGATAAAGTAGGCTTGGCACAGGGCCTCTCCTGGCAGGGAGTGCAGCGATCACTGCTAATACGTCCCTGGCAAAGTTGCACAGGGGGATAGAGTCAACAGCTAGAAATGCAGGTTGCCAATAGGGAATAGGCCACTAACAGAGACCCACTAATCAGCCAAATCAGGGGTTTATTTCCATGAATAGAGATCTGTTTCATGGATACTGGTGGGAGGCAGGGAGGCAGGATAGTCATGTTGATGAGATGAGGTCACCGACTTGAGCCTGTACAAGTCTGAGGAGATTAAAGTGTCATTGATGGAGGCTTTCCATCAATTGTTAGCATTTACTGTGCGGTGCTTTGCCCTGATGTTTTGCACGCTGTGGTGTTGCTAATCGTGGTTGTATCATCTTCATACAGGTTACTCAGAGGGCAGAGTCACAACAGGAGTTCAGGGCAGAGCATGGAGAAATTCGTGGCTCCTGGGGCACCTGGGGTTCCTGGTCAACCTGCTCCCAGACGTGCGGAAGAGGAGTACAGCAGCAGAGCAGGCCCTGTCTGCCCGTTTACACTCAAGCCCAATACCCCAGAAAGGCTGGTTTTCACCCCCAGCAGCCAGGCCATGTCATTTCTGCCCTGCGGCCATCAGTTCCTCTGCACCGCAACACAGGCTTGTCGTCTAACAGCAGCATCCGTGAGGAGCTGAGGGAGGAGAAGCAGAGCCGACCTGGTGGACGCAGGTACTGGAATGTCTGGTGAAGGTTGATGGATGTAGATGGATGTATGATATGAAATTTTCAAGGAAACATTAGACTCAAATCGTGTCTAATGATTTGTCAAATCAAATCATGAAACATATACATAGGGCTCAGCACAGCATTTGATAGTATGGAAATAATGAATAGGACATCATTTGCCCAGTGAATTGTGCAGAATATCTGTATAAAAGTGGAAGTTGATGTGAGGTCTTCTTTAGTGTCACCTATTTTATCTCATTAAATCATTTATTATATATTTGATAGACGTTAATTTTTCATCTAATTGTTACTGTAGAAATACTGTAGAAATAGTGTTGAAAAAAATCCTGTCTACCTCTACTGGAAGTAGTTTGAATGTAATGAGGGTCACTGAGGAGCTTTATTTCTGTGTTAGGGCTCTTGTCTTTGTTAGTCTCCAAATCGCCTGTGTGGCTGAGCTGCATGCTGAGCAGCCTGTGCTGACAGGGACTCTTTGGAGCCATCACTATGGACCATCTGACTGCCCTTCAAAAGCCAATCTTTTATGGGCAGAGTCAAAGACTTGGCTTCTGCTCAGCAGCTTTGTGACCTTCTTCCTGTTGTGTTTGCCTTAAAACAAATAGCATTTATAAATAGAAGGCTGTTTCAATTTGAATTTAAGGGGAAAAAAAAACTACATCAAAAACTCCCAGAATTCTGCTACTGGTATCTTGATGCTTTTAAAATTCAAATGTGTGATGTGAATAAATATAATTGTTTTTTAAGATTATATTTTATTTTCTTTCTCATTGGTTTAAGCAGAGTTAGGAAGTATTTCCTGTGGTAACACTGTTTTCTTTATCGGGTTTTCTTCAGGAGGGTCACTCACATCGTGCCCGGGAGGTATGGCTATGGGAGAGCTCCTCATGTTACCCCGTTGCAGACAGATGCAGCTAAGAACTCTGGGACAGCTCGCTCCCACAGACAGAGACGCTCTGCTGCAGCTGATGCCCACCATGCTGGCGCTCGAGTCCATAGTGGACACAGGTCAAACAACCTCGACCCTTCCACCAACCTCTATCGTTACAGCAGGCCTTTCAGGCAGCCCAAGGAACAGAACTATCAAAATAACCGAGTCTGGGCCCCCCTGTATCAACCGGGTTCAGCCAACCAGGAGCAGGCCCAATGGGAGCGTGGATCAAGCAGCCAGACCTACCAACCCCAGCACCACCAAGAGAGACCTTACAACCCTCTGCCTAAATCTTTCTGCACAGGGGATCCTGCTCACTACAGGATCTGCAAGAGTGAAGTATGTAAATCTGAGATGATCAATATTCTGTTTCAAGTTTTTATTTGTTTTTTTTTATTATCAATTCCTTTATTTCTTCAGTTAGTGGATCTTTGGATGCTCCTCTCTGTCATTGGCTCAACTTGCTGACAAGCTAATTTTTTCCTGCAAGTTTTGAATCTGAAAAAAAAAACAACCTGACTCTCAGTTAGATTATTGTATATTCAGATCAGTCAGGTAATGTTAATGTGACATTACAGCTCACCTTTTTAAATTAACTTGAAGACAAATTGACAAATATTATAAGGCCTGTGGGGAAGAAGACAGAACAAGAATAGAAACATCCATCTACCCTGTCACTCATTCCCGTAGCTATTCAAAACGCACAAAGTGATCTGATCCTCTATTATAATACCTCGATTTGGCAAATAGCTGATGTAGGATTTTTTTGCTTTTCATTTGAGGATAGAAGCACTCATTAGGAAGGAAATGTTTTAGTTACGTACAGTTAAGACATCCTATTTAAAATTCTTTTTTGGGGCTTTTATTATGAAATCAATTTAACCCCAACTGTAATGGATAAGTGTGGATGAGCTTTGCTGAAGAGATCCAAATGGAGTCATTGTTTATTAAAATAAATCCAAACTGTGTCTGGTTCTGTGTCTCATCTCTGATGTGTGATGACACTGATATTCAAGCAAAGCAAAGCAGACCAGAGTCTTGTTTAAGCAGAGGAATCAGGGATATGTCAGAGAGGTTGAGTTTCAGTGGCAAGAATCATAAGTACAGGAATGTAGAGGCTTCTAACAAGAGATCCAGAGCTACAAGCATAGAGTTAAAACAGTCTGAGCAGAGTCGCCCGACTGCACCAGTCAAACAATGACCAGAGCGGCCAGAGTAACAATGACAAATGTGAGCTTGATGCAGCTGCTAAAGGATTTACTTGTTGGAAAATCAATGTGTGTGTGTTTCTGTTTGGTTCATCTGCAGGCCTGCCCTCCATCCAGCAGAAACATCAGGGCTGTTCAGTGCTCTTCATACAACAACCAGCCTTTCATGGGTAGAGTTTACGAGTGGGAACCATTCACTGAGGGTAAGTGGTGTATATGCAGTATACATGTGTTCAGTGCATTGGTGATTTTTGGTTGTGTTATGGCAACATCTTATAATTTATAATTCAAAGTTGAAGTAGTGCAATTTTACCTGTATTTCAGTGACGTAACGATAAGTGAAGAAAGTTAATTCAGATATGGGCAAAAAGGTGAAGGCATTCCAAATCCAGTCGTGAGTTGGCAAGAGGAATATTAATGCAAAAAGGAGGAACAAAGCAAAGATTCTAAAATATTTCTCAAGGAAAAGGGTCGATGCTTCACATAAGCAAGATATGAAAGCAAATTAACAAGAATAAATACACCAAGGAAAAAATCTAAGGTGAACCTAACCAACATTGGCAAAGGTGGGAGGAGTTGCAAAAGAAATGCAAAGCATAAATATGACACAATGATCGTCTATCAAATGGTTATTTTTGACACAAGCAAAGAACGGAAGCAGAGAACAGCCAAAAAAAAAAAAGAGACATGGAACAAACCTAAGTTGAAACCATAGAGACCAACATTAGAATAAACGCTTGAGAACGCTGAACCCACTAGGACTCTAAAAGACGGGGTAGCAGATATATAGGGTGTAATGATCGCAGACAGGTGAGTGATTTCAACTATGGGTGTGAGACCCACGATGGCAGGAACTTAAAAAACAGACGACATTAGTCTTTTAAACAAAGCAAGGAATTAAATATGGAACGATATCACAAAATTCAACAAGGTCAGCCGACACCTCCCAGTGTCAGCTCACCTCCGGGTATCTGTTTTTTTGGGTGGGAGCGAGAATCGAACCTCCGCTCTTGAATCATAGGACGACCCGCTCTACCGCGTGCGTTACCACTGAGCTACTGCCGCCCCTGTTTAGTCATAAAGTTGAGCCCTAGATAAATTAATGCACTGAGCTGGTGAGTGATAGTCTTTACTGTTCAGTAAATGGTGGCATCAGAGTTAAGGTCAAGGAATCGTAGACAAGTATTGACCAACAGACCAACATTTCCATCTTTACAGCCAACAAAAAACCTCAAGCATTTCTTTGAAACAAAGATATAAAAAGGAAAATTACAGAACGAAACTAGAAACAAGGCAGTCACAGACTGACACCTCTGAATTCAAAATTTTACCCTGACCTACTTGTATTGGTCAAAGATCAAAGGTAGTGCTCTGACCTACTTTCATAGATCAAAGCACTAGCTTTGATTTATGTTCTTGCTCACACTGGCCTTCTTGCTAGTCTTTCTATCTTATCCGGTTCCTGAGTGTACAAAAGTTTAAATTTGACCTTGACCTAGTTTCCTCAATGTCAAGGTCATCATCTCATTTTCATCCCCTCTACTACCCAAGTGATGTGCTTTTTGTTTCATCTCTCTATCTGCACTGGTTGTGAGGATATTTGGACAATTGGACAAATGGACGGACAGCCGGACGAACGGACAAACACTGACAATTACAATGCATCACCGTTTTGAAGCGGGATGTAGCAACGAAACCATACAGTATGCTGTTTAAGGTGGATAGGACAGATGGATCAGGACTTTAATTTAAAAAGTGTTTAACACAATCCTAACCCACAGAAAAACACACACATTTCACTACAACTCTCATTTGTCATGTCAGTTTCTCCTTCAGTTACCCGACCAGTGACCCGTAAGAACTAAGTTGTGCTGCGATGTCAGCACTGCAGTTTGTCACCTGTCTGGAGGCTCACTGATAAATGTTCATTTATACAAACTCTCAGAACTCACTCACCTGAGGTATCCAGGCAACAGTCAAAACATGTCCTGAATGGTAATTCTGTGAGGAGGCTGAAAATCACAGCCTCTAAATTAATCTCCTGTCAGACAAGTGTAGTTTGAGATCTTGTCTTTGTGCTGCTTTGGCTGAGAGTAATACAGATGTTAAGATTAAAAAGGTAATTAAATATATGAGGCTGTGGATGTTTTGACAGCCGTAATGAGGAAATACCTTATTCCAACTGAACCAATTGCACTGCGTTCATTGTTCTTTTCAGTCTGACACTGCAGTACCTTCAAAACAAAAAAACAAAAAACAGATTCTTTACCATTCCAATCCTTTATCCTCTCTTTTAAATGCATAAGGAGCAACTTATTTGTCAGAATATAAAGCAACTAATTAATATTTTCTTTTACTCAAATGATGATTTACAGCTTAGACAGAACAGTCAGGAGCTTGGAAGCTGGACAAAACACAATAATAAGGAGATCTCAGTATTCTTGTAAAAAGACAAGATATTAATACTGCGTGTGTAAACTGACATTAATGCTGAGAAGATGGACTGTGTTTATCTCTGTGTAGGTTCAACGTGTCTACCAAAATGAGATCCTTGTGGGTAATATTTTCTTCGCGCACAGCTTCAGTTGCTCAACAGTCTGGGGTCTCTGTTGAAGTATTCAAAATGCTTTGCACATTTTCAATGGAAGACAGGTTTATGCACGTAGACCAGACTAGCACCCAAAGTCTTTAACTTTGAAGCCACACTGTTTTTACATATGCAAAAAGTGGCTTGGGTAGCGTCTGATTGGCAGCTGTAATTGTTGTTGTTCCTCAGCCATACCTTTTAGAATTAATGGTGCCTCATTTCAGGAATACACATCATCCAGGGGCACTAACACTGTACTGTGTGGGAGAAAGCACATTTTTTAGCCCTGTTTCTGGATGTTATTAAAATATTTCACTTTATGTGATAGTCTTAGTTACATTTGTGTGGTTGCCAGTGGTTTTGAGAGTTCTCCCCCTTGCACGTGAAGTAATGCACTTGTAACAAACTCAAAGCCCGGGGGCCAAGTGTGGCTCTCCACATCATTTATATGGCCCGCGAGAGCATGAAAGAAAAAAAGTGTTGAAAAATAAATAGCTCAAGAGCTACATTTCCTACAATGTAGTAATTAAGCCCATTTTAACACTGACAAAGTGTTTTAAACAAAGTTAATGTCCTAACTTGTGTTTGCTGTTATTTTTCTTTATTCAGTTGGATTGTTTGATCTTTGATTAGTGGAGTTCTGTGTGTTTCATAACCTGACAAATTAAAATGATTTATGTTATGACTGAACAACAAGAAAAAAAAATTTCTGAGTTATTTAACATTAAAGATTAGTTACATTAGTTATTTTACATTACATTGGGTTACATTTAGTTACATTTATAAGTTACATCTGGGCCCTCGAGGACAGCCGTTATGCTGATGTGGCCCTCGGTGAAAATGAGTTTGACACCCCTGAAGTGATGCATTTTACACAAGCATGTTGGTTTTTAATTCATTTTTTCCTGAAGGAAAAATTGTTATTTTTACTTAAGGCTATGCTAATAACATCTTATCATACATCTTGCTGTATTAGTAAATGAATGGTATTTAGTGAATTGGTGTTATTGTTTAGTTGTTTAACTTTCACTTTGACCTCAGTGTTATTGTGTATTTTTATGGGTTGTGGTTTGGGAGTGTTAGACCTCAGATTTGTGTCCCAGTGCTTTATTTGAATTATTAGACCAATCTTACTGTAATACCTGTGCTGTACACTGTGAAATAAACATACAGTGTTTACTTTTCTACAAACCAACTCCTAAATCTCATTTCAGTTCCTGGGGTTCAAAGCTGTGAACTCAATTGCCGGGCCGTAGGCTTCAGATTCTACGTGAGACAATCAGACCGAGTGATCGACGGGACACCATGTGGGCAGAACGACACTTCTCTCTGTGTGGCAGGAAAATGTTCGGTAGGCCCCTGTATAAAACTTTAATGTAAATGTTCAGTAGAGGATTTTGCTTTCTGTATCATGCAACTCGATGGGTTTATTTGCAACTCAGTCGTGCTTTTAATTTGTGATGTTTGCGTACCATCAATGAGGTTATCAATACCTAATCACTAAAGACTTTGTTATGCTGTAGTTTAACTTTATTCGACCAAAGCTGTATTCCTTCCATGCAGCTGTTCTGCTGTAGTGACGGTTATGACCAGCAGAGGGAAGCACAGCTCAGAGTGAAAGCTCTGTGTGTGGAGTGAAGTGGAGGTCAGGGGGAAGTTTTTGCTGTCTTGGGCCAAAGTTTGAGATCTGGGATCTCAATGTAGGACATATTTGAACTTCTGACCCTATATTTAATACATTCCATGAAAACACAACAAAGCTGTGCTGGTCTGCTCATGGTTTGCTATGTATTCAGAGAGCTGGCCTCACTTTAACATTTTTCTTTTGAAATTTAGAAGGAGGAAGAACTCATTTCCATTTTCTCATGCAGACTTTGCACAGTCGACCCTGTGTGTTTCCCATGCACTGTAATCCAGCGACAATCTTTGTGTCCTTAAGATTTAATTAAGAGAGAAAGCCCTCTGATCTCTCATTTAGGCCCTTTCACTCCTAACACACATA
The DNA here is from genome assembly GCA_013358685.1 of Antennarius maculatus. NCBI lineage: Eukaryota > Metazoa > Chordata > Actinopteri > Lophiiformes > Antennariidae > Antennarius > Antennarius maculatus. The sequence continues at coordinate 6,446,587 of CM023606.1, forward strand.
ACACAGTGATCCCTCACGAATGGCATTGAGTTATTATTACCTCTGCCAAGGTTATTATGTCTCAACCAGGCTTTTTGTTTGTCGGTCTGTTAGCAAGATTACACAATTCTGCTTTATGGACTTTCATGGAACTTGGTGGGAGAGCTGGACATGTTCCAGGGAAGAACTCTTTGAATTATGGCTTCAGATAACTGGGTAGATCTAGGACTTTCCTCTTCTTTCTTTCTTTTTTTTTTTTTTTTTACATTGCACACTCAAGTCTTTTTCACAAATTCTGTCTATTATGCATCTAACTGAATTAGTGGAAACTTGGTAGAAGGGTCAGGCCTGGGCCAGGAAAGAACTCAATAATGTCTGGTGCTGATCCAAAATTTATTTTTTTTTTCCCATTTTCGTTAAGACTGCTAGATAGGGCCTTTTTCAAAAATGTTCCTAATAATTACATCAAAACTACTGACCCAATTTCCACAAAGCATTCTGGAGAGATGGGCAATGGGTCAGAACAGTCATGTCGGACTGTTCTGCCTTGGAAGAAGTATGAGCTCTACAGAGTGCCATTCGACTCCATAATGGAAAGTAAAGTCTGATTTATGGGTCTGTAAACTCTTTGGGGGTTCTAGCTCATTAGCAGCTTTTCAAAAAGGAGACATTTAGTTTCCATCACTCTCCACTCTGATTTTCTCAGCTATTCCAGCCATTTCCAGAGGAGATCCACCTCTAATCCAAGGCAACATGAACACAGATATTATTATTGTTTGAATCAATAATATTTTACAGGTCTTACTCCTCCAGGAGTAGGTGCTTCCAGAGGATATTTACCATAACATAATGAATATACACTGCACAGTCTGGTGGGGACGTCATAGCAAATACATTGAGCAAAAAGCAACAGAGCCGAGAGCCAAAAGGTACGACAGGGGAGAATCAGAGAATAAGACATCATTGGTGCCTGCTTGACAATCAGCTGCTTGTCTGCCATAATACCATATATTCTGTTCACATCAGCATAAGTGCTTGACATACAACACATCTTTCAAATCGATGGATTCTGAATGATTCTAAATTCAAATAAATTTACATTATAGCTTCTCAGATGGTATTTCTTTGTTTCTCATAGCACCACTACATGTAAATCATGACTTATAAATCTCAGTCTGCTCAAAGCCTCAGTTGCGGGAACAGTAAAACAAAGATGATTACAGTAAATAACTGCTAAGCTGATGACTGCAGACTGCCTTGCTGTCATAATACTGTACATGCTTTTTAAATGATTTAATAGTAACAGCTTAGACACTTAGGCACTGACTATTGTAGATGTGTTCAATAAATCTACAACCACTTATTTACTCGTTCAAAACCCCCTGTGTCGTAAAATGTTTCCTGTCAGTGCTTAATTATATGAAAATTTTGGATTACTTTTTCTACCGCATTATTTGTTGTTTGTATTCGGAGGTAATCTGTGTGATAGATGTTTATAAGGGTTTTGATTATAACTGTAGCTCTACTTGAGACACAGAAATATATCCTTTTCTATAAGACATTTTATGATCGTAGCGTCCCCGGTCCTGTGAGAACGTTCTCTATCATGCTTTCATCTTTGTTACTACATACTTCCTGATTTTAAAACATTTATTCGTATTGAAAATTTTAAAGTATCATATCCTTTGAAGATAAATATTTTCACTGGGCAAGGTGGTTATTGTAATCTGGAATTTTGTAACTAAAGCTCAGACAAATGTTGACAGTAAAAGTACTATATGTGCCTCCGAGTTCTAGTAGAGTTGCAAAATAAACTTGTATAAAATGGAAGTACTCAGTAGCAAGAGTAGTAGTTGTACTAGTAGTGGGCGTCTACCTAGACTTTTGTGCTGTTTTCTCATTTTTAGGGAGCCTTGCTTGAATATTCTATGAACTTAGCTCCTTATTAGCAAAGCCTTTAGGGTTGTGGCTTGTTGTGGTGCTGTTCTCCTGCTGAGACACTGTCACTTACCACACCCCCGACAGTTTGTGTGGTCCCTCATGCTTCTCAATGACACCTATCATGCTGCATGAATAACTGCCCAGCTCTGTCCATCTGACCTTTGGCCCCACGTGCAGGTCTCCATCTCTTATTTCTGAAACCTTCAAATCCTTCCTTGACAGGGTTTCATGTCTGATTGCTTTAAAAACCAAAGATGAAGTCAAATCAAATCTTTGAGAGTTTGTACATCTACTGAAACACAAAGGTGGTGAGATGGAGTAAAGATGTTGTGATTCAGTTGCCGGTGGTTTGATCAGTCCACAGCAGAGGCTTCAGTATTGTTGACTATCCAAACATCTGGGAATCAGTATAAGTATACGGCAGATTTCAGAATTACTCTCTTGATTTCTCTTTTTCTCTTGGGGACCCTCACAGATTTTAAATGGCATGTTTTTCCTTCCACTTTAACGCCTGTTCCTGCTCACAGACAATCCACCTAAACAACGTGAGAGTGAAGGCAGACCAAACAGCTGCAGACTGTTCCCAGAAACACTCTCTCTAGTACTTCCTTCTGGATCAGCATGCAACTGATGACTGAGTACATGTGTAGACAGTCTGCAGTGATGGGCTGACTGTTGTATCATAGCTTTTTAAGGTTTGGTGTCAAAGTTTGATTTTTGCTTTAGGGTTGTGTTCCCTTTACATATTTAATATATTAAATATGTATGAGTTTATCCTACATAATGTGCTATATTTTAATGCACAGCGACTGACACCACATTTGAAATGCCTCCTGAACTGCCTCCTGAACTGCCTCCTGAACAGTTTTGCTTCGTCCCACCGTGTTTAACACGTCCTGTAGTAGAGTCTGAGACTTTGACCACTCAGAGTGTTCCTTTAGCCAGAAAGTACTTGAGAAATTCAGACTCTTCCTGAACTTAAGGATCAACGTAGTGTTTATAGTTCATCCTGAGGGTAATATTTCATAGCAATCACTGATTTTTATTCCATAAGATATTGAATTCAGTACAAGACGGACCGACCAATTATCCTGCTAGTATCACAAATCAACTGTCTAATTCATTGGTCCAGGGTGGAAAGTCACACTCATCACACACCATGTATTACAAGATAAGAGCTTTTAAAGATCTGCTAATCTGCCCCCAAAACTAATTTACACTGTATATTTAATAGTGCAGTTAGACTAATTCCAATAGGGCTCAGTGGTTATACAGCCTACATTACTCAACTTGTCAAATCACTGACTGTTGGAAAATAATAATTCAAACATATAATCCCTCTTCGATTGAACACCTAGTTCCAAATTAATTTACAATAAGTACTTTGCTTTACTTTTATCCAATCTATGAAAGTCTACTCTGGTACAAATGACCACGGTGTTAATGTTTAATTATTATATATTCATTCATTCATCATCAAATACCTGCTTCATTCATTTTAGCAGGTCGCAGGGTACTGGAATTTATCCTAGCTGGCTTGGATGTGAGGCGGGGGACACTCTGGGAGCGACGCCAGTGCACTGCAGAGTTACACAGAGACACAGACAAACATGCACACACACACACACACACACACACACACACACACACTCACACACACACACCTGTAGAACCTGGAACCGCCTTGCTGCGCGGCGACAGCGCTACCCACTGCGCCACCTTGCCACCAGCATTATTATATATTATAATATACAGTATAATTAGGTTTTCCCTAAACTGTTGGTTTTGTTAGATGTGATGTCATTTGCAAGGTTTTCATGGAAGGCTTATGACATTAAAGTAAAATTGATATGAAAGATCTGATTTTTGATATATAGACATGTCATCCTGTATTTGATATGTTGATATCCTCCAATCAGTTTCTTTAGGATTATTATTTATATTTTATATCTTGAAGGACTTTTTGTGATTCACATGCACATAAAAACCTGTTGGAAAAGCATCTCCGAGCGGTGGAACCACCGTAGGTATGGTTCATCAAACCAGGTGAACTGTTGAAGAAGGATCCCTTTAAAATGGAAACCTGCAACTAGGCTCTATTTAAAAAAAAAAAATTATCTAGGACATCCATTTTTAGAAAGGGCAATCCCTGATCCTACCCTGCTGCTGGGGGGACCCAGCTGAAGATAAAACTCTGACCTCTTCCTGCTGAGTTTCACCGTAGGTTGAGAGACAGTGATGAAAGAAGAGGAAAAGGAAAAAGAAACAGAAAAATGAAGCTGTCGGTTGATAAATGTGCCAAAAATAAAATGAGCCCAAATGTTTAAATTGAAATACCAAGAACATTCATATTTGCTGATAAGCAGTGTGGCATTACCCTGATAGAATGGATTTTTACCTATAACTGCATTGCCTTTGCCCCGATGCACGCACTGAGGTCTCAGCCACAGTCTTCCTCTCTGGTCGACATGTTTCCTACCACCCAGAATAAAGCTCAGATCCAAACTTACCAGAAAGCATCATCAGGAGCCCCCCCTTCCCTCTCAGCTGCATCTGGTTAATGCATTCAGCAATGCAGTAGACAGGCAGACTTTTTAAAGGGGATCAGTGCTCTGATAAACAGCCTACTTGATAAAGATGGGTGAAGGAGCCTCACTTGTGATATCAACCTATGGGATGTAACCTATACTGCATTAGTTTATCAGTGTATAATTTGTATGTACCACAATTCATGTTTGATGCGTGAAATGCAGTACGTACATTCACTGAATGCATGTTAGCAAGCTACCATTCTAAATCGACATAGTGAACATGATAAAAATTACAGCCTTGTCTTGATTAAAAATAATTCAAGTCTCCTTTTTATCTTAAACCACATTCTTAATGGACATTCCTGAGCTGCTGAGGACTGAAGCGGAAGCATTTCATCTGGACTAATGTTCTTCCACTTGTAAAACACGACTAGTCACAACACATTTTACCACTACTACTCTTACTGCTAGTTTCACCACTGCTTGAACTACAACTAGAGACTGCATGATAGCGTGTGACAAGAATACAAATGTTACACAGTTTGTTACAACCCACTTCAAAGCGGTGATGTATTGTAATTGTCAGCGTTTGTGTGTCCGTCCGTCCGTTCGTTTGTCCACCAAATATCTTCGCAACCATTGCAAATATAAAGATGAAACAAAAAGCACATTACTCGGGAAGCAAATGGGATGAAAATGAGATGATGACCTTGACCTAGAGAAAACTAGGTCAAGGTCAAATTCTAACTTTTGTACACTCAGGAACAGCATAAGACAGAAAGACGAGGGAGAAGGCCAGTGTAAGACCATGGATCAAAGCTAGTGCTTTGATCAATGACACTAGGTCACAGCACTAGCTATGATCTTTATTCAAAGCTTGATCTTAGTTTGTTAATGTCTGAAATATATCATTTGTTGTTATGTTTTACATGACCCCATATTGCTCCAACAATGTTGAAATCGAAAGTGAAATCCTGAAATCTGTTGAAGCTAACAGTATTTTAGTCTGCTGCTTTGTGGCAAAATGTCTAGTAGACAGGAACATTAACAACATTAACATTACATCATCTATGTACATTGCTGCTGTGTTATCACACGCAGATTTTTCCAAGCTGAATTGATCAACAACAACAACAACAAAATGTGACTCCACATTACCTACATCTTGTATTTATTGAAAGACCTGGACCTGGATTTGTTTTTTTCTTCTGGGTACCATCCACAAGGATATAGAGTTCAGGTTTAGCTCGAGATGTATGACAGGAAACAAGCATCTTAATGATTGTTGTTGGGGCGTTTGTCTCTGTCCAGAAGGCTTAGATATGAGATTTCCATTTGGAGTACAGTATAGCTACAACAAATGATAACTGTGACATTACAGTGTGATGGAGATGACAGATTGATGTGGTTGTTTGGCTTACACTTCCTGGGTAGTGATGGGCCCTGTTGTCCCCCCTACATGCTCTCACTGGCCCGTGTCCTCCCCCCCCCCGGCTCTGTGTGACCTATGTGAATGCGGTAGGTTGAGAGATCTGGACTGGGGGGTCATACACTTGTACTGCTGGTTTTTCCACGAAAGACAGCAAAGTGTTTAACCTTGTGAGAGTGGCCCCCTTCCTACCTGTAAAAAAGTAAAACATCTGGATTTGCTGTGTTTCCTGACATGCTGGAGGCTTCTCACTACATGTCCTAATTTGACAATGTATTCTTACATCCCACGAAGCAGTGATGTATTGTAATTGTCAATGAGATGATGATCTTGACCTTGAGCAAAGTAGTTCTAGGTCAAAGGTCAACTTTTGTACATTCTTTTTACACATATCACAGGAACAGGTAGATAGAAAGATAGGAAGACAAAACAAAAGGTTTTATATTCAGGGAGGCAAGGGGATGAAAATTAGATCACAACCTTGACCTTGAAAAACTAGGTCAAGGTCAAATTTTCACTTTTCTACCTTTTTAGGGGGCGGCACGGTGGCACAGTGGGTAGCGCTGTCGCCTCACAACACGGCGGATCCGGGTTCGAGTCCCGCTCTGTGTGGAGTTCGCATGCTCTCCCCGTGTCTGCGTGGGTTCTCTCCGGGTTCTCCGGCTTCCTCCCACCCCCAAAAGCATGCGCTTTAGGTTGATTGGCTGGTCCCCAATTGACCGTGTGAGTGGTTGTTTGTCTCTGTGTGGCTCCACGGTACACTGGCGTCGTGCCCGGAGTGTCCCCCACCTCACACCCTGAGACTGCCGGGATAGGCACCAGCTCCCCCGCGACCTGCGTAAGCGGATTAAATGGGTTAAGATAATGACTGACTGACCTTTTTAGGTACACATCTCTGAAACCTGATGAGTGTCACGGTTCAGAGTGGCTGTGCTGGTGTTGTGGGTGGAGCCTCGGCTCCACACCTGTCGGTCCTCTCCACACCTGTTACTCATCACCACACCCACTGCTGGTCTTCTCACCTGATTGCAACTGGTTTAATTGTCATGAGGCTTTTTAAGCCGGGGTTGTGTCAGAGCCCTTTGTGGGTTCGTTTCTAAAGGTTGGTTCTGATGTCCTGTCCTGAAGTTCTGTTTTTTGTTCCAGCCTTGTTTCTGCCTGCATTTCTGTTTGCGTTCTTGCCTGTGTTCATAGTCTAATTTTTTTTTTTTTGGATTAAACATGGAGAAAAGATTCACTTTTGGTGTCCTACATTTGGGTCCAGACCCCTCCAGCCTTGACAGATGAGATATAATCACAAAACAAAAAAACATTTTCAGGAAGATGGGCACAAAAATGTGTAGGTCAGGGTAAAATTTTGAATTCAGGGGTGTCGCAGGATGTTGCAGTCTGACTGCTTTGTGTATTATTTTATTATGTTTTTTTCATCGTCAGTCTTGTTTTATTTCACACTTCAGTCTCTTTTCAATGTATAAACTGCACTAGTTTTTTTTTTGTGGTTACAGTTTTAGTTATATGATGGAACCCAACATGATTATGGGTGACTGTGAACACAGTGTCAGTGTACAGTGGATTTCCTTTTCATGGTTGTAGTTGACAGTTTAACAACAGTTGGGCTAGCACCTTAAAATAAGGAAAGTCTGTGCACAGATCAGATCCACCTTGTTTTTTTTTCTTTTAGCTTGATCTTTTTTTGAATGATCCTGACATTGCAACATTTTTGTAATGGTCCATTTGCTCATGTGGATCAATTTAGGGCAATGATCTGTTCATGCTGTAGTCTGATATAAGCCACATTTAAAAAATGTTATCACACAAAATAAATCTGAATTTTGGAATTGTTTTAAGGGTGGCAGCTTGGAAAGTAACCAAAATTCCTCACTGACTAAGAAAAAAAAGACAAGACTGCATTGTGGTTTCTCATTGTCACAGGGTGAGCCTCTCATCTGCCTTGTCTTTATTATTATGCATCTTGGTCACAATGTGACGTCGTCGTGACTCATGGCCAGCTGAGCTGTGTCAGTGAGCTGATTTGTGGAGACTGAGCCGGGTGGCAGATGATGGATCGACAGATGGGTAAATGGTGCACTAGATGGATGAATGATGGAGATTTGGGGACAGTTGTTGAGCAAGGCGACCGGCAGTGGAGTGTGTTTCAGAGAGCAGTGAATCTCAGAGTCTGTTCCCAGAGACAGATTTATGAGGGTATACTATACGGATGCAGGTTTATATTTTTAGCACTCAGCAGTCACACACGTTCTCCTCAGAGAGACGGCTGTTGACAGAGAACGGCTGCTATCTGGGTGGCTGTCAATTAAGAGACAGTTGAGCTCATTTCATGCCTTGTCGGTTTGTTTGGAATGTCAGAGATGTGGAGCCCTTAATGTGTGGCCAGAGCTCGCTGGGAGCAGGGAATTTATGGCCATTTGAGAGTAAGATAAGAAAAGTAGGTGTGAGTGGATGATGCATCTCCTCTATACTAAAGGTGTTTGAGAATAAGTTCCTTAATAAGTTAAAGAACTATTTCTTATAAATTAAAGGGCTTCTATGTCAGCCTGCCGGTAAATGTGAAAATTGACACATGCTGTAGATTCGCCGCTGCTCAGGGTCATAACTTGTTGTAAATTAGCCGTTATTATTTATTGTGCTTAACAGCCATGCAGACAAAAACCTTCCAGCAGGAGTATAAAGGCATTAAGTTGGTCCACATGGTAATGAACCAGTGTGTTTGTTCTTTGTCTTGCCAATCAGTTTTGTAACACTGTCAAATAAGACAATGTATATTTTAAAGTTGGACTGTTGTCAACTTTAAAAGGTCGTTGTATTGAGAAAAAATTGATTTGGAGATTAGTTCTATATTTTGTTGTTTTTTTGTGAATTAAATTTCATTGCTGTGTACTGCCTAGCATTAATACTATTACTACTTGTACAATAAGTAGTTTGGCTTTCTTGCATCGAAATCCAAACCCCCACCCATCAACAATATGGGAGGTTTACACACTTTAGGCAGGCCCTTGTGGGTGTATCAGACATTATGGGTCCCGATTGGGAAAAAAATGACAGAATGACTTTGATACACAAAGCCATCTAAAACCATCCGTTTAACTTGTAGAAAGTTATTTGAAGACGTTTCACCTTTCATTCGACTTTTCTTTAGTTCTGGTGTTGCCTCAGCTTCAGAGGCTGGATGAATGAGAACCATCAGAGACACAAGTGGCTACATTATTTAAAGAACATTATGGCCCAATTAGTTTAAAAAATGTAGGGTGAAAAATTATTTTAAACATGAAAATGACAGATTTTTGGGTCTAGAGGAACCAGGTGCCTGGAGCCAAAGTTGGCACGTATGTTAAAGAAAAAGATTCCAGGGCATACTGGAAAGCTGCCTGGCCCCCCTGACCTCTGGGCGCTATGCAAAACTAGCCTAATAAGTGGGAGATCAGAGGATCAGCACTGAATCGGTTACTGAACACAACCATCAGCCCTAAACATGTCTGCAGAAGCGATGTATGTCCAAGAGATTGCTGTCACTTTCCAGCTTACATGTTATGTCATGGTGTGTGTCTCAGTTCTTCGCTTTTCAGATGTTTTGTTTCTTGCTCGTTCCACTTAATGATTCCTTAGTGAAGAAGTTTTTCCCAATAGTCTTAGGAGGGTATCAGGATGCTGTAAATTAAGAGCAGTGCCAGTGTGCACATCATCACCTACAGTATGTTCTGTTTTACTGAATGGTACGATGAGAAACCCCAAGTAGTCGTTATTGTACTTGAATGTTATTTAATAATGTCAATTGTGATGGTATGCACTCAAGTCTAACAAATTTTAACTTAAGATTAATGAAAAGTTTAAAGATTTTGACTTGGGTTTCCTCAGGATTCTCCAGGTTTGTCCCACTGTCGTAAGACACTTCAAATTAAAAAAATAACTGAACTATATGAATTAGTGGGTATAAATAGTTGTTTGACTCTCTTTGTGGCGAACTGTCCCAAGTTTATAACTCGCCAGCTGGGATAGACTCCATTCCCAATGATCCTGCACAGGACAAGCAGCTATCGAAGACAAATGGATGGATCATTATTGTATTGAAACAAGATTAATTTCTATTTGTGCTTGTTACAAGCTCTGAACAAATGCAGATCACAAATAAATACCGGGCTTTGTTTTGTACAGAATAATCCGAGCATTACCCATAATAAAGTCCTTGAATTATAGATAGTCCATGAGGCATTCATTCAATCCAAACACAGGAATACAAACAAATTGTTCCCATTAAATCTGATTTGCAACTCACTTGATACCACATTAATGCTGTTGTAAATTAAATCACATTTTGTTTGGACCTGCAGCAAGTCTGCTAAATGGATTTTTCCACACTCTTTTGCAGACTAGATCAGATGCAGACAGTGAACATACTTCGTATACTAAGTCCTTTGCACAAAGAGTTGTCAAAGAATTTCGTTGTACACTTGGGTATAATGACGTTAAAAGGCATTCTATTCTACACAGAATCATCACATCTCACAATACTCTGCTGGGGTCAAAGCAAAGCATTAATTGGAATAAATCCAATTTAATCAGTATTTTATAAGTTTACTTCTTCTTTCCCATATTCTATTGATTCAGTCAATCAGTCATCCCTCGTTTTAGTCCCACATGGTGCTCTTTGGTGCTCAGACATCTGAGATACAGTCTTGAAATCCATAGACGGCAGCCTGATGTGGTCTCATTTCCAAATGGCAAGGTTTTTATTTATCCAAGCCAGTACTTTCAGAAGTCTCTGTGGTCCAGCCCCACAGTGTCACAGATGTTTCATAGAAATATTTTATGAAAAAAATTTAAAACAAGGATGAAGAGAATACTCATTGTGTCAATATCCCGGTGAATTTTATGGCCAAGGAATGAATCGTACCACAATTGGAAACACATATGATGATTTGGGTATTTTGGCTGCAATGTGGCTTGTACCAGATTATTTTGGGTCCTTTAATATTTTTGAAAATTTCCTGTACTTCAGAAGAATGAGCAGAAACAGAAACATGTTCTCACTTTGGGTTGTTTGCCTCAAGATGTTCCCCAGACCTTAGAATTATTTTGCTCATTTTTCTGGTTTGTGCTGCATAACGAATTCTGTAATTCTGTAAATCCTATTAGCTGGCATCCCTCAAAAATGGCACGCTCACCTGTCAATTATTTCCTCTCAATCCTGACCATGGTGGTTTTGCTGACACATTAATTTTAGCGCAGCAGGCATTTCCGTCCTCTCATACTTTCTCTGTCACATTGAAAATATTCCCTCAAACTTCCTCTCTGGGTTCCAACTCACTGTCAGCAGTAGCTGCTGCCCTCTCCTCTCTGCCTCTTTTCCCTCCCTCCTCTGTCCCTCCTATTCATTTTCTACCTCTCACTCTCTTGCCTCTAAATAAGCCCTGATCCCCTTTACCTCGCTTAGCTGCACCTCCCCCAGCTCAGTTTACAAGGGGAACTTGTACAGATCACTTCTGTAGTGAGAGGGGTTGTTTTTGGCATTCTCAGAGCTACAGTGGTGAGGAAGAGTCTGACGGGAGCACCCGTTGGACTCGTGTGGGAGACTCAGTGACTGGTTGAACATTTTTGTGACCGTATGAGAGAATGCTTTCAGGACTGGCACTCCTGATGCTCATCTGCCTCCACATGCGTGTGCAGGGGAAGCCGCGGTCACAGGTAGGACCTGTTCCACCTCTGTTTGTACCTGGAGGAATGTGGCAGAGAGTGGGCATTCCCAATGATGCTAACATTAGGACTCCAGGAGGTGCACTGCATGATGCATTGCGTAGTTTTTCTTGTGGATTCTTTGCAGAGGATAATGCATGCATGTCACCTTTGGAAATTCTGTGCATTCAGCAGACTAGTTGATTACTATAGACATGGTTGATGCATCAAAGTTTTGTAGGTGCTGCAATCTTACCATTTATCTCCAACCAGTCTAAATTGGACAGTGTTGACTGGTTGCCACTGGTGGCCACTCCATGGCAACACTGGACAGTGTTACTCTGACTGTCAAAATCACCCCATGATCCTGTGGTCCATCGACTGAGTGGAAGTATTTACAGTATGGCTGGTTTTCACTGTGGCTCTGCTCACTCTCTGAGTGGTTTATTTTTCCACAGCACATTCACTGGCTACTGGTAGGATTAAATTTCCCTCCTAGCGGTAGACTAAGTGAGTCGGGCCTGTCTTGGCCCTATAAAGATGCACTTCAGGCCTGAATTAGCCCGTCACTGCCTGTGGCTCCGCTCAGACAGCTTCAGCTCACCTGTGTTTGCCGATGATTAACGATGCTGGTGTAAGGTGCCTGAGGTTGTGAAATGTGAAGATCTCGAGGAGATTCCTTTACCAGGTTTATAGGACTCTGTGCTATAGAACTATGAATATTATACAAATGTCAGAAGCTGGCGGTCCATAGAATGCAGGTTGAGTTACTCTTGAGGTATTTATGTGAAAACCTGTATGGAAAAAAAGAAGCTGTGTCTTTGGAGGAGTAAAGTGATCATGAACTGCATAATGCAGCATCTCTGTCAAATCATTCAAAATCAAATGAAAAAACTTTATGAGAGACTCAAAAAACCATACATAAAACACAAAAAAGGCATTCATGATTAAAAATCATGATAAAGGAAAAGAAGAATCACTAGGTACATATATAAACATATATATATATATATATATGTAAGTACACACGTACATATATACAACTGCACATATACACTCCTACCCATTAATACCTTACATATGAAACACTATACCAGGTCCTATCCTAATGATGTTAAGGTGATCACAAAGTACTGAAATGGCTCCTAGCAGGGCTTTGAACCAGTTCATGGAACTAAAATGAAAACCAGAAACTTTTGGTATTTTGCAAGGAATGAAAACAAAACCAAAAACTACATTTTTTAATGTTCTGGAACAGAATCGGTTATTCAAAATAATAGTAACCAGTTAATATCCCTTTTTTTTTTTTTTTTGTTCTTGAAAAAATATCTGAGGCAACAGCAGTCAAGGAAAGGACAGTCTCCCAGTGTTGATTCTGTATATTCCTAACAGGTTAAACCACTGTTGTCTAAGTTTGATTTAGACATTAACTCATTGACTGCAGCCATTTTCAGAGCAGAGTTACCGAGACTCTCCTCTGAAACTTTGTTGCATTATAAGCTGCCTCAACTTCTCCGTCTCCCTCTGATTCTCCATCCTCTGTTCAGTAACTGGATCAGTGCTGTTTTCCTGTTTACTATAGGGACATATAAACTAATTGTCTTTATTGCCAATTTAAAAGTAAGTCCTAAAGCTACCTCCCTATTTATATTTACATGGAACGTTATCAACCGGGGGGCGGCACGGTGGCGCAGTGGGTAGTGCTGTCGCTACACAAAACTGCGGGTCCTGGTTCGAGTCCTGCTCTGTGCGGAGTTTGCATGCTGTCCCCGTGTCTGCGTGGGTTCTCTCTGGGTTCTCCGGCTTCCACTCACCTCCAAAAACATGCACTTCAGGTGAATTGGCCAGTCCCAAATTTCCCGTAGGAGCCAGTGTCTGTCTTTGTGTGTGGCTCCGCGGGCGGCTCACTGGCGTCGTGCCCAGAGTGTCCCCCGCCTCACGCCCCGTGCCAGCTGGGATAGGCTCCAGCTCCCGTGACCTGCTGCAGCGGATAAAGCGGAAGAAAATGGATGGATGCATGGTTATCAACCAGTTCAGGAACTATATTTTTTGTTCTAATCAGTTCAGGTACTTCAATTCTTGGGTGGGGCATAAAACCGGAAAAATTATAAATCTGTTTCTGTTCGGAATAGACCGATTGGCAAAAAATTCTGATTCAAAGCCCTGGATCCTAGTGTATGCTGTTTAAACTTAAAAATTAAAAGCAAGTCATACTAATGTTTTTACCTCAGTTTGGTATAAACTGTGATAACAGGTTTTTATACAGTATATAGGCTCATATTAGGATTTGCCAGGGAAAGAAAACTACTATGTTGAGACAAGTCAAGTGGTCAGGCAGTTGTAGGTTTGAAGTTTTGATGTTTCGCTTCTCATCCAAGAATCTTGTTCAGTTCAGACCTGAATGACTGAGAATCTTCACAGATAAAAAAAATCCATGATCGTTAACCTTATTTTACAACAGGCGTATGTGTTAACCCTGAACACAGGAAATGTGTCATTTGCTGCAGTCGACTGAAATCAGTTCAAAGTTAATAAAATGCTTTTAAAATGCATTAAAAACAATTATTATTCTCTTAAGCGCTATGAAATGTCTGCTGACGTGATTAAGCGCCATACAAATAAGGGTTGGTTGATTGATTGATTGATCAATTGATTGATTGATTGATTGATGGAGGAAAATTTCCTCAGAGGATGTTGTGTTAAAGCAACGTAATATGTAATACGAATGTCCGTCAGAGCCCATTCTGTCAATCTGTTCCTAGAACAGTGCATCCAGATCAGGGCAGTGATGTCAGGAGAAGCTCTGTGCTTGTCTAGTGGCTGAAGATCCAACGTGCTCTATGCTATTTCAGAGTGTTTAACAAGCATGTGAGCCTTTGGCTCAGATGCTTTGCCATCTCCCCGGGGCTGTGAGGGCAGTTAGTTGTGTGGACAAGGCCTCTTTTTACTGCTGGGATCAGAAGTCCTGTCACTCATACCCACATCTCTCTTTACATTTGGCAACAAATGCTCTCACTGGCATACTATGGATTTCATATAACCTGATTAAAATTTTTAAGGAAGTCCCAAAAAGACCCTGTTGTTTGTTTCTTTGTTTGTTTCTTTGTTTGTTTGTTCGTCAATCAGCTCATCTCACTCATAGCTACAGTACAGTAAATTCCTGCTTTTTTTGTTCCCAGTTTGGTTTGATGCATGCTGTTTTCTCAAACAAAAGCAGGACACAAATTCAATAGAAGTCATTTAGATTTTATCGTAACCACCAGGGGAAGGTGGTTAAACTTGGGGTGGTGGCTGAGTGGTGGATTGAGAGAGGAGATGCTGGGCTGGAACAAACAATCACAGGCAGGAGAAATTAGGTTGGTCGCTGGCAAAACAGCAAATACGCACATGAACACAAGGCACTGTTTTGCAAGGAGTGAACAATCTAGACATGAGGGGCTGAAGAGTCGGGGATTTGAATTCAGGAGAGGACGAGTAGATGTTGATGTGACTAGAAGTGGATATAAGCAGATGAAAAGCAGAGTGATTGCCACAACTGCAGGCAACCAATCAGAGAGAAGGAAAACACAAGGGTAAAGGTAAGGGAAAGGGAATGGAAACATATGGGCCGACGCATGGAAAAATGGGTGCTGATGGGTGTCTATTGTCTTCATAAATCAGATGTACAAACTGTAAATTTCTCCATGCCATTCAGGTATTCAAAGTATACTTACTACATTTTGATATGTTTACAAGTTTGAGCACACTTTAACATTTAAACTTGCCAAGTTGACCATGGAACTATGCCATTTGGGACACATCAAGGGAAAACCTGGGACCTAGACTCAGGCCAGGGCACATGTTGCTATGATTTTGTGAAATGCTATGTTGTGGAGAATGGAAAGCTGAATGATTATTATTGGAAACACCAACCCTTTAGTTTCTATTTATGGTTAGAAATCATTTTCCTGTTGGTATAGAACCAGAAGTGAAATCTGAGAAAAAAGGCACAAATTGAATAATATGCAGTTTTTCTATCTTTTGATGCAGTCATATCTTCCACAAAATACATGCATAACTAGACTTTTCGAAGTTCCCTCTTGGAACTTCGAAAAGATGCACTTGCAATCTTTCATACTGATAGATTTGATGTACTTTCCTTGTAACCGTTTGGAGGATGGGGCATTCACGTCCCATTTATTAAGTCAACATCATTACCATTCAGGTAGAAGACATTCGGTGGTCCAAGCAGTGTATTTTTCAAAGGGGCACGTGTGAACTGAATGTATTCAACAGATACAGATGTGTTTGAATGCTGACTAATATAAAGTCAACATTGCCTTCAAAAACTAGTTAAAGATCTACAGCATGTGGGAGGCAGATGCTGGTAACCTTAACAACCACAATATGACAATGGGGTGTAACATCATACCATTATCACTTCATCCCAATCTAATTCTCATTTTAAAACATTTTTACTCCTCGTTCTATTTGTTTTTTCTGTCTGTGTTTTTCAGTGATATAACCTGCAGACACACATGGTGTCACTTCCACTGCAAATACTTTGTGACTGGGAGTATTTTATCTCGGTATCTTCAACCTGTAGGCTGGACAAAACAGAATAAAGCAGTTTCACAGCAGTCCACTCAGCTCTGAATTATTTCTGTCTTTCCTGGGAAGCTGAGAGCCAAATTATCAGGACATACAGTAGGTTCCCAGGTCCTGGTGGGATCTGAGCCTCTGGCAACATGCATTCATATGAATGCAGAGTTGTGATGAGGAGCTTAACCATTGCACCAGACTAAGAAAACATGCTTTTATTCACATCCTTCTCTATTTCAAAAGTCTTTTTCTTTGCAGTGGAACCAGCAGTATGTATTCACATGTTTGTTTGGACAAGTGTGATCATCTTGGAAGTTGTCATATTTATCAAGGCGGCTGTGATTACATTTACGTGTAGCTGAAATCATTAACAGCAGTGCACTAACGATGCTGATTTTACAGCATAATTTTGAAGAGATATTGACTACAGATTATCACCTACTGTATGTCACTATATTTAAACAAAATATTGAGATTATAGGACGACATGGTGGCGCAGTGGGTAACGATTTTCGCCGCACAGCAAGGCGGTTCCGGGTTCTCATCCCACTCTGTGCGGAGTTTGCATGTTCTCCCCGTGTCTGCTTGGATTCTCTCCGGGTTCTTGGGCTTCCTCCCACCTCCAAAAAACATACACTTCGGGTTAATTTGGCTGATCCCAAATTAACCGTATGTGTGAATGTGTGTGTGCGTGGTTGTCTCCGCGGTGGACTGGCATCGCTCCCGGAGTTTCCCCTGCCTCATGCTGGGATAGGCTCCAGCTCCCCGCGACCCGTAATAGTGGATGAAGCGGTAACAGAAGATGGATGGATGGATTGAGATTATAAAATCCTGAAATGTTTTACAATCCATGTTAGAATTATAAAACCATGAAAACGCGATAATAATTCATCACACGAGCAGTTTGATGAAGTTTCATGTTGACATATGTTGTGCCTTTGAAAATCATTTAATAACGTGGCTTCTGTACTCGTCAGTTTGGTTTGTGTGTGTGTGTGTATGTGTGTGTGTGTGTGTGTGTGTGTGTGTGTGTGTGTGTGGCCCAAAACGGCTGCACACTGCTGCTGATTATGATGATGGTGATGGTGATGATGATGATGATGATGGAGTGGTTGCAGTGTTGTTCTGTATCAGGATCTGCAGGTTTCTGTTTGTCACTCTGGAGCTTGTTTTGTTTTACAGAATGTTCTAAACACTACTTCCACATGTTACACATAAAACTGTCTCTTTCACTTTACAAACACCCTGACACTCCACACCAGTCTAATTTCATTTGACAAAACAAATATTATAAGCCACTTGAATAATCCCACGTTTTATTCCAGTCACAGGATAAATTGTGCCAGTGATGATTTAGCCAAGTGTGACAAGAGAGCCATGAGGCTGAGGGTGTTGTACACTGGTAGATAAAGGCACAAATAAACATCTATCTGTTAAAACCTCACAAGAGATATGAAAGATATGAACCATTGCAATACTTACTGACTAAAATGAGTTCATCCATGGTACACATAAGCTCTGAAGCAGTCCAGCACCAAATCTAGGCTATTTTCCACCACATTTCAAACTTAATTTAGCCAAGAAGAGAGGAGTTAAACATCTCCATGTTGCATTTACCACTGTTGTTGGTTTAAGAATGATATCATTCTGAGCTTTGGTTTTTATTCATAATTGCGTTCGTAGTGTGGAGCCACAATCCAGGCCTCCTACATGGATAAAAGCGCCATTATTGCAAGGCCACAGTAACATTATGCCAGAGCTGTCAGGAAGAGGCTCGCGTGTATCTTGACAATGTGCATGTTACGTATTACAGAACGATACAACTGTCTGATGCTTTTTAGCCCAGCGCTGTGATATTGGCTGAGACAGTTATTCGTTGTCTCCTGAACTTTATCTCATTGAAGAAAAACCTTTGAACATATGCAAGTAACCGGGGATCATTTCTATAATTTCACTTTGACAGGCAGATCAAGAGGTCATTGCAAATCATCACTTATTTCTGGGCTGCAGTTTGAAACTCAGTATGATCTTTGTGACCTGAGAATGTAGTGGTTGGAAATTGCCCGATGTGTCAGTGGAGGAGTACTGTATCTGATTGTTATCTCCGCCAAGGAAATTATGTTTTTGCCAGTGTCGGTTTTGCACGTCTGTTAGCACTATTAGGAATGCTCAAAAGCTATCAACACTTTTTGATTAATTTTTTTTTTGAGGTGAGGTATGATCCAAGAAACAGTCCATTTGGTGTTGATCTGTATTATCATGTGGATCCAGATTTGTTTTTACAAAGATTTGTTGCTTTATTGCTGATGATTATTGCCTCTAACTTGATAATAACTTCAATGTTTAGACAAGAATTCCATTCTTGAAATCTCCATACGAGTTAATTCATATTAAAGTCTGATCTAGATCCAAATATATACTATTTGGATCTGGAGCTCCAGGGTGCTAAAATTTACAGGAGTCCTGTAAAATTTGCTGTGAGGTAACAAATAATAATCATGCATATTTAATTCTAAGACTCTCTTTGCTTATTCATTCATCTTCTTACCTGCTTCTTTCTCTTTTTGCGGGTCACTAGACTTACTGGCAAGAGGTGGGGGATACTCCGGGTGGAACACCGGTGCTCCGCGGAGTCACATGATAGACAAATAACCACTCACGAATGCACTCATACCTACAGACAATTTGGAGCCAACCAATCCATCTGAAGTGCATGTTTTTGGAGGTGGGAGGGAGCCGGAGAACCTGGAGAGAACCCACATAGACACGGAGAGTACATGCACACTCTGCACAGAACAGGACTCAAACCTATTTATCTTCAGAAGTGATTGAAACGATCACAAAGACAACCGACATTTAAACTCTGCTTTAGAATGCCGTTTTAAAAAATCCTATTTTATTAGTAGTATATTAGGAAAAATCTTGCTACCATCATTGGAAATTAAGACATTTGAGATGCACAACCTGAAAATAACATTTCCTGAGACACGTAATGGAAGAGATAAAGGAAGTGAGAGATAGTCTGGGATTCAAGAGATTAAGCTAAATATATCTGGAAGCCTTTTTTTATTTAAGTCGCCAAATTCACACGACCCCAAATATTTCTTTCAATTATTTTTCTCTATTCATTTTAGGACCGATCATTCTTTGTATTAGTTATAGTAAACATTCATCCTTCAACTCAAAGTTCACAGTTCACTTGGTGGCTAATAACTTTGAAGCTGACAAATGTGGGGCAAACCTTAGGGGTTCAGACCCCAAGGTTTAGGGTCTCAGCCCAAACGTGGACCAACAATGTGAATGGAACTTCTTCCATCACCAATGTATTGTCTGATGAGGATAAACCTGTTGTTCAGTAAGATAGAGAGTAAAACCCAACGCCACAGGACACTTGTGTCTAATTCTAAAGGCCTTCTCATGTTTTCTTGGAGAAGAAGTAATCCCCAGTGACAAGTGCCTGTGGCTGTGTGAGTTTGGCTTGTTCCAAAAACTATAATATAAGGCGTTTAACCCAGTTGCATCTTGTGGGACATTACTGTCAGGTTTTACTCTTAATAATCTGTTGTTTTCAGCTTCACGACTTGACTGGGAGTGGACTCTGCCGTCCTGACACATGGAACCATTCCCAGATGAAAGGGGGCTTTACCGACATTTCTAAAATCCTATTAAAATTCCACTGAAAACAGGATGATTTCCCTCACCAGATGGCACAAGCCACCCACAGAGAGAAGATGAATAAGGCGTTAAAGAAACAAAGACGTCAAATCAACCTCAACCAGATTTCTGTTTGAGCTGCGCTCGAGTTTTGCTGAGCAGTCGCTGAGTCTGAATGCTGTGTTTCAGAGGATTCAAGGTCACATTTTCAGGATGACAGATGATACTATTTGTGGATTATTCAGTATTGGAATGTTAGTTTTCATTGCAGCATGCTATGATGAGTCTGAGAAGTTTATCTTAATCATTTATTGATTGAATGATTTGATTTATTGAGCTGTCAAGATTACTCCTCATGTGTCCTCTGATTCAGCCATAAACCTTTCAACTCTTCCCACTTAGGAGGAAAGTAAACCCAGCCTGTTTTTAAATCCACAGTCATATGATATTATATTTACAATTCAGATTTTGGGTCAATAAATTTCACTGATTTTCCTTCACTCCTACTATGGGATGTTTTGATTCAATCATTTCCCTGTTTTCATGGACAAAGATAACCTTTCACTGTGTCTCTATCTCTGTTGTTAGAGGAATATTTTCATCTCATCAGGCAAAGATTTGATATGTTTATATTGTTTTAGGCAGAAAACATTCATGGTCAAAACAATGTCGAAAATGTGCTCTACCATTCATTGTGCATTGTTTTTCTGCAGTCTTTTGGGATTCTCTGTTGCTCGATATTCACTGGTCCAGAAAGTAAGACGTGAAATGCTGCACATTTACTGTGAACGTTCATCCCCAGCTTTATCCAGTCATGCTGCACTGCAACACAGATCCACTCTGACCACATGAACATTTGGCAGCTGTTCTATTCTTCAGCTCTCTGACTTAGTTTTTATTTTCTCTCATCACTTATTTCCTGAGAAGAAAGAGCGATTTCATGGTCGTTTAGGCCAAGAACAGTTTGAGGCACAATGGGTGGGAGAGAGAGCCAGACACTGTTCAGGAGTTCATTCCAACCTCCTCAGTCCATCCACAGACTCCTTTGCTACCTTCATTTCTCCTGCTTCCATTTATCACACTTTCCGTTCCTGCGCTTTGACTTTCTAACATGCCTTGTCCCTTCCTTGCTCTCCCTCTTTCCCTCTGTCCATTTTTTAAATAATTTAGAGCCACTCGAGTGCCGCTAAACCCAGCTTTAAACTTTGTTTTGGCACTTAGAACCTGCATCACTTGATCACTTTTGCATGTTTTTAACGTCCACCAAATAATTCATTCATTCATTGATAATACCTGCTTCTTCCGCTATCGCAGGTTGTAGAGTGCTGGAGCCTATTCCAGCCGACTGGGGGCATGAGGCAGGGTATACTCTGGGTGCAATGCCAGTCCAAGTCGGAACCACACATAAACAAAGGAACATGCACGCACAGACTCACACCTACGGGCAATTTGAGACCGGCCAATTAACCTGAAGCGCATGTTTTTGGAGGTGGGAAGAAGCTGGAGAACCCGGAGAGAACCCACGCAGACACGGGGGAGAACATGCAAACTCCACACAAAGCGGGACTCAAACCAGGAACCTGCCTTGCTGTGCGGCGACAGCGCTACCCACTGCACCAAATAAGTTCTGTCCATATGACTTGATATGATTATACCAAAAAAAAAAAGTCACATTTTAATGAAATCTTGTACAGTAGTAAATTATCAAGGAAAAAACAATCCACTAGATGTTGGTAGTGAGCTGCTTCATCTGAATTCCTGAATGTTTACCATTACAGAATAGGAACAATTACAGGAATGTAACTTCATGGCTGCTAACTTAATGAATAAGGTCTGCAATGATTAGACAAAAAGTCACATCTTTAATATTTTATATGCGTCAAAATGTAATCTGGAGCCAAGTAAAACTTTCGCACTGGATCTGGGTGTCACATAAATAAGGCGTCTATGAGATAATAATTTTTGACTTTGCTCACCTCAAATTTCACCTCAACTCGAGGATTGATATTTTATTGTTTTGTTTGTGTGAACTATAGTTCTCCTTGAATAACAATTAAGAGTGCTTCCAGATTGTGAGGGTGAAGGAGCTATATTTCGAAGGTCAATGTATTATGGGACTGTTACTTTTCAGTGCAATGGCATAAAGGGAGCCACCTTCCTGAGTTGTTCTGTACTCACAGTATGAACTCTGACACATGGTTCATGTATTTCCTTAGACATAGCGAGAAAACAGAAAGAGAAATACTGAGTTTCACTCAGAACCACATGGAAACCAAGTTAGAGGTGTGACCTGACTGGAGGGCCTCGCTCTAGACAAATCCCACAACCCCCCCCCCCTCCCTATACCCATCATAGTTGCTCCCTGGGACCAGTTTAGTCTCCTCCACCCCTGTTTGCAGAACAAGTTACTTTTACTGCTGGTCTGAGTTTATGGACTGTTAATGTTCACTTTTATTTTTACTGTGTCCAGGTTTCCTGAAAATAATTACTGTCAATGTGATAAAGAAAACCCCCAGAGATTTAGGAAGGAAATTCAGTGATCCTTTCAGAGACAATTATGCCAAAATGGTGCCATCTGGAAAGAAACAAGACTTTAGCTCGTTTCATATTCTGTTGTTAATGATGTGGGTTTAGCTTTGTAATCTTTTATGCCTAATCAACTCTTTATCACTTGTGCAGTCACACGCATCCAATTAATCCTAACCAACTCTTTTAAAGCACTCCAAGCGATTCCTTGGACATTCTATAATGCTTGTCTCTCCACACATCAATCCCTATTTTCCCCTCTGCCTCACAGAGCCTGGGCTGTGATGACTATCTCGGATCAGGAAAGGAGGTGGACAAATGTGGTGTTTGTGGAGGCGACAACACAACCTGCAGACTGGTCTCTGGAGTGTTTAAACACAGTTTATCCAAGATCGGCTACCACAAGATAGTGGAGATTCCGGAAGGAGCCACCAAGATCAACGTCACAGAGATGGTGAAGAGCAGAAACTACCTAGGTGGGAAGAACACAACATCCCTGCAGCAGCAGTACTTTTATGACAGATACAGCTTAGCAGCTAGCTAAGAGGTCCCAATTTGTCCCGGGGCAGCCTGAGGTGTCCCCATGTCACATGAGATATGATATTCCTCCAGTGGTTATATTTCAAATTTAAATACATTATAAAGGCCTTATTGTGCTTGTGTACTTCTGTACCTTGCGACAGCAGATATCCAGTTTGCCTCCAGGTTTACAGATCTGTGGCTTCATCGAAGCTGCAAACACAATCAGACAAGGAGACTTCATCCACCATTAAAAATAAATAAATAAATAAATATAATAAATATATATAACATTAGTTATTCCATTAGACGATTCCAGTTCAGGCAGTTCAGGCCGCAGCTGCTTGTAAAATTAATTAGATTTGTCTGAAAAGGCAGATCAACTAGGAGGGGGTGTCCTTTTATAAGGAATTTTCCTGCGTCTCCTGTATTACCACCCACCACTGTGGTGCAGCCTTTCAGTTAATTGGCGCTTCTGACTGAAACCCACTGCACAGATAATTGCCATCTTTATAGAGGTGCAATATGGGGACACAGTTGTGGAGGTTTATTTTCAAAAGTGACTATTGGAATGTCCGACTTTGTTTGATGAAAGACATGTCCCAACTCAGCAGTAGGTTCGAGAAAAAGAGGAACAGCCTGGATCTCCCTCCTGCAGCTGCTTCCCTAGAGGAAAGTGCATAAACACGCTTTCATTAGAGGATCTTACCCCTAAAGCCTCGCCATCCTTTTTAATTAAGGTGAGGAATTTCAAAATTTTGCGAAAAAGGAACTCAAGTTCACAGTTATGTACAGCCCTGCACACTGTCTGTGCAACAATACATGGAAAAATCACATGTTCATACTGTACCATTGTACCGTTACAGTTCTGTAAGTAAAAACAAAAGTAAAGTAAGAAACACAGAAACATCCCTGTGGATAAAAACAGGACGCCTGAAAATGCTGTTTTTTGAACTGTTAAAATTTAAAACAGGCAGTTCATATACAGCCGGTACGCGGTGAATCTCTAATGTCCTATCAGATGTCCAAACACTCTTTTATAAGCTGGTGTAATGTTGCACGTCTAATGCATTTCTAATGGGCTGGTGCACTTAAACTCTGAAATCAGTGGAAAATATCTTAAGAGATTTTGTTACAGGATTTGAATAAAAAATTTGCCATTGCAAACAGATCACATTCCAAAAACACACAGAGAAAGTGTATGTTTTGTTGGCTGGAGTAACGTGTTTGGTTGGGGGAATACACTGACAGTGTAGTGCAGTGATGCTAAATGGTTTCACATCAAACAGTTATTACATGGAAAAGATTGTGTCAATGTTTACCTCTGCTTTTGAGCTCAGGGTCTTCAGAATTGATTGTAGGATTCGTCTCTGCCTCCCAGCTCTCAGAAGCCGATCAGGGCGATCCATCATCAATGGAAACTGGGCCATCGACCGACCGGGGAAGTATGAAGGAGTGGGGACCATGTTCACGTACCGCCGACCAAATGAAATCAGCAGCACATCTGGGGAGTCCTTTCTCGCTGAAGGACCCACCAACGAGATTCTGGATGTTTATGTGAGTAACAGATCAACACTGACCCCTCTTCAGATGGGGTGACTGACGTTCAGCTCTGCTGACAGTTTCAACTGTAAATCTGATGTTTATCATTTTGTAATGATACTTGAAAGCACTTATAACATTTTGGAAGAACACTTGTCAAATATCTGAAGGTGAAGATGATTGTTCTGGGATTTGCTACAGATGATCTTCCAGCAGCCTAATCCTGGTGTTCACTATGAGTACCTACTCCCCACTGAGACAGCCAGTCCTCAGCAGGAAGGTACGTGAGACTCATTTGTAATACGCTAACTGTTTATCACCACATCTTTGTTTGATCAGGACATTTATCAGCAAAATGATTAATAGTAACAATAATGAAAATAAAATAATGAAAATTATTAGTTGCAGCCCTACACACAATTATCTTTTCAGACAACAATTCATCTAACCAAGAACCAACAACTCAGAGTTTTACAAAAACAACTTGAAGACCAAAAAAGACATAGCTAAACGGAATATAGAATATTAAGGAATATCACCTAATTCCTTCTGAACTCAACATCAATTTGAAATAAATCATTCATTATTTATCATTCATTCATTCATTCATTCATTCATATTCTTATCTTCCGTTTTTGCGAGTCACGGGGGTCGCTGGAGCCCTTCCCAGCGGATTTTCCATGGTAGCGTTAGTCGTCATTTGACTGGTGTTTTGATTCTCACCATTATGTTGGCAAAAGACTAAAATACAGTAATCCCTCGTTACTTGCAGTTAATTCCAGGACCACCCGCGAAAAACAAAATTCCGCGTTATAGAGATGAACTATTTCTTTTAATATTTACGTTAATTTAAACGTTTATGAACCCTCCTGATATTAAACCACCTTTTATCTGTATTACCTTTTCCCACACTCTTATAGACTGTTTAAAACAATTTGGGATCAAAGAAAAGTATTTCTTTAACACACGAATGAAGTGGGCTGCGTTCTGTGAGTCTCAAAACGCAGCGCACACACGGATGCTGTCAGCCAATAGTATGTGCGTACAGTATCATGTGACTACCTTCTAAAAATCCACGATGTAGTGAATCTGCGCATTTTTGAGCGTGAATACGCGAGGGATTACTGTATGTCCTTTCTCAAAATGTTGAAGAAAGTGAGAAATTAATCCAGAATCTGCACTTCAACCCAGATCAGCCTCAAAATGTAACATATCACCTTTGAAGGATAACAATTTCTATAATCGATTATTTCTGAGCACGTCCAAACTGAGGTGTTGTTGTCTTAGGGAACACTGTGAATGGACAAGGTGGATATGACCATCACAGCAACACTCACCAAGAAAACTCCAATTCAGCAGGTGGGGGTAGAGAGCCTCCTCGTCTCCCTAACAACGAGCCTCCCGTTGTCCAACCACCCAGACGCACAAGAGACTACAACTGGAAACTGGCTGGTGCTACACAATGCAGCACCTCTTGTGGCAAAGGTGAGTTCAGGTATCTGTATTTTACCAATTTAGCTCCACAAATAACTCTGAAATTATAGTCGAAAGAAAGTAAGCTCAGATTTAAATGTGATCAGTAAAAAGTCAAATGTAACTCCTCTTACATCTCCTACACTTAGACACTGAATGTGATTCCAGTTCACATTCCAGTTCACATTTTAACTGAAATTTTGGTTGAAAATGGAAATTTCTGTGTTTGGATGAAACAAATTCTTATTTCCACACCAGGATTCAGATACTCCGTCTTTCATTGCGTCTCCCGGCTGAACCATGACCAGGTCTCAGATGCTCTGTGTGACAGCAGCAGCAGACCAACTCCTCAAGAAGAGGCCTGCAACCTGCAGCCCTGCCCAGCTTTGTGAGAGACCACAACGGTCACATGTTCACACCGAATGCTGTTAAATTGACTTAATCATTTACATAACACTGACAAGTATGACCACAACCCCAACGAATATTCTGCTGTGAAAGCAGCTTACTGAATCAAGCAGTTGTCAGTCACGTAAGCAAAAGTAGGATGTTTCTATTTTTCATTCACTTGAGTCAAATTCATACATCGTCCCACAGCTATTAAAATTACAATAAAATCAATTAAACCATAAACACAACACTGAAATTTTTTTCTCCTGTTGTACTGTCATGAAAACTATTGTGGTCTGCAGTCAGTTACCATGGTAACGACAGATCGTGCAGCTGGGTTATAAGCTCATCAGAGGCTGTTGCTGACAGATTGCTGCTTCCGTGGACACAATGCTCAAAGTCAGAGTCAGAGTGAAGTGACACGTCTCCATGGAGACATTAATACAATACAGTGATGATGTCAGCAAAATTCTAAATTCTTCAGACACTGGCATGAAAATAAAATATGAAGCAACTTTTTTTCTGTTTGAAAAAAGTAATTTCTATACAATGACTCAGCTGAAGAATTGATATACTGTATAGTACACACATATTTGTTTTAGTGCCTCCAGCGTGTCCTAAGTCTTTCCTGAGGTCTCCTCCCGGTAGGACATGCCCGGAACACCTCCCCAGGGAGGTCTAATCCTTCTCTCCAGTACCCTGGAATAGACTTTCCCCGGGAGGCTGAGGAGTGTGATCCCCTTATATTTAGAACACTCCTTCCGATCCCCCTTTTTGAAAAGAGGGATCATAGCCCCAGTCTGCCAATCCAGAGGTACTGTCCCCAACTGCCATGCCATGTTACAGAGACGTGTCAGAGACCTGACAGTCCCTGCACATCTAGAGACTTGAGGTACTCAGGGCGAATCTCATCCACCCCCGGTGCTTTGCCACCAAGGAGTTTGGCAACTACCTCGGTGACTTCAGCTTGGATGATGGACGAGTCCACCTCTGAGACCTCAGCTTCTGCTTCCTCTGTGTAAGACATGGTAGTGGGATTGAGGAGATTCTCAAAGTATCCACCGCCCAACAGTATCCTCAGTCGAGGTCAGCAGCTCTCTGCCTCTACTGTAAACAGTGTTGGCTGTGCACCGCTTTCCCCTCCTGAGGCGCCGAATGGTTTGCCAGAATTTATTCTAGGCTGACAGATAGTCCTCCTGCATGGCCAGTTTTTGCCTCCGCGACTACTCGAGCTGCCTCCAGAGTCACCCAGATTTGATAGGACTCCTTCTTCAGCTTGACAGCATTCCTTACTTCCGGTGTCCACCACTGGGTTTGGGGGTTACCGCTGTGACAGGCACCAGAGACCTTGTGACCACAGCTCCAAGCAGCCGCATCTCCATTGTCGAAGCGGCTGCTTGGAGCTGTGGGCCAAGCAGCCGCTTCGACAATGGAGATGTGGCTGCTTGGAGCTGTGGTCACCGCAGGAGGCAGTGTCCCCAGCCTCCTGCGGGGCCTGGGAGAAGCTCTCCCGAAGGTGTGAGTTGAAGACCTCACTGACATAGGGTTCTGCCAGATGTTCCCAACAGACTCTCAAAACATGTTTGGTCCTTCTGAGTCTGTCCGGCCCCCCTGCTCTGCCAACGGATCCAGCTCATCACCAGGTGGTGATTGGTTGAAAGATCTGCCCCTTTCTTCACCCAATTGTCCAACACACGCGGTCGGAGGTCTGATGATACAACAATGAAGACCTCCGGCCTAGGGTGTCCTGGTGCCATGTGCACTTATGGACATCCCCGTGGTTGAACAAGGTGTTCATTATGGACAAACTGACTAGCACAAAAGTCCAATAACAGACACCACTCGTTTTCAGATCGGGGGGGCCGTTCATTCCAATCACCCCTTTCTAGGTCTCACTGTCATTGCCCACATGAGCACTGAAGGAGAACAATGGAGTCCCCAGTTGGAACACTGTTCAGCACTCTTCCCAGGGACTCCAAGAAGGCCGGGTATTCTGCACTGCTGTTTGGCCCGTAGGCCGAAACAACAATGAGACAGCTGTCCCCAACCCGAAAGTGCAGGGACGCGACCCTCTCGTTCACCTGGGTGAACTCCAACATATGACAGCTGAGCTGTGGGGCTACAAGCAAGCCCACACTAGCCTGCCACCTCTCATCTTGGCAACACCAGAAAAGTGGAGAGTCCAGCCCCTCTCAAGCGTTTGGGTTCCAGAGCCCACGCTGTGGGTGGAGGTGATCTCTGGATCCTTTCCCCCCAGTGAGGTGACATTCCATGTCCCTAGAGCTAGACTCTTTGTCTGGGGATTGGGTCATCGAGCCCCATGCTGACGACTGCCACCCAATCCACACTGCACCTGCCCCCTACGGTTTCCTCGGCAGGTGGTGAGTCCACCGGAGGTTGGGACCACGTTATCCTTTTGGGCTGAGCCAGGTCCCGTGGGCAGAGGCCCGGCCATCAGGCGCTCGCATACGAGCCCCAACCCTGGGCCTGGCTCCAGCTTGGGGCCCCGGTTGCACCATAACGGGCAACGTCACGGTCCTTGTTGTATTTCTTGCCATAGGGGTTTTGTTATTGCTCTTAGTCTGACCCTTCATCCAGGACCTGTTTGCCAAGGGAGACCCTAGCAGGAGCATAAAGCCCCTGACAACATAGCTCCTGGAGTCATTCAGGCACTCAAACTCCCCAACCACGATAAGGTGGCATTTCTCGGGGTAGATCATTATGTAAAATATTTTCCTTAAAATAGAGTACCATCATTTTCAGATGGTATTCACGTATGAACAGAATGCAAAATGATGAACCAAGTGAATATAATATAAATGTATAAAAAATGTAAAAAAAAAAAAAAAACTTTTAGAAACTTCCATCTCTTGTGGTTTTTACATGAGCAGCTGGGATATTGGAGAATGGTCAGAATGCAGTAAATCCTGTGGCCTGGGAATGCAGCACCGGCAGGTCCTGTGTCGCCAGGTTTACGCCAACCACACCCTCAACGTACACACCAGTCACTGTCGAGACTTGGAGCGGCCTGAAATTGCCAGTACTTGCCAGATAAAGATCTGCAGCGAGTGGCAGATCCGTTCAGAATGGACCCCTGTAAGTGCAATCCTTGCTGCTTCATCCTTAATGACACAGCTTTATGGTGCTCCAGACTGACATTATCACAGGCGCGAGGCTCTAGACTAACTTTTCCATTTTGTTGCATTGGTGCAGAATTTGAGACCCCAGAGCTGGGTTCTATTTTAATAAGATTATATACATAAAAAGCATTTCTTAATTACTCCACCAGTTCTAAAAGCTATTCGTTATACAGTATACCTAATCATTTCGTGAGCAAATAAATGGGAGAGAGCATTACCTATCTGTCTGTCTGTCTGTTTATCTATCTATCTCCATCCATCCATTCATCCATCCATTTCTGTTTGTATTGAATGTTTGTTGCCTTTGTGTGTGTAACGTGTGAATAAAAAATGTACCCATCTGAGGGGTTAATACAGCTCTACTTTATAACTCATCCACTTTCTTAAGCATACACCACCACATTACTATGTTACCCATGATCCCTGTCTCTGTAGTGCTCGGTACCATGTGGGCTGGGTCAGAGGTCAAGAGAGGTGCGCTGTGTCAGTAACGTGGGTGACTTTGTTCCTGATGACGAATGTAACATGAATCTACGGCCCATTGATGTAGAGAACTGTGACATGGGGGCCTGTGCCAAGAGCTGGTTCTACACCGAGTGGAGCAATAGGGTAAGTGTTTCTGTCTTCACACATCCAGCTGCTACTTTCACAAACAAATTATCTGTAGGGTGTTAAAAACACATTTTGCACATTTTGACAGCCAATGTATTCACATTAAAGCACAGTGATGCCATTTGACATGCAATTATTCAATGTGAGAGTTTATTATACAGCAGACATTTGCTCTTTAGTGCTCAGCTGAATGTGGGATGGGTGTGCGGACCCGAGGAGTCCTCTGTCTGACTAACTACATCAGCAGTCTTCCTCTGGAGGGCTGTGGCAGCGAGCGACCTGTGAATTCAAAAGTCTGCAACAGTGGCCCCTGTGAGAATCGCATCGAGTGGTTCACGGGCCCCTGGAGCCAGGTATGAGAATGACAGGAGGTCCTGACTTAAGGGGATGTAGTCTGGATTTACTAAATATATGGGATTTTACATTTATTCTGTATTGACATGCGAGAATTTGTTCTCCTGTCTCAATATATAATTAAATCCATATGGTGTGTGCTGTTGTTTGTGACTCAGTGCTCAGCAGAATGTGGTGCAGGCAGCCAGCAGAGAGCAGTAGTGTGTCTGATGAGTTCAGAGGAAGGATTTGTCATCATCCCACCATATGAGTGTTCCTCCTTAGAACGGCCATTCAGCCAGCAGAGCTGCAACCTCAAGGCTTGTGGAGCAAAGTGGTATCACACTGACTGGAGTGCTGTGAGTAAGATAGAAAACCTTCTCAACATATGTGTTTAGATGACACCAAGTAATTAATCACTAATGGACAACACAGTGTGAAGCTCCCATTAGAGAAATCACTCCAAGTCCTTTAGTCATTTATTTTGGTACACACCGAACTAGTAGACCTGGAAACCTGGTCTTTGTCATGTAATAGAAGAATCACATGCATATTTTGAAGGTCAATTCAATTAGAAGTCTAAATATATTTTACCATGTATGAATTTTTATTCTCTATAGTATAAAATACAGTATTTCTGCAATATAAAGCACACTCGGCTATAAGGCGCACCTTCAATGAATGACCCATTCAAAAACCCTTTCATATGTCATAGGATATATATCAAAGGATATTCACATATCATCATACCCTTTCTTATATTCATAAGGAGCATTGGATTATAAGGCGCATTGTCTGTTTTTAAGAATTAAAAGCCTTTTGGGTGCGCCTTAAAGTGCGGAAAATACTGTACTCAAGATTTGACTGACAAAGATCAGTGTGATTGGCAAAGATCAGTTATTTAATGCAGAACTGAACCATCGTCAAAGTTTGATTTATATATTTATACTTGGTTCTCACACTTCGGACTGGAAGTGCATTACCATTTATTTTTTTCCATCTGCATTCTGGCCTCTTCAAGTCAGTTTAAAGAAAACAGACAAATACTAAATTGCAGAAATATATTTTACATAACGGAACAGTGTAGAGTTGGAATTTATTAATCTGCTGTTACTGACTGTCCTCGTTTCAGTGTTCAAAAACATGTGAAGGAGGTTTCCGTGTCCGGGAGGTGCGTTGCCTGTCTGACGACATGCATTCTAGTGAGGACTGCAGTGATCAGCTGAGACCTGCAGATAAGGAGGACTGCAATCCAGAGCCCTGCATACCTCACATAGGTCTGTCAACATGCTCGTTACAATGGCTTAATTTTTCCATGGTTTTTACCAACCTTTGCCTGATTATTGTGACTGCAGGTCAATATCTAGCTGGAGAACTCCGTGCGTGAAGCACATGTTCACGTGAAACACGTGAACATGTGTAATGTTTGAAATACAAATTGTGACATTTGCCAAAAAGTGGATATCGAAGTCAACGATGTGCCGACGTGTCCAGAGTGCCCAGTGAGATAGGTTCCAGCAACCCTCGTGATCCGCAAAAGCGGAAGAAGCAGTTTGGGAAATGAATGAATGAATGAATATTGAAATTTTAAACAGCAGTACGGAGCTAATCTGGTAACTCTCCTGCAAAACCCTACTCAGTGTTTACAGCAATATCAGGTTTTCTGTTCTCACTTGGTTCAATAATGAATTATATTACAGTATTTTGATGTACTGGAGTTTGGAAAAATAACCTCAACTTTTCTTTTTGTTTCAGATGAGAAGTGCAAAGACAAATACTTTAACTGCAATGTGGTAGTCCAGGCTCGCCTCTGCGTGTATGATTACTACAAGACGTCGTGCTGTGCTTCATGTTCACAAGCAACCCACAGACAGTCAGTTCATCTGGGCCGCAGATAGCGCCCTCCAGCAGGTCCTTCAGCTCCTCGTTGGGCCAGACTCAATACTGCAGGCACGCTGTTCCTAGGCTAGCCAAGGCACTGACATGGCTGGGACTGGGCTTGAACAGAAAGTGAAGAAGGAACAGTTCTGTTTGCACATTTGAAACAGTTGTTGGGAGAAAGGGAAAGTGGAGGACAGGAATCCACTGGATAAACAGGATGATGGTGGAGTTCTCTTGCAAGAGAACTCCAAAAAAAAAAAGGACTTTTGGGATTTTAACCATGGTATTTAAAATAAAAATCCATCTTCCTTGTTTCAAGAGGAGCCATTTGCAGCTGGATTTTAAAACAAGCTCTTATGGATTATATGATGCGGAAAGCTCCTGTGAACTGTTTCAACTGGACTGTACAGTATGTAGAAGAACCTAGTGGCTCCTTTCACTACAATGCTCAGATTTGTGGCTTGATGCTCTGTGAAGCTGATGCTGTCTCACCTGTAATCAACTGTTTAATACCAAATTTGCTGACCAAAGATATGTAACCTCATTCAACTGAAAACAAATCAACACATTTTTTGTTTTACAAAAACAACAATTTGTGGCACTGGTGAGGTTTTTGCTAATGACTCTGGCAGTGGTAAACCACATTTATTCCTGTCTGCACAGCCACATAAAGTCAGCCTATGTAATGTGTATGTGTATATATCTATGTATGTAAGACAGACTGAATGATAAATGTATCTTCTAAGGGTTGTCAGCCCTGAAGAGAAAAAGCTCTAATTTATTTGTGTGGCTCCCCGGAGAGGACGATGCCTTACTGGTTGTCCCTTATGGCTGTGGGGATAAAACTTTGCTGTCACTCCAGTTAGAGATCTGAACTTAATAGACGTATACCACAGCCTACCTGATGCTAGAAACAAACGTGCCTACACACACACACACACACACACACACACACACACACACGTACACATATACACACAGATTGCCCGTCTAAATGGAGCTACTGTGCGATGAGCAGCAAAGCTGAGTATGTGGGTTGTTCCCAAATCTCAGTAGTTCTGTCTGTAAAGTATTGGGTGCTTTTAGTGTGTGTCTGTCTTTGTGTCGGCCTGCATGTGTGTTCAAAACCTGTTAATATGTAGGGAACAGTAAAGTATTGTTCTCCTTCTTCTGCCAATGCCAAACAGCTTTTCATTCCAAATACGTTTGTGTGTGTGTGTGTATGTGTGTGTGTGTGTGTGTGTGTGTGTGTGTGTGTGTGTGTGTGTGTACACACACATCTGTACAAATGGAGATGTTGAGATGGAACCAGTGGCATATCTTCACAGTCTGGGATCAAACTCGATCCTCCTCCTCAGAGTGGGGATAATCAGAGACTACCTCCAGAATTTTGGAATGGAGATGATGGAATGGCCTGCCAGCAGTCCTGACTTCATCCCCATTGAACATTTGTGGGATCATCCTGGGCTTGCTGTTCGTGCCAGAGTGGCCGACAACCATATTGGCTGACTTTAGACAAATACTGTTTGAAGAATGGGATGTCTTCCCACCGCAGTTTGTGACCAGGCTTGTGACCAGCGTGAGGAGGAGGTACCAGGCTGTTGTGGTTGTGTGTGTGCTTTTCTCCACCCGCTACTCGCTGCGTGTTTGATGAATAACTGATACGTTTCCAATATGTGTTGTGTCTTCAAACATCAATCATCCAATCCAGCAAAAATGAGTCAACAGTAATAAAAAGCTGTTTGGCAATGGCAGAGAAAATTTGGCATGCACAGTTTTCGTGGGTACAAACCCCACAGTAGCTCTGCTGCTCATCATTACCAATGAGCTCCATTTAACAGGGAAATAAACAGGCTTATCAAACACATTCCCTCACTTTTTGTGTATTGTGCACCCCTCCCTTTTTTGTGTGTCTGTTGTTTTTTGACAAATCGCACCCTGTGTATTTTCATCATAGTTTTCTAGATGATCATCATCATGATGCCTACAGTTTTGTTCTGTAGTTCACAAATTTGTACTTTATACTTGTTGTGCAACAATCATGTGCTGTCCTACCACCAGACTCTTCAGGTGTTTTTCAACCGCTCGCAAGTCATAAATAATCCAATTTCTCTTAATTGATCTAAAAACATGCCATTGTTGAGTGTCAGTGCTGTAATCTGGATTATAGTCCGACAGAGCAATGCAATACTCTTCCATACCACTGAGTGGCAGTGGAATGCTAAAATTCAACTTCCTATAAAGCACTAAATACATCAGCATTAATTCATTCATGCATCTACATTATCCGCTTCGTCTGCTGTCGCGGGTCGCAGGGTGCTGGAGCCTATCCCGGCTGACTGGGGGCGTGAGGCAGGATACACTCCGGGCACGACGCCAGTGCACTGTGGAGCCATATACAGTACATATATACAGTATTTATCAACACTCTATATATCAACTAGTAATAAATCCTAATAACCTGTAACCCTAATAAAGTCTCACATCCTCCAGCAAAGCTCACAGATGCTTTCAAACAGTTCTTTGGTTTGTGACTCCATTTAGAGAAGCTGTGAGGTGATTGTTGAATTAAAACTGAACTTGTTAGTTAGTGACTGACAGCAGTGTAGCGCCATCTGCTGTTTTAAAGGGTAAAGCACTCAAGATATTTGTGATACTGTGTTGTCAATTTTAGATTTGTTAAAACAGCTTGGTGTTTGCTTCACAAACCCATTTTTAATAGACCATCATGGTGCATTTGTATAACATGTTTTGTTGATTTGCAGGAAATCACTTCTACTCAAGCTTCAGTTGCATGTGTTGAACATTTTTATGTTTGTGTGAGACATGCGTTCACAGAAAGGAAAACAAACTGTGACAAGCAAGAAGAAGCAGATGGTGTCAACAACAAAAATTGGTAAATTGAATCATTATGATCAACATGAATCTGCAAAAAGCAGTGGGTGATATTCAATGGAAACACTGGGAAATAAAGAGGGACAAAAACAAACACGTGAAACGGCACTCGCAACTCATCTAAGTTTTGAAATGCCAGAAAAGGAAGTCCACACATGACTCTTAATCAGATCCTATCATCATTTAGTGCACCATGTCTGTATTTTTCTCTATGATGGTGTGTGATCAGATCAGGGAATTTAAATGGAACAAGTAGTGAATCAGGACTTCACCAGAATCTCAACTGACTCATTTCTGTTGACAGAACACAGCTGCTGCTACCTGCTGTCGTGATGCTGCATTGTAAGTAATACAGGTAGTCCTTAACCTACCAATGCCATTGGCTCAGAGAGGCTGTTTGTAAGCTGAATTGTTCTTAAGTTATTTATCCAATTTGTTGAATGCATCTTTTACATCTCTACCTCTGCTGAATGAATTTTGGCCTCGGGGTGTAGAGGCTAAGTTACGCTTTAATCCACCGCACATACATAATGAAAAGTCCGACACGCCATTTTATGTTTGATTACTGTTTTACTTCTATTAAGTATCTCAGTTAACTCGACAAATATTTATCAAATAGCAAAACATTCAGCTCTTATGGGGGACAACCTCATCAATAATTAAAAAAAAAAAAAGATAACGGGAAGGTTGTGACAGAATTTTTTTCTTAGGAAGCCTGTAGTCTATATTTCTGGACCTAACTTACAACCTGACCCAAACTGTCAGCAGTCTAGATGTTTGTGAACGTCCCCATGCACATAAAATACATTGTGGGTTCGTTCCCTGTTCAGAAGTTCAGAGAGCTGTGGATGTAAGGACAAAACGCTGCAGATGATGCACAAACAAGAAAGTTGAAATTGCCACATGAAGTCCGACATCATAGCAAACTGTTCAATTAGTTTGATATTTATTGAGTTAATGTTAATCTATGGGGTGTTAATGTTATGCTGCTCGGCAGGATTGTGACAGAAAGGAGAACTACAGTAGTCTGATAGGGTGGAGTACGGTTGGTCATATCTACAAATGTTCGTAAGTTGGATGTTTGTATCTTGATTGCAGACACAAATTACACACAGCGGTCAATAAAGACAAGCAGCTATAGTTTGCATACATTTTTATTAATCTTAAATCTTGTAGAAAAAGAAAATCAGAGAAACATTCTCTTTTCCTTCAGCCAATAGTTTTTTCCCAGTACTCACAATATATAGATAACAGAAAAAACTCTTACAACAGCATTTACAAAAGAAAGTCAAAATGAAACCTCAGTCTTATAGATCATTTCAATAGAAACTCAAAGAGTTGGAAGGCTATGAATAATTTAAACATATCAAAAATCCTCATAACAAAACGTGACAAAAGGAAAGAGAAAAAAATATCCGATCATATGTCCGCTCTGTGAGGTGTTCCAGTGGTAAAAATGAGGCAAAAGTTAGACCACAAACGCTTAAAAAAAAAACCATCCTGATCTCATACCAGCACTAGCAGGATCACTCAGCTGTTATCAACACTCTGAACCACATCCCAAATCAGTCACACTCCCAGCTGGAAACTACTACAGATTTAGGGGAGACAGAGAACTTGTGGAATAAGAAAGGAGTGAATATGCATTTTAATGGGATAAGGATGGTACTGGCAACAGATATAGGAACACTGCCAGAGTCATGTAATTTTTGTAAATAACCTGTCAACAAACTTGTGAGGAGGACTTCCCTTGAACTGCTACGATACTCTTTACATTCAATACTGACAAATAAACCAATGAGGAGTGAGGATGGAAAACTTGACACAACATTAACTGTTAAAGTTTCATCATTTCACTATGCCAAAACTCCCTTAAGTGTTTCACATGCATAAAGGAGATCTGATGGGTCTCAGACAGGAGCCAGACTTCAGGCTCCTTCGTTATCTGTAGAACAGACGGCCCTATTCACCAGCACTTTCAATCAAATATCTGGGTCTTGCCCCACCTTCAAGGATGGTTCAGATTGTGTTGT
Source organism: Antennarius maculatus (assembly GCA_013358685.1). Lineage (NCBI taxonomy): Eukaryota > Metazoa > Chordata > Actinopteri > Lophiiformes > Antennariidae > Antennarius > Antennarius maculatus. The sequence goes on from CM023606.1 coordinate 6,483,734, forward strand.
GATTTCTTTCCATATCAACATTACTCAGTGAGGTCATCATTTAAGCTAGACAACAAATATTAGAACTTTTTTTATGTACACAAAAATAAATTGAAAAGAAGTGAGGTAGATGGATGGTTGAAGGGCTAACAAAGCCTTCCACCAAAAAGAGCAAAAGAACATCACAATATAAGAGAGAAAAAAAAAGACAAAAGTTGTGGGTATTTTTATAGTGAGTTACACTTTATAAAAACAACACAAACAACCAAGGAACTTCTCAGCTGGGACTACAAACTTTTGAGGCCAATGAGCCTTTAACATCTGTACCATGTGGTCCTTATCTTCATGTTTAAGTGAGATATTTTTCCTTTGTAAACCTAACACTGTTTCATGCTCAGCTGTTCAGCACTCAAACTTAGAGTTCCAGTTAACTTTCTGATTTAGTGTTTTAATAAAAGAATATGTTCAGAAAAAGAGCCTCATGAGCATCATTTTAGTGCCACTCCCAGTTGTGGAATCTTACTTTTCCAAAAGCATTAAAAAAAAAAAAAATCTCTCAGTGCTGTACGATTATTATGCTCATTTCTCTATGCAATTTAATTTCAGCAATCATCTACAAGATGTGGTGGAAAAAGATAAATAATGTGAATACCTCCAGCAGCATACAGAAAACTACCCTTGATTCAAGAGAGAAGTTGATCAGCAGAAAGTGAAATTATCCTACAGACGGGTTTTTGCATTTAACCTCAGGGAAGAAGAATTTGCTGTGAAGGCTCACTGCTGCTTTTAATTAAATTCTATTTTGCATTTACTTTGTACCATGAACCCAGTGTTATTACACAGCATACACTCAAGAGAACCAGAATCTGACAGCATGTAATAAAGTCAGACAAGTCAAAAATAACTGGATTCAGCTAATAAATTAATACCGGGAGTAAACAGAAATATAAAACTAAATTTAGCCCTCGTTACACTTGCAATTCTATTTAATGAGTTTTTGTTTTTTTACTCTTAATAATATGCTATATATGCTATCATTATTGGCATGTCTATGTATAATTATACAAACCATCAGTCTGATGAAACTTTATCTGAGTACCTGTCTGTTTCATGAATAAAGTATGCTAAAGACGCGCTTCGGCATGCAAATGCTTAACATGCTAAAAACATCTTCAGACTAACCTTACTGAAAATCAGCGACACTAAGTACATGTCTTTTGTCCTGCACCCGAACATGAAGGTAAATATGGAATTAATTTTCAGTCTGTCTGTTCATCTTGGACATTCTGTAGTATGTTACTGAGATGTTTTTCTTAAACAAAGTAAACTAAGTAGGCGACCTTTATGAGGTCACGTTACCAATGATGTAAAATGTGTGTGCATTACTGAGTTAGCTACTAGATAACCAGCTAAAAGGTGTAGAATACATGTAAACAGAATACAATAGGGAGAATTCCATTAAAATAAACTTTATCAATACAGTGTTACAAAATAAAAAAAAAAGTCATTTTCTGTGACTAACTAGAGGTAAAAGTAATATAAAGCTTTAGTTTCCTTTCTTGCTTCTCATCCAAAATGACAAATATTATTTACTGATATATTCAATTATATTTTGACTTGTCTGATAACATTTCACGATGATTTGTCAGTATTGTGGCTCCAAACAAGTGCAGTGACCCACCCGAAACAGGAAAACCCTCTTCTGGTTTTACGCTGCTATAAACACTCCTCTTGTCTAATGAGTCAGAGGAAAATAGAATCAGCAAAGGTTAACATGCACGCACACACGCACTTATGCAGGCACACGTGTGCACGCATACAGACACACACACACTCACACGCTGCATGTCTCAAGGTATGAGAGGATAAAAGTAGAAAAGGGTTTAACTTTTCTCTTTGACCTGAGTTTAGTTTAGGGACTCAACAGTGATTCCTGACCTTTAACCGAGAGGTCAGAGGTCAAGGCACCCCAAGAGAACTCAAGAGCATCAATAGTACCAAAACTGTCCTCTAATCAGATGAGAGGGGAAGTTCATAGTGTTTCAAACCACAAGGCAAATTGTCATACCTTTACAAGAACACAGAAATGAAACCAGCTCTGATAAACTTTACAGAATTACGAGCATTAAAAATGGACTGTAGTGGAAATGTTCATAGATCCAACCTGAAGGCATTTTTTTTTATTTTTATATATAGATTTTAACTATGTTACAACTACAAGAGAAATAAGGAATAGCAGCTTCTTCCTGTACAAGTGTCTCAAACCATAGAAAAGTTAGAAAAGTGACACAAATTACTGGTGCGCACATAAATGCTCTGCCCACATAGACACGTTATTAACATTGGAGACAAATGGCTAGTCTATAAAAATACCTGTGTGTATACAACAAGAACTCTAAACTTGGAGAAAACCCTGACTGAGAGAAGTAATAATCATAAGTGTTATCTTCTTGACTCTCTGCAGTCCTTCCTTCAAAAGATTCTTTTTTGCCTCTTTATGGACTGGGTTTGGTGTTTAAATCGTAACAAAACAGCACTTGGTGAGATGATGTGGCTCAGTTTCAGATAAACTGATATAACCAAGGTCCATGACATAAATTTGATATTTGCATTGGCTGCAAATATCAAACACAAATAGAGAAGTATTTTAGGGCTGTGGAGGAAAGTTTTCATCCCTTTGATCACAGATTTTTTTTTTGTTGTTGCATTTTCAATGCAGAGAACTGTAGAATTTAATTGCAAAACTACAGCAAAGAGAATAGAAAGTACAATTTTGGCAACAAATTTGGCAGATTTGACCATTCCCCCTCTGGTTTTTTGTTTCTTTCAGCAAATTGGTGGTTGACCCAGCATTACGCTGACATCCAGCCTGAAGAGCAAAGAGACAGCTGAACAACCGACAGAGACCCTGACCTCTCTTAAGTACTTTTTCATTAGATATGCTGAATAGTTTCATCATAATGCCCACCCAAAAGTGACCAAAACGCTGGTCATTTACAAAGACCGAAACATTTTGTTTACTCATTTGGAAATACATATAAAATAGTAACAAACAATTTATAAAATATGTTCAGTCACAAAGAGAAAGCGCTCCTCCAAATCCTTTTTAGGTTTCTTTTTTTTTTTTTTTTTACTTTACCATGTTGGGTCTTCTCTCTGAGCTGCCTGGGCAGTGTGGAGTCTTGACAGCCAGAAACCAAAACAGCATTAATCTGAAAAATTATGTGGAGGTACATCAGACAGTTTTCTCCACCTTCCTCCGAGTCTTTGCTCTTTTAGCCACACCCAGCTGGTCGACATGGTTTTGCTGTTTGACAGTTTGTTTTTTCTAGAAAGACGTTGCACCCACTGAGACATCAGGTTCTGCGAGGCAGCAGGTGGATGAGTTTACAGTCAGGTGGATGACTCTGATCAATCAGCAGGCAGAGGACTGCGGGAGAGGCATGGCACGTTCGTTACTGCGTCCTCCGTTCATGTGTGCGTATGGCGGCAGTTCATCCAGAGATGGCCGCACTGTGACGCTTGACCCTGACCCTGCTGCTAGGCCTGTCCCAGACAGCCCATTGGCCGCCTGTTGTCCAGAGAGCTGTTTGTCCATGGCAGCGGTTGATGTACAGGGACTGGAGGGAGAGCTGGGGGCTGGTGGCGGGGTGGGCGGAGCCTCTAAGCTCGGGGATGGTGGTGTCTGTTGGGGGACTGTCATTTGCTTTGTGGATGTAGAGGGGTCCAGGGTATCGTCGTCGATGTCGTCCATCTTATCCACGTGGAGCTGCGGAGCGTCGACTGACTTGTTATCGGAACTGTAGAAGAAACTGACCTCCCGGAAAGATGGCTCCAACTCATCCTTGATGCTGCTGATGATCTCGACAAAAGACGGACGCATCTTAGGGTTGTACTGCCAACACATTCGCATCAACTCAAACCTACAAAACAAGCAAATAAAGTTAACCTTCATCAACAACACATCTTTCCACTGAAAAGATTTGATCCAGAGATACTATACTATTCCTTTAAGGCTAATAAATTTAGTTACAAGGGACACTTTGTATGCTCTTACAGTTGAGCCGACTGATCATTTGTACATATGTACTGGAGGTTTGTAAGTGCTGTACAATAGTAATGGCCAACATATTACTTTTAATAATAACTGTTGGACCATTAGTTCACCATCCAATTCATAATTTGTAGTTGGTGCCCAAACTAGTCTGACATGTTCCAATCTGATCACCAGGGACTTGTATTCAAAGTTATTTATATTAGGAACAAACATCATAAAGAACACGATCACACATTGATAGATAGCGTGTTTTGCTGTTCTGAAATTCCACCGACTGTAGGCAGAAAAGCAGCGCTGCTTCTCTGTTTGAATGAGGAGACAGTGGTCACTTGTGATTTAACCAGCAAAGTAGAGGAAAACATGTCAGCAAGTAAACTGGCTTGTACATAAAAAAAAATTGAGTTGTGTCTTACAACATGTCAGGGCAGTTCTGTGGTTTCTCCAGCAGGCCTCCCTCCATCACAAAGCGGAGGACCTGCTCATTTGACAGGCCTTGATAGGGCTGTTCTGCCAGTGTGGCAATCTCCCACAAAACAACCCCAAATGACCTAGAGAGGGACAATGGGAGGGCTTAAATCAGTGTCTCCACTTGCAATACCATAAGATAAGAGATATTCAGAATAAAACCACAAAGAATGTCGGTTTCTGTTTGTGTGCAGCGCTTACCAGACATCAGAGTTGGTAGTGAAGACTCCGTCCTTCAGAGATTCGGGTGACATCCAACGAACAGGGAGCAAACCTTTACCGCCTTTGCGGTAGTAATCTGTCTCATAAATGTCTCTGGTCATGCCAAAGTCTACCCAAACACACAGTGAAAAAGTGAAGCATTAAAGTCTATAAAAAACCTGCATATCATAAAGATGCTTCTGTTTCCACAAGCTGGACCAAACACCCTGGTTGTTAATGGTTGTGTGGGTTCATACATTCCACAGGAGGGAGCTCTGTACTGGGATTACTGGCACTTTCTACAGCGACTTTAATTCCTTACTGATCACTCCATACCAGTTACAGCCCTTTTAATAATGTTATTCCCAGCCGAATTATCTAACTGATGGTTTCACATTTAACAAGGCTGCTACAAAATTGGTTATACCCCCTAAGAAGTGCAGTACAAGCACAATATATTGTACATAAGTATAGTATATCTGCATCTGTTCACAGTGGTGTGCTATGATTGTGTAAACACACAACGATGCTTGCACGAATTAGCAAAAATAAGTTGTGATCTATAAAAACAGCTCATTGGGAGAAAGGAACTACTGTGCAATTTCTGCACTTTTTTGTTGTTAGGTTTTGTGTTTGTCTCTACAGTCAGTGTAATTGGGTTAAATGAGTGTTAAATGAGTGTCATTTCTGCACAATGCAGAAACAGGAATCATGGTTCCTTTATAAACCTACTGTTGTAAATTAATTGTGCATAATCCTGATAAATGTTAAGCAGACAGGACTGTAATTTCTGCATCATTGTAGTTGAACTTTCTCTTCATCATTGCCAACGCTAACCAGCACGCTCCTGTCTGAGCATCTCCACACATGATGTCTTTTCCATTAAACATTCATGACTAACTGTGGGTGCGATGCTGCAGATGTGCACATGTTCAGGTCAACTGTGATTAAGATGAGATATTAGGTTGGTTGTGTGTGTTTTTAATAAATATTATAGTTTTGCCATTTTAGCTTTTTCTATGGATCCTGTACTGTTCAGGTACAGGATCCTAATCTTAAGGTTATGTTCGGAGCCTGGACTAAAATAGGCAGTTTTACAGTAACTCAGTTTGTTTCACTATGTTCTCTATTAATGATATAGTTCCCAAATGACAAAAATGTTATCAATCTATTTTTCTCTGAAGCCGCTTGTCCGCCTTGCGGGTTATGTCCTGCTGGAGCCTATCCCAGCTGGCTATCGGTGAGAGGAGGGGCACCATCTGGATAAAGGCCAGACGAAATGACAAACACACGCACACATTCAATGTCATTCTCAAATCTAAGCTACAAGGAGGTGGAAGGAAGCTGAAGAACCTGGAGAGAACCCACAATATGGGGAGAACATAAAAACGCTACACAGAAAGGAATCAAACCTTCTTACTGTGAGGCAACAGTGCTAACCACTGCCCCAAAATGGCGTGGGAAAATGTTATATGCGTTAGTTCAGAGTATTTATCATAATGTTAAATTAATAAAACTCAATTCATTCTGATTTGGCCATAATCTAAAGTGATTACCACTTATCCTTCATCATGGGTGTCAGGCATAAATGTAATTAAAGAGCATAATCTTGAATTATGCGCCATCAATTTGAACTTTAGTGTTTTACTATGAGTAGTTGTCATGTTTGAAATGATTTAAGCTGATTTAGTGGTGAGACAAACACAAGAACTTAACAATTTAATCAGTACTCTTCTGCCAGTAATCCTTTCTCGTCTTAGTTGCAGCAATGCCGATTCTTCCGGTTGTAACCTTTCACATTCATTCTTAAAAGCATTCCATTCTAATTAAAGTTCTCAATAGCATCCTGTCCTTAATTTGTGAAATCAGATTTTCCCATTTTATAAGTGCACATTAAGTTTAACGGAAAAATTCTGGGTAACTGGAGAAAACTGTCATCACGATAACCACGACCTCTGGCAGAAATGTTCTCATTTCGCCATCATGATTGGCCATAACCTCTGCCCTGCAGACATTCCTTTACCTCCTATCTTTACAGTGAAGTCTTCAGCCACCATGCAGTTCCTGGCTGCCAGATCCCTGTGGACAAACTTGTTGGCATTGAGGTAAGCCATGCCGTCAGCGATCTGCCCGGCCATCTGAAGCATTTTCTTCAGAGGAGGGAGAGACAGACTTGACCATTGTTGCTGAAGAAAGACAAGCAAACAGATGGAAGTGTCACTCCTAAGAAACAATGAATGCTTATATAAACGGCTAGTCAGGTCATTTATAAAACAGGAATTACATAAGGTAAATTAGTTCATGGTGAGGTTCCTACATGCATAATAATCTAATCAGGTTTTAGTTATTTTCCGAGGGCATCTTATTAATATTATTTGTCAGGTGTGGGTGAGATTTAACTGTTATAATTACTGTACACCAGCCGGGATGATATACGGTCCATATATTGAAGCCAATTAAAATGTCTGATTTAAGATCTAGATGACTGTGAAAATAACTCAACATTTGAGGGTTTGACATCAGGGACCTGTTTGCTGTTAATTACAATTAATTCAGTTTTCGTTGAACATTAAAGTAAGAAATCCAGATCAACCAATCAAGTCCATACAACTCAGCAATCTGTAATTACAAGACAGGAATTGGGAGAATGAGCAGCAAGTTATAGGTCAGACAATACCTCTTTAGGTCTGAGGGAGCGTAAATAGCTCTTCAGGTCTCCTTGAGTCATCAGCTCCATGATCACCAGGGTGGGCTGACCCTGAGAAACCACTCCCAGCAAACGAACCTGCACCACACACAATGCATTACATCGTATTGATTCACAAGTCTTTTTTTGATACGGTTTGTGGACAAATTAATAACCCTCACAGCCCTGTATGATCTTAACGTGTGTATTGTCAGAGTTTAGATAACACATCACACATCACAAGGCTATATATGATTTCACTTGGGCTGAGTAACCTACCAGAACCATTAAGTACTGTATTTTCTCACAGCAACCTCAAAATGATCCAATGTCCAAAGCTTTTTGAAAGACAGTGTAATATGAATTAAGCATTTCAGCAAGAATAAGCAAGCATTGCAAATGTCACTCAAAAAGATTAAAAATACTTCAATGTAAAGATTGACTTAGACAACCTGATTTTGAAAGCCGTTACACTAAAAAATGTCCCATAAACATTTCAACAGCAGAGAGGTAAGTTTAAGCTCTGCTCAAAGCAATCACCTTCTCTCATTGTGAGAGACGCACACTCTGGTGTGAGAACATACTGTGACCTGTTGACAAACTTTTTCATTTAAGCTATAGTAAATCAGAGAATAACAAGTGTAGTAAATAAACCAAAGTTTTGTTTCCATTTCAATTAGTCTATTCTTTCCTATTCGTCATAGCGTACTTCTTAATTCTTTTCCATTTAATTGAGTCTGTTCTTTTCCATTCCATTTACATTTTTTTCTTAATTCAGTCATTAAATGATTCCATCACGCTTATGCTTTCTGACATACAGTAAGATTGTTCACACTTAATAATTCATAATAGCTTCATAATATTGCAAAACAGAATCATTAAACAGCTTCATGAGAAAGTAAAGTTCCATTATATTAATCATACAGACATGGATTAATAGTTACACATTCTGATTGTTTCTTTTTACCCTTTGAGTTGAGTGAAATTAGAGCAGGAAAGATCGCAACTCTTTTGACAGCATGTACGTACCACATGGTGACAGTTGAACTCCTTCATGACAGATGCTTCATTGAGAAACTCTATTCTGTCTCTCATGCTGGCTGATTCATTGACGGTCTTAATGGCCACACGAGTCTCTGGTTCATCTTTCACCACACCTTTTGCTAGGCCCTCGTACACCATGCCGAAGGACCCCTGACCAAGTTCACGACTCAAAGAGATTTTCTCCCGTGCCACCTCCCACTCGTCTGGTACATACACTTTACAGAATAAATGAGATGCATATTTTTTTTCAATCAGGAGACATTCCCTCAATACAATACATTTATTCAGACACCTCACTCACTTTCTGCAGCGCTGAAGTACTCTGGGTTGACTGAGGCATACAGGACTCCATTTCCAAGTCGGTCGCTATTCCTAACAGAAAAAAAAATTTAAAAGGATAAAAAAAAAAAAAAGGTTTTACTTAGTTAAAACACAATTTTTATCTTCCAAAATAAATCGACAAAATGTAATACAGTACTGAAATATTAGTGCTGGAAAGCTCAGCGGGGTTCAGGCAATCCAATACAATGACTTTAGATTGGTAGACAGCTTACTGATTCCTAAATTGAAATAAAATTTGTTTAATTATTTTATGTCGCTACATTTTTAAGCAGTGTTTGAACCAATTTTCCTTCAACTTAAACTGTCACCTAAATATGACAGGGTACCGCTGTCAGTAAAAAGGGTGTGAATCACATAACGGGGCAAATTTGTTGCACCGACTATAGCTGCTAGAATCATTTCACTTATGTCCTCTCTGATGTAACATTAATCCTAATATGACCACACCAATCGTTATCCAAAAAATTTTCAGCAACCCTCTCCAGGTGACTTCAGTGTTTTCCTGATGTTTTCTTATTTTCTGAGAAATTCCATGGCAGTCTGTGATTCTGGTCTGACTAGGCTCCCCAGTACTAAGGATATTTTTCTGTTATTCTGCATGTTAAGTATTGCTTTGTTTCAAATTGTTCAATGTAATTGCAGCGAAACAGTTACAGATCTAAACACACACCTTTTCCTGTTGAGGACAACCAGTATTGTGATGAGGACACAGATGAGGAGGAGGATTGCAATGGGAATGAAGATCATCGCGTAGAGAAAATTTTCATATCCTGATGGGAGAAACATTTACTTTGATTGCCTTCACAATCATTTCTATGCCGTTACAAAATCGTGAAGGAAAAATTAAGATAAAGACTGTTGAGTTTTGATGCTTTCGTCATACGTTCAGCCACGTAGAGATCCAGGGAGTGAGTCCAGGAGCCGTTCCCTGCCAGTGACGTAGCTCTCACTCTAACAGAGTAATTTCCTGGACTTAGGTTGGTAAGCCGAACTCCACGCTGGGTCTGATACATTTGACCAGACACACATTCATGCTTCTCAGTCTGACACACACATGGGGAAAAAAAGCCACCTTAGATTTAAGAATCACACTGTCTATAATTATTGAGACATAAATGGTGATAGACAGGAATTACAAACCTGGATTCAATCTACCTCATAATAAACAGCAGAGCTAAGCATTTATGGCCAGTTTATTTACTGGAAAGTGGTATTTATGTCCTGTAATTCTTTCTCATAAGTCTTAGGGAATAGTACTTCTCTATTTAGAATAGTAATGGTTTTTAAATTACCTCAAATGGTGATTATGGATTGAAATTTTATAAACAATGCCTTACAAATAATTCAGCTTACAAATAACCACTCTGAACCAATTATGTTCGTATGTTGAGGATTACCTCTAATTATATATATTATATAACTATATTTGAGTCAGACTCTGAAGCAAATATAACTTAAGTTATGCCTGATGTTCTCTTACCAAATGACAGATGGGCCATTACTATTTACAAATCCTTATGAATAAAATAAATCTGAGTTGTGGTCAAGTGGTTGCTGTCAGAAACAGTAGTTCCCCCATGAGATAGCAGGTCAATATATTGATGCTGCCTTACCTCAGAAGCCAGCTTAAACTTGATCTCATACATAAGGATAAGTCCATTGGGGCGATGTGGCTCTGGCCAGCGCAGAAACACCCAGTCCTCATGGCCCTCCCAGGTAACAGGCCCAGGAATGTCATCAGCTTTTTCTGAAAACCGCAGGGAGAAAAGTTGACTACGGTGATCAAAGATGTCTGGGCACACAACAACCCCATGAGTCCAGTGTATTCTTCAAAATACTCAGCTTCACCAATCCTCAGTTGCCAATTTGACAGACATACCAAGAAGACAACTGCAGACATACTTGTCTTACATCGGTAAATTCATCATTTCTCTAACCTGCTGGCTTGGTCCTAGAGAAGACAAACTCCGAGGCGCTACAGCGTTGAACCTGACGATTGCAGGCATGAATGTCGATGCGATAAACTGTGAACGGTTGCAGACCAGAGATTTGAAGCTCACGCTCCACCACTGACTGCTCCATGAACTTGAACTCTCTATCTACTGGCTCCACAGTCATAGTGCTGCCATTGCCCGATGCTTGGAGAGGAGGAACAATGCTGCTGTTGGCGTGCAGCCGGTCGTGGCGGGCGTGAGTAGAGTTAGCTGTGCCAAAAAGATCTCTACGGCGACGATCTGGAGGCCTGGAGGTGGGAGAAAGAACACAGGAGGTGAGGTTGGGAAAGGGCTTTTTTTTGGGGGGGGGGGTTGTTTTTATCTAAATACTAGCAGCTGTTGTATTGTTTTCCTTTGGTAAGTGCTTGACAGAACATCTGGATAAAAGTGAACATTAACAAAGAGACTCAAAGTTTAAGCAACAAGTTGATGAATCATTACATAGCACCTTCACAAGGAGGTATTGTTTTAGCTTTTTGCATTCCTTGTTGATTCTTGTTATTGAACAGTCTCCCTGTTCAAACCTCACTCTTTGACCAAGTCTACAATTGATTAGACTATTTTACTCTCCATGTGGACTTAATTTAAGTTGCAGAGATGAAACTCAAATTACATGCCAATATATCATTGTGGCAGTGGGGTTTTGGTTAAAGCTTCACGACCCGAGACAGGAGGATGGGTGGGATTGGGAAATGGTGTCAGGGAGACAGAGCTTGGAGACTGTGTGACAGCCTGGAAAACCTGGGAGCTGGAAGTTTAGATGTGTTAAATTTGGGGGGGATTTTCCAGAGATAAATGTACAAAGGTTAGGCTTTTTTAAGAGACTTACAGTATTATTGTGAATGATGTTTCGCCGTATTGTGTGGTGTCATGCAAATAAGCAGAAGAAAGCTGACCCTCTAAATTAAGTATGAGTTATAAAAAGTGAAGATAGAAAGAAAAAACTGGTCCATTAACTGAAAAAGCACAAAATGTAAAATAGCAGTAGAAAACTTTTTTTTTAAACTTTGAAATCATCATCAGCAATGTGCTTTAGACCAGTGGTTCTTAACCTGGGTTCGATCGAACCCTAGGGTTCGGTGAGTTGGTCTCAGGGGTTTGGTGGAGACGGAGGTCAAGACAAAATGTTTTGCCGAACATCCACAAATCACTGTGTACGTTTGACACATCGTGTCAATTCGTGATGACACGCCTCCCTTAGCCATCACTGGCTGCAGGTGATCATGTGACGCTACATCGATTAGCCTACCTGTGCTACAGGGAATTTTGCGCACTCAGTAGTTGATTTATGCCTGTCATGATGGTACGTCATCTGATTGCTTTCTTAATATTTTAATTCATAGTAACTATTTTGAGTAAAAAAATAAAGTGGTCGGACGAGCATGTGCAACGTGAATTTACTGTATAACGGAACTTGATGGGAGTCAGTGTTCTGCATAATTTGCAATGTCAAGTTGAGCAACTCTAGTCTCGTACTGGCAAAAATAAAGGAACACTTCCTTAAGCTGCATGGAAAACAAAAGACGCAGACTTTGCTGTGAAAATGACATTAGAGTAGCACTTGCCAAGGTGAAGCCATGTATATCTGAACTGGTCTCTCAATAATAACAGCAAAAGTCACACTGATTTGAAGGTAGGTCATTTCATGTGAGTTCATGCACTGTCTTGGTTTTGTTCTTTGAAAAAGGGTGACATTAATGTGCTATTCATTTAATACGCCAGTAAAACATATGAAGTATTTTCCGCACCTAAAAGCCTGTAATTTTCTCAATTTCTTATAATCCAATGTGCCTTATAAATGAAAAAAGTTTTAAAATAGACCATTCATTGAAGTTGAGTTCTCAGATGTGTTTTATAATCCAGTGCGTTTTATAATCCAGTGCGCTTTATAGTGCGGAAAATACTGTACTTATGTCTTAAATTAAAACATTTTTATTTTTATTTTTTTACTAAAGAAGGGTTCGGTGAGTGAGCATATGAAATCGGCAGGGTTCGGTACCTCCAACAAGGTTAAGAACCACTGCTTTAGACTAAGAGAGTTAGAAAGAATGTAGTTAAATTTTTGTGAACCAGTGGCATATAACTATTCAGATGTGTACCTCGGTGTAAAAATGGAGTTGTGCAGAAAATTTTCGAAAACTTTTCGGTAGCTTGCATCTACAGCTTCAGCATCCAGGTCCTCAGCTGACTTGGGACAAGGGCAGCATGGGCCCTTGTCTGCCCCATCAAGATCTGTTTTAGTGGGCTTGGTGTCCTCTTCATGGTCTCCCACACCTTCGGCAGCAATCCTTATTGGGATCTTCAGTTCTGATGGAGGAAGAGGTGAGGGGTTTTTTTTTGTTGTTGTTGTTTTGGTGAATTCTAACTCAGCAACAAGCAATGAAGCTGAAAGAACTTTTCTGTGTGTGTACCTTTAGAACAGTAGTTGTGTTGATACAGCTCCCGGTCTTCGGCTTGTTGCTGCCACCTGACCAAGTAGTAAGTCTGGTTCCCATTTGGAGAGACAGGAGGTGACCAGTGCAGCACCAGCTGCGTGGATGAGTTAGAGTAGGCTCGCACATCCCGAGGCATGGAGGGCACTGAAAGAGAGACAAAGGACTAACTTCTGATGATCTCACAGTCCCACTGGAACTCAGTACTGTAGACCTGATTTTTAATTAGGAAATGCTTCTCTCCCTCAGGCTGGGAGGCAGTCTGCCAGTGCAGATGTGATTCTGACATCACAGCGGCGTTACGACTTTACAATGCAGCTGGATTTATTTAAAGCACTCTTCCATTTCGGCTAATTACGTTAGTGTTTTTGTAAATCATTTTCCTCCATCTCTTTGACTTGCAGCTGTGTTTACTAAAAAAAAATTCCTTTTCATTTATTTACAACTTGTTTGAATCACACTCATTATGAAACAATTTAATCTATTTGAAAACAAGTCTTAAAAGAAAAAAAAGAAAGTGACCAGTATCTTTGATATGTACCTGAGGGACTAGTGCGGATGTAGACCACCTTGCTCTTGGCACCTGGCATATGTTTGTCCTCCACCATCAGAGTGATCGCCTTCACAAATACAGCATACTGTGTCCAGGGTTTTAAACCTGTCAGCAGTACTCCGGGGTCCGAGTCTTTGTCTGTTCCCAGTTCCACATCCACCATATTCCAGCTGTTAGAGCCACAGCCATCCTGCCCCTCAAACTCTGTAATGTTCTGGAATGGCCTGGGAAGAAGATGGTTAACAGCATGGCTTCATAAATGCCATCAACATTTTGGCTACATTAATTACTGTGCTACTCACATCAGACTTTTGTGAATATTTTTGAAACATCTTCACATTTTAAAAAGCTGAAATCAGTAATAACAAAAAAAGTTGGTGAAAAAACTTAAATCCAGGTGAAACATACTAATAAAAACAAAATTTACAGGAGGGGCCATTTGAGAAAAATATCTGGCCTTGGCCCACATTTATGGTCTCAAAATACTCATTTGAACTGTGATTCATGTCCTTTAAATTTCAAAATCAAATCATGACTTCTTGTTTATCCAAATAAGTGATTGGCATCATCTATTTATCTCAACAAGCTCATGCTATATTCCCTTAAAAGCACACACATATATTTTTTTTTTTATTATTATTTGCATTAACACAAGTTATGCATTATTAAACTTCAGTTTGCTGATCTGTCCTCAAGGTACTAAAATTCTGAAAAACTTACGCTTCCTTATAGTAGACAATAAAGCTGATGAGGTCTCTATAGTCAGGAGGATGATAACGCTGCCAGGTCAGTTTGATCCGCGTGCTGCCGGTGCGGTTGGACTTAAACTTTAGGATTGTACTTTCACCTAAGGAGTAAGTAAGTGAGCAAGAGCAGAGTTATGATGAAGCCACTTAATAATAATTACATTTCTGTTAGATGAGATTTGCTTGTTAATAAACTATAGTAACTACTCCACATGTACTGGGTAGCAAAATTTCAATTTCTGTGGTTCTTAGACCGAAGCTCATGCTACTCTTACAGCTGGCTCGGTCCCCATTGTTTCGGAAATCGCTCTCAACAAAGCGGCTCTTGACGCCCGTCTTCTCCCACATCTTGCGGATCTCAGACATGCAGAGTTTGGGGTTGGCACTGAAGAACAGCTTTCCTGCCTTGATGGTGAGATTGTGCTGCTTCCAGTCCCAAAGATACTGAAGCTGGTGGTTGTCAAATGCTGAGAATGCATACATGCTACAAAGCAGAAAGAAGAGAGGACAAATTTTACTGCATGAGGTTTTTGTGTTGCGTAATTGTGGGTGTTACATTCACACCAGGCTGAAGGCATCACAATTTGTTAATTTCAGTGACTTACAGAAAACTAAGGGAGTTATGACTCAGAAGTCATGTGGAGGGGAGGAGAGGGGACAGGAGAGTAGGGAGGTGGAGGTGGAGGTGGAGGTGGAGGTGGAGGAGAGGAGAGGAGAGGAGAGGAGAGGAGAGGAGAGGAGAGGAGAGGAGAGGAGAGGAGAGGAGAGGAGAGGAGAGGAGAGGAGAGGAGAGGAGAGGAGAGGAGAGGAGAGGAGAGGAGAGGAGAGGAGAGGAGAGGAGAGGAGAGGAGAGGAGAGGTTCTTCATATGAGTCACTGGATAGCAGACATTCAGGAATGACTTTAATGTGGGCCATGAGACAGTAATTCCTGTGAACTCAAGATAGAACAGATGGAGGAGGGAGTGAAGGCCTCTCCATGACCCTGACAGAACCTTTCCTTGGACTTTTGGTTGTTATACTACAGTCAAGGCTTCCAGTTAAACAAAACAAAAACAAAACAAAAAAAAAAGAGAGATTGAGGTGTTTTTTCTTTCTTTAAGTGATAATATTACTGTTATCAATCTAAAATATGTCCACAAATGTTTGTTGTACAAAAGGAAAATGAGCTATTTTAAATAACAGTCATTTCTGTCTCTTCATTCTGTCACAATTTCAGCAACATTAGAAAAGTAACAACTTGATTACTATGACAACTGTCAGCAGCGGGAAAACTGAAAATAAAAAGAATACGATTCACCACAACAAATGACTGTGTAGAAGATTTCTCTATAGTAGTTCATACTTCAATTAAATACACAGGAGTAGAAATTAATTTGTGATGTGAATGAACTGTAGAATAATACGACATTTAGGCCCGAATGTGAGTTGTTGAAAAATGGGATTTTGTGTAGCTGTGCTGGAGCATGTGTGTAGTCTCACTCATCCAGTAGTGTTTCTCCATCGATGTATCTCAGGCTGCGGAGGAAGGCCAGGGAGCTCAGAGTGTGGGAATGTCTGATTCGCACATAACCAGTCACCCTCTGGATCAACCCTGTGAAGCTCTCCAACTCAGCCACCATGTTGTCTAAACACACACGAATTACTGTTATTATTGCAATTTCCACAGGTGTTATTTGCCTACTTTTTTTTTTTTACTGAACTTAATTTATAGAGTTTCCTGTCTTTCCCTTAAATTAATCTTCCTCCATCTCAGGTATACTTAACCCCTACCCCATCGTCTTTAACATGTGTATCCATAGTCTTTGAGGAAATACTTAAAAAATATATCCATTTCAGAATTTCAAAGATTTCTATTAATTCCTGGTCTCAACTACTATTGATATAATTTCTGCTTTGCAGGACAGTTGATTAGTAAAAATGCAAAGCCCAATGCAAACCCAGGGGATTTGCAGACAATTTGTTTTTTTCAGATAAGGAAATCTGGGACAAATGCCTTATGGGGCTCCTGGTCATGAGTTATCAGTGCAACTAACAAACCTTTTTCATTTCTGTATTGTGGTAGTCGAGATAAAGTAGAAATGTTAGTGTTAACTGCAGTGCAGCTGTGGTACAATGCAGTACTTACGGCCTCTGCGGATGTTGATACACAGGCTGCCTTTAATAACAGTGCAGCCTTTGAGAGACTGAGCGGCAACCACTGAGTCGATGACCTTCCCCTCGCACACTTTATCACACAGACCGTCACAGGCTGTACAGAACGTGCTGGAGACAGATAGAGGGTGATAAAAAACAGGAGATGTAAATGCATAGTGACATTTTATTGATTGGCATACTCTACACTCTTGAACCTCTCTCTTAACCTTTAAACTTTTATTTACATAACTGACAAATCTGTCTTACAGTACTGCGTAAATTATGTCTTGGAGGGATTCACATATTTCATATATTTCACCTGTTGGGTGCAGTGCGCATGTACCCAGTAGGGCATTCAGACATGCACTCTCCACCATGGATGATGAAGCTGTCGTAGTCAGGGAGGTGGAATTTGGTGCAAAGCTCAGCACTTATGCAGCGCCAGCCCTCAAACCTGTAGGTGTCTGGTGGGCAGTCAGCCACGCAGCGTCCTTGGTGATAGTAATGCACACATGCTGTGCATGCTGTGTCACTACCAGGGACTGTGCAGCTACCCAGACACTGAGGGTGGCAGCACTCTCCATCTGCTGTGCATGCTCGCCGTGCACATTTTTCCGGGCATTCTGTTGGGAAGAGAGAGGTGAAGAATAACACCTGTGCAGATGAATAAAGAAAATGTCCACTGTTGCATTATTTTGTAAGCCTGATTCACACACACAGATGCATCAAAAATAGATATCATGGTATATAGCTCATACTAGTGATGCCTGCTATTCTATACTTCATTTCAATCGGATTCTGATATGTAAATTTCTCAGCTAAAAAGCTCTTTCTAAAGTAAAATAGTTTGATTAGTCTATGATGTTTTGCTTTATATCATGAATAATGTCAATCAAGATCTGGGACACCCTTCCAGCCAAAGCATGAAAGGCATAGCTAAGTACATTTTGTGTCAAATATTACCTGGTCCTCTAGTCTGCATTAGATCATCTACAACCAATTTTGCTTGCTATGAGCGTATAGATGCCATGCTTGTTTTGTCAATTCCCTTACTATTCACTCCATTTATTGCATGAAATTCTCCTATCTGCTGAGAGCTGAAAATATAAACATGAAAATATCAAGATTGTCATGTACATTGTGTCATGTCAATGCCACACTGTATAAAAATGATTCTGTCAGTATAGGTCTACCAAGTTAACATTCATACCCATGGACTTTGAAGAAATTATATTTTTATAGACAAAAATCTGGAAGGAGAAGCTATTCCATTCTTCTCTGTTTCCTACCAAATATGTTACAGATGTGAAACAAATGTGGTAGGCAATAATAGGGGAAACCATCCTTCCTTATGGCTGCAGAAGACAATCAGAACCTTCCAACTGTACGGTCCCATCAACTATTCAGCAGTGTTTACACTCGGCTGGAGGGAACCAGAGCTGTGTTTCTCTGGCACAGAATGTTCTTTCTTGAGACTGAGTCTCGACCACCCCCTGACAGCACATCTCCCCTCAACCTCTGCAATGGTGTGATGGGAGCTGTATTGGAAAGGTGCTATTTTACAACAGAAAAATGTATGGCCTGTGACAGGAAGATGAACACCAGGTGGAGGATAATCTGTGCTTGAAGGTTGGATCGGGCGGAAGACATTATTCTCTAGTCGTGTTAGCTTACTGTATGTGGCTGTGTTTGTTTAGGTTAAACAGCAGTGGAAGGGTTGGTGTTTTTTTTCCAATGTATATAGCATTCCAATGGACATCTGCAGCTTAATGACTCCAACCTTTTGCACACAGTACAGGGGGCAGAGGTAGGGAAGTAAATGGAAGGGAGAATAGGTAAAGAGCAAGAAAGAGAAGAGACTGTCAAGGATGGATGAAGAGGATAATGAATTAGAGACAAGGGGTGGAGGCAAGGACATAGAGAAAGAATGCAGACAGGGAAGGGGTCTGAATGTAGAAATGATAATGCTGTAGAGATTGAGTAAACAGTTAAACATATAACCTTTTATGAAAGAGCTTTACACTCATATATAGAAATACATAGAGAAAATACCATCACAGTCACAGGGTGCTGCTTTTAGGCTGTGGAAGTTTTTGACTGCAGAGAATCCAGCAAAAAGTTGAAACACGTAGGGACACAACATGGCATCACTCTTGCTCAATAGTACATATAATAAATTTAAATAAGGACTTCATTGTCCATTTTAGGTTGCTGTAGGATTGGGACACTGATGCACCTTTTTTTTTAATATATCAGGAGCTTCTCAAGACATAGAATCAGTCTGGAAAAGTGATGTTAGATTGCGTATGGCTATGAACAGAATACAGTGGTACCTCTACTTACGAATGTCTCTACATACGAAATTTTCTACTTACGAAACACCTCAACAGGAAAACATTGCCTCTAGTTACGAACGAAACATCGAGTTACGAAAGGTAAAAAATACAGTATGGGCTGTTACTCGCAGCTCCCAAAGGTTCCTGAACGCAACATTCTTATAGCTGCTCTGCCATTGGCTATTACCTAGCATCTTCCTGGCATCCCACTGGCTAAGAGAGACCTCTGTGCGTAGCTAGATAGGTGTCTATGCAGTGTCCTATAGGTGTCTATGCAGCGTCATTCGGCCCTCGACCCGTGAGGTGTTGTGATAGTTTTATGCAAGTAAATTAACTTTTTGAGTATTCGCTATGGACCCCAAGAAAGTGATGGAGAAAAGGCGAAAAGAAAAGACGAAGAAAATAGTTTTTTTTGTCCATACAAACAAAGCAAGAGATAATAGAAAAGCATGAAAAAGGGATATGTTTGGTCGTTCTCGCAAAAGAATATGGCCGTAATGCATCTACAATCGCCACGTTATTAAAACAAAAGGAAGTTTAAGGAGTTTAAGGCATTGCGTGGGTGGTTGGAGAAGTTCAAAAGGAGGACTGGAATTCACGCTGTTGTTCGGCATGGTGAGGCAGGAGCGCATGAACCAATGAGGGCAAAAAACAATGAGGACAGCAGTTAAAAGGTAATTGACCATCATTTTTATTCTTTAGTCTATTCTTTGTTTTTTACATTACGCACAACTCTCATTTATTGTGTAATAATTTAATTGTAACATATATTTCTTACGAGTTTTGATGCATTTTTATGATTTATAAAACATTTATGTCTGAATTTTGGGGGGCTTGGAATGGATTAGGGCATTTGCATGGAAAACACGTCTGTACTTACGAAATTTTCTACTTACGAAATTTCTTCCGAACCAATTAATTTCATAAGTAGAGGTACCACTACATGTAGCTATGAACTGATCGATTAAAGACATTAGGACGTCTTCTAATTCTTGTCACACCCACAATGTGTGTAATCATAAATTGTAATTAACAATTTTCTCACTATTCTTTCATAGTTTTTTAACACAAAATTATTTTAGAGCAGTAGATCTGTCAGTACATTATACAGGGTTAGACGATGTTACACAATAGGCTTCATCTTGTGCACATAAACAGTTCACCTCTTACAATCTGACACATTACAGCATTTTGCCTGCGGAATAAAGATCACTGCTGTGGGTCAAAAAGTCCTTACAGGGCTTCCGGGGAAGCAATTATACCAGCTCAGCAGGAAGGTAAGCTGGGAAACTTAGAACAGTCATCAGCCTAATGGTGGGAAAATACCTGGCTTACTTCTAAACAAATTACCCCACAGCAGCTACACCCAATCAAATAAGACTTGGGAGTCGTATGACGGTTAACATCTTCTTGGGTGGTTTAACAAGGAAAGCGGCAAATTGGCCGATTTCCTGCTCTCTCTCCCACTTGATCAGCTGATCAATAATTAATGGCTCATTGTGAATTGCTGTTTTCACACAACATACTTGGGTGACAGGAACAGGATGTCTCACACAGACACAGTTGTTGTGATCACACTTCATGCTTTAGCATGCTATGCTTCTTAGCAGCACAGCAGGAGCAGGATCAGACAAAGATAACTGTTCGGTGATTGATACTAACGTCACCAAATGGAAATCTATATTAGTTTAAAAAATCAGGTGTACAATCAACTGACTCATCATGCTTCAGGATAGATAAGTTGTACTAGAAGTTGGTAGTTAAATAAAAATTCAAAATAAATCAACATTCCTGGAGACAGCATGCACACTCAAAACAAGTGACATCTGTTATATGGTACTGCATGTTAAAAACTGTACAATGAGTGGCGACATATTGTGAACTTTGTAAGCCACACCGGTCTAACTAACACTAAATTAAACAAAGAAGGTAGATGTTCCTGCGCCAGTTAGTTTAACTGAATGCTGTAAATTGCCTCTAGGTGTGAATGTGAATGGTTGTCTGTCTAAAGGAATTAAGAGTGTAGCTAATGGATGGATAATTCTGAGCTTAAGTCATCCTGACACCTCCCAGTGTGTCCCAGTAATCATGTTGAGTGGTGGTGGAGAAGGAGAAAGACAAGAAGGAGATGGAGAAGAAGGAGGAGAAGATGAAGAAGATGAAGAAACAACCTTTAATGATCTCCTTGGAGAAATTACTTTTAAACTCCTAAGTATATTTATTCATAGTGTGCTTCAGTTAAAAACAAGGTAATCAGTAGAAGAACACGACTAAATAAACTGCATTTGTTGCAAAAAGCCACTCTTGGGTTCGCTCGAAAAAGTTACGACAAATAAGTTTTGTGGTTAACTAAGGTTACTTGGAAAATAAACTTAAATAACAAATAATCAGTTCATCATAAACATATCAAATTATAAAATTCTACAAGCACAATAAAGCCACATAACTGTTAAATGCTTCCTTGTACAAGTACACATAGTAAATCAATAACACAGTGAGCATGATTGATTGCTGCACTTGCTCTTACTCAGTAAGATTTCATCATCACCTTATGATATGGAAATTTTCCATGCAATCTCCTAAGTTCTCTTCTGCAGCATGTTCCTGATGTAGGCTTTTATCCAACAAGGATGATGGTTTGGCTTTATTTTGTAAATTCTTACATTTAAAGATCCCTGAAGCTGTCAAACACCAAGGGATGTGAACTTGTACTCATGTTCTAGTTTCTTGGAGTGCATTCTAGTTCAAGTTTCTCAAAATGGTCAAAAGCAACTGAGATACATATTGGAAAAAGCCATACTGTATGAATAGTTGTGTGACTAACACTTCTCATGGTGGAAAAATCTCATACGTAGTTCATACACTGTAAGCTCACCTCAACTTCCAACAGTCATATTTTGTTTCTCACCTTTTGCTCAAGCTCTGAAGTATGACTGAATACAAAGTGCTAGGGGTGATCACTGATGAGATGCTAACCTGAAAGCCTCATGTAAGAGATCTGCAAAATAAACTAGCCAGAAGTGTGTCCATACTGTGGAAAACTCAGGAATTACTAAATCAGAAGGCGCTTCACGTAATTTATTGTACATTAGTCCTGCCCTCTCTGAACTACACCGCTGAGGTGTGGGGAAACATAAAAAAAGTGGTTTATGACCTCTATTTTTAATCCAGAAAAGAGCCATAAGAATTCTTCACAATGCTCATTATAGCGCGCACATAAATCAGTAATTCATTAAATTCAAATTATTGAAGATAAATAACATCATAAGCTATAGGACTGTTCAACTCATGTTTAAGGCAGCCAACAACTGTTTATCACAGAATATACTAGCATACCTAGTATACAGTGACTCCAACTACCAATTGAGAGGAAATGCAGAATTTTTACATAAGAAAGCAAAAACTACATTAAAAACATTTTATTTTTCTTTTACTGGTGTCAAACTTTGAAACAATTTGGACTGGGAAGTTAGGGGTCTAGGAACCCTATCTGCTTATAAAAGAGCTTATAAAAATTTGACATTGCAAGATTACAGTTCTGATGGAAAAGTTGGTTAATGTTTCAGATTGTTATTGTGTATTATAATCATAATACTGTGTACAGAGACTGTAAGAACACCAGCTAAGTTAACTTCTGTCTTGATCATCTATAATGTAAACAAAGCTTGCTATGCCTGGGGGAATGGTTATTATGAGAATTCTCAGGGTTACATTTGAGATTGCAGAAAATATTTAGAATAGCAGTCAATATATCGATTATTAAAGGTCATTAACAAGACTTTAAGTCATTCCAGGAAATGAGTGACTTAAAGTTTAAAACAGCAATGTGCCAAAATGAATTAAATGTTCAATTTTAAGTAAGAATTTGGTTGACACCATATAGTAACGAGAGCTGTGTTCTGGGGACGGGAATTTTATGAGCCAATTGGCTTCTACCCATCAGCCCTTTTTTTTTCCAGATGTTGTTGATGTTGCAAATGTGATGAAGGTGAAGTCTGTTGTAATAACATGTCTGGAAAGAAAAAAAAACTGAATAAATAATGTTAAAAGGTTTTGTTGTCCTTCACCTGCATTATTCCATTGTCATTTCCTTTATTCACTGTAAATCAAGTGCCTCTCTGATCACTGCCTTTCACGGCAGTGCTTCCCTGATGGCCTTGTCTGACCTTTAAGTTCTGTTGAACACAAAAAGAACAACAAAAAAATACCCAACAAAAAATGAATATTCAACCTGGATTTACCTCAAACTCTAAACCCCATCATAATCACCTCCCTGGATAGCTCACTCTTGGAACTTGTCAACCCATACAAGTAAGACATCTTGCCTGACAGTCCCTTCACCTTCAAATCACACACACTTATACATTTCTCTACGCAGTCAAGGTAAGAACTGGTTTTCTCTATTGTAACAAGATTTCAGTCACTCAGGAAAACTTACCCTGGTCAGAATAGCAATACCACCCATTCCAGATCACAGACGGAGTATGTAACGTTTACATGGCCATAGTGCATATCTTGCAGAGTGAGCCAATGGAATCACCTCACCCATACAATCCTCACTTTTGAAAACTCCAACTTCTAGTTGTAATATGTTTTACATTCCAGAACTTTACTTAATTTGTTCATGCCGAATGCCTGCAGCTCCTTTGGCCATCTCTTTTTCCACATTTTTGCTCCAGCAACTCACCATAGGTTCACATTCTCATCCTTCATGAATTCCTTACAATCGATAGTCACACATCATTACACTGGCTCCCAATTGCTTTATTACATACAGTATTGTATATTTTGCTATATTTTATTGTATGTTTTGTCATGTCGTGCCTCCAGTTGCTTGTCTTGGCCAGGTCATCACTGTAAACGAGAACTGTCTAAGTTTAAAAAAATTCTTCTTCTTTTCCTTTCGGCCTTTCCCTTCAGGGGTCGCCACAGCGAATCAGCCGCCTCCATCTAACCCTGTCCTTTGCATCCTCTTCTCTCACACCAACTACCTTCACGTCCTCTTTCACTACATCCATAAACCTCCTCTTTGGTCTTCCTCTAGGCCTCCTGCCTGGCAGTTCAAAACTCAGCATCCTTCTACCAATATATTCACTATCTCTCCTCTGGACATGTCCAAACCATCTCAGTCTGGCCTCTCTGACTTTATCTCCAAAACCTCTAACATGTGCTGTCCCTCTGATGTACTCATTCCTGATCCTATCCTTCCTGGTCACTCCCAGAGAGAACCTCAGCATCTTCATCTCTGCTACCTCCAGCTCTGCCTCCTGTCTTTTCCTCAGTGACACTGTCTCTAGACCAAACAACATCGCTGGTCTCACCACAGTTTTGTACACCTTTCCTTTCATTTTAGCTGAAACTCTTCTATCACACATCACACCTGACACTTTTCTCCACCCATTCCATCCTGCCTGCACATGTTTCTTCACCTCTTTTCCACACTCTCCGTTGCTCTGGACTGTTGACCCCAAGTACTTCAAATCCTCCACCTTCTTGATCTCTTCTCCCTGTAACCTCACTCTTCCACTTGGGTCCCTCTCATTCACACACATGTACTCTGTCTTACTGCGGCTAACCTTCATCCCTCTCCTTTCCAGGACAAACCTCCACCTCTCTAGCTTCTCCTCCACCTCTTCCCTACTCTCACTGCAGATCACAATGTCATCTGCAAACATCATAGTCCATGGAGATTCCTGTCTAACCTCGTCTGTCAGCCTGTCCATCACCATAGCGAACAAGAAGGGGCTCAGAGCTGATCCCTGATGCAGTCCCACCTCCACCTTGAACTCCTCTGTCACCCCTACAGCACACCTCACCACTGTCTTACAGTCCTCATACATGTCCTGCACCGCTCTAACATACTTCTCTGCCACTCCAGACTTCCTCATACAATACCACAGTTCCTCTCTGGGCACCCTGTCATAAGCTTTCTCCAGATCTACAAAAACACAATGCAGCTCCGTCTGGCCTTCTCTGTACTTCTCTATCAACATCCTCAAAGCAAATACTGCATCTGTAGTACTTTTTTTGGCATGAAACCATACTGCTGCTCACAAACCATACTGCTGCTCACAAACCATACTGCTGCTCACAAAGTTTAAAAAAAGTAATAATTATATTTTACAACAAATAATACTGACAACCAATAGGCTCATGTCAGTTAACATTGTTTATTTTAAGCCTAATAATTCTGAAGCAATTTTTCAGATCATATTACTTATCATCGACACACATGTAGTTCTAAAATACTGACAGTGAAACAAAGAGCCAAATACAGCAGTTTTGTAGTTACACAAGAAAATATTAAATGTTATAATTGTATTTTATCTTTAAGAATCCAGTGAAAAGCTGAAAGACTACAGTTCTCTGACAATCAATAATCAATACACCGTAAGGCAACATATATTCAAACTGTTAGTTGGTGTTGAAGGTAGCCCGAAAGACAGAGCACTGAATGAATTGGGGGAGGACACAGAAAGGGAGGCAGACTCACTGTTCATGCCAGAGCAACACAAAGGCTTACAAAAACACAAACAATTATTTTCTAATGAATGAATATGTTACTATATTTGGACCTGTTGGGGTTCCCACCAGCTCTGTACAATGGTAGGGTTCACACTGTTTGCTATTTGAATATCTTCTCAAAAAAAAAAAAATTTGGCTCCAGTCTACTCAGTCTGTCAAATCTCCTCATCCACAACACAACAGGAATGAACAAGAAGTAGCTATTAAAATCATGGCTGCACATTATAAACCTTGGCATTAACTAACAGATATGCTTAGGATAGCCTAAACACAGACAACACATATCCTTGTGGGCAAAACATTTGTCAGATCAGCTGACCCTACAGGATTATTACAGACAAAAGGAATTCCTGGCATCCTCATCCTGCCTGACCTGGAAAAGACAAGACAAATCAAATAATTCTGTCCCCTGTGCCTCAAGAGAGGCCAGGCATTAAAAGGGTGGAATAGGTTTACAAGGTGCTATAACAGTGGTTTTTCCTGACACCAAGGCTACGACTTCAAAATATCCCATAAGGTTACAATGGCAAAATGCCAAAGGGGGTTGACTATCAGTCATAATAATGACGTTTATGTTTAGGTCAAACAAGATTGTAGAAATGTTACCAACGGAAAGTCATTCATGACGTTCATGAATATAATAATGTGCACAACTCTTAGTGCGATATTGACCTTACTGTCCTTTTCAAACACATTTTTCAACTCCAAGCTATATAGAATTGAACATGAATTGGATTTAATAATTATCACATGATGTGTATTTGTGTAATTGGAGAAAAGATGGACTAAAGTGACCAACACCTTATAGAAAAGTGTGCATAACTATTACATTTTCTTGGGCTACAAAATGACCCACGAAAATACATTTAACAAACTCAAAAAAAAGATTTTAAAAAATTGTAAAATGCCTCAGAGGGATGCATCACTCTTAAGGTAACTAAGGTGCTGAGGCACTGAACAATCAAATATTTTGTTCCAGGGGTGCAATAAATATGTGGAGAAATAAAGGTGCAGATTAATTGCTAAAGAAGTAAGAACAATTAAATGTGATGCCACAAGGAACCCATTAGCCTCCAGTGCTGCCATATTGCAGATATACAACCTACCTGAAGTGCCTAGAAATACAAGACATGTCCCAGGTGAGAAAGACTGAAACACAGCCATGACTCAACAAAAACAATTTTTTTGGACCAGTCAACTAATGTCAGTAATCACACATGATGCAGTGTTGTCATGGGTAATTGCAACATATTTAACGTTTACACAAGTAAATTTGACAGGTACTGATGTCATATTTGTCATATCCATTCAAGCCTATGTTCAATTTTTAATAAGGGCTTAGATGATGTAGTTTGGATAGATCGGAAATCTATGGCACACGCTGTATCTCTTGATGCTTCCAGAAGATTGTAAATTTGAACCAGCCAGCAGGTGCTAAAAAAGAATAAGGCGAACATAGCTGGATGTTTAAATAATTACTCTTTAATTTGACAAATACAGAACAGTGCACCCTCGAGCATTCACACATCAACACTCGTGACTTCACCTCATCGCAGATTTTTGGTAGGCAGTCACGTGATACCGTGCAGGCATTCTATTGGCTGATGGCATCCGGAAGTGCGCTATGTTTCTTGAGACTCGGGCTTACGTGAGACACAAAAGTGCTTCAAACAGTCGATAAAGAGTGTGGGAAAAGGTAATACAGATAGGAGGTGGTTTAATTTCAGTATGTGGAGGGTCATAAATGCTTACATTACCGTAAATAATAAGGTAAATAGTTTGCCGCTCTATCGCGGAATTCGTTAATTGCGTGTGGTTCCTGGAACGCATTAATCACAAGGAACGAGGGCGCACTGTACATTTAAAAGTGTAACATCATACAATACAGTAGCATTGTGGATGGTGTGCTTTAGTGTGGGATAACATTTAGGGAAGCCGTCTGAAAACCTTCTACAATGTCTTGAATCAATCCAGCTCCATTCATCTCTCCGTTTTAGTCTTGATCTGTGCCCATATATTCTTTATAAAGTTAACATTTGGTGAATAACCAAGCCAAAATAACAGAACAACAATCAAACCATGACTTTTTTGCCGTGTGTGTGCTGGCACATTGACACATAAGAATTTGTCTGTTGTCTCGAATATCCACTATAAAATTTCTTAAGGCTTCGTAGCAACAGTTTTAGTAAAGCTAGTTGATACTTCTCTGCAGCAACAGATTTACACACCAGCTCAGCAACAACAAAATACCCCCCCCCCGCAAAGTATTTGTGTGTTTAGTGTGACTTTATATAATATGAACAGTTAGCTATGTTGAAGTAACTACTGTAATTATGTGGTTTTCAGTTAGGGCAAATAAAAATATTATTAATCCCTGAGAAGACATGACTGATGAAGAAAAGCAGATGGAATAGTCTTGTCTCTAATTTTTTTTCAATTTACTACGAAAAAAAAAAAACATATCAAAAATTTAAAACATACTCACACAGATACATAAGCATATGGTTTTGTATTTAGGATGGCACTGAACATTCAATGAAACTAACAATTTCTTACTGAAATGATAAAGAAAACACGATCGATAAGTATACAAGATTATTGTTGTATCATTAAAAAAATCCTTGTTTTTACTTTTGCCTGGTATTGATGCAGTTCTGAGAGAGTGTCGATGTTAGTGAGAAAATGCCTGAGGAATAGAGGATAAGTGTGGTGGTGCCCATTTTTAAGAAAAAGGGAGATGTGTAGAGTTGTGTCAACTACAGAGGAACAAAGTTATGGGAAAGAGTAGTTGAAGCTAGACTAAGGGCAGAAGTGAGCATTTGTGATGGTTTCATGCCAAAAAAAGAGCACTACATACTGTATGCATTATTTGCTTTGAGGATGTTGATAGAGAAGTACAGAGAAGGCCAGAGGGAGCTGAATTGTGTTTTTTTAGATCTGGAGAAAGCTTATGATAGGGTGCCCAGAGAGGAACTGAGGTATTGTATGAGAATGTCTGGAGTGGCAGAGAAGTATGTTAGAGTGTGGCATGACATGTATGAGGACTGTAAGACAGTGGTGACGTGTGCTGTCGTTGTGACAGGGGAGTTTGGTGGGGCTGCATCAAGGATCAGCTCTGAGCCCTTTCTTGTTCGCTATGGTGATGGACAGGCTGACAGACGAGGTTAGACAGGAATCCCCATGGATTATGACGTTTGCAGATGACATTATGATCTGTAGTGAAAGTAGAGAACAGGTGGAGGAGAAGCTAAAGAGGTGGAGGTTTGTCCTGGAAAGGAATAGAATGAAGGTTAGCCGCAGTGTGTGTGTGTGTGTGTGTGTGTGTGTGTGTGTGTGTGTGTGTGTGTGTGTGTGTGTGTGTGTGTGTGTGTGTGTGTGTGTGTGTGTGTGTGTGTGTGTGTGTGTGTGTGTGTGTGTGTGTGTGTGTAAATGAGAGGGACCCAAGTGGAAGAGTGAGGTCACAGTGAGAAGAGATCAAGAAGGTGGAGGATATTAAGTACTTAGGATCAACAGTACCGAGCAATGGAGAGTGTGGAAAAGAGGTGAAGAAGCGTGTACAGGCAGGATGGAACGGGTGGAGAAAAGTGTCAGGTGTGATGTGTGATAGAAGAGTTTCAGCTAAAATAAAAGGAAAGGTGTACAAAACTGTGGTGAGACCAGCAATGTTGTTTGGTCTAGAGACAGTGTCACTGAGGAAAAGACAGGAGGCAGAGCTGGAGGTAGCAGAGATGAAGATGTTGAGGTTTTCTTTGGGAGTGACCAGGATGGATAGGATCAGGAATGAGTACATCAGAGGGACAGCATATGTTAGAGGTTTTGGAGATAAAGTCAGAGAGGCCAGACTGAGATGGTTTGGACATGTCCAGAGGAGAGATAGTGAATATATTGGTAGAAGGATGCTGAGTTTTGAACTGCCAGGCAGGAGGCCTAGAGGAAGACCAAAGAGGAGGTTTATGGATGTAGTGAAAGAGGACGTGAAGGTTGTTGGTGTGAGAGAAGAGGATGCAGAAGACAGGGTTAGATGAAGGCAACTGATTCGCTGTGGCGAGCCCTGAAGGGAAAAGCTGAAAGAAAGAGAAGAAGACTGAGTGTCAATACTACACATTCAGTCTGTTGCCCATCACTATTAACAAAAGAAGAAAGTACAATGACCATGAATTTGCAACCCATAGAAATTGCTGCAGACATCAAACAGCGTATGTTTAAAGCACATGTTTGATGTTAGAAGACAATAGCTGTCATATCACAGATGATCATTAAAGAGAGGGGGCAGTTCTAATTTGTAGTTGACCAGTGCAATGATTATTGGTTTGTGCTTTTGTTTGAAATGCCCTGTTTCTCCTCTATTCAGTAAAAACAGAATATTTGCACAAAATACACATGAAAAAAAGCTAGATGCTAATTTTATATATGGTTTCCAGTAACCCAGAGCAGCCAAACCTGGTTGATTGAGCTAACGACTTTGTATCGCCCTTTTTTGTCCACATGTACTTAAGGCATTGATTATTTGCTCAAAGTGATTCAGCTTAACATCTGACCAAATGCAACTGCAATGCTTGCTGTGATCAAAGGGGCTTGCTGTGTTTATTTCAAAGATATTTAGGGTTTTTTAAAACATACTGCAATCATCTCCATGTGGAAAATTAGGCCCTATCAGAAAATGAAATATTTCAACATGACTTAAATCCACCAGCAAGAGGCGCATCTCAGCTCCTGGTCCCAGTAAATCCCATTTTGACGGTGTTAACAGAGCACAATTAAAGGCCACATAATTACAGTAGGCACGTCAACATAGCCAAACCAGTAATATTCTCTTCCAGGAATTCCAGGGATGGGTGTGACTGTTGACTAAAAGTAGTCATAGATGTGCCTGGTTTACAAAGCAGTCCCTGTAATTACCAGTCCTGACAGCCTCCGTGTTCTGGTTCAGGGTAAGGGGTGCATTATTAGTTGTGGATCATCATACGCTATGATTTTTGCTCTGGTTATCAATACCAGCTTTTAGGATGTCTGCTATACCTGAAAAACAATGGTAGGGTTCATCAAATTCTGTCACAAAGGATGACTATATTTAACTATCTATAATACTTGTCTACTGCAATCTGGCCGTTTTAGAGATTGCATGGAAAAAGAGTGAGTTTGAACTTTTTTCCTCAGATCATGTACCTAAACATGAGTTACATCAAGTTTCAAAGACAAGGTCAAAACCACAGGGATGGTCACAACAACTATGACTAGTTGTGGTATTTCTAGCATAGTGACCTTTATATAGTACACCTGAAACATTTAAAAATTGGAATGAACACAGTCCAGTTACATATGTGCAAAACAGATACATTTTGATTAATGTTGAACAAAGTTTGTTCATACCATTCATTCAAGTAAAATTAAAATGGAAAGGTTGACTTGAATGGCTGTAACTGAATGAAATTTAGAACTCATACTGCCGACCTGTCAGGTTGAACCTGGCATCCCTTGGGATATGAATAGAAACAAATAACAAGGTAATAACTTTCATTAGCATAATGAAAGTTATTACAAGCTTTACATTTATTTTTCCAGTGAATAATTTTCAGTGATTAAGTGCACACCAGAGAGGAGCTGGCTGTTAAAGACTGTTTTTAGTAAGGAGTATGAAGCATAGGTTAACAAAACTATTCATTTTGTCTGCTTCTTTGAACACTAAGTCAGCAATAGACTATAAGGTTGACTGTAATGCATTCTCGGTTAATTGCAGTTACACAATTACACTAGGTGCATCAACAATCACCTGAAGCTCAATATCAGCTAGACCAGTCGGTTTTTGGCAAACTACTGCTGTTTAGCCTGGACAGCTATGGCCCCTGAAACTGAGAGCTTTTCCATAATTTATAGTCAATTTAAAGCAAAATTAGTGACGAGAAAAACCAAATACATAGATTTAAAATAAACCAACATATTTAATGAAAAGTTACTACTATGAAAATGTGTTCAGTCAGTTTTCCTTCAACACTTCAATAAACGTGTTAAGAAGGCTTAAGAAGGCTTCTAAGAAGACTACATCAGTCTTCATTTTAAGACCTGTTTTCTAGCTACAGGTTATACTCATATTTACACTATTTGTATTTCACAATGGGTTCTTCTAGTTTGACAACTTTCTATTCTTTCTGCCAACTTCTGCGCTGCCTTTTTTAATTCCTTCTGGTGTGCTTGACATGAATTTGCAAAGCAAAATGTGTGATTTCCTTGTGATGAGCTGGTGTCTCATCCAGTTTCTATTGTATTATCTAATCAATGCAAATAAATACACTTTTTGTCACAGTTTGTTCTTGAGGCTATTTGGGACTTAAGGGAGATGGGTCAAATCATGTTATGCCCCAGACATCCTTGAATGGGCGTGGCAGTATGCTTCACCACATCTTTTTGTATCAAGTTACTAATTGAAAGGAGTACAGGAATAAAACTAATCATGTTGGTACAGCGAAAAGTGTTGGTAACTGAAGATGAAGCTGGATGACTAAAGAACTAATCATGAGTCTACTGTAAATGTGTTTCTACCTATTCCAAAAACAAAATGTGAACACAATTCCGTGGAATACATTTAGGATAACGTACCAGATCAACCAGGTTTAACACAAAATACAGTGGTACCTCTACTTACGAATGTCTCTACATACGAAATTTTCTACTTACGAAACGCCTCAACAGGAAAATATTGCCTCTCGTTACAAAAGAAATTTCGAGTTACTAAAGGTAAAAATACAGTATGGGGTTACTCGCAGCTCCCAAAGGTTCCTGAACGCAACATTCATCTAACCCTGCAGAAGACAGGGTTAGATGAAGGCAACTGATTCGCTGTGGCGAGCCCTGAAGGGAAAAGCTGAAAGAAAGAGAAGAAGACTGAGTGTCAATACTACACATTCAGTCTGTTGCCCATCACTATTAACAAAAGAAGAAAGTACAATGACCATGAATTTGCAACCCATAGAAATTGCTGCAGACATCAAACAGCGTATGTTTAAAGCACATGTTTGATGTTAGAAGACAATAGCTGTCATATCACAGATGATCATTAAAGAGAGGGGGCAGTTCTAATTTGTAGTTGACCAGTGCAATGATTATTGGTTTGTGCTTTTGTTTGAAATGCCCTGTTTCTCCTCTATTCAGTAAAAACAGAATATTTGCACAAAATACACATGAAAAAAAGCTAGATGCTAATTTTATATATGGTTTCCAGTAACCCAGAGCAGCCAAACCTGGTTGATTGAGCTAACGACTGAACGCAACATTCTTATAGCTGCTCTGCCATTGGCTATTACCTAGCATCCTGGCATCCCATTGGCTAAGAGGGACCTCCTCTTAGCCAATGAGGAGGTCCCTCATTGGCTAGGGACGCTGCACAGGTGTCTATGCAGCGTCCTCGTCATTCGGCCCTCGACCCACAGCGTGTTCTGATAGTTTTACGTAAATATATTAACTTTTCGAGTATTCGCTATTGACCCTAAGAAAGTGATGGAGAAAAGAGGAAAAGAAAAAACGAAGAAAGAGGTTTTTTGTCCATACAAACAAAGCAAGAGATTATAGAAAAGCATGAAAATGGGATGCGTTTGGTTGCCAAAGAATCTCGCCAAAGAATATGGCCGTAATGCATCTACAATCGCCACGTTATTAAAACAAAAGGAAGTTTAAGGAGTTTAAGGCATCTCGTGGGTGGTTGGAGAAGTTCAAAAGGAGGACTTTTCACTATGTTGTTCTGCATGGTGAGGCAAGAGCGCATGAACCAAAGAGGGCAAAAAACAATGAGGACAGCAGTGAAAAGGTAAATGACCATCATTTTTAATCTTTCCTCTATTTTTTGTTACGTTATGCACAACTCTCATTTATTGTGTAATAATCTAATTGTAACAAATATTTGTTACATGTTTTGATGCATGTTTATGCTTTATAAAACATTTATGTCTGAATTTTGGGGGGCTTGGATTAGGGCACTTGCATGGAAAACGCGTCTCTACTTAACGAAATTTTCTACTTACAAAATTTCTTCCAGAACCAATTAATTTCATAAGTAGAGGTACCACCGTACATCTAAATGCTGCTGAATATCCTGTGTTTGATGCCCTGAATGCCAACTCTCCAGCAAATGCAGAAATGCTGTACAAACAAATCTTTGAGCAATTCAACTTAACTTAATCACCATTTTCATGTAATTAATTCAATTTTGGTATGTTGTTTTTGATAACAACTTTGCACTAATTTGGATGAAATTAATTGAACAGTTGTATTAACATTAACCAACACTCAGCCATTGACTGACTGACAAAAAAAGTCAGTCACATGTATGCCTACATGTGTATTGTGTATGGGTGTGAATGTGCATGTGGGTGTCTGTGGGAGAGATGGGTGTGGTGTGTCGGTGTCCTGTGTGTTGTTTTCCCTAGGTCCAGATCACCCAATCCAGCTCCAGTGCCTGCCTGGAGCTGTCCAACAAGGAGCTTCCAATTACCCTGCTGATCACTCCACCTGCTGCCAATTACCTGCCAATTGCATGCCTCGCCCAAAACATACCCTATATAAGTCTTTTGTTTGCCTTTCAGAAAGAAGGCTACATCTAGAATCTCTATCTCAGCTCTCAGCTCTCCATCTCACCTCTCACTCTTATCAATCTCCATGTTCTCTGTGGTGAGTAACTGCCATTTTAGTTTAGCATTCTTTGTTAGTTATTGTATGTTCTGTTAGTCCATGGCCTAGGGGTAGCTAGACGAAGGCCTCTATACATACCACCCTTAGTTGTCCTTTGTCTAGAAACACCAGTTAGGAGGATGTTGTCTTTGTTGTATTTTTGGTCAGTTTTTAACTATCATGCCAGTGCAGTTAGGCAGGGTTTTTATTTTCTTGTTTAGTTACCTGCATTGTTTAGTTTGTGTTTGTGTTATAGATTATTTTGTTAATTTTGACAACATCCATTACCCTAGACCATGTGACACATTATTTTTAGTTTGGCAGTCTCACTGGTTTTGTGTTAAAGTCTTGTCTTAAAATGTATAAAATCACCAGTTGCAACTGAAAAGTCTTTTGTGTTGGCTGTAGTTTATTTACATTTCGGTTGGTCGAGTTCCTGTTTATTTTCTGGGTTTTTGGTTTATGTTACTGCCATTTCATCACATACTGTAGTCAACATTCTGCAAGGTTGTAACAATGGTACAGTATGTTATTTGGGATGATTTAATTGTATGTGAGATGCTTTAGTTTGTCTGCAACAACCAGAATGTTAACTGCATACACATTGTAGGGATATATTGTAGTATGTAATATTCCTCAATGTAGAAATACTTGAAATTGTTAAGGAAGTCGGGGTGGGCGTTATGGCCCTAAAATAGTATAATGATATTTCAGGGAATTTTGGTATATATAATATGATCCGATATTATTGATTTAAATGACAAGTTTCAAAATGCCATCGTACACAATAAGTGTTACAACTTTAACTGCACCTTAAAATGTTACACGTTAATTGCGCAGTCCTTTATACAAAGATGTTTGCTTGGAAAAATATTTCCTTGATGGATGTCATATTAAGTCCGACTTTTTGAGGAGCTGTTAGAAGCCAGCTTTTCTCCACTGTTTGAATTGGCATCATATCTTTTTGCCAAAAAACCGGTAACTGCTTCAATGTCTTTGAACGTTTGCTTTTGTCGTCGCACGGAGTACATCTAGTCAAAGATGTGGCGATGTCATTTTGACCCAGTTTTTCCAGTTGTAGGAGGCAACCAGTGTGGTCTGCTTTTGTTTGCTTACTGAATTGATGAAGACAAACAACCCTCGATTTAGATGAAATAGCAAATGGAAATGAAAACCTCTTAATATTTCCTTGTGTAAAGAACTAAAATTTAATTTGAAATAGAAAAAAATTGATTACGACTTGTTTAAGTTAATTTGCCTTGATGCCTTGTGTCTTGCAGTGCAACTATTACACGTGCACACATGCATTATGACGATGATGATGCTGAAACGATATATTCTGAAGCAATAATGTAATGATACAACCTACTCTAAATCTATACAGATGACAATGCCCAAGATACCTGCTGACTACAAATCCTTTTTTGTAAATGGAAAGGACCACCCCACCCCCGCCCTCGAAACTCTGATACTGTGGAAGACAGTCATCTACTCTGTGCTGTTCTGAGGAACAGATGGAATGTGCTACTTACAGATTAATTGGGAAATATATTTTCAACCAGGTATGGGGCTCTTTTTAATGCTAACAGAGGGAATGTCTGTTTAAATATGTCGCACTTATAATGTATGTGATTGATCGGTCATGTCAGAGATCAAATGTGAACTTTTGAAAATGTTTTGTATTTATTTTTGTTTGTAATGTGTTCTTAGATATATCAGTCTTCATTTAGGGGGAAAAATGAAGACTGTGAACATTATGTACTGTATGTTTCCAGTTGTGTGATATAAGATTTGTTCTGTCTGTCAAAAGAAAAAATAAGGATACACCCACAAGCTTTAGAAACTAGCAGATGTTTCTTTTGGTCATAATTACAGAATGTACAGTACATGTGTAGCATACCCATTGGTCCTTACAACATTTCTGTGGTGTACTCTGTATAGAGTAAGTGACATTCTCACAATAGATTCAAAAAGGCAATCATATGGTCCTTGGTTAGTTTCATCTGTGGTGTGTGTGGACTCAGAGAGTGGGTGTCTGTACTCGGTACATGATGGTATTGAGCTAATAATAGCAGAGATTAGACAGACATCAGCGGGAGCTGGTAGTCACTGGGCTTCCTTAAGCCCTAAGCACGGGGTCATACAAGTTAGACTGTCTGGATAACATGGCCTCTCTGCTGGAGCTGGGCACCTCTTGATTTGATTGAATCCGAAACAAACATCTCCATCCTCAATTTGATATGTCAATCCAGAAATGAATGTACTGAAGAATGTGTGGCACCTTATTTTTACCAAACCTAATGGTTTTGTCCCGAAATAGCTCTTAATACCAAGCTGCTGAGTATCCTTCAACACTCACTGCCTAAGTTCACCTCAAACCACTGTGCATTCTATCCGTGCCACATTCAATCTATTAAATGTACAATTTTTCCATTCTTTAATAGGTTTCACACCAGAAATTTCAACACTACACATCATCACTATGTATAGCATCGCTGTTAGATCACATTGTATCCAATCACTCTTAAATTAACAGTTGACTTTAGTTAATATTAACAGTGTAATTGCACTTCCTATACGTTCAGAAATTATATTACATCATAACTTACAACATTACACCACTTAGACCAGCACAATTAGAAGAGTATTGATAATTATTATTTAAATACCCAGAATTATTCTTGAAAATTTGACATAGCCTCGAGAACCAATGCTGTTTAATATTTCAATGCCTATCGACAAAAATGTCAAAAGTACAGTGAAATCTTGATGACCAAAACATGGAGAGATGGGTGTCTGATTTGCTGTAAATTTAAACATAGAATGTTTTATCGCCTGTTAGAAGCTGTCAAATCCTAGTCACTACTGAACTGTCTTGAATATGATGAGTTTGTCAGGTACAGTGCCATTCATGATGTTCACATGTTTCATTCCTTTGGAGGTTGATTGCACCACTGCTGCATCAGCAACATAATGCTTGTTTCGGGGTAATTATTTGACTACTATTCTTTGATTTAATTGTATTTTAAACTTTTTTTTTAATCGTACTATTGTAAGTCTTTATCCTCATTAATTGGTGATTCATTTTGAAAACAATTTAAAGTACAATAAACGTAATACAAGGACGGCGGAATACTGAAAGTATTCTTCACTTGTCCAAAGGAAACAAGTTGTCTAGGCCTGGTATGAAACTAGAACAATTAAATAACTCTCATCAGATTAGAGACCATTCTGAATTTGTGGAATAAAGCCACACTCTCCATCTCTGTTCAAATGCCATGGTCCAATCTGTGTCCAGTAGAGCAGTGGTCCCCAACTTTTTTTGTGCCACGGATCGGTTTCGTGTAAGACTAGATTTTTACGGACCGGCCTTCATTTGTTGATAATTGTTAATGATGCCAGGACAGCTATATTTTGAAATCTAGCAACTTACATTTCCAATAAAAGGGTGAACAAGTCAATCAACTAATAATAATTACAATAATGAAAATTAGTGTTTTGGGACCACTGATCTAGGGTTAATGGGAGACAATGACACCTGAAGTGTGTACCAGATGCCTGGTCTACTCCGCAGTTTGGTTTTCTTTACGGTCACTGCAGAAAATCCACTTCACAATGACAGTAGGTTGGAAATGGAGGGAGGGTTTTCGATACTTTTTGGGCGATCTCAGGATAATATGCCTTGACTTTAATCCTGAACACTGGCGCAGTTGTGTGCGCTTCATTTAGGGGTAAACTGTCACGTGACTGTGACTTGTCAAGTGGGACTGACTCATGCATTCGTCTGTGCATCATTCCGCACAGACGTCATTTTTCAAAATAAAACATTTTTAGACTGGTAATAAAAAAAAAAATCAAACGATATGTGCCTCACGGTACCTAATGTCCCTCAACCAGGTACCGAGTCACGCCTCGGTTGTTGGGGACCACTGACGTAGACGGATGTAAAAGAGAATCGGGTAATTTTTCAAAATAAGACATCTTTCAGACTAATGTAGCCGCAAGAGGGCACAAGCCAGTGTCTTATTGTGCCGGTCCCAAGCCCGGATAAATACAGAGGGTTGCGTCAGGAAGGGCATCCGGCGTAAAACTTTTGCCAAATCAAAGATGCGAATCAAACATATGACTTCCATACCGGATCGGTCGAGGCCCGGGTTAACAACGACCGCCATCGGCGCTGTTGACCTACAGGGCGCCGGTGGAAATTGGATTACTGTTGGTCGAAGAAGGAGAGGAGGAAAGTGCGTTCGCACGAAGAAAGAGAAGAGGAGCGCCAAGAGTATAGGACTAAGAGTAGGGACATTGAATGTTGGAACTATGACAGGAAAAGGTAGAGAGTTGGTCGACATGATGCAGAGGAGGAAGGTAGACATACTGTGTGTCCAGGAGACCAGGTGGAAAGGTAGCAAGGCTAGAAGTTTAGGAGCAGGGTTCAAGTTGTTCTATCATGGTGTAGATGGGAAGAGAAATGGAGTAGGAGCTAGCTTGAAGGAGGAGTTTGTTAGGAATGTCCTGGAGGTAAAAAGAGTGTCAGATAGAGTGATGAGTCTGAAGCTAGAAATAGAAGGTGTGATGTTCAATGTTGTTAGTGGGTATGCTCCGCAGGTAGGATGTGAGCTGGAGGAGAAGGAGAAATTCTGGTTGGACTTTGATGAAGTGATGCAGAGCATACCTAGAAGTGAGAGAGTTGTCATTGGTGCAGACTTCAATGGACATGTTGGTGCAGGTAACAGAGGTGATGAGGAAGTGATGGGCAGGTATGGTATCCAGGAGAGGAACGCAGAAGGACAGATGGTAGTTGACTTTGCAAAAAGGATGGAAATGGCTGTAGTGAATACTTTCTTCCAGAAGAGGCAGGAACATAGGGTGACATATAAGAGTGGTGGTAGGAGCACACAGGTAGACTACATCTTGTGTAGACGATGTAACCTGAAGGAGATCAGTGACTGCAAAGTAGTGGTAGGCGAGAGTGTAGCCAAACAGCATAGGATGGTGGTGTGTAGGATGACTCTGGTGGTGAGGAAGATGAAGAGGGCAAAGGCAGAGCAGAGGACGAAATGGTGGAAGCTAACAAAGGAAGGGTATTGCATGACCTTTAGGAAGGAGTTAAGACAGGCTCTGGGTGGTCAGGAGGTGACTACAAAAACAAAACAGAAGTACGGTAATGTAAATTACTTTTTCTTTCTGTGCGGCCCGGTACCAAAGGACCCACGGACTGGTACCTGTCCGCAACCTAGGGGTTGGGGACCACTGCACTAGAGCACAGAAAAACTGAAAGAGGAGAAAACAAAACTGAGTGAGAATGTGCAGCAGCTGCATTAATGTTTTTAAAAGTCTGGTTGGAATGGGGATCAATGAAGCACCTGGCTTTTTATATGTTTGGATCTACAAACAATGCAAAATGTTCCTCAATAGAAGCAAATGCTCAATGTTAAACCATAAAAGACAATTCAACAGTCCATGTCCACTCCAGATGCCTCATCTCAAAAATGTGATGAACAAACAGATATATTTGTGGTCCAGTACAGCAGAGTACCCGAAAAAATATAAGTAGAAACCGCTAAAGAAAATGCTGGTTGACAGTGAGAAAAAACGTTTAAAAATCATCTTAGATTTACCTCTTTAGAAGCAGCAAGTCAATGTACTGGATCTACTACATCCAAAACCAGAGAGAAAACGGAAGAGAGGAGAACCAGGACTGATTTCACAACTCTCTGCTGGACTTCCCTTAGCTCGCATGTGTTTTCTTGCTGGACAGCTGATAGTGTGTTGTCTTGATGTCAGCTAAACACACAGTTTCACTCAACTACTGCCACAAAGCATTTATCCCAAAACCGTTTCAGAAACCAACATTGCATTTTAAGCTTTTATTTAATATTTCCTTCATATAGTATACTATATACAACTATCAGTCACTGAAGTGTGTGCAGTTGCTACCACCAAAACAACTGTGGAATGTATTTTAGGCACATAGATTTTTATAAGGACATAAAAAGTGAATGTCAAGACATCCGACATTTGGAGGTTCTCCAATGAAAAATCAATCATTGCCTCTCACCTGATTCCTGTTTCTTTCTCTGCGCTCATGCTTTGAAATTACTGACCATTTGTCCAAGTATTTCTGAGCCTTGTAACAACAGGAGATAATCATATGAAATTTTCAGGAATGACAAGCAGCCTTAAAACCACAACCACATCCCTTTTACATCCAGTCTATGTGTTATAATCATCTTCTTCTTCTCCTTTCGGCTTTTCCCTTCAGGGGTCGCCACAGCGAATCGGTTGCCTTTCAAAACTCAGCATCCGTCTACCAATGTATTCACTATATCTCCTAAAGCCAAAAAATATACCCAACTCTGAGCAAAGTTATCTTGAGATACATCACATTTTCAATAATGAAACCACACTGATTTAACTATTAATTGAAAAAACTGCTGACATCCTGTTGATGAGTTGTTTCTTAAATGAAACTGTTATTATCTGTCTCCTATTTGTCATGACGGTAGAGCCAGGTCATGTCGAATTGAGAGCTTGTTGTTTTGGCCTGTATTTTGCCAAACAGTTTTTCTAACTGTACTGTCAGTCGTTTGCACAGACTTTGCTTTGCTTGGTTTACAATGGAGTTTGGGGTGCTCCGATCCTGAGATTTTGTGAATGAATGGTTTTACAGGGGAATAGCCTTGGTATTTCCCTTCAGAGCTGTCCTAATTCGACTGCTGTAATCTGCTTCATCACAGAAAATATGTTTGATTCAGTTTCGGGGATGCAGTCTAGTCTCAAGAACCAATGCAGTGAAAGACTGCAACAGCCCGCAACACCCCTGAATTCAAAATTTTGTCATACCGTGTTACCTCCACTGATGACAGCAGGTTTGACAATTGATCAGTAAAAAGACACTTTAATGTTACAACTTGGACAAGATAAATACTGGGCTTGCGCTAGCCATTCGCCACTTCACCATAGGCGAAGTAAATTCCATATGGGTACAAGATTTTTAGCTTGTGTAGCCACAGTGGCGTTCTTATTTTTAGGAAAAAAAGTCTAAAACTTACAACTTTTTTGGACTCGCGACAATCCCCGAGCGATAGCATAAGAAAACAATAGCATGCTGCTATTTCCGCATGCCAACGGAAATAGCCGAAGTGACCCGAACGCTCCCGATCATTAAATATGCACTCGGGTCATGACCGCCTCTCGCCCAATAACAAAAAAAACTAGGGTTGTCACTTTAACGTGTTAATTATATTACGCTGCAAACTAACGTGCTATAAAATTAACACAATTAATCGCGAGTGGGAAGTCAATGCGCAAGCATTTTAAATTTGGCCCATTGAGTGACCCGTAGGC
The DNA here is from genome assembly GCA_013358685.1 of Antennarius maculatus. Classification (NCBI taxonomy): domain Eukaryota; kingdom Metazoa; phylum Chordata; class Actinopteri; order Lophiiformes; family Antennariidae; genus Antennarius; species Antennarius maculatus. The sequence continues at coordinate 6,525,233 of CM023606.1, forward strand.
TGCAGTGACATCACTTCCTACCTGCGCCACTAGTCAAGCAGAGTGACTAACAACATAGATGGACGTGACACAGGAGAGCCATCTCTCCTGTGTCAAAGAACAAAGACGGGACTATCAACAAAAACGCAGTGATTCTGCACTGCCAATCTCCGCTGTAGACGCCTCCGTCAGTCTGCCCCAGGGCAGCTGTGGCTACACACGTAGCTTACCATCACCAAGTATGAATGAGGAGTGAATGAATAATGGATCCCATGTAAAGCGTCTTTGAGTGTCCACAAAAGCGCTATATAAATCTAATTCATTATTAATAATAGTAATAATATTTGTACCTTTTGTAAAAGAGAATCTTCATATCACCAAAGCAGCTCCAGCCTAACGTATCATTTAAAGGCAAAACATGTCAAGGACACAGAATTGAACGTTAGCTTACCCTTCTAAAGGAAAAGCCTGTTGACATCTTGCTATTTAGTTGCCGTATTTAGAGGCATGTTATATGAATACTATGAATACTAAAGTCAGCTTTAGTATTCATTTTGATTGAGAGTCTGCTTATGTGCCTATTTGAGACTCAGCCTTATTTCATTTCTGAATTGTATTTTTTTTTTAATTTAACTGTATTCGTATCGCATTTTTGAGAAATGCACCTGGCCTAATTGGTTTGCTGATGTGCTTGGCCTTTTTTCTTTTGAATTTCATTTATAAAGCACACTTAACCAATAAAAATGTGGATTTCAAATCTTCTCTTCTTGGTGCATTCTATTGATTAGTCATGCACTACAATTTTGTAATGTCCTAGAATTCAAATTCTTTATTTGGTGGGCCTTTAGCAGGTATGAAATTAAAATGCGATTAATTAGATCAATTACAAATCCTGTAATTAATTAGTTTTTTTAATCGCCTGACAGCACTAAAAAAACAGGATTCTTTTTTACAAGCTAAACCCGCAAATTGGTGTACGACAAGGCGAGGACGATCGATGAAAAGAAAATGAGAATAGAGTGTTTTATAGTAGATTTTGCGTTAAAATTCTAATTGAACAACAAATGGTGAATGCTGAGAGGGGGTAGGAGTGGTGACAGACCGATCAAAAGGTAAATGAAAGATAATATCAATACTTTTTTGTAGTCTTAGACTTTTGATCTCTATGACCGGCAGGAATAACCAGCGATGCATGTAAATGTGTATTCACCTCGCTTGCTATTTTATATGCCTTTTTAAATTGAAATGAAAAATCATATCGAATAATAAAAAAACAAAAAACTAAACATTGAGTAATATTTTGTGTGACTGTAGGATAGAAATAAAGATAGCTCAACTTGAACTGTTGACTTTAGTGTATTTTTGTAAACTGAACAGAAGATTTTGCCCTCAGAATGCACCAGAATGCAGGAAAACAACCCCATTTTCTAAAAAATTTTCCTTTGGGGGCCCCACGGAATCCCCCCTGTGGGTGTTGTCCCCACCACACACCCCTACGACTAGTGTGGTTTTACACCCCCCAACAATTGAAAACTTGCATTCACTATGTGAAGATACAGTCATACAAATATATTACTCAATGTTTACTTGTAAGTTTTACTTGGACTACAAGACACTTTAACTTTAACTTAGACACTTTGATTTTAATAAATTTGATTCTTGGTATTATTCAATGTTTACTTGTAAGTTTTACTTGCTATTATAGCAAGCTGCTGTCTTGGACACAGAATGTGGCTTTTTTGTGGCTTACTCAATTCTTTTACACTGAGCCACAGTGGCTTAGTCATTCTACCTCCTAGTGCAAGGCCAGAAATATAGGTCATCAACAAACAGAATGTGTAAAATTGGAGACGGAGAAGGTTGTGACAGTAAGAATCATACTCTAGCCATGACTCTTCTGTGTCAAAACAATTTTGAATTTTTATTAACTGCAATATTTAACAATAAAGTTATTCTTCAAAAAGCAATTAATTCTGATGAGGTCAGTTTTGGAAACTTGGCAATTTTTACATGGAATGCCAAATTCACTTCATGCAATCTAGTTTTGTTATTTCAGAGCTTCATGGGAGAACAGAATGTTCATTTGTATGGTCCATTGTCCCATCAGGAACACATATAAATCACTGTGATCACAAATCAGCATACACTGACAAGGCAGGTGTCGCAAATTAATCCAGCGGCAGGCTAAGCAATAACTCTGAAGACAACCCTTCTAGTTGAAGTCAGGGGTTGACAAAAGACAAAAATTCCTTCCAGTAAATACATCAAGACCTATTTAGAGCTTTAATGATGTGCTTTCATCTCTTCAGACGATACAAAACGCCGGAAAAACATCCCCCGCGCTGTTCAATGTGTGAGCGCGTGTGTGGGGTTGTGTGAGAGAGTGATGGAGTCATTGTGTTTGCTTCCCAGCATGCATGGACATGGGACTATTCTTTAAAAGAAGCCTGTGAGTTATGAACGAGACAAAAGACCTAAACCAGACTCCAAAAAACAAACGAGGGAAGTAAACATGAGGGAATGCAGCCAGTGCCACCTCGAATAAGAAGAATCCCCACTTTCCCAGAAAAGCAAACAAGCTTTGAACACTCTTTTCTTTGTAATAGTTTTACGAATTAGTACGGGCTGAAAGCATGCCCTTTATACTAACTCAATGAAAACAGCCTAACACATTTCCCCTCTGTCATTTATTGATCTGAGGAATGACCGGGTCTGGAAATAAAATGCCTTTGAAAACAAAGTTACCATTCATACCAGCACAGGAAGACTGTGGGCAAGCCACACATCAAAGAACAGATCCCAGATAATATCTCTGAAGTTTGATACAAGACATTATCCAAAGAGAATAACAAGTATCAATATATGGGTCAGACTTTCCTACAATGAGTAGATGTTAAGTGACAAATATGAGACTTCAATATTTTTACTGTCACATAGTCATGTCACTAAAAATACATGTAAACAGCCTGTGTTTCCCACACATAGACAATGGTGGGCCGCCCAGGTATACTGTATTAATGACCCCTTAAGACCGACCCTCCCATCTACTGACATTGTTTATGCTCTGAACAGAAACACAAAGACACAGTCCTTGGCAATAGGAGTTTCTCGTAAATGCAATAGAAATGCAGGCTCTTCTTTCTTTTAGGCCAATTTCAATCATATGCCAAGTGTTTTCAAATGTTTCAGGCTATGTCATTAACAAAAAAGATTCACATGTATTTCACCTGCTGTTGAGGAAGCTGATCCGTGGGTGAAAAATTTCAAAATGGAAGTCGTTTTTTGTGTGACTTTATAAGAAAGTGTTGTCGACACAGCAGAGACAGTACAGTGTGTGTGTATTTATATATATATATATATATATATATATATATATATATATATGACCATCATAGTCATGTCACATTTCTTTGACTGACTGCCACTGCTACGGTTTTCCATGTACAATAGCTCAGCGTTCCCATAGGTAACATTTATCCATAACAAACTATACTTTACAATATGCTCGAGTGAGATTCCAGGTGGATGACCACTGCATGTAAAGGATTATTTTATTTATGTTTCAAGACAATAACTATCCTTATATCGCTGCATTAAAGCTGACATAAGTCATTTTAACACCCTTTATAGCATGATGTCATCATCTGTGACTACAGCAACAGTTTGATTTTTCTCTCACACACTAAAGGCTTGCTGCAGACACTAAAACCCACACACACATCACACAAGAGCAGCTTCCTGAAAGCAGTGGTGTCACACAAACAGGCAGCTGTGGGGCAGAGGGTTCTTAAATACAACAACAAACAATATAACTAAAAACTCATAGAACTATCAAATACTATTTATTTTGACAGACAGCATCAGTGCTGGAGGATGTAGAGATTCTGCCCTAGGCTTAAAAACCTGTTACAATAGATGTAACAGGTTACATTAGGTGTCACAGGGTTTTAAAACTGTTCACTTTCAAATCTATTCTGCATACAACTACAGGTTAAAACTGAATTTCTTTATGTATTAATCTGCTGAATTTTCATTCAAACTATTTAAAAAACAAACATTATTTTGTTCAAATGTTATGAGTTTGAAGTTAGAAGATATTAAAAAGAACACACATTATCATGTATGAAGCTACACTTAGACCAAAAAGTTAATTTGGGACTTGGGTTGAAGCTCTGTTAGCAGCAGCAGATGGCCTAGCAGTAAGAGAAAGAGTAGTAGCAGCAGCTGTTAAGCACCAGTACTACTAATAGAAGTGATACTAGCCCACACCCTAGCTGCTGGCTATTTAAAATGTTAATAACAATAATTAATAATAACAATAATAATAATAAAAATAACAACAACAACAAACACAACAGCAACATGTCATGTTCTTCACAACAGCTACAAAGATCTGCATGCTTCGAATGTAATGCCACAAAATCTGAACAGCAGAAATTCCAACATCTAATTTAATTGAGGAATTACAAGTTTAAGTAATACAGCTGCTACTCGTTGTTACACTTGTGGTGCACCAGCATGCAGATGAAGACACAGCGACAAACAGAGCTTCTTGTAGCAGGTCGCTATCCACAACATGACTGATTAAGTCAGGATTGGCTGAAAGCCTTGCTTTTTATTGTGACCTCGCCACAATGTTTTCTTGCTAGCTAGAAAAATGATAAGCAGTGAAGAGCTCTAGCTTCCATTCAACACCCCCTCCATCCATCCAATATGACAGTAACCCACAGAGCAGGTAGATCTGTGCATACAGAGATAGCGGAATCTCTGTGTTTGACTCTATATGTGAAAGCAGTGACAGTGTTTATATCTGTGTGAGTATGGACATCTTTTTCAGGCTGCGTCTGCAACAGTTCTATGTCACAAGACTGAAAACATCAACACGCTGAGTCTGCAGCGAGGCGCCAGTCACCAGGGAAACAAGTCAGCCAGACACAGACAGTCAGACAAAACACATCCCTTGACAAGTCACTGAAAAAGCTGCATTGTAAACACACTATTAAAGGGAAAGTTCACACCCACTGTGCATGGAGGAGTTTGATTCATATCTGGAGCTTTTTTAACTTTAATCTTCTTAATTTAATTCACTGTTTAGGTTGATAAGAGAATATAAACTACACTTTCACCACACCTACAAATGCCACAAAACAGCTGAATTCATAAGTTTCTTCAAGAGACATGTGATGAAACAGGTAACACATGCCTTTTTTGTATGTAACAGCTGACAAAGTGAAATGTTCTTAAATCCAGAAAATGTTGCTAAACAACATGGGCTGAATTACTCCGAACCACTATCTAGGCCTTTCTTCTTGTTTCCAAAACTTAGATAAACCTGAGCTGCATTACAGTAAAAATTTGCAGACAAGTCAGTCATGCATAACACCTTCCCCTAGCTACCTATCATCCCAGGTAGAAGAACCAAAGGAACAATCTGCATGATACATTTGCAATTTAAATCGCTGATGAGTTCTCATGTGTGACGGACAGTCAGCTTACCTTTCTGGCAGTAATTGGAATTCCAACAGCGGTAGTTGTAGTTGTTGTTGAACATGGTCTTTCTGCACTGAGGGTTGTTCTCCATGATACCTGGACAAATATCACTGCACTCCTTAGACTGCTTGTTTCCAGCGATGTAGTTGTTAAACTCTGCATCCATGATTAGTGACCAGTCTATGGAGTCCAGGTAACAGAGCTCGGGGTTCTTTTCGATACGAATGGCGCCACGGGTGATGTTTCTCAGGTTGTACAGGCCTATGTCCTTTAAGCTGGTCATTTCAAAGATCACAAGAGCATTGTTGTAGAATAGGTTTCTTCCACGTATGACAGAGAGATTGGGAAAGAGAGTGCTTAGACTGTCGAGGCCAGACACCCTAAACAACAGCAAGTAGTCTGTGATCATTGTTAGCTTGGGAAAGCTGAGGTAGCGGAAGACTTCCTGGTTGATGTTGTTGTTGTTTTTGTCACCGATGAGGAGGATCTGCAAGTAGCCCTCTACCACTGTGCAGTTCTCTAAACGTCTGAATTCACTGATGTCATTGCCAATATCAATGCTGGGACCGCAAACTGCAGGTAGAGAGGAAAAAAAACATGGTTAGGAATCAGAATCAATTAAATTCAACAGTAGCATCTAATACCTCATTTAAACAATTCTTGATCATGTACTTTCTGTATCCTTGGTATTAAACAGTTTTGCAACCACAACACAAGTTTGTTAACTTAAGCAGGAAAACAAACTAAATACCTGTAGTCCTTACAAATCACTTGATTTCATAGGTTAATCATAAAATAACTATTGAACACATGCATTCAATAAATGCATGTTTAACACATCAACAAAAAGAAAAAACCTAATGTCCTCCATTTCTTAAATATCAATATTTAACAACGAGATTATTTAATCAAATATTGACACTCGAGTACGCTTGAGCTGTATTATTATTGACAAAACCTGTTTGACTTGCAATTATCATTTACAATACTAACTAAACCTTCTGTGATATAGTCAACACTTGAGTCATGTTCTGTTCAAGCACAGAACAACAGGGCAGCAGGGTTTACATTGATATGCCTTCAAACTATCATTGTTTGTGTCAAGCTAATGTGACCCCAAGTTTGGTTTCACTGTTTGACTTTGTTAAGCTTTCCAAACACAAATATATAAAAAGGCCAAAAAACTATTCAAAAGAGCAGTCTACGTGTACGAACTATCTGTAAACATGAACATTTATCTATTATACTATCATATAATGAATCAGCTTATCAAAGTAGAACTAAAAAAAAAGCCAGAGCTTGAACAAATTTTGCATGATTTATTCCACAGAGACTTCGAATGCATGTATAAAAGGTACCTACTACTTTTACAATTGTTTTATTGACAAATTGGCCTAACAACAAACAGACAAACCAAAATTGCAATGGTGCTAAAACAGCAAATAAAACTGCATCAAAGGTCTCCTCACTAGAAATACATTAAACTGTCACAATCTTTGCAGATCATGCTATCTAGTGCCGAATTGCAAAATAACCTTCCCTTGACATGAATTTGCCTGGGATATAGAACAAACTTCCAGACAACAAAGGAGAGTTTGATGTAATATTTATTTTACTTTGCTATTTACGTAGATATTTAGATCATCAGAGTCTCCGATTTTATTTTGAAGAAAAACACACTGGCCTACACAACTAAAAAGAAAAGTCTCTTGGAGGTGAAACATCTTGAAGCTTTTCCTAACAGTCCAGTTGACTTTACTTAACACCGAAATCTACCATGATGGATGACTTGAGAAACCCATCTTACAAAGACAAGTAATTCTCTGTAATTCTGTTCAGATTATTCGGTAAGTAATCAGAAAAAACATCAGAAAGCTTGATTTACAATAATGGTGATAATCGGTGACAATGGGAGGAGTATTTGCCTTTCTTGCCTTTACCTCTGCCAGTGTCTTTTGCTGTGAAGAATACGTAACTGAAGGCCCAGGAATACAGTATTTTCTGCACTATAAGGCACACCTAAAAGACTTTAAGTTTCTCAAAAACCAACAGTGCGTCTTATAATCTAGTGCGCCTAATATATGTGAACAGTTTTTTAAATAGGCCATTCATTGAAGGTGCGCTTCATAATCCAGGCCACCTTATAATGCGGAAAATACAGTACTCACAGAAACATGAAGACTATTATCACACACCAATATGAGGAGAATTTAGACTTTAAATGCTATAGAGTAATGAGGATTGGAAAATTCGACCCAACAGCAAGTCCGTCACACTCCTCTTCTTTGATAATGGTCTATAATCTTTTACGGGTACGCATGTGATGGAGAAAGGTTTGAAAAAATTGATTCAGTCCCAGCAAATATTTTTTTCAACATTTTATAATTACATTTGTGCCTACATTTTATTGCATAAAAATAAATGCATTCTCATTCTTAAAAAAAAGCAAATCCTCATGCTAGAGCAACATGCTGCACGACCAAGAGGTCGTCGCCCTGTGAACTAATAAGATATGTTAAAGTACAATAAATTTATTGTACTTTAACATATTAAAGTACAATAAGTTTATATTATTTCCTAATAAATTATTTGGAACGTCACAGACAGTTTTTGTTATTTCCTAATAAAGAATTATTTTGAACATCACAGACAGTTTACTCAATGCAGGATGTAATGAAATCAGTTAAAGAGAGTTCTAATATAAAAATTTGTAGTTCCTAAAGATATGTGGTGTTCTGTTCGAACAAATAATGTCACTGAGGTGGAACACAATTGAATTTCCAAAAGAACACCATGAACATTTCTGCCGGCAATGGAAGTTTCCCTATGACCTCTCAACATGGTTTGACAGCACAGTACAACATGAAGCATCACATTATTTAAAAAATGTATTGTACGTTCTCAGAAAATAGAAAAAAACAATTTCATTTGTGAGATCTAACAGACAGTAATAATCAACTGTTTGCACAATCATTAAAAAAATTTGTAAATGTTAAATTATGGCAGAAATATGGCCAAATATTACCACAAAACCATGTTTTCAACACTCAAACAAATCATTGTCAAACATAAAAAAAATCAAGACTGTCAAGCTAGTATTTTGTGATGAAGTTCTGCTGCTCTAAACCTAACCATAAAATTGTCAACAGAGATAGTGAAGCACTAATAGTGACACTGGATCCTGGATATTGTTTCGATATGGACTCAAATAGCTGGATCCAATGTCAGTAACAAAGGGATTATCTCGTATAGCATCAGAGTTTTTATAAGATGGGTATGAGCAGTGGTACTCTCTCATGTATGTTTGCTGCTCAACGACTGCTTTTTCCACAGTCCAGTTTTAATCTCATTAACATACATTTTATTAAGTTTCCTGTGCAAGACTCACACCCTTCTAACGTAGCAACTTGCAGCCAATCATTCACTCCTTTTCAGCCTTAAACGGATTAACGGTGTGTAGCAATTGGTATAAAATGAGATTTTACTGAGCCACAATCACTAAGGTAGAACTACATAGAAAGTGGCAAATTTCTATATTTACTTTTACAGAATACAGTTCAAATACTTAGGGAGTGGCACCAAAAAAGAGAACATACATAGAACTCAAAAACAAAATGAATTTCATCAAGATCCATTTTAAATTTGCCACTCTTCCACCAAAAACCAGTGCTGAACAATTATTTGAAATATCAAAAAAATCAAACAATAGAAAATCCAAATGTCCAAATCGCAATTAGCGTAATACTGGACAATATGTTACAACACAATTCTAAACAAAGCATTACAATACAGTACATGATCTTTAGTTTTACTTTTACTTATATATTTTTTGTGCAGATTGTTCAGGACTATAAGAGCAAAAGCATGTTTTACCAGTTAACTTTTTCATCCCTCATAGTGCACTAAAGCTCATTGTTTAACGTGCAATACTTTGAATGTACCAATTTTAATTGGAAAAAGTTTGGTTCTCTATATTCTCACTAAAAAAAGTTTAAGAACTGCAAGCTTCTCAACCAAAACTGCTGAGTGTTTACATCTGGAGTATTTGATGAGCCATTCTGAAATGTCTTTGGTGTTATTTAAAGCCAGCATTGTGTTAGTATGATGGTTACATCTTTCTCTGTAATCTGCTTGGTAGTGCACACTGCGAGCAGCCCTCATCACACTGCATTCCCGTTACTACAATCCCAACATGCAGAACTGTAAAAACACACGACTTGTGTTGTTACATCACCACGGCCTCAATGCTTCACCTTCTGTGGCCTCACTTTCCCGCCAGCATTGACATCTTTCATGGGAATTGCTCATGACCTTGCTTGTGAATATACTAAACAAAAATTTCTGATCAAATGAGTGTCTCGTGCACCACTGGAGTGAAAATACTGTTAGCAGGTGTAGCCGCTTAACACCCCGCTCCTCATGCACAGACACATTTTAAACAGCTGAGTCCACAAGCCTATCGGTGTTGCTTTGATGAGCCTCCACATCACATATTTACTTTTGATAACCGTTTCCCAGCTGGTCGCAGCACCCTGACTATTCTCAGTCAGAGGAAATCCACTAAGAGCACCATTAGACAAGACATAGGAAGTAACATGTCTGTTAAGCTGATACCTCATACACTGCAACTAGACAGCAACAAGTCTGCTGATTCCTTATTTCCGTCCCATTGTTGACAGTCATGACAGTAACTTGGGGAGCAGGGAGACATACTTATAAATTCCTTTCCACATGACAGGTGAAGTGAAATCTCTATTGACAGGTAAAACTTGTTTAGCTCATCCATGTCTGCAGTATTAGAACTAAACCTGGTTAACCCAGACCAGTGGTATCAGCAGCCCTTTGGTCTCAGCTGATATAGTAAACCAGTAGGAATGCTCTGAGTTTAGCCACACAAGGCACCTTTAGACAGCTCCATACCGGAGGGAGAATAAATGTAGAATTTCGATGGGAGAACCTTTCTGCTGCTCCCAGGTTTGTCCTGTGACCACCGGGGCTAACAGTAAACCCCATGACACGCAGTTCACAAGCTCCTCACTCTTTCCAATCAACAGAACTTAGTCTGTTTTCGTTGCGAATGTACTTTGGCTTGTTCTATTTTAAAACCCAGACCCTGGTTCAAGCCCCCACACTACCCCTCCCAAACATGTTATAATGAATGGGATGAATCAGGAAACCTAGTTTACAGTATAGATGGAGACATGGAAAATGTTTAGATGGCGACACATAAAAAGACATTCTGAATAAACACATGAGCTCTAAATTGATTAAAGTGAAATGTTTATGAGCTGATAGAAAGTATGATCTTCATGCTATACAGCAGCTAGTCCTTACAAATTATCATTACTTAAAGATTCACACAATTTTCTTTCACAGTTCAGAGAAGTATAATTTAGTTCACTGAGTTATTTTGGACTACGATCTAGACTCGGTGCTTCTGGACATCTTTTCAAGATGGGAGATAGTTGCTGTGCCTGATCAACTCCTGAACGGATGTCCAAGGTCAAAGTAATCCAAAGTTTGTGTCTTTAAAGGAGAATTTGTTACTGTAATTTGTTACTGTAATTTTTAACACATTAAAAATTCTGAATAAATAGAAATCAATAATGTGATTTCAGTCAGTCTTAACAAAGAAATTGCTTGCAGACAAAAGAATTCCTGAAAGTGAAAGTCAAGACTATTCACTAACGCCCAGCCTACACATCCCACTGAAAGTCTGAAACATGAGAGGATGACAAACAAAACTTCTTATTTCCAAAATTAAAATTAACATGAACCTACTATTTTTATTGTGCTTATTATATGATGGTGTTATTTATTCCATTTGTTACATGTCTGTGTAGGTTCTCAGTCCATGTCTGTGTAGGTTCTCAGTCCATTTGTTACCAAATCACAGAATCACCTTAATTCTACGTGACCTACATCCAAACAAAATACTGTGTGCTCTTAACTTTGTATAAAAATGTACTGCTTGCTTTCTCACTTCAATATGAAAATAATACATCAGATTGAAGGATGTCAAATAATATAAGCTCAAATTATCGGAATTGCACAAATAACATTTTTATGTAGGAATGACACACTTTCCACTTTTCCCTCATCAAAAATTCAACAAATTGTGACTCAGAGCTGACAGTGTGGTATGCAAAGCATATACAGCTTGACTGACTCTCACTTACAGTTGACTCATGCTGATGTATTTACAGACACAGTGACTAATTTATATGATTTATCTCACAGCAACACCACAGCTATGCTTTCTAATCTAAAAAGTAGAACTCATCCCGACCAAGTTAACTACACTAATTTTCACTACTAGCAAAAACTATTAATTCTTAATTTTACACTAATTACATATCAACAAATCCATACAGTATTTTAATAGGAATTAATATCTTCTACTATCATGTAATCACATAACTACATCCTTATATGATGTATTTCTTAACCTGTATAAGAAAAACTCTCTTTTTTATGAATATATTTTACCAATAAATACAGATCCTTATCCCTATCCCTGTAGAATGCTGTCTGGAACAAATGTTTGTGTAGTAACGTGGAGCAGCACTACTTACTCTCTGCTGTGGCGGGCCGGAGGCAGGACGACAGACCCAGCATCAGACCCCAAAACAAGGTCAAGCGGTTCCTTCCCGTTCGAGACCCCATTCCTGGATGAGTAAATCTTCCAAAATCCTGTAAATAAGTATGTCGTGGGTGAGGAACTGTACACAAAACCTGGTCAGAATTATTTAAAGTTTTTTTGTTTTTGTTTTGTTTTTTTTATCTCCAGGCTGCACCATCTAGCTGTTAGCTGGCTAATAGAGCTAATGGCTACTGCATACAGGCTAGCCGGATAGCTCTCCCACGTTTTTTTAATGGGACTCCAATCCAAGAATCCCCGATATTTTTTTCACCCTCTAACCAGGAAATATACGTTCATAGTATTGTGGTTTAGTCATGCCAAAAACTACACCGCAATGATGTGTGAAATATAACAATTGCAGCTACACTGGCTGTGGGGATTCCTCCGTAATCTTCTTCACACTCCATATCTAGTGGAAAAAACGTTCAACGTCCCGCTGCTGTAGGATCCACGGGAGGCAGAAAACAGGTCAACCCGTCTTAAATTTAGGATGAAAAGAGGCCGTGTGACATGTACTATGTTATTAAATAACTACACAGTGCCTTTAAGTTTACAATACAACGGCTACTTACGAATTACCCAGGATAAAATCTGGTTTCAGACCGCAGCAGCCTCCTTCTTCTCCTCCTCCTCCTCCTCAGCCGCTCATAATGCACACACACGCAGCGTTGTTGTGGTAGCTGTAATTCACCTTCATATCAACGGAAAATTGAGTATTTCACTTTACAGCTCCGGGTCAGTTTAACTAAATGTGTTAGCTAATGCTCTTTGTTGATAAATAGCCGTAAAGGAGGCATATTTAGATGGAAAATGGTACAGGTACATAGTCTCCCCCCGATCTGTCTGCAGTCTGCCGTGTTCACTATAAACACGGCGCCGTACGCAGAGATCGTCTCTATTTGAGAAGATGAATCACTTCAGCTTCTGCCCCGCCTTCCAGTCTGTGACGGTGCGTGTCGCTACTGCAGGTTGGACAGTTACCATAGTGACTGATCGACCTGCTACTCATCTAAAGAATATCAGCCTTATCTTTTTGTTTAACCATATTGAAGGTAGCATAAACTGCCAACTCTGGCGTGGCGTCTACCTACTTTATCATTTTCAATGGCAAAGCATGGCTTGTCACGGTTTTACTTTTCCTTCTATGAATACCAGAGGCTGAGGTTTAAACAGTGGACCAGTAGCCAGTAAACACAATTGTTCACCAGTTTCATGAAAGCATTCATTTGTACACACAGCCTGCGTAGATACCCCCGACATTCCACAACGTCAGAACAGCACGCAAAATGTGTATAGAGTGAGATATCAGAGCACCAGTTTCTTCTTTGATCACAGCCTTAGAGACTCCGTTTACGACACGGTGCGAAGGAAATCCGGGATGCTGATCCAGGACCAGGGTTGTTTTGCCCCTCCTGAACACACGACTGGAGGCGCCCCATACAAAGATGGTGTCTATTTGCGACTGCTGTAATTACACTCTTAATTAGCCACAGGAGCGTTTTCAATTTTAGGACTATTAAATATGTTAGGCCTGTTAACACACGTTTCTCACTTTTTTTTTTCTTTGCCGACCAGGATATTAATTAACTTAAACTTGTTTACAGTGTGTTTTTTGAGGGAAATATTAGTGACATTAGTTGTTCCTTTATGATATGACACGATGATGTTATGTCAATTAATTAATAAAATGAAATGACACTTAGTACAACACATACAGCCTCTTAAATTGGTAGTGCCCTTTAATTAAATAATGTATCAAAAATCTAATCATAATTTTGAATCATAGTTTTGGTGTAATCCTGTAAAAAATCTCCAGCCTCTTTTGCAAAGGCAATGACCGCATTTTTTATAATACCTATTAGTCCAATCAATACTCTACAATACAATTACATCAAAATTTAGTATATATGGATTCTATTCACCGAAAAAATGTCAAAACATTTATGGAAGTCATTCCCTCTCAAGCGTCCCACGTGGTCAAGTCTTGAGGACCTCGCTGAACACCGACTCATGCGACATTTGAGCCTGGATTCTGGAAAGGAACCAAAATGCTGCCATCTTGCGGGGAATGGTAGCAGCTGCTGATTTATAATCTGCAGTATAAAAAAAAAAAAAAACATGAGAGAAATGTAGAAACTGTGAAAATATCCATCCATCATCAACCGCTCATCCGGGGCCGGGTCGCGGGGGCAACAGTCTCAGGAGGGATTTCCATACTTCCCTCTCCCCAGACACCTCCTCCAGCTCCTTCGGGAGGATCCCGAGGCATTCCCAGGCCAGCCGAGAGACATAGTCCCTCCAGCGTGTCCTGGGTCTTCCTCGAGGTCTCCCCCCGGTAGGACATGCCCGGAACACCTCCCAAGGGAGGCATCCAGGAGGCATCCGGAACAACTGCCCGAGCCATCTCAGTTGGCTCCGCTCAAAGCGGAGGATCAGCGGCTCTACTCCGAGCTCCTCCCTGGTGACTGAGCTCCTCACCGTATCTCTAAGGGTGCACCCAGCCTCTCTACGGGGGAAACTCATTTTAGCCGGGATCTTATCCTTTCAGTCATGACCCAAAGCTCATGACCATAGGTGAGAGTAGGAACGTAGATTGACCGGTAAATCGAGAGCTTCTTCCTGCGACTCAGCTCCTTCCTCACCACAACAGACCTATACAGCGAACGCATCACTGCGGAAGCTGCACCAATCCGTCAGTCAATCTCACCTTCCATCCTTCCCTCACTCGTGAACAAGACCCCGGATACTTAAACTCCTCCACTTGGGGCAAAGACTCTCCACCCACCTGAAGAGGGCACACAACCCTTTTCCGGTCAAGAACCATGGCCTCGGATTTCGAGGTGCTGATCCCCATCCTGCTCACGTCACACTCAACTGCATACTGTCCCAGTGCACGTTGAAGGTCCAGGTTTCATGAGGCCAACAGGACAACATCGTCTCCAAAAAGCAGAGATGAAATCCTTTGGTCCCCAAACCGGACTCCCTCCAGATGCTGGCTGTGCCGAGAAATTCTGTCCATAAAGATTATGATTCTTTGTGGAATCTTGTGAAAATACAATCACGTATTTTTTCTTTGAATATATTATTATATAAAAGGATGCACCAGATGTACTGCAGGCCCAGTAATGCTGACATTATTGATGCTTTGTCCTGAAACACTAAAGATAGATTTTTTTTTTACCCGTGGTTCCAAGACTAAGATGATAAAGAACATCATACTACTGCCTTGAGCTTAATATATATGGCGAAGTTAAATTCACACATATACATGTGAGTTTTACACATATTGTCATCTGATTTTTTCTGTCTTTGACATCCAGACAAGTACAGTTGCAATGATTGTTTTATGTCTTAAACCCAGCCTAAGAAAGTGGTCAACCAGCAGCTTTTGATGCTTTGAGAGAAGCACAGTTAACAAAACCATCCATAGAAAAACCACTGACAGTTTTGATTATCCCTATAATTACAGACTGCTTTTATCACATCACAGACTAGAGCACAGAAGCATTATTTGAACGTTGCACATTACCTCATCTCTGGCAGACAGTATTCAGCGTCCGTCACATCCGTCCAACAATTAGCACTTAGAGAAAAAAGTTCACATTAAAAATGAAGTGAATATCAGTGGCCACCCAAGAGTCCACATACAGTGAGTCACCCACTAACAAGTGCTCACTGTACCAACCTGACCTCCCTGTGCCAGAGAATGTTGTGCCTGTCCACTTGCATTTGTTAAGTCCCTATTAAAGTCCCCATGAAGGCAGCCGACGGGCCCACCTACCTCGACTGGCCTGGTGGAATCCATTCTCGCACTGCACTCATGTGGAAATAAGCATATTTACCACCAACGGGTCACACATGCTAATGAGCGTCTGTTTGTTTTCCACTGTGCTCATGCAGGAGGAAGGGAATTTAGAGGGAAAATAATAGATGATATGCGGACAACAGCCCGGGTGGCTGTGCAGCGCTAATGAGGAAAAATGTAGAACAGAGAATTAATGGATATGAAATCAGAGCAGGAAATGTGGCCTGACATTTCGATGTTGCTGAGTCGATCACAATACAGGATGTCAGTTGGCTTGTTTTGAAACTAGTGCTTGGGTTGTCGCTCGAGAGACCCCAGATATACTGACAGTAGACCACACAGCAGCAAGCTTTTGTCTGATGAAACCACACCTGACGAGTTAGTTATGAAAAAGCTGTCTATACCTGTTGCAGTATGTGACCTATATTGATCATGCAGTGAGTCGTAATCACAAAAGATATTTTTGTCAATCTGTATCTTCCCCCTTTTAAATGTATGCAAAAAAATAAATTACATCGATTAAATTTTTGTTCAAAATATTTGGCCTTTATAAATAACAAATACTGTTGTTAAATTATGCAGGTGTGGTTTTTGGGAACCACCCCCACAGCAGATCATATACTCTCAAAGTTCTGTCCTGAAATGTTAATGTTAAATTCTCACTTAGGAGCCATAAATGTTGGATTTTGTTTCTCCAGCTCATTTTATTCCACCAATTCATTCCGCTGTACTACCTGATATCTTGTTAAAATAGGAAAAACACGGGTGTCAATAATATCACAGGACTGCTGTGTTCTCCTGTATCCCAATGACTAACAACCCAGTATGCTGCATGCATTTCAATAATCAATAATAAATCAATAAGCTGATGATTCACACCTGTGATTTTCCTACCTTACATATCAAGTAGTCCTTATTGAAAAAAATTGTGACAAAATAAAACATTAATTGTTTTGTGACACTGGAGTCATTTTAGAAAAATACTTATCTCATTTTCATCTCATTGGCCAGAGACTTATAAATGAGACAAAATGGAGAATGTTAAGATTCTCTATGCGGGATAGACAAGAAGTATCATTGTTTTGGAGTGTCTGATTTTTTTCCCTGCCCAACTCCTTTCTGAAGTGTGGAGTATAAATTCACTCCTATTACGTTCATTATTGTATCACTAACTGCATCCCTTTGCAGACAGCACTCTACAACCTGAGCCTGAGTCAGGAAAGAGTCCCGGTGATGTGGAAGACATCCTGCCTGGTTCCTGTCCCCAAGAAATCGACTCCATCAGACTTAAATGACTAACAACCAGTTGCCCTCACATCCCATCTGATGAAGGTGCTGGAAAGGCTAGTCTTGGCTCACCTGAGGCCACAGATGAGACCCTCCATAGTTTGCTTATACCAGCCCCACTCGAGGGTTGACAACGCCATCATCTACCTGCTGCAACAAGCTCACATCATCTGGATGGTGGGGGCAGCACTGTGAGAATCACTCTCTTTGATTTCTCTAGTGCTTTTAACACCATTCAGCCACTGCTGCTGAGTGAGAAGCTGTGGGGAATGGGTGTCAACACCTCCATTGTCTCCTGGATCAGCGACTACCTGACAGGCAGGCCACAGTTTGTCCATCTGGGCAGTGTTCTGTCTGACGCAGTGATCAGTGATACAGGAGATCCTCAGGGGACTGTAATGTACCCTCTCCTCTTCACTTCATACACAACTGATTTTCAGTATAACTCCGAGTTGTTCCACCTGCATAGGTTTTCTGATGACTCGGCTGTTGTTGGGTGTATAAGTGAGGGAAGGGGAGTGGTTGTGGCTATGGTGGATGACTTTCTGGAGTAGGATGAACACAGTCACCTGAGGTTGAACGTCAACAAGACCAGAGAGATGGTGATTGACTTCAGGAAGAAGATGAGCGCATCACAGCCACTGTGCATTCTGGGAGAGGATGTGGAGGAGGTGGAAGACTACAAGTACCTGGGCGTTAAAATTGATAATAGACTGGGTTTTGAAATCCAACACCAAAACTATCTACAAGAAGGGGATGAGCAGACTCTACTTCCTGAGGAAGTTGAGATTCTTCAACGTATGCAGTAAGATGTTGGAGATATTCTATCAGTCTGTTGTGGCCAGCGTTCTCTTCTTTGCTGTAGTCTGCTGAGGAAGCAACATCAGTATCAGCGATACCAACAGACTGAACAAGCTGATCAGGAAGGCTGGCTCTGTGATTGGCTGTAGTATGGACACTGGAGGCTGTGGTGCACAGGAGGACTGAATAAACTGTTATCCATCATGGATAACCCCACTCAACCTCACCACGCACCGGACAGACAGCGGAAGTCCTTCTCCAACAGACTGCTACAGCTCCGCTGTCGAAGGGACAGATACAGGAAGTCATTCCTGCCACAAGCCATTGCTCTGTACAACAGCTCTAACATACCAGGCAGAGTCCCACCACAGTCTGATGTTTAGATATGATGCGGCAATAAATCCTGTGTATTCCATGTTCCATGCTGGTGTACCAATATTGAAGCATTGTGTTAGATACTGAATGAAAAAAAAAGAGAGAAACAGTAACTTATCAATGTTGACATTTTGAGCTATGGACTTCTGAGACCCTGTAATGTATGTTGTGCTTTCTAAAATAGTCATGTAATGTCAGAGAATTAGCCAATACTGTATATAAAAACTATACATCCTTTTTCTAAAAACAAACACACACACACACACACACACACACACACACACACACACACACACACACACACACACACACTAACAAACAAAAAATGAAAACCAGGAACACACTACAGGATGCACTGCATGTGTTGTTGAATAAATGTAAGTCACAATTTATGCTAGAAATATTCACGTTTTGATGTTATTTACATGTTCTGAGTCACAAGCTCAATCACCATATCAACAAAGGGTTTCAAGTACACATCACTGTATACTGCATGCTTTCAACACATTCCCGTACTTCTACAACATTCCCAAATCAGCACATGGTATGTACATGTATTTTATTGTAATACAGATCGTAATACATTTTTGAACGTACACGCGACGGAACTCGTGTTTGTGTCTTTCATGTGCATTGGCGTTGCGCCCGGAGTGTACCCGCCTCTCGCCCCGAGTCAGCTGGGAAAGGCTCCAGGAACCCTGTGACCCGCAACGGCGGACGAAGCGGTTAATGATAATGAATGAATGAATGAACGGACGCGACTGAACTCGATGACCTGCCGGAACCATTTTGGATGTGTTTGTTGGTCGCACACTAAATGCGGTAACACAACCGGATATAGATTCAAATCTTCCGGCAGCTGTAAGAACGAAAGGCGCTCTAGCTAAAGCGATAGTAGCGTTCAAGATCTTGATATTTTAACTATCACGTAATATTGTTATATTGATAAGCTCAAGTAGTAGACATGATTAAAGCCATCTTGATATTTAACAACCACGGAAAACCAAGGCTGATACGATTTTATCAGTATTTTGTAAGTATTTTTGTTATTGCTTTTTGACGATTAACATTTGTTTTGCCCTGTGATTTTTTTTTTTTTTTTTGCTAAGGGGGACTGTGTAGAATGATTGTTGTTGTCCCTTTGATATCAATCCGACCTTAACTGTTAAATCTTCAAGAACAAAATAGATGCGTTGACCACAGTGTAATGTGTGTCAACGGCCTAGTGACCCATGACAACGGAAGAAGCGTGTTTGGAAGATGAATGAATGAATGTTTAAAGTACAGTTATATACAGTTGGATAGCTATGCTTTGTAACTGTCCGAATTTTTAAAATTATTATTTAATTTCACTTATTAAGGATAAAAAGTCAATCAGATCTAAATTAAATTAGAATCAAGACAGTCACAGACTGCAACATCCCGCGACACCCCTGAATTCAAAATTTTACCCTGACCTACTTGCATAGGTCAAATATCAAAACTAGTGCTCTGACCTACTGTCATTGATCAAAGCACTAGCTTTGATCTATTGTCTTACACTGGCCTTCTCCCTCGTCTTTCTGTGTTATTCCTGTATCCTGAGTGTACAAAAGTTGAAATTTGACCATGACCTAGTTTTCTCAAGGTCAGCATCTCATTTTCATCTCCTTTTGCCGCCCTAGTAATTTGCTTTTTGTTTCATCTTTCTATCTGCAACGGTTTCGAAGATATTTGGTGGACTAACAGACGGACGGATGAACAAACAAACACACAAACACTGACAATTACAATACATCATTGCTTTGAAGCGGGACGTAATAAGGAATGTTTGTTCTTGTGCTCATCTTTAAGAATGAGAATTTCAGAATGCATGACAAGACAAATGTTTGATAAATGTTTGAAATTTTTCACAGCTCATGTTGCCCACAGGGACCTTTCAGAAGGTCCCTGAGCAAATTTTTATATTCTTGTATTTTTTTCTTTATTTTTCGTCTATCAAAACAAAATATGATTTTATTCATTTAATATTTAAAAATGTAGCCGCAAGAGGACACAAGCCAGTGTCTTATTGTGCCGGTCCCATAAATACAGAGGGTTGCTTCAGGAAGGGCATCCGGCGTAAAACTTTTGCCAAATCAAACATGCGAATCAAACCATTTAATATTTAATTAATTGTTTCTGTTGAGTGATTTTATTTACCAAGCATGAACTGCATTTCCTAGAACAGTTGTTGATATGTTTTCCTGCAGGCAGAGGATATGCAGCAGCAGATAATTCGGGAAACTTTTCATTTGGTATCTAAAAGAGATGACAACGTCTGCAATTTCCTGGAGGGCGGGAGGTAAGTAAAACTGTTTGCTCTCGTTGTAAGAATAACACATTTTCACAAGAGAGTACGTTATTGATCCCTGGAAGGGAACTTCTTCCTGACATTGCTACCTGAGGAGCAACATTCAGCCCCTAAGGGACTTGGGAAGCAAGGTGTGGTTAAGTATATTGCTCAAGCATACACTGCCATGTAAACTGGGGCTCGAACTACCAACCATCCTATAAGTAGACAATGCTCTTAAGCTACAGCCACCCTAGTGTATACTTATACTACATTTTATGCTTAAATTCTTAAATTGTGTTTGATTGTGGAGAGTGACACACAATTATAAGAAAAACTTCTGCAAGTCATTATAATTTGTTCCTGTTGCAATTTTTAATTCATCCTCAAATTTATAATAAAACACAACATCCCCCCATTACTTAATTGGTTGACTGCCTTCATCAGTACGATGTTTAATTAACTTGTCCAAAAAATAAAAATAAAAAACGGCTCAGATTTTTGATTTTTTCCCCCTCACAGGTAATGTTGTTTCTAGAACAGTGAGCGAGCCCCATGTAGAGGCAGCATGCTGTTAATGACATTGTCTTACTTTTTTCCTACCAGAACCACAAGCTTAAGTTAAACTTTAATATAATGAGGAACGTGTGACAGTCTGAATTGTCAGGAGGAACCTACCACTAAAGAGTGTCTTCTCTCTTTTTGTGTGGGTCTGCGTGAGGAGCTGTTAATTGCGAGGTGCTTGATAGTTGATAGCAATATTCTCTCAAATGAATGAAAAATAAATATTTACTTGCTGAAATTGGTCACCAAGATTTCTACCATGTCCTGAGTGTGAAGTAAATAAATGGTACTTATTTGGATGTAGAGTACTTGAAGTACAATGTTATATAACCCATACTCATGAATGATATGTTTACATATACTGGTACAAGCTCATGCTTTGTGCAGCAGTGATGTTTATCCAGTTTTGATAATGATACAGAGTGACTCAAAATTGTTTTAAAAAGTAACAAATTAATGATATAAGTCTTTGTAGTGGAATGACATTTTTTCAGAGCTTACTGTAAACTTTGGGCACTTTTCTCGATTTGATGAAGTTGTCCAGCTGACTGCAGATGCAGCAGCAGGTATTTGACCAATAGAGGGAGGCAAAGCCAAGGAAGTGAACTTTATAAAGCATGCATGTACTGTATTTATTTGTCCAATTTAAATCTGGCCCCAATGCATACATGACAGAAAGCTACCCTTGAATTTTCCACTAAATGAGATTTTTTTTCCCCCCCTTAAAGTCTCATAGGTGGCTCAGACTACAAGCTGATTTACCGGCACTATGCAACTCTTTACTTTGTTTTCTGTGTGGACTCATCTGAAAGCGAACTTGGCATACTGGACCTCATCCAGGTCAGATTTGTTTTCTACTGCTATACTGTGGCATTTTTGTGTTTGAAACGATATTTCCTCTTTTCCACATTAATCCCCTGTCCATGCAATATTCTAGCCTAGGAAGAAGACACCTTTTCTCTCCATTGACGTAATGAAAAACATTCTTTCCATACATTTTGCTGCCTTCATTTGTTGTGGAAAGCATTCAAGATTTTTCTTTTTTTTTTTTAATTATTTGCCTCCTCAGTGGTTTTCTTTCAGTATTGCTGATCTTAGAAATGAAACCTGCTCTGCTGTTGAAATCTTTCTAAATGGGGCAGATTAGAACTCATGAAATGGGAAAGAAGGAAACACTGACATCAGAGATACAGGAAGATAAAATGAAGTTATCTCTGGGAGAACTGATACATTATTTTTTTATCTGAGCGCTGCTTCACATTGCGCCCATGGGGACATTTTGTTTTACTTGTACTTTTGGCACCACATGAGAAACATAACTCATCCTCACACAAAATAGTTAGTGCCTTAAAATGTTAAGCAACATCAGTTTTATCTAGCAAGCGAGTCAGCATGCTCAGTTCTTCCACTCATCACTGACGTCAGGTAGTTATCAAGAGTCCCTTACCAGCAGTAAAGGGGAATTATGACATGCACAAACAAGCACATGTTTGGTGACAAAGATGGGATTTTACTGTGACGTACTTTGTTATGCTCTGTATCTGAAATATATCCCTTACACTACTTTTTTCTGCCTCATTGCATTGAGTACGCCAAGAAATTATATAAAAGTGGGAATACTACAAATAAGGCGTTTGTGGTCAAAAGACTCCAGTGTGTTAGTCATATCCTGAAATCAACTTACTTTTGGGAATCTATGCTATTAGTAACAACCTGTATCATTTAGTGATGACAGTTTCCTTGTAGTGTTGAGCTCATATGGATCTGCATTAAAACCAAAAAATTTTGGATTGATCCAACTGTATCACCTCACCTTTAGTGTAGTCAATACTGGTCTAAATTTAATCACCAGTTTTTCCTGGTATGTTTGAGGCTTAAGTCATTCCGCCAAGGGCTGACTATCTTCAGATTTTCATATCATCATCTTTACTCAGTTAACTTGTAAGAACTGCTACAACAGCTTCTTGACATAGTCCAGAATTTTTTATGTACTTAAATTAAATCCAAATGTTGCCGTGTGATATGTATTTGAAAAATGTGACATTTGTCCAAATCCTCTTGCAGGTGTTCGTGGAAACGCTTGACAAATGCTTTGAAAACGTCTGTGAACTGGACCTCATATTCCACATGGACAAGGTGGGTTGCAGATTGGGAGAACCTTTTCTGTTTGCTCCCCTCAAATGTTTCAGTAGCATATTGATGCTGAATGTGCCATAGTGTTGAGCTCCGAAATGTACCAGTATCAGTCTTATTTAACCATTTTAAAGCCAACCTTACATTTATATATGGCGTTATTTCTTGATAAGTCTAACAAACAAGCGGATGTGTTTTAGAAATGCTAACAAACATGATGTACTTTGCAAAAATTATACACCATTAACAAACAAATGCATTCTGTTCTATAAAACCATCACACCAAACATCACCGGTGTCTCAAACATCAGAAACAAACATATCACTAGAACAAATATAAGTGTTTCCTGCACCCAAAAATATCTTGTGACTTATGCCGAGATCTTTCTTCTGCGCTCTCCTCTCTTTACACATCACCCTCCACAACAGCAGGTGGCAGTGTGTGTGGATTTAATCTGGTCTGTCAGACGAAAGTTGATTAATTTCTGTTGATTTTCATTCAGTGAATTACCTCACAGTATTGTAAGGTGAGGAGATACACTAATCAAACAGCTATATTTCTGACTGAGCTGCAGAGAAACTGGACCGTTTTCCATTGATCCAGCTACTTTTCAGGAACAGCTGCATTCCTGTTATCTGTACCTTCTGTTAAAAAAACATTTTAACTGCTATTGCCTGTCATATATGGCTCCGAGCCTGTACGTACAGTAGATCTTGACAAAGATATCCTACAGCTCTGAAATACTACATTGACCTTTTAACCTCTGAGGTGAAATATTAACTGTCAGAAGGATGCATTTGGTTTGGAATTTATTCAAGGAATGATTGAGAAAAAAAGGTTCTCCTCTCAGAGACTTTTATAGGATGATGGATTTAGAAAAATGCTTTGAAACTACGTAAAGCTCTGTCAGGAACAGACTGCAATAATGCCTCCTTTCTCTCTGGACCTGAGCTGGAAGTGTTGCTGGAAACTAATCGGCGCATCTACGGCCATCTTGATTGAATTTTCTCAGCAGGAAATTCATGTCATGTGGTGCAGCGGGGCTTGGCCTGAGGAATGTTCCAAGATGAAACTTGGAAATATTTCTACTAAAGAGAAAACCCTTCACTCTTAGGATGCTCCCTGAGTGGAACAAGATCGAACACATAGCAAATATGTATTTTTTACACAAAGACATTGTTTTAAAATAGATTTACATGGACATGACAAATTTAGGCCATTTCAGTCTTCTAATTTCTTTCTGTTGTGTCACTTCATGCAGAAATGGCTGCTTTAGTTCAATATTTTATGCCTAAAGGGAGCATTTAAGAATATGGCTTTATGGAAAGAGCTATTTTTCAAAGCTGTTCCTGTTTTATTCTTAACCTCAAAGTAGGGTTGCAATAGAACAGGGACTCATGATTCTCAAAATAATTTCTGCCCACTAGAATTTACAAATCTAACTTTAAGAAAGAAGTAGGAAATGTTGCCCAGTGGACCTTGAGAGCTGTGCTCCAGAGAGGACTGTTCTTTTTGTCTCATGACTCATCTGTAATGAACACAGATTAGTTGTATTCCTAGACAAGACAGAATTATAAAAATACATCACAAAACATCGCATTGCCTCAAATAGTGCCATCTGATCACAACTGATATTCTTTCAGACGTCATTCACTATTCTCTGTGGCATTCTGTAATGTCCTATAAATGTTCAGGGCCTCAACCGACTGAACTTGCCAAATACTGGGGTACATGTGCATGTGTGTGTACTTGACTGTATCACCTGCTGTGTTGTGTTTGTAGGTCCATTACATCCTGCAGGAGGTGGTGATGGGTGGCATGGTGCTGGAGACCAACATGAATGAGATCGTAGCACAAGTCGAAGTGCAGAACCGCATGGAGAAGTCAGAGGTCAGTCTGTTGGCCACATTTACAGACCATGTCAGTGTTTTTGCTTGTTTTAGTCCATAGAGTGATTTGTGTAAATCCTCCTATAGTGTTCTCATCTTGCGTGTACACACCTTAGATTCTCAAATAGATGAATGTGATGAATCTGAATCTCGAGGACAGATTATCTTCCTTATTCTTGCAAGAACAAGAACATCTTGCACTATATCTGAGAAGAAGACTATGAGAAAAAAATCACACTTTTGAGCTGCTGTGAGTTGATGAAGAAGGAATCTGAATATGAAAATGATATGTTAACGTCTTTATAAAAGTAGATGTGGATGTGATTACTTCTAACTCAAATTTAAAGGGAAGTTTACACAATACACTTATACTAATCTACTAATCGGCCACTGTATTACGTACACCACGATAGTGCTAGGGTGGCCCACATTTCCCTTCAGAACTGATCTCATCCTTCATGGCATAAATTCAACAAAGTGTTGGAAATATTCCTCAGAGATTTCAGTCCATACGGACACGATGGCATCACATAGTTGCTGCAGATTTGTCGGATGCACACCCAGAATTCAAATCCCCCTTTTCCAACACATCTCAGAAAAGCTCTGGTGGATTGAGATCTAGTGACTGGAGGCCAATGGATTATAGTCTTTGCCATGTTCAAGAAAGCAGTTTGAGATGATCAAAGCTTTACGACATGGTGCTTTCTCCCTGCTGACAATGGCCATCAGAAGACGGGTACACTGTGCTCACACAGGGATACACATCAGTAGTGCTCAGGAAGGCTGCGGCATGTCAATGATGCTGATTTGGTAAGAGGCCAGATGATTGCAGAAAGAATATCCCTCACACCATTACCCAACCGGTATCGCCACCAATCAAATCAAGACTCATTGTTGTTATTGTTATTGTTATTTGCCTTTCTATCAGCTCAAATTAGTCTTGACATTTTCCTCTGAACTCTGGCAACAACAAAGCATTTTCGCCCATAGAACTGCTGTTCAAAAGACATTTTCTCTATTTTTTGGGCCATTCCCTGTTAACCGTAGAAATGTTGAAGTTTGGAAATACCAGTTGATTAGCATTTTCTGACAAACACACCAGCCTGGCGCCAACAACCCTACAAATCATTTTTCTCCTTTAGTTTGACTGCAGCTGATAATCTTGACCTTCTTTACAGGATTAAATGCGCTGAGTAGCTTCCAGGTGACTGGTTGATCATGAATATTTTTTTGAGTGGAGGTGAACAATAAAGTGTACAATGCGTGTATTTTTTTGCTGCATGAGTGTTTTTATATAATGAATATCTGTACAATAAATATTAAGCAGGTCTGAACTGATTTTGCTAAAAAGTGAAAAAGCCCATTTTCCCATAAATGTTAATCCTTTTGAAGGTTGCTGTTGAGCAGTCAAACGTGTGTTAGGTATCTGTTTGGATATGATGTACACTGGGAACAAACTAAATTGAATTTGTGACATTTTTGGTCTTAAATTCGTGACATGCGTTTGAAACTCTGCATCGTTCAAAAATGCCTTCTTTTTTAAGATAAAGACAAAATCAAAGGTGTTTTCCTTATTGTTTTATTTTGACAGGGAGGACTGTCGGCGGCCCCCGCCCGCGCTGTCTCTGCCGTGAAGAACATGAACCTACCTGAGATTCCTCGCAACATCAACATCGGAGACATCAACATCAAAGTGCCGAGCCTCTCCCCATTCTGAGTAGCATTCCAGCGGAGCTCATCCCGCGGGGGTTGGTGTGCTACTACTGCAGCACCCCTTCACTCACTTTTGTTTGTAATGTGGAGAAAAGTTTTATACATCCATCATGGAACCGCAACAGCTCATTTTCTTCTCATCTTTTCACATGGACAGATAAGATAAGCTGTGGTGTGTTTTACAGTTCTGCTGGAAATAATGTACAGATGACGAGTTAAAAGATTTGCACAATAATGTAAAGTTAATTTGATAAAGCGTCAAGGGTAATATTAATATTAGTGTATTCTATGCTCCTCTTGCTGTGTTTTCCTTTCAGTTGTTTTCCACCTTTTTCCAATAGGAAAACAATCTGTCAGTCCTGTGACCGTTTCCCTGCCCTACACCTTTGACTTACATCAGTGGCTGTCTCGTCCAAGGCTTGAAAAAGCTTCCTGACTGCTTTGAGCTTTCTGAGTTACCTTAGATTGCTGTAATAAAATCCTTTGGCATCTGCATTGGGCCATAATTCCTCAAGCATATCTGTATCCTGTGTTCCCAGTGTGTATCCGTGTAGTTTGAGCTTCGATGCCTCTGCTTGGCACTTTTCACGGTTTATTTTTCTTTCTCTGGTTTATCATGTCTGAAATCGCTGTGACCTTTTGAATAACACTTTTCTCCTGAGTGCGAGAAATTGTCCCGTTCAGTAAATGTTAAAGATATTCGAGCAGATTTTTAATGTGCCGTGATAATATCTTCTTGCAAAACTCATTTTAAGAGGCTCATTTTCTCTTTTTTGTGTGTGTACTTATTTGTATAAAGTATTTTTGTGTCTTGCTGGCTGTTTTGTAGTCACATGTGATTGGACTTGGTTATTTAAGCCATACGTTGCTCGGGTTTTTCCATGTAGTCCTGCTGATTTCCTCAAGGAAACAGGTGTCAAAAATATTCCTAAATTTAAAAAAAAATCAACTTCAAATCCCTTTTGTGTTGCCTTTTTGTTTAACAGCTCAGTTCAACTGATATTTTTCCTCCTGATCAATAGTTTGGCTGTGACAACACAGCATTGCAAATCTGATGGTTCAGACCTCTCCGAGGCTCTGAGCTCTCGCTTTTCTATCACAATGAGTTTGCAGCTTTGTTGATACAACCACATTCTTTCAACCCCAGTACTTTCCAGTTTTAGGGATTTTTTTAGGGAGGGAAGTCAAGTCAGTTGTTCCCTCCCTTCATCCCCATGAAAACCTGTGGTAGTTGTCACCATCTCCCTACTCCACCCTTACAGATGCAGCCAATGTTTCACATCAGCCAGGATCATTTCAACTCAACTTCTGCATATCATGTAGAATAAAATCTGAGCTTGCTGTGGACATCCAACTTCTCAGTATTTGGTATGTACAGTTTTTGTCACTTTTGACATTTAGGCTTGTAATGTCCTGCTGCAACAACTGTATATTGTCTTTACAGCATTTCTACCTTTTGTACAGACATCTGTGTCAAAAACGTTCTTCACTGACTGCAAACTGACGATAAATGCACTATAGACAAATCCTCTGTGAACTGCTGTTCATGCACAGTTAACACAAGCAGCCAGCTGACTGATTTTCTCTCCTAATTCGGTTCATATCAAAGATTAATATTCAACAATATTTGTACTGATCTTTTAGTTGTGTCCAGTAAGTATTTAACTTGATAACGCAATTTTTAAATAGTTTTTACTTTGACCGGACATAATTCAAGAATCTGAGGTGTCAGCATGACTTCTTGGCTCTTGCGTAGATTTAGTGGTCGTCTGTCATCATCAGTGTGGGATGTTCTGGTTGTAATTTCTGCGCCTCCTACGGCTGGCTGAAACTAAATTGTTCAGTATGGAGCTGAGACCACACAGACTGGATGTTGAAGGCCAAGTTTTTATGTGCAGGTTGAGTAACAGGTTGTGTGGACAAAGTGTGAGACAAGGATAAATTATACATTTGTGCGTGTCTGTGTATAGAGTATATGATGAATATTAATTTTTGCAAAGTTTTCAAAACTATTTTCCATCCGTTCAAATTGGTTGGTAAATATGTTAATTGGAACACATTTGCACGCTGATATGATTTCAATAACTTTAAGTCCCATATTAAATTCTTAATTATATAGATGATGAATATAAATATGTATAATAAGAACATCACATTCCTATTAGGTTCACACTGAAATTATTTGACTTTAATGTTTTTCTTTACACATTTAAAATCTAATTAAATTTTTGAGTTCTGTGTTAATTTTGTGGGTATTTATTACCACTTCTACGCCACAATCTGTGTGACAACACATAGCAGAGGCGCAGATTATTGTGGTGTTTTTGCAAAGTGGATCCACGTGCAAGAACAAGACACACAGGTGAGGCTAAGGTTAATAAGATTATATTGCAAGGCGTTGTGGAATGAAAGTGAAGAGGTGAAGACTGATGGCTTTTAGGGGCAGTGCTGCCGGTCGGAGGGGCGCAGGCAGATAAACAGTGAGGTCATACCGAGACAGATAGAAAAGACAGCAAATAGGAATGAAATTCAGGAATAATTCTAAGTATAGCAACACACAGCTTAAGTACAGCCATCACACAAATAGCTGAGAGCATTTTTCTTATTATTGAGAGATCCTAGAAGCAGATTTATATCACATTTCCAGATGTTTGTATGCGTTGGCTGTGAACTTTGCACCATAACAGTTGAGTTATTCACTAGATGCTCAAGATTATGTTGGATTGTTGTAGACTATATATGAATTCATCAAAACCTGTTTAAAAACATATGAACAATTTCTTTTTTGCTGAAGTACAATAGAAATGTTTAAGTTAAAATGTTATGAGATCATGAACGGTAGATGAACCAGTTATTTCCAAGGGAAAAAGTGTGTATTGGGGCATTCATGTTTTGAATTCATATACAGTGACAGCATGGAGGATAATTAGATTTTTGTTGGTACCTTACATCTTTGGAGAATTTTTTTAAATGGAAGAAAACCATGAGAAAGTGTTTTAAGCAGCTGCAGCTCAATTGATTTATTCAACAGGTTTTGCTACTTCATCAGCTCATTATTTAATTATTTAATTGCATTAATTGCTGAATCTGGCTGAAATACCAAGACAGCTTCAAATGAATAGGAATTAAAATATCAATCATCAAAGTGTTGATTATAATCGAGAATTGCCTTCAAACCAATAAAGAACTAACATGTCGTTTACTGCGTGTAGCCTCAGTCAGCTGTGGTGAACACATTTAGATTCCTGTGACAAAGGAAATCTTTACATTACATTATGTAACTGCAGAGATAATCATTCATGGGAAATAAAGGTGATTATTACTAAAAGGTCGAGGGGTTCACTTATCAGGTAAGTTGTAAAGCTGTTATTAAATCATTTCTCGAAACGTGAGTTGAAGACACCAGCAAAACAGTTTGGACACTGGGGGTTCAGTACAGTGTGAAGTTTCAAAGTCCACTGACAAGGCTGAACCTAACTGAGAAATACAACAGTAATGCACAACGTTTCTACATCCAAACTGTGCTATGTGTGGAGGTGGTAGCAGATGTTTAATAGATATTTCTTAACATTAAAATGATATTCTAATCTAGAAAACTATTACAAATAACAGTTTATTGTTTTAACCAAACTATCACAGTTGGCCCTGACAGATCTCCTAAAGTTAGGCCAGCTGATTATACCATGTAAAGGTCCGATAAGGCTATTACTTATATGTTACACAGTAATGTTGGAGAGAGAGGTTCCTGTTTTCTATGTACGCTTCACTTCAGCAGTGATTACTCTAGTCCATGTGCTGACAATGTCGAAATTTTGATAAAAACGGAAAAAATATATGGATCTCCCATACGATCAACAGACTTGTGTCACTGCTAAACATTATTTTGATTAAAGTTAATGGTCTAAGTATATAGAGTGGGACTGCATAAAAAATCAAGCTGCTGGAATTATCAGAGATTGTGAAGGAATTATATTAGTTATCAGTTGTTGACTGGTAATACAATTAACACGAGTCAGTTTTATGATGTTATATTGTGATCAATGTTCTAACCAAATCTTTCTTTTTGCCTGTACAGCAGCGATAATGAACGCAAGTCTATTTCCTCCTGGACATTTGTGTTGTAAAATACTGCTGATAAGTTGTCATGACATATCCATCTACTAATGGTTTTTATACAAAAAAATAAATGACACACACAGAAGAATTACGAAAAATAAAAAATGTGTTACCTGGAAATGTGCTGCAGGACATAAGGTTGCAATCATGGCAAAGAAAGAGAAAACCATCATTGAAAAACACTGGTGAAGTTATATATGCCCATTTTCAGTGTTTAGAAAAAAAAAATCCAGCTTGTTAGGAACTGATAGTACATTATATAAGCCCTGTCTGTTATTGCATAATTGCATGATGCAAATTTGTAATACTCACTTTGTAACCTGGCAATGTAGACTTAAGTTTTTGTATAAATATGAATAGTGTATTTTACCCTCTTGAAAATACAGAATAACTCAATAAACAAAACAAACTCTTGCCTAATTTATCATATTTAAAGCGTAATTGATTCATGATTGCAAAAGCTCAGTCAAAAAAATATACAAAAGTACGTAGTATAAAAATTAGTGTATTTGTTCCCCATCATTATGATGAAACTAAAACTTGTTTTTGTAGTCTGTTACTTAAACAGTACAAGGCAAAGAGCTGCAGACAAACTAACTACAGTCTTCCTATCTGTTTTATTTCTCTTTAGGTGCTATGAATGTCTTTTTTCCCACATTAATAGCTCAACCATCAACTGGGAAGGGAGCAGACCTGCTGACCTGGTTAAACATAGACTGAGACCCCACAGTTATCCATCTCCAGAAGTGGACATGGGAAAAGTCTACTATATTAGTAAAAATGTGGGCATTGGTTTGATTGTATTGACCACCATCGCACTGGCTACCATTATAGCTCTGTCTATAGCTTACCACAAAGAAAAATCCAAGACTCAAGACAAGCCTGGAGATGTGTCATCACACAGCACCACTACGATGGATATACCTCCCACAACCGCCTTCGTCCAGAAAGAGCCATGGGACTATTACAGGCTTCCAGACACCCTTGTTCCTGTCTGTTACAACGTGACCCTGTGGCCTTGGCTGAAGTCCAACGCAGACGGCCTGTTTATCTTCACTGGACATTCATCAGTGGTCTTTAAATGTGTGAAGGAAACTGACCTGATTATCATCCATTGCAACAAGTTGAACTTCACTAAGGTGTACGGGCACCATGCTCATCTTAGGGGCCTGGATGACACCGCTGTGCCCTCTATACAAAAGTCTTGGCTTGTTATGAAGACAGAGTATTTGGTTATTCAGCTACGCAGCCGACTAATTGTTGGAGCATCGTATGAGCTATACACTATATTTCAGGGGGAGCTGGCAGATGACCTGGAGGGATTCTACCGGAGTGAATACATTGAGGATGGAGTGAAGAAGTAAGCAATGACATATGAAATAAAAGTAATACATGAATAAGTGTGCGCCATCACTCTTGTCTTAGCATTTAGAAATCATTTCCACGGCTGGAGTGTATTTTCCATTGGTGTGTGTGTGTGTGTGTGTGTGTGTGTGTGCTAATGTTTAGTATGAATGTTTTTCAGAGTTGCTGCTGCCTCACAAATGCAAGCAACATATGCGAGGAAAACCTTCCCCTGTTTTGACGAACCAGCAATGAAAGCTGTCTTCTATGTCACCATCATACATGACAGGAACACCGTGGCTCTGTCTAACGGCAGGGAAATTGGTTTGTTTTTGAAATACATCAATTCAGTTCTATCAAATTATTATCATCGCTCTGTGGGATGTGAAAAAAAATGGTGTTATGTGAAAGAGGAGTCCTTTGTAAAAAAAAAAATAGAAAAAAAGACTCCAGTTCATTTTAATATGAGTGTCAGCGTCTAACTCCTTGCATTTCTGAACAGACACAAAGGATGCTGTCATTGAGGGCTTTCCTGTCAGAGTGACTGCATTTGAGCGTACAGAGAGAATGTCCACATATCTGCTGGCATTCATTGTCTGTGATTTTGTTAACATTCAATCGACCCCAAACAGCAGGTTGTTGGTAAGACATGTTTGTTCCATGCTTTTGTTAACATGCCAATGTAATTAGCATAAAATAAATTTTGATCGTTGTTCAAAAGCAAGTCATATTACCTGTACAAAAACAGATCAGAGTCAGAAGTTGTTCTGATTGTGAGGTACGTTATGGAAATATTGCTAATTATCAAACATACAGGATTGGGTTTTCGAGGAGTTATTACTGATGTAATTGATTAGCCCGAAACAAGGATCCAATTTAAGAGTTTTTACTGCACAAGTAAGCAGCAATTGACTTGTAAAATTCAAGTCCATCATTAAACTTAATTTTTTCCATTGCGCATCTGTTGGGTGACTTAGAAATGTTATCAGATCAAAAACATTACGGTAGTGAGACATATAAAATAGGCCTTTTCCCTCTTCAAAAATAAATCTCCGTTTTGAAACAGCTTACAAAGCAGATGGTGTGTTATCACCAGCTGTAAATGTTATGCAGAATGGCAAAAAGTAATCATGTAACAGGACATACAATATTCAACACTACAAAATTCCAGCACTGAAATGGTTATTTATGGAATAGTCAAAGCTGTTGTTTTGATTGGAGACACTGCTTTAGCCACTTCCAACACCAGCAATAGGGAGAATCTGTCCTTCATAAATCAACACCAAGTTCACCTAGCCAAAAGAAAAAACAGGGTTGAACTGACTCACTGTCAAAGTAGGTAGTAAAAAAAAGTTTTCATAATTCTCCACATGGATTTAACAATGTTTACAGATATATTAACTATATCATATCCATGTTCATACTACTTCTTGCATTGATCTGATCTTGATTAGTTGTAGGCCTGTGCAAAGTACAGGAATCCAAATCAGTGTGAGCAAAGAAAAAAAAAAGTGTATGTAAACATCTGACACATGACCTCAGACTATAATAAAAGTCAATTATGATGATTTTTTTCATTATGTGGATTAAATTAAGTCAAAATTCTTTACAGGTCCGAATCTGGGCTCGAAGGAAAGCCATAGATGACAGGCAGGGAGATTATGCTCTCAATGTCACAGGGCCCATCCTTCAGTTCTATGAACGCTACTACAATGTAGCATACCCTCTCTCCAAGTCAGGTACTTTCACTCTGCATCAGCATAATAGCGGAAAATGTTTCTTGAGAGCACAGCTATGTTTTTATCTTGATTGGATCAATTTAACATTTCTGCCTGTTAAAGGCATTCTTTTTCTAAGCCTGTCCACAAGTGCTTTCTCATTGGGAAGTGCCTTTGGATGATACTTATATTTTATTTATAAATGTATTCTATAATACGGTGCTATACAGATAGAATGTACATCTAATGACGCAGTTGTCCACATCATGTGATAATCCACTCAATAGCTGAGACATTTCCCTCTCCTCCTCGATGTCAAACTTGTGGTGTTGTCTCCTTTGTGCCGAGATCAATTTGAAAAGTTTCTTTTTCAGTAAATATAGACTACAGCTCATAGCTCTTTGTCAGTGCCTGCGATGGGTTAATATATTTTATTCATAAATTACCCATTTCATCAATCAAGTCTAAAAAATTTCAACCTCAAATCTGTCCTCAACATCATCTTTGGTCATTTACACCGAATGGATAAGCAAACATTACATCAATGCCTTAACTGCTTCATTTCCTTCCAACATATCTGATTTCTGATTGATACCAAATGTCCTCCCCAGATCAAATTGCTCTTCCAGACTTCAATCCTGGGGCCATGGAGAACTGGGGTCTGGTGACATACAGAGAAACAGCCCTGCTTTATGATCCTTTCTTATCCTCCACTGGAAACAAACAGAGAGTTACAGCTGTAATCTCCCATGAACTCGCACACATGGTAGACGTATTACTTCTGCTGTATCGCTGTCATTATACCAATTTTAATAATGGGGAGAAAAAGACTGTAGAGTAAGTTTGAATAAAGGGTTATCATCAGTTCATATTCAATTTTGAACTTAGATTCGTCCTCCCCTTGAGTATTGTAAAGAATGCGTGACTTGTATTTAATCAGAGTACTCCCTGTGCAAAGCAGAAGACAGATGATAAAATATAAAGAGACGAAACACTCCTGCTTATCTTTAGATATATTTAAAACTTGACATAAGTTGTCTAGTATTTAGTTCTTTGATTCTGTTGGTTCTTTGGACTTTTTTGAAGCCCCAGCTTAACCATTTGCTGGTATTTTATTTATAATGTTTGTCTGAATCTTATCTCACTTTGGAATAACTTCTTTTTTTTACGGTTTTTAGTGGTTTGGAAACTTGGTGACTATGAAATGGTGGAATGACCTGTGGTTGAATGAGGGGTTTGCTTCATATGTGGAGTATCTTGGAGCTGACTTTGCTGAGCCCACCTGGAACATTGTAAGAGTCATGCTACAGCCCTCATAGACATTCAAATAAAATCATTGACTCCCTCAAACATATGGATCAGAAGTCATTCCCTCATGGCTCTATTTGGCAGAAAGACCAGATCATACTGTATGACGTGCACAGAGTGTTTGCCGTGGATGCCCTTGCCTCTTCGCACCCACTTTCCTGCCGAGAGGACGAGGTCAACGATTCTGCTCAGATCAACGAGATGTTCAACACCATTTCTTACAGCAAGGTCTGTCGGACGTACAGCACATGTCAACTTTTACAGGAAATTCAGTTTTCAGTTTTGAAAGAATTAACCCTTTCACTTTTTCCATTCATTCATTCATTCATTCATTCATTCATTCATTCATTCATTCATTCATTCATTTTCCATACCTGCTTCTTTTGCTGTTGCGGATCGTAGGGTAAATATTAAATATTAATTACTTTTAATATACAGAAGTAAATAACTAAATAGCTTATTTTCATATGAGTTTCTGTGCCAAACTCCAAGTCTCATGGATGAGCATTTAATGTGTGTTGTCTAGTGCAGGACATCCAGTGTTTGCCACAATTATGCAATTTCAGAATATATAATAATAGTATATCTAAATCTGTCTATTAATTTTGACATGGATATGGTAATACCGTTAGACAATTTTTTCAGAAATTCCCTGAAATAAATGCAATAACTCTAATATTCAATTTCTATCTGGGAAAGCCACATGAGTCCTTCAGGGAAAATCTAACATTTCCTTTTACGTGTATGCCGAATCTTTTGATGTTCTAAGACATTTATAGGAAGCTCATACAAACCGAACCCTATTTCTGTTGTTTTCAGGGAGCGGCGGTGCTCAGAATGCTCTCAGAGTTTCTCACTGAACCTGTGTTTGTCAAAGGACTTAGTGTGAGTCATCACTTGCTGTAAATGCCGTTGTGCATACGTATGATTGTGTATTGTGTGATGAGTCAAACCTATTTTTAATTAGATTGTTAGTTGTGTGTGTAGATGAAAACCACAATACAATGTTCTACTCATTGCATTCTGTCTTTCTTAAAATACTGACTGACGACACAGCATGTTCACGTTGTCGTTTGCCAATGCAGCTTGAACATTTTGATAGTAATTAGGATAGTGTGTTGACATTTACAGATGCCTTTATCTTCCCAGTCTTACCTCAATACATTTGCCTTCAAAAACACAGTGTACACAGACTTGTGGGACCACCTCCAACAGGTCAGTGCAGACAACAGATGCAGCAGTCAGTGTGTTGTGCATGGTTTTATTCACAGGCATGTGTGTCTCTTCTTAACATTCCTCTACCCTCTGTTTCTTGCCAGGCAGTTGAAAACACACCAGATATACACATTCCTGACACTGTCCACAGCATCATGAACCACTGGACTCTTCAGATGGGTTTTCCAGTGGTCACCATTGACACCCGGACAGGAAGTGTCACCCAAAATCACTTCCTACTGGATCCAGACTCTGTAGTGGACAGGCCCTCTCAGTTCAAGTAGCAATCAGTTTTAACTTATCCTGAAAGTTCAATGTTAAGAATAATTGAAGAGACTCATTCCTTCTCCCTCTTCAATAAATGTCTATAGAGTGATACTACTGTAGTTGTTGTCGACATCAACAAAATCTTGTGCTAATGTTATAAATCCAACATGCTGATGTTATCATGGGTAACATTTTTCATGTTTAACAGGATTATTTAATATTCAGGTATCTTGTTTCATTTCGTAATGACGTTAGATTAGCGCTAGATGAAAACCAAGCTATCACAATTCCTCCTGATGATCACATGAATGTATTTACCGCATTCCTGCAATCCATCCATCCAGTGGTTATTGAAAAGAGTTACCTAAAGTCGCTAATGTAAACCTAATGGTGTTGGAAGATACACAAGAGGGGGATTAAAGTCAGAAGGGTTGTCTTCTGAAGGCCAGATGTACAGTAAATGTAAAAAATGTGATGGTAATCTGATCAATACCTGGGCAGAGTATACCAACAGCTCGACATCGCCATTCCTGGAACCATCCCGCCATCATGACTAAAACCAACACTGTTCCACTCTTTCCCTCTTTGCCTGTTTTCTGTTCAGTTACACCTGGTTTGTCCCAATTAAATGGATGAAGACAGGGGTGGAGCAGGAGCAATACTGGCTCCTTCATAAGACAGGTATGGTCACAACATCCGTTCCGACTCTTGATGACATCAGCATTTTGAGGAAAGTCAACCACTGCTAAAAGCATTAGGTGAATATTCTGGTTAAGTGTTTTTCATATTTTTCAGACATCAACAGTGAGATGAGAGTGTCAGGGGAGGAATGGTTGTTGGCGAACATCAATGTATCCGGATACTTCAGAGTGAACTATGATCCCAGCAACTGGGAGCGTCTCCTCTCTTTGCTCGACACAAACCATAAGGTCAGCCACATTCCCCTTCATGTTGGATTTCCCATTTTCCCTTCTATAAAGATTTTGGATTAGGTGGGTTCAATATGAAATGTGCCAGGTTTCACAAAATATATCTTGGAAATTACATTTTTAGTTTTCAATTATAATTTCATGATTCCACTATTAATTGCGGATTCTGAAACCACAGACAGCAGGATAGAATATGGAAAGAATGAAACTTCAGTGTTATCATTCTTGTATATACAGAGGTTGTGGTTGTTACGTGTATATTAATGTTGTTGAATGTCTTTTGATTTTAACATATATATATATATATATATATATATATATATATATATATATATATATATATATATATATATATATATATATATATATATATTTGTGTGTCATTCTTTTCAGGCTTTGTCAGTCATGAACAGAGCACAGATAATAGATGATGCATTCAACCTGGCAAGGTAAAGAAAAATAAGAGAAAATGAAATATCCATCAGTGTGTGTAAACCCCAATGGATTTCCCCCCTTTGTGTAGAGCCAAAATAATCAATACAACTCTGGCCTTGAAAACAACAAAGTACCTGTCCAAGGAGAGAGACTACATTCCCTGGCAGACAGCGCTGAGAAACCTTAACTTCTACATCCTCATGTTCGACCGTTCTGAGGTGTATGGATCCCTACAGGTTAATATTGCTTCACTATGAATGCTGCTGCAAATGCTGGTATCCTGGTAGTAACAGGAATAAACAACTGCACAAAACATGACTGGCAGTATTTATTGTAGGCATACCTCAAGAAACAAATCCAACCACTTTTTGAGCACTTCAAGATAATAACAGCAAACTGGACCAAAATACCAGCAGAACACACTGACCAGTAAGTACTCTTATAGTAGAAGATGTGTTTTATACTAATTTACAAGTATCGTATTTAACACAGTAAAATATTATACTCAGACTGTAAATCTCTCCGTTTGCCTCACTCAATCCAGATACTGATATGTCAGTTTATGCTCTATTGTTTTATACTAACCCTAACCCTTATCAGGTATAACCAGATAAATGCCATTGGAATGGCCTGCAGTATGGGTGTGCAGGATTGCAGAGAGCTGATCAAAAGCTGGTACAGGCAGTGGATGGAAAATCCACACCACAACCCGTGAGTGCCAACCACTTTAAATGAGTTATTTTGTGATTTACGATTGTGTGTGCAGAATGTCTTTGTTTCAGACAAATTGAGAAGAGTTCCTGTATTTTTCCTGTTCTATTTTCCAGTGTACACATTGACTATGTGTGTGGGGAGTGAGCCTGTATTCTTATCATTCATTTTCTATTCTATGGTTTCTATTCTTGATACCGACCAGGATCCATCCCAACCTGAAAAGCACAGTTTACTGCAGTGCCATAGCCTTTGGTGGTGTGGAGGAGTGGGACTTTGCCTGGATGATGTTCAAGAATGTGACTCTGGCATCCGAAGCTTCCAGACTCAGGGCAGCCATGTCCTGCACTAAAATACCCTGGCTTTTAAATAGGTATGTCCAACAACCAAGTTTATAGAAATGTCTTCATACAGGTTTTGTGAAGGAGTCATCTATGCACATCACCAAAACAGTGAAATATAATCAGATAAGTTCTTATCTGTCCTGCAGACAACATGTTATGTAAACTTTTAAAGATACTAATCTGTTTTTTTTTTGATAGAGCTGCTGAACTGTTTATGCAGCATCTTTATTCACCATGTTCAGATTTTAGATCTGGATAGCCATCATTATCCATACCACCTGTGTGTTTTTGGCATCTTAAATCAGATGTTTGTTTTAGCGCAAACTGTTCTTGGGCTTAATCCATTCAGCATGGCCTCACTTTATATGAGGGTCTAAACTTTATATTTGTCCGAACAACCATTCAGACTCAATTGACTACTATTCCAAGAAAGGACAAAATCCTTAGAGTAAGGATATAAATGATAAGAAACATAAAGCATGCTTAAGATTCATCCATTTTCTTGAAGAAGAGACGACAGTAATTGTCTCGACTTCGGCCACTTTGTCACCTTAAGGGTCACGGTGGATGCTGGAACCTATCTTGGCTACAGGTGGGGTACACCCCGGAAACATTGTCAGCGCATCATGGGGCCACACAAAAGACAAACAACCACTCACTACAAACACACTCACACCTACAGACAATTTGGAGTGATCAATTCGCCTGCGCTGCAAGTTCTCAGGAAGTGGAAGGAAGCCGGAGAACCCGGAGAGAACCCACGCAGAAACAGGGAGACACAGGGAGCCACCGTGCCATCACATGATCAAAGATGTTAAAATATTCATTTCATCTTCTCTTACTTGTCTTTAGAAATAAATGTATTAAAATGTAAATGTATTAAAATAATAGTTTTAAATATAAAACATAAATAGTTTGCATGTTCTCCCAGTTTCTGCATGGGTTTTCTCCAGCTTCCTTCCACCACCAAAAGCATGGAGTTTAGGTGAATTAGACTCTCTAAATTGCTCCTATGCATGAATGTTAGTGTGATCAATAGTTTGTTTTTCATGGCGCTCTGGGATAAACTTGTTCAGGATGTACTCTACCTCCAGCTAAAAGTCAGCTGGGATAGACTCCAGCCCCCCCTGTGACCCTAAATAGGAGAAGGTGATGAAAATAAATGACTGGATATTTTTGCAAACCCAAATTTTGATTCATGCAGATATCTGGAATACACAGTGGACCCAACTAAGATCCGCAAACAAGACACCACCTCCACCATCCAGTACGTTGCCCAAAATGTTGTGGGGATGCCGTTAGCCTGGAACTTTGTCAGAGAAAGATGGGACTACATTTTCCAACAGTAAGAGCTCACTTATGAAATTAATAAAGGATGGAAGAATCTTTAATCTATTACATGAGAAAAAAAATCTCAAAGTGCTGAGAAATTTAGGTTGAACTGTAATTTTCCTTATCTTAACAAAATTGACTGCAAAACTCTTTTAAAATCTTTTGCAATGAAACATGAATGACATTTAATTTTATGAGCCTTCACATCCAGGAGCCCTGAATTTGCCTTTCTTTCCTGGAAGACTTTCAATGTTTCAATGAGTCATGTTCATGTGAGAAAAGATAGATTTTCCTCTGCTGATAACCGCAATCATGTCAGTAATTTAAATGAAATTTCTGTTTTAGGTATGGAAAGGGTTCATTTTCCTTCTCAAATCTTATCAGTGGAATCACAGAGAGATTCTCTTCAGAATTTGAACTGCAGGAGGTTTGCTGCTCACACAACCACAACTACACTGATATACTGTACATATTAATACATACCAAGACACACAAGACAAGAACTGACCCTAAACCTTTTTTTGTTACACTTCAGCTGAAGAAATTCAAAGAAGACAATCTCCATCTTGGTTTTGGCTCAGCGACTGGGACCTTGGAACAGGCTATTGAGACGACCACAGCTAACTACAAATGGCTGAAAGAGAACAAAGCCCAAGTACTTGCATGGTTGACGGAACAGTCTGCATGATAAGACTGAAACGACACGTTTTCCCTTTCGTACTATTAGGATGTATAATAATTGACTGTTAAAAGATTCTTCTGGAACAGTAAATGGCCCAACCCTTTTTTCCAAAGTTGCGCCATCATAGCTGATACGACTCGGGACATCTGTGGACATCAATCACAGAGCAAAGAACAAACGCATGAGTAACAATGGATCACGTGTCATTATGTAACAGCACTTTAGCCATTAATACTAGAAAAACACACCTCTTGTCTGACTGCCAATGAATTAAACATTTCGACAAATGATAACTTTATTTTCATAACATTATCATTCACTCAAAATGAAATAATTTAATTCTCTTTAGGTTTTACTTTACACTGTTTGTTTAATTTTTAATGCATTCATACCATAAATGATGGACATTTATCTACTTGTAGAGCAGTTTCAGGTTTTACTGACTGCTGTTACAAGTGACTGAAACCTGTGAATGTAAGTAGCCACTCTAATCGTGAGAGGATGTTAACTTTATACTGTATTTCCATTTGATTGCATATAAATGTGTGTTGATCCTCGCAAATGACTATAATGATGACTAGAGATTTAACATTCCTAGCAGGATCCCTGTTAAGTCATTTCTAAGCACTGCAGGACTTTATGGAGAATCAGTTTCTCTTCAGTGGATAGACAGACATTAAAGTGATCTTTCTGCATACATTATCTTGGCAAATTCTACACTCACCTGACAATGATACTGGATAATTTTAAGTCTGACGGATGAACAGACATTGACAGTTCATTTTGACATCTTCAGGTGAACAGAGGTTTAACTGATGTTTTACAAAAAGTTCATTGGTGACTGTTTTTACTTTTAAAACTTAACATGTTACAGAGAGTTTTACAAAAATTTTGAAAGTGGTCACAAGTTTTTCTTAGAAAAAGTCTGAAGTGACATCAAAAAGGGGGCATAGAGAATGAAAGATGTATGCTTTCAGGAAGGGAGGATCTAATGACAGGTCATGTTTGGAATTTGTATGGTCCAGTGGTTTTGAGTCTTCATTGAGTATGTGGTCATTGTAATTTATGTTGTACCCTTCCTTCAAATGTTTTTACATTTCAGCAGGAGGACTGTGCCGATGTAGAAATAAAAGTGCCTCAATAATAGTTTTTCTCCTGTGAACAGAAATTAAAGAAAAGAATATTATGTATAGTTTTTAGCACCAATGACGTTAACATTATTTTTCAATCGCAGCTAACAGAAATTGTACCATACTCTTCTGACTTAAAGGTTATACTAGTATTTGATAGTACACTGGTGTATCCTTCAGGACAAGAGACAGCAAGTTTAAATGGAGAGATTTTAATGTGTTGCACATTCTGAATTTCCTGACCTGGTGTAAATGGTGTTGTCCTTTGAAAACAAACTAAATCTGTCTTGTATAAAGCTGTGACTTCTCAACACCCTGACGTGATTCTCTCTTTTTGGATTTCCCAGAAGTGTTGCGTGTGCATGCGTGTGTGCGTCTGTGTGCGTGTAAATAAAATACAAATAAAACCCACGTGTTGCCTTTTTGAAGTAAGTGGAGAAACAGCTGAACTACTAGAAGAAGGAACAATGTGGTAGTGTTAAAATGGGATTCAGGTGATTACAGGTGAAAGGCTACCTAAACATTTGACATAAAAATAACTACATTTAAGGCAAAACAGCATATTTCCCGAGGTAAAGCAACTTG
This sequence comes from Antennarius maculatus, assembly GCA_013358685.1. Taxonomy (NCBI): domain Eukaryota; kingdom Metazoa; phylum Chordata; class Actinopteri; order Lophiiformes; family Antennariidae; genus Antennarius; species Antennarius maculatus. The sequence continues at coordinate 6,568,340 of CM023606.1, forward strand.
CCGTCACTACATCATAATGTAATTTTGGTGATTGTGTGTCCGCATGTGAGTGTGGCAACAAAGACAGACCTGTGCTAACACAAAAAACAACTGTATGACGTGTTGAGATCATGTTGATACCAATGAGACCAGAAAAGAAATAGTTAGTGATAGATCCATGTGTTTGAGGCTTTACTACAAATATTTATATGCTTTTACTGACAATCTTCATGATACACATGGATTATACAATCTGATTAAGAAATAATCCCTACGGAATAGGATGAGGTGTATCTCACCATTGATTGGAATGTTTTTTTCCCCACTTCGTCATGCAAAATTGACGAGCCCTTCTGAGCATTGAGATAAAATGTCTGACCAGACGTCACAACACTGCCTGGTTTATCAGTGTCACCATCTCATGCGGTGCCTTTTGAACTCATGACAATTTAACAGTACATTGAACCATGAATAAGAATTCTTGGTTGTTTTTTTTTTCCACCAATTGCCACTCTGCTCATGCAGAGACTTCTGATTCTGAGGAAGAATTAATTACATTGACTACATGAATTGTTTCTTCTTTTCATTCTATTTGCTGACCAAAAGGTACATGAAGATATTTCTTTGCTGCCCGAGCACAAAATACTGTATGTTTCTGTTTCAGCACTGAAATGGAAGCATTTCTTAAAGCCACAGTTGTTTCAGTCAACCAAAGAAAATGTAGAGTTTGCAACATTTGAGACTAAATAAAGGTTTACCGAGTCCCATAAACCTCTCTTTAGCCCATTTCATTATGAAATTCTGGCTTCTTCACTGTCAGAAAGCCAGGTCTCTCTGACACACATAGATGCACACACAAACTGTCTTTCTTTTGTTGCACAATTTACAGCATGGAATAAATAGAATAAGCGCAATCCAGCTTCCAAAGGCGGTCTTTATTCGGGGCCGTTATGCAGGTATAAAGTTTAGAGATAGGGAGGATTCCCTCTTATCTCAAGGACTTTTTCAGTTAGTTTGGTACTTTCAGCTGTTTTCCCCGCCCAGAAGATGAACCATTAACTCTGGGCTGAATCTAACAAGGCAGGGCATAAAAACATTCACTCTTGTTCTTCTGTTTAGTTCTTCTCTGTTGGAGTCATGGGAAAAGGTGTCTACATCAGCAAAACGGTAGCAGTAGCCCTCGTGGTTGTGGCTATCGCCGCCGTTTCCACCATCATAGCTCTGTCTGTGGTTTATGCTCAGGAGAAGTCAAAGAATGAAGCGACACCTCCAACCACAACTGGGCCCACTATCATTGCGACCACAACTGGGCCCACTGTCATGACCACTACGCCCTCCACCCCGAAGGAGCCTTGGCAGAGCTACCGACTCCCAGACTCCCTTGCTCCTGTTTCCTACAATGTGACCTTGTGGCCCAGGCTGGAGATCAACAAAGATGGATTGTTCATATTCACTGGAAACTGCACTGTAGTCTTCAGATGTGTGAAGGAGACCGACCTCATCATCATCCACTCCAACAAGCTGAACCTCACCACCTTTAACGGACATCATGCCAAGCTCAGGGGCCTCAATGGAGCCACCGCACCCGGCATGAAATTAACATGGCTGGAGGTTCCCACCCAGTACCTCGTGGTCCAGCTCTATGGCCTGCTGCAGGCTGACAGCATGTATGAGCTCTACACGGATTTCGTTGGGGAACTGGCTGACGACCTTGGAGGATTTTACAGAAGTGAATACACGGAAGACGGGGTGAATAAGTATGATGCTTTCAACTTTAATCTTTATTCAATTTATCCAATTTAATTAAATTAATTAAATCAAATTAAATAATTTCTTGAATATTTTTGGTTTGTTTCGAAAAATGTGATGTCATATGTAGTGAAGGATATGGGGTGTCTCATTCAGGGAAATGTATTTTAAAATGAAAAAAAAATGAGCATTGAATCATTCATTTTACTGTAAAATAATAGGTTCCGAAAGAAAAAAAAGTTTGAAACAGAATGAATAGGTGTGATTGTGTGCGTACGTGAATGTGTGACTTCGTGGTTCACTGGCGTTGCACCTGGAGTGTACTTTGCCTCACGCCCCCAGTTGGCTGGGATAGGCTCCAGCACCGTGCGACCCGTAACAGACCCGCGGATGAAGCAGGATTTGAAGATGGATGGATGGATGGATGGATGGATGGATGGATGGATGGATGGATGGATGGATGGATGGATGGACGGACGGATAGAAAAAAAACTATAGTATACAGTACTCTGTATGCATAACCACTGTGGGATGTGATGATTTTAAGTATGTCCTTTTTGAGACTCCTTGTGATTGTATTTAGAGACCCTGTGGTAGACAGCTATGTGTAAACAGTTACTTAGCAATGCTGGAAATAACAGCCACACTGCTGATTGGTCACATAGAAATATTTCAGTTTTTCTTAAAAAAAAAAAACTACAGCAGAAAATTACAGGTTTTGATTTCTTTCCCACAGAATCAATGAGCAAGAGCTTCTATTTTTACTAAACAGGGGCTTCAACTGAAATGATTAAGTCAATTCCAGTAAATTCTGAAAAACCTTCTGACAAGGAAAGGTTTCATGAATGTATTCAGTTAACACACAGCTAAAAATAACACATTCACATTTTCCGATGTGTTACTGAAACTGAAATGCTGGTTCAGATGAAGTGGGTACAGATGAACATGAGAACTTCTAGAGCAGACTTTATCTGAATCTTAAATATTTGATAAAAATGTTTTTATCTATTTTTAATTTTTTTTCACACGTTATTACAACAGTCTTCACTACCTTCATCTTATCTGCAACGTCAACAACATCTGGGAAGAAAAAAAGGGCTGATGGGTAGAAGCCATCTGGCTTGTGTAGTCCACATCCCCAGAATGTTTTGATAAGTTTCCTGATCTGCTTTTGCCAGAGTTTTGGCCACGACTCAAATGCAGCCAACAGATGCCAGGAAAGCCTTCCCCTGCTTTGATGAACCTGCCATGAAGGCTGTCTTTCACATTAATCTCATACATCCCAACAACACGAAGGCACTTTCGAACGGCATGAACTATGGCAAGTCTTTGTCCAGTGCAACATTTACATGTGAACTGTCCATGTGTGGTGTTTTATAGTGATTTTTGCTCTCTATCATCTTCATAGATGGCCGTTATTACCTTGGAATCTGAGTGCATCATGTTGTGTGTGTGTGTGTGTGTGTTTATGTACATATTAGTGTTTTCCCCTTTAATGAAGTGGTGATCAAACATTTTGTTATTAATCACGGTTTGATAAAATTGCTCTCACTGTTTAATTTTTGTTGCTATAAGTAAAAAAAACAATAAGGGATGTCAAATATGACCTAATATTGTGGCTACAAGCATACAGTTCTCTACTATAATGCATTTGCATCCAATGAACCTGCTACTTGTCATTTATGATAATTGTGCTTCTGTCATTTTCCATACACAGAACCAGTTAGCATCAATGTGGACGGCCAGGATTTACATTATACAACATTTGAACCAACAGAGATTATGTCAACCTACCTGCTGGCATTTGTTGTGTGTGATTTTGAGTTTATTGGAACAGGACCTGGTGCAGATGTCATGGTAATTATTTTTTATACATCTTACTGTAAGAGCATTGTATATGGGAATGGATGTACAGTCTCTGCATAACATACAATTACAGGTGACTGAATACATTTAGCATTGGAAATATTTTACCGTATATATTTCTCAGTTATTTTACAGTGGTTTGGTATGTCCCCATTAAGAAAATATTTCTATAATATGTACAAACCAAATTAAAATTGCGAGCTGCTGTATATTCTGCTGTCTTGATATCACTCTAGAGTGGAGCTGGCAAATAGAGGATTTTTGTGAAAGTAATCAATATCTTCTCTCATAAATGGTCAGCTTTCAGAGCCACATGACTATAATACCATTGACACAGTGCTTCTTGTCCTACTGCTCCTGATGTCTGTCACTGTGACATGGTATTACCGTAACAACTACAGCTTGAAATATGATTTAAACTGACATAGCACAACAGAACCTGAAGCTATGTGGAAGAGAACCCATATTTTGAGCCACTGTCCATGCTGTGTCATTAATTAAAGAAATAAATGATCATATGTTTCATGTCAGCTATGGTGCTCAGAACAAAAAGATTATCACTCAGAGTTACAAGATGGATTGAAATGAACTTATGATCATCGAATGTTATAAATTCAGTTTTATATTCCCAATAATGATACAGTATTGTGAAAACAAATAACTTCACTCAGCTCTGCGCTGCCCTCTGCTGGACATTTGATTTGTTGAGTTGTTGAAGCACCGTTTGTTTTCCAGATCAGGATCTGGGCTCGCAGGAAAGCTATAGAGGAGAAACAAGGAGACTATGCCCTGGAGAAGACGGGACCAATACTGGCATTCTTTGAGGACTACTACAATTCTCCTTACCCCCTGAAAAAATCAGGTTAAAACAACACACCCACACAGACATTTATTTTGTTTATCACCAGCAGTCAAAAAAAAGTTCCCCTTAATTATTTTTTAGACCAGATTGCTCTTCCTGACTTCAGTGCTGGAGCCATGGAGAACTGGGGTCTGATCACCTACAGAGAAACTGCCCTCTTGTATAATCCAGGTGTGTCATCCAATGGAGATAAAGAGTGGGTGGCAACAGTCATCTCTCATGAACTTGCTCATATGGTATGGCACCAAGTACATTTATTCACATTGTTTACAGTAAATGTGTTCATTTTTGAAGCGTGTTAATACGATCCTGCTCTTACCTGTCAGTGGTTTGGAAACTTGGTGACCATGAGATGGTGGAATGACCTGTGGCTCAACGAGGGGTTTGCTACCTACGTCTCTTATCTTGGAGCAAACTACACTGAACCAACGTGGACTATGGTGAGCTCTGTTCTTACCTGTTCTTACCTTATTCAAGCTGAAAAGTTTAATGCTAGAGGATACTGGCTACTTTTTTCACATGGAGAAGTCATTTTCACCGGAAAAGTTTCTACAGAGTCTGAAAGTCTGTTAAAAACAAATATGTCTGTGTATTCTGCAGCCAGATTTGATCGTTCTGAATGAGATTGTTGGTGTAATGGGTGTGGATGCCTTAGCCTCCTCCCATCCCCTCTCATCCAAAGTGGAGGATATTCAGAAACCAGAGGACATCAGTCAGCTGTTTGACTCAATCACGTACAGCAAGGTGCAATGTTTTTCAAATTCAGGAGACAAATTGTTGAACTGCAATAAACAAAAAAAAATGAATAACAAAAGAATTAGAGAATTAAAATAATAAAAACAAACTATCACTGATCCTCAGTAATAGGCTTCTGTATTTTTTATCCCATTAGCATTACAAGTGCCCTTCCATTTTTCATTTCAGGGAGCTGCAGTCCTGAGGATGCTCTCAAGCTTTATCACTGAGGATGTATTTTCCAAAGGACTGCATGTGAGTACAGCTAATCTGTACATGTTTTTTTATTTTATTTTATCCATATTGGTATATCCATGTTACCTGTATCTATTTTATGTAGTATAGTATATCAGTAGATTATTGTTTACTTACAGTCATACCTGGAAGAGTTTAAGTATAATACTACAATCTACAAGGATCTCTGGAGGCACCTGCAAATGGTAAGACATTTCTCTCAAAATCTTTATTTTAAAGTATTCATTTTCTAAACAGAAGACAAGAAATAAAAAAAAAACATGTATGGTAAATAAATAACATAATAAACATTGTAACTGCTAATCTTAATTTAATGCAAAACATTAATATTTACCTTGTGTTTGTTACATCCGACTGCAAAAATGTTGTTCTCATGAACAGGTATTCTGCATGTAATGAGAATATGTTGAAAGCTGAAGTCATGAAATCCCTCTCGGTTCTTCTCAGTAGCTACAGTGGTTTTTAGAGCATCCCCAACTACTGGGATTAGAAATACATATTTCAGCACACCAATGTTTGACCAAACTAGTAAAATATTAGTACTTTAGACAATTCATGAGGCTAGCATTAAACGATCAAGCAGCAGACACATACAGTACATCTACGTGCACGAATCGAAACCAGCAATCAGAGACAAGAAAAGTGTCTGATGGAGCCCAAATCCTCCAAAGCCCCTTCCTGCAGACAAATGAAGGGGTTGAATTTTCAAGACTTTGCATATGTTAACGAACCGAATGGATCAAATAATAGAATTGAAATTAATAACTCTGGAGTTACATTTATAAAACGACACATTCATTGTTTCACATTTGCTTTTTCCAATTACAAGCTTATGGGAAAATTATTCACATGCTCATGTGACTCACATGACATTGTAACATCAAAGTCTAATCACATTTGCCTTCAAACCCAATGTTCTTTGTAGGGACTTTGGTATCAGCTGTTGACTGCAGGAAAAACTCAAATCAGTCAGATGTCAGAGTATCTTTAAGGAACATTGAGGAGAAAAATATCAAAATATAACATTAAAATCCTTTGAAGTCATTTAGGAAAGATTATGTACAACATGATTAGTATTTCCTGTCTGCAGGAGGTGGATAAAGCTGGCATAATGTTGCCCTTCCCTATAGAAGACATCATGAACCGCTGGATCCTACAGATGGGTTTCCCAGTCATCACCATCAACACCCAAACTGGCAAGATTACCCAGAAACACTTCTTGTTGGATCCAGACTCTGTAGTGGAAACACCGTCGGAGTTTGAGTAAGATATTTCTAATGTTTAACACTAGCAGGATAAATATACAGTATAACGTCACATTAAACATCTGTCAAATTCATCTTCTCTTTCTGAATGGTTGGGGCTCTAGCTATAAGTGGTTTGTCCCAGTTACGTGGATTAAGACTGGAGGGGCTGAGCAGCACTACTGGCTTACTGATACAGAAGGTCGAGTGTTTTTCAGATGCTAATGCTATGCTAAGAGAGTTGAAGGATGAACTGAACACTAAATATTTAATTCCTCACAATCAGCTACAAATGCAAACGTGACATTTGGTATCAATGACTGGTTGGTGGCCAACATAGACATGAAGGGCTTCTACAGAGTGAACTATGACCCAGAGAACTGGGACCGTCTCCTCGCCAAGCTGAGTTCCCGACACCAGGTAGACCAGCCACCACAAGGTGGAAGTGATGTTGAATTGCCATGTTTTCAAAAGACCCCAAAATCAATTAATTTCATTAACTGTTTACTTTTTAGGATATTCCGATAATCAATCGAATGCAAATTATAGATGATGCTTTCAACCTTGCAAGGTGAGGTCTTTTTTTTTTTTTTTTTTTTCTTCAAAGCATCATTGTGAAATATTGTGGGAGAGGAATATAGATGCATGCACTGTTTTCAGGGCAAAATTGGTGAACACAACTCTGGCTCTGATGACCACAAAGTTCCTCAACAAAGAATTTGAATACATGCCCTGGCAGGCAGCCAGCCGTAACTTGGACTACTTCTTTCTAATGTTTGACCGCACTGAGGTGTACGGACCGATGCAGGTTTGTATCGGTTTACATATTTGTATGTTGCATGTGACTTGACTGTAACTGACATTGCCCTGTTAAAACAAATACATGGGATAATAAAGTGTGTTCATTTTCAGGCCTACATAAAGAAACAGGTCACTCCTCTGTTTATGCACTTCAGAGAGATGACGGAAAATTGGACGCAGATCCCAGAGAAGCACACTGACCAGTAAGGATGCAAAACTAAATGTTCGCTATTTATCCAAGCTTTATTTAGGCCGAGCTTCCTCTCTAAATGTCACAATGATGACATGAAGATATGATGCCAGTTTGTACATTTGAATTCTAAAATAAGTCCAATAACAGATTCTATATTAAAACTCATTAAAATAATTTTGTAGCATCTATTGCTCCGACCGCCTCTGGGTGCTGATCCCAAACCAAAGCATAATTACAGTGGGATAACACAGTTATCCCTGTCTCAATCCATTGACAAATCAGAGGATAATTATACATTTCTTTCTTCAGTCATTCAATGAGGATGTCTGCAACTAACATTTTAACATGTACATTCTGTGAAAATAATTTAAATCCAAATTAAGTGTGAGTCACTTCATGTGCTCTGAAAGATTAGCTTGTTGTAAATAGTGTTTGTCAATAGTATTTGTACCACAGAGTTTTTAGCCTGACCATGAAGAGATTAATAGTAGTATGGCAGTGGCACACAAAATTCACTGAAATAAAAGTCTGACATTCACAACACAAGGAGTACAAATCACAGATAAACTTGCTCTCCATGAGATGGATCCCACAGAATGAAGTTGAATCAGCTGGATTCCTCTCAGATACTCTTCTGACACTTATCCTCATCCAGGTACAACCAAGTGAATGCTATCTCCTTAGCCTGCAGCGCTGGAGTAGCAGCATGTGAAGAGCTGACCACTGGTTGGTTCAGACAGTGGATGAACAACCCATCGAACAACACGTGTGTTCACATTCCACTCATTTATTTCGTTCTCTCTAATGGTTTCCCACACACACACACACACACACACAACTGTTTTACTCTTTGTTATTTTTACGATCATTACAGGATAAATCCAAACTTGAAATCTACAGTATACTGTAATGGAATTGCTGCAGGAGGAGTGGCAGAATGGGACTTTGCTTGGCGTATGTATAAGAATGTTACCATTGCCTCAGAAGCTGATAAGCTCATGTATGGTCTGTCCTGCTCCACACAGCCATGGCTCCTGAACAGGTCGGCACTGACTTAGGGTTGGATAACATTTTAATGTTTCTTCTTCATAAGATTGTTTCACATTCTGCAGTGTCCTCTGAGTGCACCAGGCTTTTGTCTTCACTTTGCGTGTTTTTTTAGGTATCTGGATTACTGTCTGGACCCAGAGAAGATCCGTAAGCAGGACGCCACCTCTGTCATAATTTCTATTGCTAGTAACCCTATTGGCCAGGCTCTGGCATGGGATTTTATCAGAGCCAAGTGGGACCTTATAGTCAATGAGTGAGTTTGTCCTCGTGCACACAGTAAATGATATCAAATGGTGCTCCTGCTACAGAACACCTGAGAGAGTAGAGCAGTATCAGTATTGGCATCCTGTTATGTAGGCTAATTTATTTGGAAATTTGCACCTGTGGGGGGCTATTTGTCTGTCAGATGTTGTTGGAAGGGGAAAATCCCAATGTTCAATATTTCATCAGTACTTTATTCTTGTTCTATATAAATCATTGTTTGCCTGAACATGTAAGAATTGGAAGTTTTAACCACTGACCTTCCAGTGACTGGATGATGATGAAAGCCAAAGCTGACCAAGCTACTGCAAAATTTTACTTGAATTTCAAAATTTTATTTTTCATATCCCCAACCTCCCATTCTGTTCAGACCCACTCAGATCACATCTTTTTATTCAGTAATAAAAATTAATAAAGTTTCATATACCAGTCTTAAAACTTGAGGGTTTATTAATTTGCAGTTACTGTCTGGTCTCTGAAGATGTAGCACCAACTCATTGTTCAATACTAGAACAGTACCTCACTCAGAGTAAATACACAAACAGACACACATTTAAAATCTGTATCCCTTATTTCTCATGCTTGATTGTTTTTGTATTTTCAACTAATTGTGAATGTTCTCTAGTTTGTGTTTCATTTAAATGTTTTTCAGACTATAATTTGTGAGTTATTTACTTCATCAATACTACTACTACTACTAGTACTACTACTACCGTACAACTACTACTACTATACTACTACTACTACTACTACTACTACTACTACCACCACTGCTACTACTGTACTACTACTACTATCACTACTACTACTACCACTACTACTACTACTATTGTTACTACTACTACCACTACTACTACTTTACTACTACTACTAATACTACTACTTTACTACTACCACTATTACTACTACTATACTACTACCACTACTTGTACTACTGCTACTACTACTACTACTACTACTACAACTACTAATACTTATGAGATGCAGGTGAATGGTATTCCGATTAACCCTTAATTTACTTATTTTAAAATGACTGTCATCCTAAATTAGGATGAAATAAAAATCAAACAGGTGCTAGTTTTTCCACTGAGTTTATTTTTACTCAGATATTGACATTTAATATACAGCACCAGTTGGAGAAAGGGCTAACAGAGACCACAACATATAGAATCTTAGTTTAGGCTTGGGTTAAACAGCCTTTTGTTAGCCACAGAATAATTGAGGCTTGTCTTGTTTGTGGCTTTTCTTCAGCTATGGTGGCGGATCGTTTTCCTTTGGAGGTTTAATTAGTGGCGTCACCAAACGATTCTCTTCTGAGTTTGAGTACAAGCAGGTACAGTCTCTTATTTTCTTATTTTTTTCTGCAGGATCTTGTGGCTTCTAGTTCCATAATTTACAACAAAGTTATTTTAATCACTAGACTAACATCTGATCTTCATCTACAGTACATCTTAATTTTTAGCGGCTCAGATATTACATGAGTGACACAATAATCATTCTCATCCATTCTTTATCAGTTACTGCGGTTCAAAGAAGACCATGCAGGACATTTGGGTTCAGCAGCTGCGGCTCTTGAGCAGGCGCTGGAGAGAACCAAGGCCAACATGAACTGGGTGGCCATGAACAAGGAGATGGTGCTTGAATGGTTCACCAGTGAATCTTCTATTACAGCATAACACTTATTTAAAATGTAAATTTTCTTTTCTGACTGTTATGAATATTCTGCATGTGGTGAAGCTGCCCACCACTATACTGTACTTCCCATTATCTGCATGCTTACAGCCCCCCTTATGTGTGTGTGTGTGTGTGTGCGTGTGTGTGTGTGTGTGTGTGTGTGTGTGTGTGTGTGTGTGTGTTTGTGTGTGTGTGTTAAAAAGAGTGGTAAATAGTAATTTCCCTACGGGATAATTAAAGGATTGATTATTATTATTATTCAGATGGTACAGTATATTTTAATATTGTATGTACTTTTAATATTTGCATTTTTATACAAATTTAACAAGACAAAATATGATATTCTGTGCTTGATAGGCTGCATTTCTATATTTTTGCTATTTTTGGTGGATGGTAATGGATGGAAATAAATTCACATTAAACTGGAACATTTTGTATTTCCATATTTAAAACATGCTTTTTATTAACTCAGATATTTAGCTACCATGACAGACATGCGAGAAGTCATGAATTACTGAGACATATTCTGTGTATTTTACAAATGGATGTGAACACTGTCCTTGCTACTGGGAAAATAATTTAAAATGATAAAGAACAGTTCCAAACTAAAAATCAATAATCATTTAAAATTATAATGAACAGTTCCTAACTAAAAATCAGTAACAGAACTGGACTTGTCTTTACTTTCAAGGCCTGAACTGTCAGTCATGTTTACAGATGGCAGACAAGTTAGCGCATAACTAATCCTAGCTCAGCTGTCACTGGTCTCAGTGGGGGTCCTTCCTTAAGGACTTTAGAGAGGATGTGCTCCCTGTTAACACCAAATGTCCAGCTGAGCACTGTTTGTATAAGACAACAAGCCAAAACCAAAGTCCTTGTGACTCTGTCTAGTTTGTAAAAGTGGTCATAGTACCAAAAATCCAGGAGCAAAACTTTTTGGATAAATGCCAGAAAATAAAGGGTCATTTAGATAAATACATTTTTTTGTGATCACGTAAAGAAAACTCAATAAATATACAGTTTTGAAAAACACACAAACACAAATTATATACATATGTTGTTTAAAAAACAAAAATCAGAAGTCCCGTTCAAAAATATTGTTAGATTTCATTGTTGCAATGAAAATAGTTGAGTTGAGTGATGGAATCTTTCAACAGTTTCTTTCAGTGTCCAGAGAAGGTAACATTTTGTAGTTGCTGTGGCATCCAGTGCTGGACGCTAGTAAAGGAAACTCCACCAGAAACCTGATGGCAGAAAAAATACATGCATCAAACGCATGATTAAGACTTCATTCAACTGTAAACTCTAGAAAAAGCATTGTGAATTAAAAATACGACAATTAAAATTACAATTTGCTTCACAAGGCAATGAAACACTGGGACATTATGACCATGATATGAGCATACCTGATATGAGGGCTGCAAAGAGGACTGCTGGGCAGTGTTCAAGGGACTACTCTCGGATTCTTGTATGCTGTAGGTGTTCACTGGCTGACCCAGGTACTGACTTAGAGTTTGGGGCTTCTCCACAAATGCAGATGATCTCCTCTGTTCCAGGGCCTCCTCACTAATGCCCAGGTGAGCCGACAGATAAGAGATGTAACGGATAGTGAGGCGAAGTGTCTCGATCTTCGTCAGAGTCTGTCCAGCTGGCGCGACTGAAGGTGGCAGATATGTCCTGAGGTGATGCATGGCTTTGGTCAGATCCCTCATCCTCAGCTTCTCCCTCTCGCTAGCTGTCTGGCGCTTCTTCCCTGGGTATCTGGACCTGGATTTCTTTGTGGTGGAAGTTGCCGTAAAGGATCTGGAGGGTGGCAGCGACTGGGTCTTGTGGGTCAGATGAGGTGCTCCTGGGTGGTTGACGATCAAATAGTCAAAAGTGCTTCGTTCATTCCCAAAAGCCTGAATATAGTTGGGAGAGAGGCAGCAGGAATCCACAGAAGAGGTAGGAGACAGGCTGCTACCACCGCTAAAGTAACCAGTGTCTGAGGCTGAATCGAAAGCAAGATGATCGCAAAACTTGTCTGGCAGTGAATCACAGTCAAAGAGGAAAGAATTCTCCGGTGGGAGAGAAGAGCAGAAGGAAATGTCCATAGCTGCGGTTGTAGTTACAGTCGATAACATTGTTTCAAGATCTTCCTCAAGCAGTAGGATGTCTTTCTGGCAAGGCAGGAAGGAGATTGTGGCAAGGACCAAGGAAGCTGCTTCATATATGTGGTAAGAGGTGTGAGTTTGCACCTCTGGCAGCCACCTCTAGTCCTGAGAAGCTCTGGGAGCAGAGCTGACACCTAAACCAGGGGGTCCCATGGGAAACTGGCCAGCACAAGGACAAGGTGTGACCTGGCAGCTTGCATCATAAAGACGGCGAACACTCTCTCCTGCTAGTCTGGGAACAAGAGCCTGCTGTGAGAAGATATGAAATAACATTGAGCGTTCATGTTTAGTTAGTCACAGACGTCCATGCTATATGTCCCATCACCATCCATACATGTTCTTCAGTTAAACAGTAGTAGTTCTTTAATGACACAGACAAGTCAATGATCCCGGATGTATGTGTCATTCATTCTGCCCCTGGTTTCCCCCAAGTGATTATGCTGGAGAAGTGTGCCTCGGCTGCTCTGAGGTGTAGAGAGTTTACACCTCAACCTATTTGGGCAGCAGTAGGCCACACTGGCCTGGGAATCACACAGAACAAAAAAGGATTCCCTGTCTTCAAAAATGGTCTGAACTGCTAATGTTTTAATCAGAATTGACAATAGAGATCAGATTCTACCATCGTCTCTTTGAAGTTCACGACTTCTTTTCAGACCAGAAAGCAAGAAACAGTTAACTTAGAAGCTGAATAAAAGAGATTGAACTTTGAAAAGAAAGATTTACACAACATTAATGCCATACCATATAGCATTTTGAAAAATGAATATATTAATGTTAACATGCTGCATTATTGAATCAGTCACATCACAGTGCTATGAAACAATGAAAACTGAGACAATCAAAAAAAATTTCTCAATTATCTTTCTTTTTTTTGTGGGCAATATCAGTAGATCACAAAATTCTACCCACTGTTTCGGTGAACTTGACTGACCGTGGAGCTGGGCCCTGAGCAGCATTCCCACAAATTCTGGTGTCACAATTGACACCTGCTCTGAAGCAGAGGTGAAAATATGTGAATGATGTGTTAACCAGTCACATACCTCTCCACCACTTCTGTTTTGGCAAGAAAATCCTTGTTTAAAAAAAGAAAGAATGCAAATTCTTTGGAAATTTAAACAGTAAAAATAAAAATATCTGCATGCCATTTTGATTTTTTGCTGGAGCTTTAGTTTTACATTTTGTCTTAAATTAGAAATTGTGTGAGGTGACACCAGACTTGACAGCTCGACTAGATCCAACTTGACATGACCCAACATAAATATTTTGTCACACCCAGTATTAATCTGCGTTTGCACAAAAATCCAGGGTATCTTTATCAACAATGCAATACAGTACATTATTTTTGCAGTAACAGTTGGTGTGATTCCATTTGTGTGCTTTAGTGAAAGAATTTCTCTTTATTTCACATAATTATTACCATTTTCCATCATGAACCTTCTTTACAATCTTCCCAGCTGTCATCTTCCTTCTCCTCCTTCCAGGTGGATGATAGAGGGAATCTTTCTTCTCTTAATCCACATTATCCTGACAGTGTTTACTCATGTAATGAGAGCATAATCAGCACAGAAGTGCTAACCCTTTCATCCCAGATTCGTTTAGCTCCCAAAGTTTATTAGCTTTTCTGTGATAAAAAAAAAAGAGTGTATTAGATCTCTGTTTGGTTTCCAACTTGCATTTCAAATGAACTGCATGTATGTGAGAAGCTAAACACTCGGGCCTAATTCTCCAGCCTGCTATGCAGATTAACTCTCCTCTGTGAATATTAAAGGCCTCTCTGTTGGCTTTAGCAGGTAATTAGGGTTGTAGGTGAGAAAAAGGGTAAGAGTATGAGCACTCTTACAGTTTGGTCTAGACTTAGTGGTGCCACAGACCTCTACATGTTTGTAGTCTCATTGACAAAGATACTCTAAATAAACCAGATAAACTGCCCCAGAAGCTGATCTCAAGCCTGCAGGGAATTAAACCTCGCACTACTGATTTCTCACATGCTGAAAACCATAAGAGGAGGTTGTTATATTGTTACTGATTTGTCTCTACGAAAACTAACTGCAAATGTAACATGAAATTTTATAAATATTCATATAAGCCATGTATCTGTTATGGAATTACATTACCATAGTGTAGTGAGGAGGACATGTAGTATTTGGGAATGCAAAAGGAAGTTATAATCTACCATATATATAATTCCTACTACTTCTAATACTACTGTTATAATACTATTAGTCATTTCAGGTCCCAAATAACCCCAAAGTTGGCCATTATAATCTTAAAATAAATTATGAAAGAAAGAAGCAAAAATGTAAGGCTAGTAAAACCAATTTCATTGTGATTGTAATTTATTATTAATTGTGGTTAAAACTTTTTCTTTCCTTGTCATTTGAAGAAATTTCAGTGATCAACAATCAAATGGGAAGCACAGTGTCAGGATCAGCAGAGGTCAAGCAGAGGCTGTGTTAACTAACAAATCAGTAGTCTTAATTAAACATTTAAAACATAGTTTAGACCTGCACTCTTCTCAATAATAAGTCTTTATTTGCCACAAACTGCTTGGCAGCCTGATAAAGCCTTTTTCCAACGTGTACGAATATCTCTCCTCACAACACAAACACAGCCAATAGTCAGTCACACCTGCCCCAGTCAGTAATGTAAAATGTAATATACCATTTGTCTTATTTGTGACACCGAACTGGGATAAAATATGTCAAAATTAATGAATGAAAATGTTTGTACATGAATGTCTGCAGACCGGCTAGCGGTAGTAATTCAAGACATGAATGAGTCAACACTCTATCCTCACAGTAACACAGACAAGGGTATGCTACTTTAAAACGGCCATTTGTTGCTTTAATTGGAATTATGAACGCATTCTATAAAGTCATGGGACTTGTAAATTTGGATTAGGGATGACTATAAATCAAAGTATGATGGGACCAACGGTCCATTGAATACTGGTCGATGTGAATTAATACGTGGACCGCTCATTCTTCATGTTCATCAAATGTCCAAACACACTAACACGACTAGTGTTGTTCGCTTTAACAACACTAGTCGTAGTGTTTAGTGGTTCAGATCAATTGGCAGGGATTTGAAACACTGGGCGGTCCCAGATGTGTTAAAATGGATGAAACGACACGTTGCGCTGCCTCTTGTGTCAATGCCTTACCTCTACACCTTGATTAGATTAACGTTTGGATTGCTGATGGTTTGCTTTCCTATTGCTTTGCAATGGAAACAACCAGAAAGAGATCTCAAGTATGGGAACAATTTGAACTGGTCTTGCCAAACAAAGTACATTTTAACATCTAAGTAACTTATTTTTAAGCTCTGTTGCCCACACAGTAGAAAAGAATACACCACACATACCATTTTTAATTTGCAGGTGAAGTGTTTGCTTTGTTCCCATCACCTGACATTGAGTAACAACACGTCGTCGATGATGAGATGTTACCGATCCAGACATTTTTTTTCAGTGGCCCAAATCCTCCTGTGTAACATGCAGACAAACACATATGTATGTATCTATATTATATATACATGCATAACTATGTAATCTATACTCTTATTGCTTTATTGAACCCTGCAAGGATCAAAGATCATAAATATAATATAATATATGGCTACGATATAACAAGCAAGGATTAACACATTAAATTAAATTATATTTGGTTTTATTCAGAAAATGAATACAATACAGGAAACCTCATCGATTGTTGTGTGGTTGCAGTACATCCGCCCTGCCAGCAGAGGACGCCCACATTCCCAATGAATGGGGCTTTGAGTAATGAACCAGTTTTCAACACAGTTGTCCCAAAGGGTTTGAAGCCCCATGAGGCCTCATTTGGACATCACCAAAAACGACCAACCTGAAATTTGCCCGTGTCCTTCAAAATAAAAGCGATTCAAAAATGTCGCTCAACGCCGGAAACAAAACAAAGACAAAGGTGAGCAACCTTCAACACTAAAAGATCCATTTGGATGTGCTTCCAACTGAAGCACATCCAAATGGATGTCGAGCCATGAAATCCTTTTGACATATGAATAAAGATCATATTTTTTTTCATGTTGGTGTAAAAATTTGGGGACAGTATTCCACGTTTCAAATTCATGCTGACCCATTTTGGTTTGGTTTGGTTTTCAATCTCATTCCATTTGTGATCGTGTCATACCTGCAATGAAGCGGCCACTCTGGCTGTTCGAGCTCAGAAATGGTCAGCCCTTTGCTGCCCATGAAAGTTTTCACCTCTTCCACAGATGAAAGCATTTCAAAACTTTGTTGTGCAGCAGATCAGAATGAGTGCTTTCTGTTTCACCCAGTAACAAACAAACTGTAGGTGATTTAAACATTTTGCCATTATTTTGTTCATGATCTCAGTGAAAACATTCATGACTTGTTCGTATTCTGGAGGAAATATTTGCACACACAATGCCTCTCGGTGCAGGATGCAAGGGAATGTCATTCAGTTCTTGTGTAGATCCTGATTATGCAATGTCAAGTGAATAATTGCCACTGTCTGTGGCATTGAGTGTGAAAATGTGAAGGTCTTGCATCCGCTTTGACTAAATGTTGGTTGTCAGTGCAAGGAGAGAGAGAGAGAGAGATGGAGAACTCCCAGGTGAGAAAGTGGACAGATAGCTATCATATATTGATATTGATATATATTGATATTTCTGAACTCCTTCTGGTATTTGTCACAAATATGCTTTGAATAAAGTCATATAATATTATGATTGTTTGTGATTGTCATTACAACAATAGAGAGACTGAGGACAGAGAGAAAGTGAAGATTGAAAGACAGACAGACAAGTTATTCTTATTGTCATGCTCCCTGTTCCAGTTTTCCCTCCTGTCCGGTGTATCCTGAATTCATCCACTCATTCTTGTGTTGCTGCATCCACTTGCTTCCCATCTCCAGTCAGGTTCCACCCTATAAGCTCTGCCTAGACCTCAGTTCACTGCCAGACTGTAATCAACATCCTACTCTTTAGCCTTCTTGTGATTTTGATTGTTTCCTGGATTTTGCCAGTTCCTTGCCTGATCTTCTGACAACCTGTTGTAGGATTTTGCCGATTATGAACTATGAATGTGGATTTCTCCCCTGGTGTATTCCATTTGGGTCCTAACTACACCCATGGCTGTTATATTGTCAAAACAGGCCGAGAATAAAATCCATTCACAGTATAATTTGTATTTCATGGTTGCTGTGTGTTTTACATCGCAAAAGGTTGTTAGTAAAACAACAAATGCTATATATTTGTAATAAATAGGGCATCGTTTAAACACTATGCTATTTTCTTATTTCCACAGACAGAGAGATGGCAGATCAGGTTCTAAAGTCCTCACAGAACAAATGCTGCTTTGTGTTTTGCTTACAGTGTTAAAAAATAATGTGGTAAAAGTCACACAGTAGGTTTCATACAACATACAAGAACTTGAATCTTAGTAGAACTAAAAACCACTACCTACTGTAAACTAAAAACTAAATGTCATTTGTTTTTACATGTTGAACTTGACTTATCTGGTATTGCCTTCAGTTGATGATTGTATACCAGTCTGATTGTGTACTTTTACTAATGTTAATGTTGTTAATGCTGCTTCTTGAATCCTTCAAACCAAAAGAGAGACAGTGCATAGACAATTTATAGGCCTAATAAAAAAAGTCAATATAATAAGATACGTTACATAAACACAAGACCCTAAAACGTAGATTTATTCATAGTTTTGTAATATAAACAGTATTAAAAATGACTGATCCAAATAAATGGTTAATAGATTTATTAATTGTTTAATATTGTTGTGTCTGCATTTAGTGTATGTCACATGGTGTTTTATGTGTCTGTGTCTACTTCCCAACCTAGTTATATAAACACACCAGCATTTACATTTACATTTGTTGCCTTGTCTGTTTAATTATAACTGCTCATGCGAGCCTAGGGATCGTCACTAGCTTTCTGTTACTACTACTGAGATACACAAACAAAGAGTTTGATGAAATGGTGACTTGAGTACTGTTTAATGTGTTTAATATTGTTGGCACAAATCCCCTTCATGTGTGTTTTTAGCCTACCTCATTCAGTCATGGCTATTCAGACAGTTGTCCCACCTGTGGGGGCTTCTAGTGCTTATTAGTAGGAGAAATAGTACTGGTAATTATTTAACAGTACTATACCAACATGAAGTAAGGCACCTTTAAGAATGTACAGAATGTGAGCAACCTTTAGTTTACAGAAGATTCTATTTTATGTAATATTAATTTAAGGATTGGAACCAGAAACAATAGGAAAGTACATCCTTATGATTGGTGAATGGTGTATCATGAAAAAATGATTTGAATGATGACAAAAAAATAATGTTTTAATATTTTATTATAAATAGTGGTATGAAAACATATAAAAATAATTGTTAGATATCCATATTTACATTGAACATTTCAGAACACAAAATAAATAAAATGTAGAATGACATATTTTTCAGATAAATTACTTGTTTCACAGTGAGGCAGTAAAAACAAACAAGTAGTTTGTGTCTGTTGTTGGATGGTCAGCGCTTGAGTGTTCAACTCCAGTACTCTGTGGGAACCAACGGCATGCAGAAGTCTTCACTGCACATCTGTATTAAAAGATCAAAAGGAAATTTGATGAGTGTTTTGTTATTTTTCTTTAATCAAAAAGATGAGCAATAATAACTAATGTTCAGGAGTGAATGTTTACCTACCTGACCCGAGGGCTGAGTGGCCGGAGATGAGTGCAGCATCGTATCCAAGCTCAAGTCTCTCTGAGGAACTTCACTGTAGTGATCCATTCCAAAACTACTGCTCCCGGAATGCAGCATGATGTTCTGGTTTTGACACTGGGTTGAATAAAAGCCCTGATTCTGCAGCTGGACATTCTGGCTTACCATGGAGCCTTGTGGGAAATAGCTGAGGATGTCAGGTGAGGAGGTATCACTGGCAGAGGTGTCCCCTTGTTCCCTTCTTTGGAACAGCACCTCCTCGCTGAGGCCCAGCTGGGCTGACAGGTAGGAGATGTAGCGGATAGTGAGACGTAGGGTCTCTATCTTTGTCAGAGTTTGTCCAGCGGGGGCCACTGACGGTGGAAGGTAGGACCTGAGGTGATGCAGAGCCTTGGTCAAGTCCCTCATCCTCAGCTTTTCTTTCTCACTGGCAGTCTCCCTCTGCTTGCTACGGACCCGAGTGCCTCGGCTTGTCTTTTGGCCGCGTACAGACAGGGAGCAAGGTGAGGATTTCAAGCCCTTTGAATATTCCATCTTAGTTTCCTTGGGAGTAGATTTTGAAGGTTTCTGGTAGGAAGGAGAGAGGCAGGAATCCATAGAGTGTACAGGAGAGAGTGTTTCTACAGAGGAGCTGCTAGAAAGGTCCGAGTCCGAACACCACTGGTACTGAAGGCCGTAGTTCAGGAGGGAGACTGACGAGGTATCCATGATATGAGGAAGGACTCGGCCAGAGAGACTGGAACCCTGTGAATGCTGTTGAGCTCTGCTGCACTGGTTTATAAGTCCAGGCCAGGCTGCGGAGGTGCGAAGTGACACCTCCACAGATTCTCACAAGACATCACTGTCTAAAGCAGAGGCCCATGAAAACACACACACACACACACGCACAAACACACGCGCACGCACACACACACACACACACACACACACACACACACACACACACACACACACACACACACACACACACACACATCACAGGCGTCTCCCTTTACTCTCTGTCTGGGAAAGTTCAGCTATAGTAATGGAAGTGTGAATTTTGACTCCTGTTCAGAACAGTAAAGGGTTTTTTTTGTGTGTGTGTGTGTGTGTGGAGTTTTTGCTCCTGCAGGAACCCAGATGCATTTTGCACATGTCCAACAAAGGGACAGGGATTGTTTGAATTATTCATGTTCTTTTTTCAGAGTCAAAGTAATAGATTAGTTATTTCCTGGATAGAAGAGTGTGACAATACATCAAGTTAACACACACAGTCTTTACGTTGTACATTAGCCACGCTGCATTGTTTCCAACTCAACCTCAGTCCCTTATGCAGAGGAGTTCTATATTAATGTCATTTGAGTGATGGATGTAAAGGCTTGATTATAGAATGTGTTGCGACTGTATACATTTTAGGATTTGCGAAACAATTGTTAAAAAAAAGTGGGATCTGTATAGAAATCATTGTCTTAGAAGTCTTATATTTTTAGTGTTCAGAATTGTGCCTGTTTTTCTAAAGTCAAACTCTACTCTTGACTCTTCTTGCTCAGCTCACACCAACCTTGAACCTGACGTCAGTGTGTTCTGCCTTTCTCTTGAACTCATCCATTTTATATCCCACTTCTCACCAACACAATCATTTTATAGTCATAACAAACCAGGTGTGAGTCATGATCTCTAATCTTTCACCCCCCCCCCCCCCCGACCTCAAAAGTGACTCCTTCCCTACTAATGTTCTCCTTCTATGGGCTCCTGAGTATGAACCAATCTACTGCATGGCTAAAATGTCAATTTACTAAATGTATATAGATCTAATGAGGCATTATCACCTGCATTATCCGGTTAAAGCAAAGGCGTGATGTTTTCACGCTGATGTGAACTGATGAGTCTGGGGGCGTCACTTCACACCTCAGCTGTGAGAACCAGGAATGCTGGAAAATACAGTTGCTTCTGTCCTCCCTCTGCCCTCTGTCCTGCAGGTTTCTGTGTGTTCCTCATGTCTTCAGGCAGAATGACCAAAAAAATCCCATTATCAGCTTCTGAGTGATGTATTTTTGTACTGGCATGAAGTTGTAGCTTTGAGAGGTTCCACGTGTTTTTTTTAAGCATTGTGTGGATGCCCATTAGGACACTTTGAGTTGAACAATGTTTGATTTGATTGGTTAAATTAAAGTATAGATGGGATGTTTTATGATTTCACTGAAATAGAATTTTTAAAGAAATATGTTGACATTTCATTCAATTTTTTTATTCTATAAGTTAAGTGTGAGGTCATTGAAAATCTTTTGGCGAGGCTTCAAGTTGCCATGCCTTCATAAATAAATAAATAAATAAATACATACATAAATAAATATATAAATACATACATACATACATACATACATACATACATACATACATACATACATACATACATACATACATACATAAGATTTTGGGTGAATGATAAGTCAGTCCATCAATTCTATGTTTCAAATATGTCATCTATGGAAATCTATTGTTTAATCACTGTAAATTTGTTCTTGTGATGAAGAGCAGAAAATTACACAATGATCTTGTCTCTGTTTAAAATATATTATAGCTGCATTTGTCGTTGCTCTTTTTTCCTCATAATGATGGAGAACTGATTCAGGAATATGAAATGGTTCAGCAGTGTGGTCAGATGAATGAGGTGGATCATTTAGCTCAGTCAACTTGAGATATAATATATGACATTCTTAGCAAGCTCTGGTAACACGTGTGCTTTGTCGGTACGAGGGTAGGGTGAACTAGGTTTGAACCCCCGTGCGACCCCACCAGTCACCCCGACAAAGGTGAGGCTGTGGGAGCTCAGCTAGAACTTTGGCACCTCTGAGTGGATGCACACTCACTGTTGTTGGCTTTGAGGCTGAGCTGCCTGCCACCTGTCTAGGCCTCCTGCATCCAACAACCCCAACAGGACCTCCAGTGTGGTCCTTCTGCTGGGACTATAATTCCTGTGGGGACATTAAGTTATTGTCATATTAAATAGTGATATTTGTGTTTACCGCTTGTGCTTTTGTGGTACGGTGTCCTTGATGCCAGAAGGGCACCTTTGAATAAAATGCATTCTTATTATTATAACAATACAAAAAATGTTATACAGTAATATTGAATAGTCGTACAATAAGAAAATAATATATACAAATCATTTAGAATGGTAGGGGCACACACAGCAAGTCTTTCTGGTTTCTTTTTTTTTTTTTTGTCTTGTGTGTGAGTGCGTGTGTGTGTGTTTGTCTGTCTCCTTGTGGCACCACAGTGCACTGGCATTGCGCTCGGGGTGTACCCTGCCTCACGTCCCTTGTCCGCTATGGTAGGCTCCAGCAACCCCGCAACCCGCGAGGAAGAAGTGGGTATTGAAAATGAATGAAAGAATGAATGAATTCTTTTAATGGTAAGTTTTTGCTTTCAATATTGAATCATAATACCAACTGTAGTTTTTTGCAGCTCTGGCAAGAATAAGTTACGCTTAGTGTCCTCGGACTTTTGATAAAGTCAGAGTTTCATAAGATGTGTGTGTGTGGTTTTTTTTTCAAAAACATTATTACTTTTGAACTCTGTGAGAAAGAGAAAGTCAAAATGGCTCTTTTAGACCAGGACTCACTAGTTGGTCCATGATTCTTTCATCTGGATGATTTTTGACATAATGGGAATAAGGATGGACCTATCATTACACCGATTATCAATTTTTCAATCAATAAAACTTTGTCATTGCAATACGCTGGTGAAAGTGCTTTCCAACACCGACATAAAACATGAAGAACAATGTTCAGCAGAGAATGGTATTCTCTTACTTCAAACTTAAGGGCACCTGTCAAATCTTTGGAAATGAGCATTTAATTTGTTGTGGTGCTCAGTATTAAGGCATCTTAATATTGTGTTCCATTGTTGAACTTTTTCCCTTAATTCAGTGTAAATTTTAAATCCTTCAAAACAGCAAAGTTACACTGAGTAGAGAGATGGCAGCAGAGATGAGCAACTCCAATGTTCCTGTTAGACGACAAGGATATAAAGTGTCAGTTTAGTGGAGAGGGGTTGTTAAACCTTGATAACATTTTTTAAACTTGTGTTATGTGTGCCAAAATTGTTATTTTTAGTGCAATAGTGTGTGAGTATATAAAAGTATTATTTAACGTCTGCCAAAGTTAGTTAACAGTTTTTCCTGAGTCAATACGACATTTCACTTTGGTGAGTCAAGGACAAATCTGTGAAAACAAATAGAATAAGAATTAATTGCAAATTGTATGATCTCATTGGGTAGGCTTGTCTGCGCCATATATTTTCATGTCTTTTCATCTGTGTGTGCGCTTGTGTGTGCGCTTGTGTATGTGTGTGTTCGCATATGAAGTGCCAGGTGAGGGGGACACATTCTGCACCCTAGGTGTGAAACATAGCTGGAACTGCAGGGGTCAGACAGAGGTGAACATTAAATTTCTTTCTAATTGTGAGAGAGTGACATTTATAGAAGATACTAATATTCAATGTGACAGCAGAATCTATTGAATTTAATTAAATTGTTGAAGGAGAAAGTTATAAAGGCAATGTGAAATTAGCTAAAAGTGTTATTTTACTCCAGAGCCCTGAAGTAACAGAATGCTATCCATTATGAGTTGTAGTTACGTTGATTTACAAATTTGCACTTAAAGCAGTGATTTTAAAGATGTGAATTCAGTTCGCTGTCATGGTCTGATATCCAGATAAACCTGGTGGACAGATCAGCAGAGTGTCTTTCACACCTCTGCCAGAGTAAACACATCCTCCTACAACTGGCACTTGCTCACACTTATGTGCTGCTATGTTTTTACAAGCCCTCCTCACGTAGCCCCCAACAAGCAGCTGTTGCTGGCATAGGAACAGTTATACTCACTCCCATCCACTGCCATCATGATTCTATACACGTTTCTATGTTACCAAGAGGTAACGCGAGGTCAAGACTGTTTCTTTGCGTATTATTGATTGAGTCAAAGATCCAAATTTGTTTTGACAAGAGGATTTCAGAATACATATATAATTTCTTTTTTTTTTATTAAAGAAAAAAACAATAATCAAATCTTCTGCTTAATAATTCAACATATAATATTTGAACTCCTCAGACCAGTATTTATGTCTTATTCATTGTAAGAGTTCTAACTATTAAATTCTTTTTAAGGTTCCTTGCAGAGCCGACCTTCATTTTTTAACACTTCATCAAGACCACAATGAAAACTGACAATCCTCCGTTCTGTTATATACATAAAACATTCTAATGCATAGGCCAATATTATTGGAAATGCTGTTCTTTACTTTCTTGCTAAAACTAATACAAGATCACCAATGGACTTATTTGTAAAAAAAAATACACAGCCAGATTCTATTTAGCTTAGAATTGCTAGCAATGTAAAAAATCTTTGGTATGAATTAATCAAACAGAATGTGATGCTGTAATGGGTGACCTAAAGGTATGCTCTGACATGTTGTGAAGGGTGCAAATCTGTGCTGGATGATGATGAATATTGATGTACCTCTATCTGTCTGTCTGTCTGTCTGTCTGTCTGTCTGTCTGTCTGTCTGTCTGTCTGTCTGTCTGTCTGTCTGTCTATCTATCTATCTATCTATCTATCTATCTATCTATCTATCTATCTATCTATCTATCTATCTATCTATCTATCTAGCTGTCTGTCTCTGTCCATCCGACCCCCTGCCCGCCCATCCATCCATCCATCCATCCATCCATCCATCCATCCATCCATCCATCCATCCATCCATCCATCCATCCATCCATCCATCCATCTAAAAGAATTGTAGTTATTTTAAATGGAGAAAATTTGTTTGATATGAGCAGATTGATAGTGTTTGTAGATAGATGATAGACAGACAGACAGACAGATAGATAGATATCGAATCCCGCTCCCGCCATGATGCCACCAGGAGTGTGAGCTGACAGTGGGAGGTGTCAGCTCACCTCCCAGCCACTGCCGAGGCACCCTTGAGCAAGGCGCCGTCCCCCCTACAAGCTGCTCAATTTGGGAAGCATTCGGAAGCTGCTGCCCGTCACTCTGCCTCCCAATGTGTGTAGTTTGTTGTGTGTATTAACTGCATGCTTACAGGCCCCCTTGTGTGCAGTGTTCAGGGGGCCTGTATGTACTGTTAAAACTAACACAGATTGTATATACTACCTGAGTGACAATGTAATTTCCCCTTGTGGGATTAATAAAGTGTACTTCTTCTTCTTCTTCTAGATAGATAGATACTTCATTAATGATGAGGGAAATTGCTTTACTGAACTGCTGAACCCCCCCCCCCCCCACACACACACACACACACGCACACACAGAAACCTTGGCATATAAGAAATTGAACAAGAAACGGAAAACTGTTGATCATCTGAAATGGGAAAATACGAGCATCATAACAAAACATCTAATTTCATAGTTTAATATCTTTCTCTTTTTTAGAAAAAAGATGAAAAATAAATGAACAAACAAACAGAACAATTCCTTACAGTTTGTCATAACAAGATGTGACAAATACAACTGTTTCTACATCATCACCACCTACAGAACACAGGTCTACAAATAAGAACAGATAAAATGTGTCAATTGAGGATAATATGACAAGCTGGGGGAAAATCCAGCTGCTGTTCAGGTTGGAAGAAATAAACAGGAATGGATTCAGTTTAAAATAAATCCTGCAATTGATAAAATGGTCAATACATGTTTATGTTTAGAGAGAACAAACCAAGAAACCACATGAGAACTAGAGAGGCCTATTTACAGCACATAATAGGAGAAAATAAATAAAGACTTGGTGAACAAAAAACAGTTTTCTTTGAATAACAACACCAGCAGAGTCATAGCTGCTGAGTCTTGGCAGCAAATAGGACAGAATTAAATCAAATTCAAGTTGTGACTCTAAGACCTCTCTCTTTCCAGCAGGGAATGAACGCAAAGCACAACATGGTCACATGAACTACATCACCTTTCAAATACAGACACATCTTCGTCTCTTATTAATCTTTTCTTTACACAAACTTCATACTAAATAAATGTTTCAGGATTGTGTGTGATTGTGATCGGAGGATAAGAATCACTGATAAATAGGAAATGACAAACAATAATTTTCTACAGTGTGACAGAAATGCTGGGCAGCCTGAGGGAGTACAGAGCAACCACAGGTTCACATAGGCAACCAGATGGGTTTTCAAGATTTTTAATCAGACTTAACCAAAACAGGTTCATAAACACAGCCAGCACAGCGTGACCTTTCGCCCTCAGCTTTCCATTTCTCATTTGTCAATTAAAACTTGTATTTCCCAAAGAACCTCTCAACATAGCTGCTGTGGTTGGAGCCTGGAGGCTGCTGGAGTTTGGCGATTCAAGAGAGGATTTTCTCCCGGGTTTCGGGTAGCTTTAGCGCTACCATACCTCCGCAGACGAGAGCAGAGAAGGCCAGGAAGATGGGGATGATCTTTGTGACGCCGATAAAGGCTGCGAAAATGAAGCTGGCGATGATGGCTGCAAACTTACAGATCCCATTCAAGATGCCGAATGCCGTCCCTCTGCAGATTCAAACAACAGAAAAGGTGAGAACCATAAATCTTTTTTTTTTTCCATTTCATTTATCTTCTAAACCCGCTTCATCTGCTGTCGCAGGTCGAGGGGTGCTGGAGCCTATCCCAGCTGGCTGGGAGTGTGAGGCAGGGGACACCCCGGGCATGACGCCAGTGCACAGCAGAGCCATACATATACACAGACAAACACGCACGCACTCACACCTACAGTCAATTTGGGATTAGCCAATTAACCTGAGGCACATGTTTGTGGAGGTGGGAGGAAGCCGGAGAACCGCAGACACGGGGGAGAACAGGCAAAGTCCACAAAACGCAAAACACCTTGAAACAGCAAGTATTTTATTTTTGGTGAAACTCAATTTCTGTTTTTGCTTGAGGTGAACAAATAAAAGATCTATAAAATCCTATGAATATTTTATTGTATTACTATATTATTTTACTATAATGATCCCCGTAGGGAAATGATTTTTCCACTCTGATACAAATATAGAGGCCAACTCAAATTTCAAATTTTTGAATTTCGGATGAAGTAGTGGTGGCAAAAAGTTTGGTTCCCTCGGTCACCCTTTGTGTTTCCACCTTTGTTGTCTCACGAATCTTCTGCTGTCCCTCTAAACTATGTTATCTCCAATAGAGTTTGAAAATGCCCAAATGACATGAAGCTGTATGGAACAAGCTACACTGGACCTTTTTCCAGTAGTAAGAGTTTGGGTGTACCTTTTAGAGGAGGGATAGAGTTCAACAGAAATGACCTCCAGTCCATTCCAGGCTGCTACACTGGCACCATAGAAGAGACACTGCCAACATATAACAGCTCCTTGACTGAAACTTAGCAGCAACAGAAACGTGCAGGCAGACGAAACCAGCATAGATCCACCTGGACAGAACGATAGATTACAGATCAGTAAATCAGGTATCTGTTTAATATGTCAGAGGTTGGCGGACAGACACTGCCCATCTCACCTATTATTCTGATTCTTCCTATCTTGTCCATGAACAATGCTGAGATGATGTTGCCAGGCAACACTGCCAAACTACCCAGGAAGCTGACCATGTAGATGACAATATCATTCTCCTCCTGGAAGTTCAGATGACAGCCTTTCTTTGGGTGGAGAAAGGTCGTGTTCTCCATTCGACAGTCCTTAAACTTTTCCTGCCAGAGATCTAAACAGAAAAGAGTTATAAAAGGATGCAACAGCTTTTGATTTATAGTTTTCATTTAACTGCAGAATCGTTTTCTTCGACGTGCTCGAGGATACATATTTTGTAAAGACAGCATTAATCCTTTGACTAATATGTCTGTTTTGGGGAAACACATTTTGATATATATTTTAGACTACTGATTAGCTTTTGTTTGTCCCTAAACTTTATGGAATCAGCATTATAAAAATCACATTTTGCATGATACCTGTGTTATAGAAGATGGTGTTTTTGATGGTGCAATTCTCAAAGAAGGTGTTGGTTGATTTGACATCCTCAAAGTAGCAGTTTTCAAACAGAGAATCCTCAAACTTCACAGATTTCATTTCAATGTTTGCAAATCTAAATGAAAAAGAGATGCATCATTCAACGCTGTTGTAGAATTTAAATATAAAGTGAATGTGTATGTGGGGTGTTACTGAGGAAAGTTACTTGTCATGGATGTACTCTCCTTCACGATGGATTTGGTTGACCAGAGAGAAGTTGAAGTGGAAACGTTCGACCCGTTCCCGATGGAAGACTCTGACTTTGGACTCATACTCCTCGTACTGCATGTATTTGATCATATCAGGGAACCAAACTCCCAGCCCGTGGTAGCTGATACACATTAAGGCATACAAATCTGAGCCCATTAAATAAAATGATCTGCATGTTTAGATTTAATCACAGGGGTATTTCTTTTTTAGTGTTTGGAAATGTTTAGAAATGCATGATTTGAAAAATTATTGGCATGGATGCCACCATATTTTTGACTTAATTCTCAATGTGGTTTGGACAGGATAAATGACATTACTGCTACCTGAATGCCAAGCAGAACCAGACAATGACCAAAAAGAGCCCTTGCAGCCTGAGCTCAGGAGCTGACAGTGACATCATGTTAGCCATCACCTGGAAAGCAGACACAAAAGCAAAAAGAAAAACAAGACAGACTTGTAAATTCAGCAGAATAATAGCGATGAAATCATTTTTCACGCTAAATTTGAATCATCCAGTGTTGGAGTGATCTGCAGACCTGTTGCAGCATGGTCATGTGTCTGACAGTCCAGCGCTGGAAGGCAGTTCCCGTATCACTCTGGATCTCTATGAACTCATCATCCTGAGTTTGTGGAGTCTTAATATTTGTCACCTTCATAAAGACACACGATAAATTCCAGCAGTTTTAAAAGGGTATAACAAACATGTTCTCCACCTATATAAGTCCCTTTTCAGTTGATAAGCAGAAGGAAAAGCAAATTTGTTACTAATAACATTAACAGTGACTCAACAGTTAAGGGTCACTCCAAGTCATGATGATGTGACAGCAAGCTATCATGACCGCATCCTAAAAATGAAATGACTAAATGAATTTCAGCCATCATTCGTTTCACTGTTCACACCTGCTCTTCTGGCTTAATTTAGTACCATCTATTTGATAAACGTTGACCAGATTTATACGATATGCTATTTGTGACTTAAAAAGACTGGTGTACAGTATGTTTTTCATTATTGACACAGACAGATGCCAATGTGACATTGAAATGTCACATTTTTTCAAAATTTTCCTATAAATATCTTTTATTGAAGAGGAAATGAAAAAAAAAAAAGTACTGATGGCTCCATAGCATCCATAGCATACACTTGTTCCAATCAGTCGGTATGTATAAGAGAGACTGAAGTACATACAGCATTTACTGTATGCACTGCAGCCATCCAAATAGTTATTCCAACATTTTCCTGCTGGGACATGTTGAATGACTTGCAGTCATGTCTTACAACTGAATGGATGATTCCAATCATGTTATTTCTGGAAATGCACTGTAATAACCTCTAGGCAGATGTATGTGTGGTTGTGAATGAAGACATACAGTGAAAACTCTCTCAGGTTCTCCCTTCGCCTTCCAGTTAGTGTCATGAACTTGTCGAAGGATCATCCACGCCTCATCATGTCGGGCATTCTGAAGAAACAAACAAATAAACAAACATGCAACCACCAACTACCAGTACTTCAAACACTTCAAGAGCTTTCTGTCACACCTCTCAGAGTTGTGGGCAAAATTTTCAAATTTTTTTGGCACATAATTCAGTTGCTTGACAGTGTTCTTGTGAGGCTTCTAATTGGCAGTGGGGTTTTTTCTCTGATGGCTGGTGACTAACTATGCTAAACCAATAGCAGAGCTTGTTGTCTGTTACATTCCATAACCATAATGACTTAGAGAATATCAGGTCTATATTTTATTTTTAGGTTACTCTTAATCAATTCATGCATTTGGATTAAACTTAAATGTGTTCGTAAATTTTGCATTTGAAGCTTACTATACTGTAATATATGCTTTAATCCTGCACATTTTAATCTGATGATGCCGGATCTGACCTCCAGGAGGAAACGAGGGCTCTCTGGCATGAAAACAACTCCAACAAGCGCAGCCAGTGTAGGGAAGAGACACACAAAAATAAATAATCTCCAGCTGTGCATCTGGAACTCTGAACCAATGGCAAAGCCCCAGCCTGTAAGATCAAAAAATAAAGTTAGATAAAATGTTAATAATTCAAGAAGCATCACAGCTGGCATGTTTTCAAAATCATTTCCATACTGTGGTGCAACAAAAATCTTTACTTGTTTTGAATGAGTCTTCTACAACTGAAACTTGACATAGATTCAAATTTGGAAATTCAATTAGAGATAGCTGTATTTTTATTTATGGACTTCCACAATATATAATAATTCTCTAATAGTGGCAAAGTTGTGACATTTTACCATGAATTGTTATGATTGTTTTAAGAGGACAAAAATATTGCCTGTGCAGACCAAGGAGAAAATAATCTCATATTTAAACAATCAAGTCCTTCTACGGTGAATAATTACTCACTAAGAGCTATCACATGCTGTGCTAGCTGTCTGATTAAGCTTGTCAGTGTGTGTTACCATAGTGAGGAATGATCCCCCAGGCAGTGAAGGAAGCATAGAGGCCGCCAAGCATCCAAAACATGCACAGCCAGCTCAGATGCTCTCCACGCTTATCCAGCTGCAGGAATTCAGTGAAGTAGGTGTAAACTATTGGGATGGAGCCGCCGATGCTAAGGGAGGAATCAGAAGACATCAGCAAAACAGAAAGCCTTCCTTTTTGTGTATGAAACATGGATTTCTGTCCATTGTTGTCCAATCATGTACAGGATAGGTTGATTTAAAATCTGGTGTTTACTGTGAACTATTGTTTAGAGCTAATGTTGCGTGATTTTTACTGTCATGATTCTAAAAACTTTACAGACAGTGGGCCTTTCGGCAGAAGTTATATTGATGTGATAATTACTGTGTCTCTCAGTCCAACCACATACACTGAAAGCTGATGATATAAAACTATATAAAAAATTATTATCCAAAAATTCTCTAACATTCTACAGAAAAGCAAATTCAATTTGTGTTTGGAGCAGCAACCAAAACAGACAAATTAACACCCTAAAGAAGAGGAATGGATGGATCTGCTGTTAGAAGTCTGTCAGTCAGGGCCGTTCAGGCAAACTGAAACTGTATCATTTCTCACATTCAGAGATTTGGTCATCATATGCAATAGAAGTCAGTGAAAAATCAAGGTAATGGTCATTGGCAATTTGGAAGATTAAGAGATTTTTTTTATTATGGTGATAAATCTAATTCAGGGTTGAGGAGTCTGCCTGTTCGTTGTGGTTCGTGAAGCCAGCAAAATAGCGCATTGATGACTAACGTGGGGATCATTATCACAGAGAAGCTGCAACAGCTGAATGTTTTATTATGGTGACCTTGTATTTTTTTTTTTTTTAGCTTCGTAATAAACTTTGACTTCAATATTGCAGGTCTGAGAACACTCATGGTGCAATCATTGTCAAAATTAATGTGTCTTTAAAAACTGCAAAATCAATCTGTGCATAGCACTGAGGTGCTGAGGACAGCAAGAAGCCTGCAGTAAAGCCCAAATTAAACTTAATACAAGCTAAGAATATGTTCACTTGTATTACTTGGTATGATAAAGAACTACTCTGTTGAACTTAACAAACATGCATCTGAAAAGCATTGTATTATTATTGTTATTACTATGTGTGTGTGTGTGTGTGTGTGTGTGTGTGTGTGTTTGTGTGTGTGTGTGTGTTTGTGTGTGTGCATGTGTGTGTATACTCTGTGTGTGTGTAAATATGTTGTGTAGTCCTCAAGATACGAACTTCGGAGATGCTAACAAACGCAGGCCGCCATATCCGGCCATTGCAGTTCCCCTTTCTGCCACAACCACCACCGAGCAGCACCGCTGCCTTCCCTCAATTTCAACTTAATCACGGATGATAAAGTACAGGCTATTGAAAATAATGGTAGTGGTGACGATCTCTGATGACAAACTTTGCCTCTGATTGACTCCTCCTGTTCCTTCCCTCCAAAGGTAAACTACGTGTTACATGCTACAGTACCGTACAGTGGATCGTCAACATCAACAGCTGACTCTGACTGTTGTGGTTGGATATGCTTAAAAACTGGTTGAGAGGTCCTCGAAATGACTTTTAATTCTCCTCTAGGATTAAATTAAAAGGAGAAAAAGTCTACTGTGAACGAATCTGAATTCAAAATAATCACATGAATCATGGGTGACACTTAACAGCTATGCATACGTATTTTAATATGATTGCATGTTTTTATTCTGATTTATTGTACAATAACGTGGTATTGTGATAACCTATGTTAATGCAAACTTTCATTGTGATGTTGCCCTGAGCCATAGGCTGTGTGTGTGTGTGTGTATATACTGTATATATATATATATATATATATATATATATATATATATATATATATATATATATATATATATATATATACTTATATATATATATATATTTATTTATGAAATATATTTATTTCATAAATATATAAGTACATAAATATATTTATATATACTTGATTCAAGAGAAGCAAACGGAATGCTGATGTGTCTCACCCGAAACCAGAGCAGAACCTAAAGAAGAGGAAGAAGCCGTAGCTCTGAGCGAAGCAGGAGAGGAACGAGAAGAGCAGGTCGATGGTGAGGACGTAGATCAGACACTTCCTCCTCCCCATCTTGTCACACAGACCCCCCCATACCAGTGCCCCAACCATCATGGCTACATACACCAGCAGACCTACAAATACACACAAGGTAAACACATTATATTGTGACTTTTAACCTTTACACAACTGAACTATTTACCCCCATAATCCACAATATCTTGATGTACTTTCATCCATAGACACTTGGACATGAGTGGATTGAAGGACAGTGGTTTTAGAATGAAAATGAAAAACAAGAGTATTAATGTCCACTAGGGGGCTCCCTTTACCTTTGGATGACCACTGACGGCTCAACATCATCAGTGTGCTGCATCCTCACTGATGACAAGCCCTTCAATGTTAATTAATCAGCTTTCAGCCATGTTCATACGTGACTTTTGTGTTTCCTTCCTCTTCTTTTTGAGATTCTACATATTTAAGGCCACAGTGGCCTGGACACTATCCCGGTATGTGCGCTGCAGGAGATAGATAATTTATTAATCATGAAGGGAAATTATGTTGGAGGTTGACTCTGCCATTTATGGTCTATGGACGGTCTCAGTAGTGACCAACTGCACTGCCTGCTATTGCGTCAGAAAGGTCATATTTATGTGTATCGTTTACATGCAGCTAAGGAGAGAAATATGCTCCCCTCCTGCTGCTAGGGTTAGGACTCCAATGTTGGCTCTTCTCTTCTGAGCATTGTTTAAACCTGAGGACCCGTACCTTCTACCTGCTTTATGTTTTTACTACACACAGCCGTAATTACAGTGGGAGTAAGCAGCTTAACAGCATGTGGAGCCACAGCGTGCAACTTCCCTGTGGATTACTAGACGATGGAAATGCTCCAGCGCCCACACGCCAAGCTACACACCCTTGTCATTCAACAGGAGACTGCTCAGGGCATCAGGAGACAAAGAGTCAAGGCTGTCATGTCAGCTAATATCATCGCCAAGTTGTTGCTTAAGGATATAAATGTACATAGACAGAGGGGCAGACTAGCCTTGTGAATTTAAAACCTGTCCTTCAGGCGGAGGCCCAGGATCATCCCCCGCAGCAACAGGCTTACAGTATATTTGCCTGTTAAAGTGTCCTTGAGCATGGTGAAAACACAGAATCCCTAGAGGTGACAGACTTATCCTTTTTCTTGCAGTTTTAAATGTGAAAGTACTGTTAACACCTTCAGCACGTCACAACGAATCTCTAGTGAAAAAACCTGAAGACATTAAGTATCCACCAAGCATGAATATTTGACACTTAGAGAATGATAACCCTGTCCTAACAGATGTGAGGCTTCTATGAATGTACAGATGGCTTTGTTTAAAAATTTGTTTTATTGCAGATATTACAAATTAAGCTTCCCACGTTGTAGCATCAGCCCAGAGTATAACAAGAGTTTTATGAATACTGAACAATGGACAGCCGGCAGCGTGGTTCCACAATGGCTTGTTAACGATTAAAAGCCTTCAAGTTACAATCTTCTCCATTTTCATAGTAGGTCTGTTTTCTTACTGTTTATATCAGACTGAATAAACACATTGAATTCGTGGAAAGAGTCTGAAAGTAGCTTGTCCAGAAAGCTCTAACCCACTGGCACACGGTTGCTATACAAATGTTGTACTTTTACATTTAGCAGGGCAAAAGTGTTTGCCTGGAAGCCCCAAAAGTTTGTGAGTGACATCTCCTCATCTTGCACTTTCATAAAATATTGAAATTATAAATAAGTAATGCTGCAAGTAACGGTTCTGACATAGAATGATATCATGACTGACATTTGTGAATATACATCACTGTGTAGCTCTCTGAGCCAACAAAGAAAACTAATTCCAGATTGTTAATACAGTACATAAAAAAGTTTTGAGGTAAGAGAAAAGGTGGTAAACTTATGGGATAGTATCTGCGCATCAGATTTGACACTTCAACAGGAGTTTGTTCAATGATGCTGTAAAATTGACTAACAAAGCCAAGAAAGCAATTTGGGAAAGAAGATGAGACAGGAGACACAGGACAAGAGAGTTTGCTTGGAGGAAATAGAAGAAGAGATGGATAATGTGCATAAGCCATGAAGCTGACGTTGCCCAGCAGACAAATGTAAAAAAAAAAAAAAGTCAAAGTTGATTAAAGGAAAAGAAAAAAACATTTAAACGGACATCCTGACTGACACAGACATTGCCGTGCAAAAACATGACCAACTCAATTTCCTTGAGAGTAAACTTTAAATGTGAACAAGCAGGAGATTCAGACCCTGGTAGATTTTTCTCTTCTTTCCCTCTAACGTTGTGCATCCCATCAGATCTCTCCCGTATTTTCCCCTCTGTGGATTTAACAATGAAGCACAATTAGGTGCACCAAACAGCCTCCTCCTTTCCAGAAACTGTTTTGTAGTCTGTTCCATACCTGAGACACAGAGGGAGAGATTAAACATTCCTGCTCCTGTGCATCTGGTGAACAGAGCATGAGTGTGAATCAGACTGGATCATTCTGCAGATCTACTTCATATTCTCCACCAATGATCAGTGTTCGCCTCCCTCTTTGCACAGACGCTGTGATTTCATTTTCACCAGGCCCTATTCCTGTTACCACAGGCTGTGAGAGGCCTGAAGCGTGTCTGACAGCTCAGCACCACGCGCTGCAGGCCGCAAGGATCTCTGACGGCTGCAACATGCTCCATATTAGCCTGGGAACACACTCGGAATGCGATCACCCCCAGGCTCTTCATCAGCTTCTCATGATGCTTCATCCCATGGGTGTGGTGTTCAGATATCATGAGCGATGTGCAATCAGCTACATCGGCTACACAAGAGGCCTCAGAAATAAGAGGCTGTGATTTACAGTTTTGTCACCACAGAGATAGGAGCAAAGTTTGATAGCCTGAAATCATCTGTATTGGGTCTGTTTATTGCTGTCATTTCATATTTGGGGAAAAGTCAAACAAGATAGCTGACCTTAAGGAAATGGCGTGCTCAATTACATTCAGGTATATTGACAAAGTTTGGTTTCACAGGCAAAACGTCATTCAAGAACATAAACATTAACTATGATAATTGGAATTACTTTATATGCTTTGCAGGTATGAAAAAAGGTGATAACTTTGTAACATGGCATTTGTCATATTCTTGTTCCAGATGTAGAAATAGCATGTCACAGGTGACAGAAAAACATCACATTTCTTTGCAGAAACTCAAGTTCAAATATGAAAAAGAAGTGACTCGACTGGTGAGAAGCACAACGCTGAAACACATGAGCAAATCTGAATTTTAAAAATATGCGTCTGAGCAGTCTCCCAATTATTCTCTTTTTTTTTGTTAAGAGTATTGTGAAATCTACCTGTTTAGGGTTTTTATATCTCGCTTCAAAACGGTGATGTTTTGCAACTGTCAGTGTTCGTGTGTTTGTCCGTTCGTTACTCCACCAAATATCTTGGCAACCG
This sequence comes from Antennarius maculatus, assembly GCA_013358685.1. Classification (NCBI taxonomy): domain Eukaryota; kingdom Metazoa; phylum Chordata; class Actinopteri; order Lophiiformes; family Antennariidae; genus Antennarius; species Antennarius maculatus. The sequence continues at coordinate 6,605,094 of CM023606.1, forward strand.
TTGCAGATAGAAAAATGAAACAAAAAGCACATGACTCAGGTGGCAAAGGGGATAAAAATTAGATGATGACCTTGACCTTGAAAGAAATCAATCAAGGTCAAATTTCAACTTTTGTACACTCAGGAACTGGATAAGATGGAAAGATGAGGGAGAAGGCCAGTGTATGTAAGACCATAGATCAAAGCTACTGCTTTGATCAATGACAGTAGGTCAGAGCACTAGCTTTGATCTTTGACCTGTGCAAATAGGTTAGGGTAAATTTTTCAATTCAGGGGTGTTGCGGGATGTTACAGTCTGTGACTGCATTGTTTCTGGTTTAATTTACATTTAACATTTTCATTTGTCTAGTGTCTAACCTCCAACCTGGGAGTCGCACAAACATCAGTTAGTGGTGAACTGATTTCCCTTTCCTGATGGAGCTGTCTTTTGTAATTCATGAAGACATTTGTCACAAACACAAGTGTGATCAGGAGACAATGTCAACTTCAATTCCTGAAAATTTAACATAATGTAACAAAAATTATAAATAACAAAAATTGGCCCTTCACGCATGGATGATATTGTATATCTATATGTGGAAGTTGTTTTCAAGGAAATTACTGAAAGGTATTTGAGATAGTCACCTTTCTGAGGCTGAGGTTCATCTTCAAGGAAATTTCAGGTTACATGAAAAGCTGCGTCTTATTTACAAGCTTGAATCAACATATTTAAATCTTCCCATTGTATACGCCACAGGGACAAACAACCAGTTTAAGTGGAATTCCTCTTAGTTATCCTCAAGACATTTCCATCGCTGATGCCAGACCCCTCTTTCCAGTGGCTCACTTTAAACCCACGATCTCCTTACACATAATGTGGGTTCTGTTCATAAACTGCAACACAAGATTGTTTCACTGGTGAGTTCTTTTTTTGTAAGAGGAGACTGGAACACTTTGGGACTACATTATTTATGTAGTTTGAGTTATATAGTAGGTTTCCAAAGGTTGTAGTATATTGGATAATGAATCAGATATTTGTGGCTCGAGTCACGGCGCCGAAGTTTGTATAGACGTCCATATTGTTCTAAGAGAATCATTCTGATGCCCAGTATTGCATTTTCATATCATAAAAATGCTGTAAATGTGGAATTCTCATCTATTCCATTATCATTTGGTATATTTGTTGCTTGGATCAAGTGAGGTTTAAATAATAGGATGTTAAAAATTTAAACTAAGATACTGAGCTTCACAAACATATCACATCCTTCCTTTGCTGTCACTTACCCAGTAGTCCTTTGTCAGAGTTAGATATACACATGTCTTTCTCAGCGCTGGGCATGACGAAGCCCACCACAAAGCCGTCCACGCCGTCAGCCATTAGTGCCAAGCCCAGCACGAAGAACAGCATCCACTGGAAGCGTCCATGGCCACATTCCTCCATGATGGTCTCATACTGCTCTGGCAGATTTTCCTCCTCCTCTTCCTGCTGGCCAGCCAGACGAGCTTTCCTTCTGGCCTCTATCCGAGCTGCTCGCCGAGCCTCCTTGATCTCGTCAGGGTGGGGGATGCCCTGGTACTCCCCCTCATACATCTGCTCATCATCGTCTGCGCCCTCAGTAGCATCACTGGCAGCATCATCATCCTTTCCAGTGTAGTCTTTATGGTAAGGGTATCCGTCCTGACCTCCTCCATCCTGGGTGTAGGGGTATTCTCCGCCCTCTGTCATCTGCTGGTTCACGTTGTTGTGATAAGGGTCATCCATGGCTCCTGTTGGGGGTAGGAGGAGCTGGACTGACTTTGCCTTTTAGCCGTCTTACTCTGAGGAAGTCGTCACCTATAATGGCATAATCATCCAAGGAGCTGTGATTTACAGTCAGTATGGCAGCAATCACCTGGATTCCACCACCAAAGTAAACACGGGTGTACTCAAAGTTGACCTTCAGATGAGTCGCTGCTTCAAACTTAAAGCCTCAACAGCTGTGATAAATGTCTATTGGCTTTTTTGGTTTATTACAGTGCTGCATGCTGAGCCTGAAACACAATGCACACAACAGCATCAGAAAAAGTCTGCGAACATAACAGCGAAGAAGACACATCTGTCCTCTGGTAGAGCTTGTGACCAGTCAAGTTATGTTACAATTACGGTGTCAAAGAGCTTCATATTATTCATATTATAAAAGCATTAAGGGTTCAGCATTATCTCGACTTTCAACAAGGACAAACTCCTGGAAAATCATTTCATGAGCTCACAGGAGGGCAAGATACTGCTTTCCCTTTATGTTATTTTTCTTTTTTATCACTGTTTATCATCTACATTTTTTTTCTTTTATTACAATCTGATTCACTAATAACCAAATGACTTGAAATACGTAATACTTGTTGTGCCATTAAGTACGAGAGAGCTGTTCAGGAGCCTCGGTATCCCTTGTATCCCTTGTATCCCTCATCCCTTCCACACGACCAGATAATCCATTCATCTGGCTCCCTGCTAAAACACTCTGGCGCCATTTTGATCCATCACTCGGCACTGCTGCAACTATGACTCAGACCTGTCGTGATTTCTACAGAGGCCAGAAGCCCCAATTCAAGTTTGATTGCATTTTAGGGATTCTCCTGGCTGTCACACACATCTTTGACATAATGAATTCATACACAGTGAAGTCAGGGACAGATTCTTTCAAATTCAACAACTGCTAGCCCAAGGCTGGAACCTGTGTAATTTAGTGATAACAAATGTTGCACTGGGAAAATTAGTGGCTGATGACCAAGCTGCATAGCTGAACATTAGAGAGAATGTGACTAACTTACGGGTGAGTTTATTAAGCTGTGAAATAAGACACATCTTAATTGAACTGCTCTGTATTCACAGTGAAATGCTTCAGTGCATTTTTCAAGGGTACCATGACAGTAATACCTCTAAAGCTAAGGGTGCAACTTCTATACAAGGCATTATAGAGTAATGGTCAAAGGTAAAATGAGCTAATAATGGCATATTCTTAAATGGAGTAACAGTGGCAACAGTAGAGAAAGGAGTAATTTACTGATTTGTTAAGTGTTAGATGTACAATAATGTCTATCTATGTGTTTATAATGAACAAAAAAGAAACTTCTTGTATTTTAACCAAAACTTTATAATACTAATAAACTACATTGTCCACTCCTGGAGATAAACCACTACCTCAAACCTCTGCCCTAGATGTTGTGAAAGATTAGTCAAGGAATCTGACTCCTCTTAAAAAGGCACGTAACATTTAACATCTGTATTTCAATAAAATAAAGAGGAGAAATGCTGACCAGTTGTTTAGAAGAAGCTAAGGTTTTGGCTCTTAATAGTTTTTGAAACAAATTTTGATGGGAAATAAATAAGAAACACTATTGATCGAACATAATATTTTATTCAATCATTTTTTTAACTTGTTACATGTAAAAAAAATAAAAAAAAAGTATGTATCATTGCTCCAGAATCTCATTCAAATCTTTGGAAGTGTTACAGTATATGTTTTCTTGTTCATGGACACAAATTAGTTTGTGCCAATTATCCATCCCAAATAAATCCATTATTTCTGGGATGTCACTTTTTTATGCTTGTATTGTCGTCTGACAGGCGCATGGATGTTTCGTCTAGGTCTGTTCTGGTTTGGAGTTGCTGTAATTTAATCCAGATTAGGATTTCAGATTTTTTTTCATTTCGTTCTCATTGCCTCACATTATTGTTTCATCACGAAACTCATAAAGTTGTCTGATGGTGGTGGTGGATTATGGAGCCGGGATTGAAGCACTGAAATGCATTTGCTGCTTCTGGGTGCGTACTTAGAAACAATCTCACAGTCAGAGTTAAATGTGTACATTATTTACTTTTATTTCCTAAAATAATGGTCAGATTTTGGTACTGAAACATGTTTTTTTTTTTTCGGTTTCTTTGAATAATGTGAATTATACAACGTGAATAATTCAGGAGAGGGAGAGTGAGACGGTGGGTGCTGGTCTGGCTGAATGAGGCTGTGTTGCATTCATCATCCTGCTACAGCACACACAGCTGGTGCTTACATAACAGCCCTGCTGCCTCTATTAATTTCCCTCCTTCTTCCTCCCTTTTCTTTCTTGTCTAACATATTGATTTGTATTTGTGTTTATCAATGTACCAACTTGAACCTGTTTACCCCAACAAAAACAAAGCCACAGTCTGCCCTCCTTAACATCAACCCTTGCTTTAAAAAATCAAACATCCCCTTTGAGTCATAAAACTCAATGTGAGTCTGAGCCTCAACAAGAAGATTAGAGGTCATTCTGTAATTTATTAAAAACCATCTCAATCTCACAAGTGACCTTTTATTCACTCAGAGTGTTTATCAGCTTGACTGACGTGAAACTGGCACCTGCACTGAATCAATTCAAACAGCTTGTTGTATAGGGACAAACAGAACCATACATACAGACAGATATTAATGTATGTAGTGACTAACATTTGGAAAAATAGTTGGATATACACTACAGAAGCAACAGCTGCTCTGGTGCCAGGAGCTGCAGACCTTTTCCACTATGGCCTGATTATGACTCATCCAGCAAACTGGAATACATTCAGAATGAATGCAATCTTCCAATGCCAGTCACAATGCAGTTCCAAATGTCTTGCTCTACCTTTTTTTCATCAGCTGCAAATGCATTGCTCAAGGGCACAATATTAACAGTCATTCAGAGTCAGGATTGTTTTTATTTATTCGCTTTTGTCACCCATGTTTTTTCAAGAAAGAAACTTGGATAGAAACTGTCATTATATTTGGGAAGTAAAGAAATCAGAAATCAAGTCAGTGACCAGTGGTTTTATGCACATTCTTTTATAATGAAGTACAGTGTTCAAAGTTAGATTTAATTTTCTAAACTAAAGTGCATTAATTTTTATTTATGATTTTTTTTTTTTTCAAATGAGTTATTTATCACTCGCTCAGGGCAGCATCACATCCACACTTTGTACTATTTGTTTATCAGTCTGCTTTAATTGGATTCTTTATCTGTATCAAACATGTGTATAAAGAAAAGTAATTATTTGCTCGGAAATTATGAAAATTACATGTCAATAATGTCACATTTCCTCAATAATGGCTGACATTTTCTAGAGGTTAACATGACCGAAACTCCACTAATCAGCAGTGGGGGATGTCTGACTATTAGTGAGGACAGGTATATTGAGTTAAAAGTGAGTGAGTTCATTGTGTTGAATATTGAAAGCTCAAAGGATGACCCTATATGACTTTTGGAAATGACCTGCCTGCTAACTTGACAATAAATAACAATAAATAACACTTTACCTTTAATTATGCAGCAGGCCGACTTAAAGTTGATAAAATATTTACGAATAATAGCGTTGGTAAATGACTCTGTAATACACATGGCAATGTTAATGAATAAAGAAAGCTCTTTTAATGCTGTTGCATGAGACAATAGAAAATTAAAGCATGGCACCAAAGAGATTTTTTAAGCCTACATTATGTCTCCCTTGTCCTGTTAAACAAATCAAAAGGAGGGCACAGCCAATAGTTTAGGGAAGAAGGGGTTGTCTTACCAGCGGTGTCATCACTTTAATGTAAAAAAAAAAAAATATCCTGGAGAAAAAAGACATTTAAAAAACCTAAAGTCCAAGTTGCATATTCATCTGGCCAAACCCTACATGTCGGTTTATCCTAAGGCCGTGCTGCAGCCAGGGCTGAGGGATTAGGATCCAACCTCACGATCCCCCCCATCACCCCTCCCTCAACACGGCTCATCTCTACAGGAAACTCCCTGGAATTAACCCCCACTACCAGGACACAAATGGTACAGCCTCCAAGTGTAAATAGCAACAGGCTCTGCTGAAGTGACTGTCAACTGGATCCACTCCACTTTTGCGATATTCCTGATCTCTGAAGTCAGAGGTCATTCTTGGCTGACAGAACAGCGGCCCTGGAGCTGGTGGAGAGATTTTGTCCAAGGACACTTCAGAAGAGCAGCTGTTAATATGTGGTGTCAGCGGCCTGTAATCAAGGTCAAGAGAGTATGCACAACAAATAGGTGGTTTCTGCTACTTGTGTCATTGCAGTAGTGAGTTGTGGTGGCATTGGAGAATGCTTACTAACATCATCCAGCAACAACAGCTTCAGGCTCCATCTACTTGTCCTTCAGTTAGAATTTGGCCTGTAACTTTGCTGTATTTGCACATCCATCCTGAACGTGTTTTGAGAGATGGCTAAAATATTCGTCTTTCCTCATTGCAGGAACGGAGGTTTGATGGTTCATTTTGTCGAGCTGAGTGTGGAGGCGATTATCGATGTGTCTGAGTGGCACCTACTGCTGGAGATGGATAATCACAGCCTTCATGCCCTGTATGTCATTCCCTGTGCTTTACATGGAGAAAATAAGAGGACTTTGAGGGTAGAGAGGGCAGACAGAGGCAACTGCACTGCAGGACTGCAGCCCTGCTGTTCCCAGCTGACAGTATACAGTATTATACGCTAAGCTTTTACTATTTATGTGTTACCTTTTGAGGTATACAGCAGTTATTGCCTCCAGTCTCACATGGCCAGAATATATTTTTATTGAGTTATTCACACTGTGCTCATCTAAGCACAATGTATCTCATTGCGCTTGAGTGATACAAATGTAAGAGCTTTTTCAGAAATTTCTCAGGTTTTCTCCATCGTATTTTAAGTAATCAACGATAAATATGTCTGTTTTTCAGTCCTAATAATATCAGAGAGAAATTTTTTGTTCATCTTCCTGTTTCAGTTAATCTATTACAAAATATTATGCTTATATTAATAAGTCAGCAGTAATAATCTTTAAAAGGACATATGACACAATGACATATACACGGACATATATGCTTTTAATCTTATATTAAGCACAGTTTAAGTTTTTTTTATATTTTGAGTGAAATAAAATGTTTAATGAGCTATTTTCTTAAAGATATGATATTTATTATTTTATTGACTTATAAATCATGAATCTAATCAATATCTACAGCAGTTCACGATAAAAATCTTATATTTGTCACCAATGATTGTCACCCTATGGACAACACTGTGAAATGATGTTTCTACCATTTAAGCTCCCCAAAAACAAATTCTTCACTATTACAGCAACGAGTCCACCAACTCAACCACCCCCACCGGGGGACATGGTATGGCCTGCTGTGGGACATCATTATAGAGAGTAGATGTCTTGCATAGAAGCAAAGCTCTCTAATCCAAAGACCAGATAATTCGAGAGCAAAGAGGATTAGCTCCACCCCAGCAGAGCCATTGGATAAATTTAGCCCTCATACTCTCCGTCTTCACCAGTCTGCATTCAACCCCTCCCCCTAGTCCCGCCTTTGATAGCCTTTACCTGTCTGTCCAGACACAATGTCCACCAATCACATGCTGCAGTTCACCATGATGACATTTTGGATACTCTCCATTTGAATAATCCAGCGTCATGGCTCTCTTTGCAGGTCCTGCATCCTGTTCGTTTTCATGACAAAGAGTGAAATCACACAGGATAATATAGATGTGTGTCATCCTGAAAGAGAAGCTTTGACTTTGGCAGCTAACATGCGATCTATCCTGATGTCTCTGTCCTTCATCTGCAGAGTCATCCTCTGGACAATGGTTTGAGATTACAGTTGATGGTGCCTGCTTGAGCTACCTTTGGAGGAGGGGCTCGACTCGGCACCATCCCTGCATCACAGGAGCATCTCATATAAAATCCCAGGAAATCAAAATCTTCCAGGAGAAAAAAATTATTCAATACACACTCTATATTCTGTTTCTTTCTCGTCGAAATTGGAACATTATCATTTCCTCCAGTGAAAACCATGCTTAGGTGTCGTATATACTGTGTGTTTATTTTTATGATGGCTTATTAAGAGTCAGTCAAAAGTAAATTTTGAAATAACATGGAGACAGAATTGACTTGAGGAAAGGAAATAGATGGATGGATGGATGGATGGATGGATGGATGGATGGATGGATGGATGGATGGAAGGATAGATAGATAGATAGATAGATAGATAGATAGATAGATAGATAGATAGATAGATAGATAGATAGATAGATAGATAGATAGATAGATAGATAGATAGATAGATAGATAGATAGATAGATAGATAGATAGATAGATAGATAGATAGATAGATAGATAGATAGATAGAATTTGGAAGAATTTGTGATATAATATTTACTTTCTCTTCTTTCCATGATAACAATACATTTGATAAGTGTTGAAAACTTGATAAGTGTTGGAGTGCTTTTCCTTCAAATCAGTTTATCTGTAATATTGTTTTTAAATCCCCCTAGGGTTTCTATATCTCCTACTCAACTTTCCCTTCTCTTTTCTTTGATTTTAAGTGCCTCATTTTCCGTAGGTGGGCATGGAATAACTTATAGATAATAAGGCAGAGGAGAGCCAAACAAAACCCTGCTGGTGCAATTACAGAGATATCTCTTTGTGCTATTTTTCCTTTGCTGGATGTTTCCTTAAAAATAGATTTTGTGCATCATGTTGGACGTCACTGCTAAGGTAAATGTAATAACCATCCTTTATTTTATTTTGAAGCTCATTTGCCTTCTTCTGTTTGATGGATGAGCTTAAAATTTGAATATAAATTGCTATTATGATTAATATAATTATCACACTTAAGAGTTAATAACTTTATTACATTGCAAACATGTTGATTATCATGATTATTATGTGTCATCAAAAAAAAAAATATTAAGGCCCTTTGTTTTGTTTTTTTTCTTTTTCCAAGCTGTACTTCCTTTGAATCCCCCTGTTTGCTCCTAATTACAGAGGAGAGATCTGAGGGAGTTAATCCTCTGTGCTTTAGTGAATGGAGGCTGAATGTAGAGGTGGGGGGTGTTAGCGTTGGCCAGACCTCCTCAAATCCCTGTCATTTGGTCGGACACACCAGCTTGCCTTCAGTCACCTGACCTGCTCTCTGACGTGTATCCATGAGACACACACACACACACACACACACACACACACACACACACACACACACACACACACACACACACACACACACACACACACACACACACACACACACACACACACACACACAGTGATTTGTATTGCGGTGTGTTTAGACTACAGAAAGAGAGTAAATCCCAGATGACGGGATCAAGTAGATTTCATGCCCTCGTACGTCACAGACACTGACATCTGGTGGACACGACAGGCACTGCAATGACAATAATTGGTGTTAATTACAAAAACATTATTGATTTATTTCACAGAACTGAACTGACACCGTTTATTGTCAAAGAAAAAGTTCTGGCTTTGGGTTTTGGTTGTTTCAAAAAATATAGTTTGCAGGAAATACTTCATTCAATGTGTAATCATCCCTTTATGGTTCATAATGACTATATATATTTAATGATAAGGTTAGTTTTAAACTTAAAACTTTATAAACCTAAAACTTGATAACTCCCCTATTTTTGATACAAGCCCACTAGTACACAGCAGTACCAGCTCACCTCTTGAGCACTGCCGAGGTGCCCTTGAGCAGGGCACCAAACCCATGAACTACTACATTGCTGCTTGTCACTCTACCATTTCAATGCTTCCAGGCCATTGCTTCTTCTTCTTCTTCTTCTTCTTCTTTAGTGAGTGTGGGAGACTTGCAGTGCTCTTCACTCTTCTAACCTCCCCTCAAGAAAAAAACAGCCGACCTCCAGTGGAGAATTTTACACAGTGCCATCAGTTCCAATGCTTTTATCTCTGTTTTTAACCCTGCTGTGTCCAGCCAGTGTCCCTTCTGTCCCCTTCGTGAGACAGTCTTTCATGCTTTTAGTGAGTGTGGGAGACTTGCAGTGCTCTTCACTCTTCTCACGAATGTTTTTAATCTGTTCAGTGAAAATTTTAGTGTGAGGAAATTCGTCTACGGTGCTGGGTACAATAAATCGAATCAGAGAAAGTGACAGCTTTTAAATTTTATCTCTGGAGAAGCAAAACTCGCAATTTACGTGACCAGGAAGAGAAGAATTGAAAACAATACTGTTCAAGACGCAGCTACTGTTTTTTGCTGTAACATCAGATGTCGCTAAAAAATCGAATTTGGTTTCTATAAAATGACAAAAGACCTAAATAACTTTAGGAACATCTGGTGTCACAAAAATGTCCTATGCACCTTAATTGATGATCAACTCAATTTTGCAAACTTCCTGATATAATGCACTGATTTTAAATTGTATTTCCTCTTACTTATTGGTTTTTAGTGTTTCTGAAGCTCTTTAGTGTTTTCATCTAATGCAAAATTGTAAAATGTTTTGAATGTGATTAAAGTGTTTTTGAAAAAGTCAAAAAGTCAAAAGTCTTCTTCTTCTTCACACATACTGTATAAAGCTTGTTTTTTCGAGAAGGATTTAGGAATTTCCTAAAACAGCCAGGCACCGCAGTTTTTAACTCACAGTAAAACAGGAATAAAAATGCATATGTGGCGCTCCACACACAGTATATATCAGCCAGTACAGCTGTGGGGCTCACTACTGTGTTTGTAATCCTTTGACATCAGTGGAGCTCTTTGGCACAGTGAAGTTCTATGAGCCTTTGGTTGCAACTGCTTATTTGTTATATTAAATTAATGCCGACAAAAAATCTAATAAAGTAAAAGCAACAACGTATACATCGGAGTGTTTTCAAACTGACAAACAAAGATGAGCCCATTTAAAGCGGACTCATCTTATATGGCAGTTGAGGGAAATGAGTTGCTTTGAAAATAGCCTTAATGCAGAAAATGTTTTCTGAGGAAGTTTTGATGTCTATATCAAAATATTTTATGACAAACACAAGTTAGTTTTTCAAACACAACGATCAAGAGGAGTAATACCGAAAAAATCTTGTCATGTTTTATGTTTCACAACTGGAATTAACAAAACCCAATCCTCTGAGAGCAATTGAAGTGGAATTCAGATATTTTAAAATGTGATAAGAAATAAACAAAAACAGACTTGAACTGTTAATATACTATAGGTATGATGGGGAGTGATTTTGAATGATCTTCAAAGTCGCTCCCAAGGTATGTTGCAGCCATTAATGCAAGACCAACAACTCACCTCCAAAATCATTATGATAAGTTGCGATGAGAATATGTTAGCGAGGTCTTTATCATCTTCTGGACGAATCCCAAACCTCTATGTACACAACAGGCTTTGACACATCAAATTAAAGAATTGCAGCCTTGCAGACATTGACAACTTAATACTTTGTCTATACATTTAATGTTAAGTGAGGCACACTTAAAATTCACCTAGTTGCATTTTCCTCCCGCCCTGTCTTTGGAGAGCAAAAGTTTCCCTGTGCTGCTCTAAGAAAAACAACTAAACTCCCATAATCCAGACTGAGTGAGAAGAAATGTGGGCAGCGCTGAAGAGTGTGTCAAGCTTTCCACTGAAACAGAAGACAATGTATGCAGTACTCTACAGGCACTTCAGCCAAATGATATGCCTCTCACTCTGTCCTCCCTCCTCCCACCTCAAACATCTAGCTTGTTTTTGTTTTCTGTCCAAGTGTTTACTCTGGCCGGAGGTTTTTCAGCCCTGTCCCTTCTATCTTCATCCAACCAAATTCTCCAACTTATAAAACCTCTTTCTATCCGTCCATAAAGTTAGCAATGTAGTTTTTTATGTAATGCTTGTTTCCCTGTCTTGCTCATGGTCTGGTAGTCTGCTTCAACATTCCCTCCATGTCTGTCTAGTCCTCCTCCAGCTGCAATAATATGTGTAAGTGCTGCACGACATGGCGGTGAATGGGTACTATTTTCAATACCACCTGCTATTTATCTAACCCTCAGCTAGTTATTGGAGAGGGAGAAAGAAAAGCTCTGAGCTCTGATGCTTGTGATAGGAGGAAGGCTCGACTGCCTGCTGGGCCTCCTGAACAACCATTCTGTGGTTTCATTTCACATGGAGTGATGGAAAACATATAAAGCATTGCAATGCTGTGTGCATGTGTCAGACTCTTATTCTGCAGAAAAGTGAGCTATTGAGACAAGGCATACCATAATTTACTGCATGGTGCATCTTTGTTTTTTCTTGGTTTCAGCAGTAAATTGTTGATTTAGCCTAGTCAATGAGATAAAAGCATATTTTGATAATCGTCAGTATGATTTCATTTTCATGTTTGCAGAAAAACATGAAAAAGCAACTACAGTAGTTTACTTAAACTGTACAAGACAATTAAAAGCTTACAATAATGCAATTAATCTATAATTTAAACCAAGGACCAAAGCACTGAGATTGATTCACAGTCCAATTTAGCAAACATACATCCAAAGTAATGCCAGTGGTCTACAGAGCATGTAACGGTTTGGCTCTTCAAAACATCACAGCTTTGCTCGCAATCATAACCTGACCACCTCCCTCTTTATCACATGATGCACCATGGTACATTTGACAATAAAGTTGACTTTGATGTAAAGTATAAGTAGTTATGGTACTCTCTCTGTTGCTCCATGAGCTGTTTGGAGGACATCTGCAGAAATTTCACCCAGAAGTGTGGATTCGTGGTCTTGCCAAGCTAAGCTGAAAATCGCTTGCGGTTGTTATTTTGGAGGCCAGAAGCAGAAGCTCTGTTTGATTCATTTCAGAAAGATGAATCTGTGCTCTCAAAATGGATGACCATAAACACATTCGTATCTTATATGTCATCTGTTTAAATTACGTGGTATTGCACATAACCTCTAAAGAATTTTATATCTGAGGTTAAATAATGGAAACTATAATTAACATAGGATGAGGTCTTTTAAATCTGTCCAGGTTTTTTGCTAACATACCCTTTATGTTAAAAAACCTGATGAATGTTGAGGTTTTTTCTGAACAAGTGAGTGGGCGCCAAACACATAAGGTGTAGCCTTTGTACACTTAATTTCCACCTACCTTGATTGCAACAATTTTCCACACTAATGGACTGCTAGAATTGTTTGAATTCTCAGTCTGCTTCTCACATAAAAATGCTGTATACAGTATAAGGAATTTGTCAGTCATAAAGTAAAGTGTTTTTGCGGTATAAGATGTCTCATTGTGAGGTTTTCTGCTTGAATTTGCTTCTCCAAGGTTTTATAAGTCTGAATGATAAATAGAATGGCATGTAAACTATAGTACAACCTTCAGTTAAACATTCTGACAAGACAAAGAGCCACAGATTCTTACTTTATACTCTTTACGCAATCCAGTTCTGTATTTGACAGAAGCATTTACCTAACTGCTTCAATTCATCAAGAGCCAGTGAATGCACGTCCCTGTGTTCAGGTGTTGCATGTTCAGCCTTTTGAACCAACAGGGGGCAGTTCAAACCACAGCAGGACTTTTTTCTGTTGCAAAGTTCCAGTTGAGTAGGAAACACAGGTGATGGAATCTGCTTTGTGTTGCATCACTGATGCCTGAATGAGTTCAAACGGTACATCAATGTGATTATAGTTTTCCGAACCACAACTAAAGGTGAACATTCTATGTTAGTACGCTTTATTTACACTACTACATTCTTTACTTCGGAAAACATGTGGCGATCTCTGTCAAGCGAGCAATATTTACTTTGATCCTTTAAAGGCTGCCGGATTTGCCTTCAAAATAAAGGTTTTATGGTCATCAGTCAGTGTCTAAATTGGAGGATGTTTGGTTTCCTAGCTTGGACATGCCTCCCTGTGACAAATACATGAACAACTATTATTATTATAGTAACATAATAATCATAATGTTATTATTTTATTATTATGTCCAGCTTTCCACAAACACATCTATAATGATGGCAGAGGTTACCAAGCAAGGCCCCACTTGTTTATTATGACTACTCAAACAAACACACACACACACACACACACACACACACACACACACACACACACACACACACAAACACACACACACACACACACACACACACACACACACACACACACACACACACACACACACACACACCACATGGGGTACAATAGCTCTCTCAGTAAGACACGCACACACCACTCCCCAACATGTTTTCATATGTTGATCTAGGGCAGGTTTATTATTTTATGTGACTATTTATTGAGACAGAACTATGAAGGCAAACAAGAAGTCAAAAGTAAATTAGTCAGAACAAAGGTATTAACACACAATACTAACCAAATAAAAACACCCTGTGAAGTGCTTCTGCCTAGCACAGTCTGTCTTGCTTTAATAATATGAAAATAGATTGATTAAATTATGAAATTAATAATTAATTAGAAATATAGTAATTTACAGATGAAATGAGGTACATGAAATGTAATAATAATAATAATAATAATAATAATAATAATAATAATAATAATAATAATGATCCACCTTTTTATACGGATCTCCATCATACCCTACGTTCATAATTTATTCATTCTTTAATTTCCCTAACCTGCTTCATCCTGCTTCATAATGTTTCACGGAAATTAGATCACTTCCTCAGACAAGAAGGTTATGTGTTTATGTCTATCTGTTAGAATTACGTGTCATATAAATTATTTTGCAAAGTTATTTAGTAATGTAATGTGATGTTATTTATAGTCCTTTAGTTTCTATTACCGATTTTTGTCAATAACTGAAAATTAAGAGTTAATTCATTATGGGTTGCAGGTTGCTGGAGCCTATCCCAGCGACTGGGGGCATGAGGCAGGGGACAGTCCAGTTGTGATGCCAGTGCACTGCGGAAAATTGTAGTTGGGGATAAACTACGTGCAGCACAAATAGATTAACTGATAATTATGAATAACAAATAAAAATTCCAACTGTGATAGAATTTGGTCTTATTTGTAGAACAATGATATGAATGCTATGTTATTAAGCATTCATTCATTCATTCATTTTCATGTACCGCCGCTATGACCCACAAAAAGCGGGAGAAGCGGATAAGAAGATGAATGAATATCAGGTAAAAAAAAACTCAGCAAATATAAGACTAAGTGAACAGTTTGCTCAGATGTTGGATTTCTTGTGGCTTTACTGTCAACACATCATTTTCAGTATTTCGTCTTCTTTTACCCACATCTCAGCGCACTTCTGAGCAGGAAATGTAATTATGTACATGGTGATGTTCGCGGGCATTGAAACTGCCAACAATTTGGGTCAAGTTGAAAGTTAGAGCCAGAAATGTAGCCTATAGGCTTCCTGTAAGAATACTCTGTCACAATCTGCCTGTTATTTCACAATTTTTAAAAATTATTGACAGGATTGACCCCCTGTAGAAGGTAATTGATGTAGGAACCATTGTTGGCCAATGTTGATATTGTAGTTCCAATATAATTTATATAAAAACAACACAAAGATTATAATGACACAACTAAAATGTCTCTCTCATCTAATTTGACTACTGTTTGAAGCAATAAATAGGTAGATTGCTTCATTAATTCTATTATGTGAAAATGTACATTTTCTGAATAATTTATTCATTTTAAAAAAGGTGATTATGACAATTGCAAGCCAGTCAGAACACTGTGCTGTTATCCAGCTGTAAACAAAGTTCAACTACTAAGTGAAGACATTTGAAGGCAGATTGCTCCTGTAAATACTGTAAATACTATTATCTACAGCATAAGGATTCAGAATCATCAAATACAATGCCTGACTGGTTTATATACTAAAAGAAAAACATTTACATCTACTGGCAGTAGGGCTAGAAAGTTAGAAACTTTTGCCGACTTCAAGCATCCTCTGGTGGCAGGGTTGGAAGGTTGCATGGCTTGCTAGATCATAACCAAAAAACAAACAAGCAAAAAAAAACATCAACCCACAAAGCAACCAGGGGACCAAATTCCAAGGACAGAACCCCGTCCAGACTCACCGGAGTAAAATTGTTGACTGCTCCAAACTCAGTAACATCAGATTATGGTTCCAGGGCCTTGAGTGTGGATATAGATGTGACTCGATCGAATTAATAGGAACTTCATGTAGCATTAAAACACCAACATCAGAATGAACTGTTGTTATGACACTTTCCTACATTACCAGAGCCTGGAAGCGAGGGTCATGACGTGCTTTTATTTTGAAAAGCAACCTGAGGTTGTTGATACATTTTGGTTCACTTTGCTCCACCCCCTCCTGGAAGACCGACCACTACACTTTCTTCCTAACTTGAGAAATAAAAGTTTACCCCCACTTATCTATCAATATTAACTTCACTTCGTGCGGCCTGGCCAAAGACTAAAGGTGTACTTCTATAAACGTATAAGTTAGCTAGCGCCAGAGACCCACGGCCACGGGGCTTAGAATAGCCCTCCTGCAGACTCCTCCCATTGAGTTGTCCTGGGAAACACTAACAACTGGAAGAAAGTGCAGTCGCTGCTGTTTGGAAACGAGGAGTCCGCCGCTCAACATTTTCACCCGGTTGTACGAACTTTTTAAACATTTCCCGGGCGTTTCCTCGAGGCTCCACTTACAGTTTGTCCCTTCAATCCATCGGGAGGATTATTATGCGTCCCAAAGCTGCTGCTTTTTCACTCTGAGCTGCGTCTGCTTGAGGTAAGAGGACTAACTGGACTCTAAATGATCCTCGAGGTGTGATGTGATCGAACCGGGGGCCTGTGTGATGTTGTAACGGGCAGAGAGGCTGTCAAATGGCTCCCGGCCGCCGGGCTTTAAGTTGCCTGGTAGACATGACATCCTCTCTCAAAGCCTGGAGGGCCGATGTGAGAACTTCTCACGTTTCTGTGAACTCAACGACGTCGAAGAAGAACTCAACTGCCCTTAGAAATGTAAAACGATAGTGTTCAAAAGGAGTGTCCGAAATATTCAGAACCAGTGGGTTAAACTAAATACTGAAACGTTACTGTTTGCACAGGCTGCCAGTTTGCACGACTTATAAAGGCCATATTAGCGGCCGTTTAGAAACGATGAAGGGTTGACTAGCACGTAAAAGTAGATAATAAAGTGAACACAATTTGTATTCCTTCTAAGAAAAGACAATTTTTTTTGTACCAGAATGAACATTTAAAAAAAAAGTAAAAGAAAAAAATTACACGCACCATTGAGTCACTTCTCTTTCCGACAAACCGGAAACTCTTTACAGAAGTCATCCTCACGTCCGCGTTTTAAATCATTTACAGACTCCTGAGTTCCAGATCATTATGCTGATGGTGACGATACACAATGGTAATACTGTTCACCTTATTTTGTAATATGTGGTTAATTACATCTCCTTTAAGGGAAACCCTCACATCACTTGTATGACTCTCATCGGAGTTTCATTATTTGTTTTTTACTGCCATGATGACATCGTGTTTCTCCTGTCTGACCAAATATCTTGACCATGGAAATTTAACCTGTTCGAGTCACGTGTATGTCATTTGTGGTTCAAAGGAAGATGTTTAATCTAGATTGACCTAATCTCACACAGACGCACTCTTTCCATTTGTATGACTATTATCCTGGTTATGCATATCTGTTGCTGCTGTGACTCAGTTCTTACTCATCCCAAATTATGATCTAGATCCAGTTGCACATGGCCATTGAACATCATGAGTTATCCATTAGTGGATATTTTTAATTGCTATTAACTTACTATTTTTCACAATATTGCTTAAATGTTAAAAATAGTCTTGCCATGTTGAAAAAGTGAAAAGGTAATTCAGAATCAGCGTCAGTTTCCAGATCAGCTACAAAATGTAATCAATTCTTCCTTGGTTGTCCACTGCTACACAAAATCTGTTGACAACTATTTGAGATAACTTCCTGACAAACAGACATGGTTGATTGCTAGGTTGAACATTGAACAACAAACATGGTGGGCGAACACTATTCTTGGGCTGGTGGCCTTTTCAAGACCAGTGTGGGCCAAAAAGCTTGGAGTGTGAGCTGGCAGTGGGAGGTGCCAGTTCAACGCCTGAGCACTGCCCGATGTGCCCTTGAGCAAGGCACCGTCCCCTTAAAAGTTGGTCATGGTGTACCCCATGTGAAAGTTCACTGCTCTATCTCCCATCATCTGCATGCCTACAGGAAACTTGTGATGCATGTGATGTTGGAGTTGAAGAGCAGTAATTTCCCCATGGGGATCAATAAAGGATTGATTATTAATATTACTGCTTGGTAGCGCTGACACATCTCACATCACCATGGGGATAACTTTCATGAAGGAAATTCTACTTCATAAGCTAATGAGAGACATACTCACATGTAAATGGAAATGGTGGCCCACTGATTCATTTACACTCACCTGACCTTGCTCAGTTAAACACCAGGAACAAGTGAATAAACATGGCCACCCTCTTGTTTCCCATGTTGAGACACACCTTTGGATTTACTGTACTCTGAATGCTCATAGGCCGCTCACTTCTGCCTGGTTTACACTGATTGGTGATCAATAAACTGGAAACCTGGTTTAACAAATGACAATGTGAGAGTTGAGGGACTCTTCAAACACTGTGGCTGTTAAATCCATAATGTTGAATCTTTCTAGTGTCATTCAAAATGAGCTTGTATCACAGGCTTTTACACACCAACACCTACCATAGTAACACTAGACCCTTGGTCTGTGTCATTCAAAACCATCACGGTTTTCATCTGTAATCTGATCACACAGAAGTGTTTCTACACGGTTTGTCAGGCAGGATTTACACAGAGTGAACTCACTTGTTACTCTCCTGCAGGGTTGTAGAACCCTCACGATCACTGAATTTGATTTGTTTTGTGAAGCGTTTTCTATTTTTTGTGTAATTTCAGAGACTTTTTCTAGTCTTGACTCGTCTAAATCTGTAGCCTAGGCATCAATCTACATTTTGGTTGTCCCTGTGGGATTAGTGTACCACTGAATGCAGTGATTCAGCAACCTCATATTAAATTCTTCCAAGTGTGAAAGAAGGAAATAATACTCTTCTGACTTTTTCCTAGAACCTCTCATAGGTTTGTCTTCTTAACAGTGGCACATGTAGTATTTGCCAATGTTTAGCCTTTCCGGAATAAAGGAACGTGAATTTGAATGTGAGAGGTTTAAATTTAAAATCCTCAAAATCAAGCTCAAGATTCTCCCTTGGGAGGCCATCCCAGTCCGAAATATGTATTTAGCTCCAGTGTGAGAGACAAATGAAAGAGGAGTTGGCCTCCCATTTAGAGTACTGTAAATTACCATGAGGATTGAGCTGGCTCCAAGCTGAACCCAGCCGATTTCTCATCCTCACAAACCCCTAATTTAATGATGATGGAGGATACACACAGTGTCAGCCTTGTAATTACACTGCATTTAGTATGAAATGAAAGCATTAGAGGAAGTCTTACAGGTACAGTTTATGATGTAGCGCTGTCTCAGGGACAGGTTTCGAATGCCTGGGAGGGTGGCTGCTGAAATCCCTGCTGATATTTTCAATAAAGCCTTGACTTAGTTTTTGTTAAGACTGGAATTGCTGGAATCCTCTCAGCACACCAAGCAGCAGCCTTCTATGTTGTGCCCTCGAGTAGTGTCTCTCTCTGCCTGGGACTTTTCTGGCAGACTTTTTTGTTATTTGTCATAGTGCCTGTGGTGCCACCACATGTTTTGACAAATAAATACTTAAAACTTTGTCAGCCTTAAGTTTGACCTAAAGAGATGCTACTTTCTTATAAAACTCTCCCATGGAAATGTGCAGTGGATTGATAGGATTGTGGGTGTAATACCATTCCATTACTAATAGAAGGCCAGGGTGTCATGAAATCTAGGCTAATACCGATAAGTACCAATTTAGACATGTGGAAACAATATCATACATAGATGCAAATCGCTTATGGTATTTACTGCTGGGTTCTAAGTAAGCCCTCTCTTGTAAATCAGATATCAGTGTAATCACAGGATAATTCCTATTGGTCATTGTGATCCAGCTGAGCTCAATAAGTGTAAAAGTCAGGAATAAAGCAAGCTATTTATCCCATGTCTACTCCATTGGCTTTTTCTGCTGAGAAAAACTTTCCTGCTTTTTGGTAGAACTTCAAGGATTATCGTGGAATATTCCATATCTACAAAGTTGTCAAGGAACTGTTCTAATTTAAGTCACCTGGACAACTTTTTTTTCACCTTGCAATATTAAATGTTGAGCAGTAAAGTGTAAACTTCATTAAGATGGACATAGTGATACATGAAGAAGTTAAAAGTGCCTCATTCTTCTGTCATTAGTGGACTAACTGGGATTGAGGTAAATACATAAATACATACATACATACATACATACATACATACATTTTCTGTCGCTTATGAAATTCAAAACTATATGGAAACTTATGTATCTATTAACAGAGTTCTTATCATTGATGAACCAAACTAAAGTTCCACAATTGGACTTGCACTAGGAGCTAGCATGACCAAGCCACTGTGGCTCATTGTAAAAGAATTGAGCAAGCCACAAAAAGCCACACTCTCTGTCCAAGACCGTGGTGCAGCAGGGTTGTTTTCCTGCGTTCTGGTGCATTCTGAGGGCAAAATCTTCTGTTCAGTTTACCTACAAAAATACACTAAAGTCAACAGTTCAAGCTTAACTATCTTTATTTCTATCTTACTTTATGCAGGTATAAATGTGAGATTCAACAATTGAAAACTTGCATTCATTATGTGAAGATACAGTCATACAAAATATTACTCAACGTTTACTTGTAAGTTTTACTTGGACTAGAAGACATTTTAACTTTGACCACCACCACCACCAACACCATTGGTATGCCATAGTTTAGTTTAGTTTTTTCAATTCGATAGCATGATTTTTCATTTCAATTTAAAAAGGCATGAAAGATAGCAAGTGAGGTGAATATACATTTACATGCACCGCTGGTTATTCTTACCGGTCATATGGATCAAAAGTCTAAGACTACAAAAAAGTATCGATAATATCTTTCATTTCATATCTTCTAAACGGTCTGTCACCACTCCTACCCCCTCTCAGCATTTTAGAATTTTAACACAAACTCTACCATATAACGCTGGATTCTTAATTTGTTTTGATCGATCGTCCTCACCTTGTCGTACACCAATTCGCGGGTTCAGCTTGTAAAAAAAAAAATCTTTTTGTTTTTCATTGGACGAGAAGAGGTCATGACCCGAGTGCATATCTAATGATCGGGAGCATTTGGGTCATTTCGGCTATTTCTGTTGGCATGCTTCGGCTATTTCCGTCGGCCGCTATTTCCGTCGGCGTGCTTCCGCTATTTCCGTCGGCCGCTATGTCCGTCGGTGCATGCGCATGCCGACGGAAATAGCGAGAGACGCTAGCGAGAGAAAAAGTTTGTTATCGCTCGGGGATTTTTGTGAGTCCAAAAAAGTTGTAAGTTTGAGCCTTTTTTTTTTCGTAAAAATGAGAACGCCACTGTGGCTGCACAGTCTAAAAACCTTGAAGCCAATCTGGAATTTACTTCGCCTATGGCGACGTGGCGAATGGCTAGCGCAAGCCCAGCCACAAGTATGTGATATTTGAGTTCACATTTAGGCCTTGTTCAGACTAGTTGTCTATATCTGACTTTTAGCCCACACAGATTTATGTCGCATATCTCGTGTGTAGTCTGAACTGTCCCAATCGGATCTTTGCAAAACAGGTTGAAACCACATTCGGGAGGTAGTTTCGTGTCAGATAGGGACAGAGCCGTCGTTGTCGTTGCCGCCGTTGCAATTATATGACCTCATACATTAAGCGCACTGAATGACGACTCCACCCTGACGTCGTTGCTACGGCAACCTGTCAGATCGGCTGATAATGTGGCCTGAACAGAGCCAGATTGCATTTGGACACTTGCTATAAACAGTGTGAACAGTCATCCCTAAAAATCCGATATGGAAGGAAATCTGATATGCTTGCAGTGCTGCAGTGGAGACACTTACTCCTAAGTTACCATTTGACTACAAAAGTCCCACTGGACCTGACCCGACATTTCATTTGAGGACGCTTGGTAGTGTTAACTCCCCAGCTGCTTATCATAGTGCAACTCAGAGTTTTATTTCTGAGTTACAGGCTGTTACCAAAATGACATGGAAATAATTCCAACTTGTTTTGCAAGAAGAGTTAACAAAGCTTTATTCTAAAACTGAAACTTCTGGTGTGTGTTGAAAAGGAAGTTATCATGAGGTGGGCGAGGAATCTCAGTGCACAACCGCCCACTGACCACAACCGCCTCTCATTTGCATGTTACACCCTGAAAAAAAACAGAAGGGTCCACACCAACCGTTGCTGTTTCATACCCAGCATACTCAACAGCTTTAGAAAAAAACTTAACCAAAGTGCTATCAGCAGTCAAATCATCAGTAAGTGCTACCATTCGGGCTCTTGTCTTTGAAGCTTTTCTGGTAGATTATGACAACTAAATAATGAGGCATATCATAAAACTTGGCAGAAGAGTGTGTAGATCCATTCACTGGACCCGACATTGTCCCACTTAAATCGATCCCAGAAGATCACAGACAGCTTGCTACCCCTGGCCACAGATTTTATCAAACTTGTCTCTCAAGCATTACCTGTAGCATACTTTTAGCTCCTTGATTTGGCTTATGGCACAGTAGAGGATGGAGAAGAACTATTTGTTGGGTTCGTCGGCACCTTGCAAAATGAAGGTGAAGAACAATAGCTGCCTCATAGACAGCAGATGCCTCATAGACAGATCGCCCCAGCCATCAGTGGATCGAATCCCGCTCCCGCCATGACGTCACCAGGAGCGTGAGCTGACAGTGGGAGGTGTCAGCTCACTCCCCAGCCACCGCCGAGGCGCCCCTGAGCAAGGCGCCGTCCCCCCCACAAGCTGCTCAATTGGGGCACGTTGCAGAAGCCGCTGCCCGTCACTCTGCCTCCCAATGTGTGTAGTTTGATGTGTACAGTATATTAACTGCATGCTTACAGGCCCCCTTGTGTGCTGTGTTCAGGGGGCCTGTATACTGTTCTAAATATACTAACCTGAGTGACCATGTAATTTCCCCTCGTGGGATAAATAAAGTATACTTCTTCTTCTTCATCGACTTCAAATCACACTAAATTCTACCATGAGGAGGGGAGGTATTGCTATTGATGAGTTTGACCAGCATTTGTTAAAGCAATTCTGTAGAGGTTGTTGGGATGAGTCCATAATTACTGATATACAGCTTTAGCAAAAGCTAAAATGCCCATCTTCTTTTATTGAACTTCTACTCCTGTTGTCAACAAAGTAAGATGAACATGCTAGCAAAGCACTGCACATGAGAAAACACTTTGGTGTTTCTAAACAGCTACCATGTTGTCCCAAACAGGGAGTGTGGTCCGTTGCAAAGTGCACATGCTGTTCAGAACCAAAGGCCAGAGCCTTTTGGAAAAAAAAATAAAAAAATGACTGCACTACAGACACAAGTTGTTCAAACTATACCACAAAGAACAACAATAAAGCACCTTTTCATCCAAACACAAAAATTACTTTGCAGACACAGCCATCCCTGCAGCAATCATTTTCTTCAGAAAGTAAGCTACTCAGCCCGCCCATGGTATTGTCTGCACTATGGGGAGCCATACAGCTCCAAAATGCACTAATGAAGGCAACCCATCATTAGTAGCAATAAAACGTAAGAAACTGTGAGAAAAACAGTAGCATTGGGAATCTGAGAACTATCCTATTGACCCCAATCCTTTAAACTGATTGTCCAATGTCCAGGTGAGATTGTTTCAAAACATGGAGTTGAAACAAACCTGAACAAAATCCAAGCTCTTAAAACTTGGCCAAGCCCCAAAATTTAAGGGAGTTGGGGTCTTTTCTAGGATTTTGTGGGTACTATTGAAGCTTCATTAGAGCCTTCTCCCAAATTGTGAAGTCGCTGAACGAATTAACTGCTAAATATCCCTGATCCCACAAGAAGAAAGGGAAAGTAAGTACCGTCATCCCCCCAAAAATTTGAACGTTGGACTGTCTCTTGCCAACAGGCATTTGACACAATAATCGAGAAGCTCACTTCAGCACCTGTTCCGGGTTTTGCAAACCTTAAGCTACCATATCTGTTTCACACAGTTGCTAGCATTACAGAGCTGGGTGCAGTTATATCAACATCAACACGGTGAACTGCGGGCCATAGTTTTTGCAAGCTGATGGTTGTCCAAATGTAAAGCTAGATATTCAGCCCATGAATTAGAGTTCTTAGCACTTAATTGGGGTTATGGAAGAATTTAGTGACTACCTCTATTGGGCTAATTTCACTGTTGTTACCGATAGTAATCTTCTCATTTACATTTTAAGTTCTGCCAAGTTTGATGACACTAGTTACAGATGGCTCAGCCCTCTCCACATTCACATTCAAACTGCAGTATAAGGCAGGAAAGCAGAATGTGGATGCAAACACCCTGTCAAGAAGACTAGTTGATGACTACTCTTCACAAATGGAAAAAGGACCATTAAGTTCAATGCCAACCACCTTTCTGAAACTGAGACCTCTAACGTGATTCCGCCAGAGACAATTAAAGCCATGTGTGAAAGACATAATGTTTACTAGTGACTGACAAGTCTAAGTCCACTGAGCATTCTATTGCTTCGATTGAGTGCATAGCACTCAGTTCTAACACTCTGTCACTGTTGAGAGAATGGAAGTGGTTGGAGCTCACAGATGGAGTCTTATAAAGAAAAAGACAAAATGTTGCGACTACCACCTATCAGCTGGCATTCCCAAGAGAGTTGAGAAAAGTAGTGCTCAAAAGCTTACATGATAACATGGGTCATTTTGGTGTTGAGTGAACTCTTGATCCAGTGGCAGACAAGTTTTATTTGCCTCGATTGTTGGCAACAGTTGATAAAATGATCCAATTCAAAGAAGGCAAGCCACTGCTCCAGCATGCAGTGTCAAGAGATACTGAAGTTCTTTAAATGGATGTGAACTTTATTGATTCCACTCCAGTGGTAGGATAAACTTACGCCTTACTTCTCCTCTGCATATCTTGCAGTAGAGGACACTATACTCAGAAAACCCATGGCTGTGTTTTGCTTATTATTCTCAACAATTGTGGGCCCTTTCCTTTTATTGTGAAAGTTTTTTTGCTTCTATGATGTGTATAGTTTTCTGTGTGTCAGTTAGAGATGAAAGTTCATGTTGCAAAAAATTTAATACATGGCTTTTTACTAAGCCTACTGAGTTGGTCTTATTTATTATACCTCCTACTCCAGCAGTCAAACCTTTGTATTGGCTCAGAGTTTAAGTTTCTTAAGTCTGAGTGGGTGTTGCATGAGCTCTTTTGATTTTGTTTTGGCATGATTGAAGTAATGCATTTTTTTGCTAGTTTGAGTCGTATTATTAATCCACATTGACACAAATAAAGATTTTCCAGTAATATCTGTGTTTCTAGTAATATCTGTGCTGTCTTCTATTCTGCCAGCTAAGTAATAAGTGATAAGAAATCTATAAAATTGATTTATAACTTGATCATCACTGTTTCTGTATTGCATTATTTTTTTGCTTAGTACTTGTGATTGTCCTGCTCAAAATCTGGGAACTGGTTAGATAACAGGCTTGTGTGGATTGCTCTGAGAGTCAAGTGGCCTATGAAAGCACTGAGTCAGCCATCATATCCATCTGAATTTTAATCAATTTGCTTGATCTTCATCTTTACAAAAGCACTTATAATAATGTAAATACACTCTGTTATTTGTTATTATTTTGTTTTTGTGAAGGGTCCAGCACATACCTAACACAAAGACACGATTGGTGTGCTGCCACACAGTAATCATAGCTTAAAGAACATACCAATACATATTTCTTCCTTATCCAGGTTCATATTCAGAGTCAGGTCTTGATTGAGAGAGGGGGACCCTAGTTTGCCTGTTAACTGTGTGTCAAGACAATTCGCTAGTGTCTTCAGCCTTCTGAAATGCAACATGAAGCATAGCTGCAGTGTAAGGTCTGGGCCATTTTTATTTCAATAGACGAGCTGCTTTAATAAATAGATTCATTATGTTGAAAGCAAAATTTTCAATCTGCTGCCTACTTGAGAATAGAACATGATGGGAGGTCAGAGTGCTCCACAGTGTTATTAATGCAACATTTCCAGCAGTGGAAGGCAGCCGCTGTGCTGCAGCTTGAGCTCAGGGGAAAGCCACTGCTGTTCCAGCGCTGAACTGACAGAGCAGTTATATTTTTTTCACCGCAGAGTTTGTGGAACTGCTGGGCTTATTTGTTTCTGCTAGAATTTGCTGCTCCACTAGCATTAGTCTGTGGTTGATGACATAGAAAGTTCATAATATACTTCTCATTTCTCTCTTGAGGGTAATTATTGAGTCACTAAATCAAAAAGTGCTTGCAGCCACTTGCATTCTTTGAAGATGAATTACAACCCTAGTGTGTGCCTGCTGTAGATTGTCGATGTGCTGCACTACCTCCGTAGATGAGCCCCACCTTTTTTACTCCTTCAACATCATGTCAGCTAACATTTAGAAAATGGATTTTCCTGAAATTCCCAGTGCTTCATTCCTGCGAGGCATGAGGACTCCTCTGTGCTGCTGCTAAAGAATGTATTCAGACCAGTGCACTTCACTTTTTAAAAACTGTTATACCATTTTTAAAAAGCAAAACCACGGATACAGAAATTGGATAGTGAGAGACATGCCGCAGAAGTGCCAGCCAAATTCAAACCGGGGACAGTGTGGTTCGTAGTCGTCATCAAAACCCCAAAGAGGTGCCACAGTTGTAAGTAATAATTATCCATTTAGGTACACCTGGGAGGCAGAAAGACTTGGCATCAGTCATGGAAGCAGTATTTTATTTGTTTATCATTTTATTAGGTATATCATATGTGATACATGTCCAGGAACAATCTTCATTTGTCTTTCGTAAGTATTTTATGCTGCGCTGGAAGGAAGCAACTGTAGATAACTTTTTTCATCAATTAATGTATGTTATTATAAAATTCCAGGATTACTTAAAATATCTTGATTTGACTAACCAATATTTAAAACTCCAGAATTTTTCAACGTACTACCAAAGATAAAGAAATGCAACAAATTCCTTCATCTGTGAACCTGGACTAATCAGATTTTGGACTTTCATGTATATGAAATATGAAAAATGACCCAAACAATTAAATATCAAAAACAAAATGTTAATTTCCCCATTGTTGAAATCAATTTTCATCCTTTCCACAATATTTCAGACAGCTATGGAAATAATTGAAAGCATACATATTCTTTAATTTACCTATAATGAAATGATTGAGGTTGAACAATTCACCATTTTGTGTAACTAATGAAGAGATAGAGGTGGTTTGCATCTGCACATGCTCCAGACTACAACACTGGGGTTGCAGCGGACACCTGACCTGTGGTCTGTAGGCTCCGCCTCTTCCCTCTGACATCAGATTTGATCTGCCTACTGTCTGTGTTAGCACAAAGCCATATTTAGCTCAGTGTAATCAGTTTGGTTCGAGCTCACATGCCTGCTGCGGATACCTCCCTAGCATAAACACACCTGCGCTCTGTGATGGACTTAAAATGAATTCAAGGTGCACCTGACTGTGCTCCCAGCCTTCTTCATTAGATATACTGTGGGTAAGGTTTCCACTGATGCTTCCATTTGCTGCTTAGTTGGCTGAGACAAACACTTAAAAGATTGTTCTTAAGTTTTGGGTGACAGAGTCAAAAGAAAAACTCAGCACTCAGCTTTCAGGCTGTAGAGCTGAGCATTGTTCTGTATTGATTGACGAAGTTCACTTTGTGTTGACTTTAGAGGTTTTTGTCCTTGCTTGATTATATTCCCGGGGCAAAGTTTGAGTGTTATGCACCTACTGTGCACAGCAACATGTGCTTCAGTGATAAAGCCTAATTGTATCACAACAAGGTCTGCTGCTAAATTTATTGCTATTTTGGCTCATGTTTTATATATGTGATGTCACCTCCTGGAAAGGCTGGTGCCATCACAGGTGCTTTGTTAAAGAAAGTTACTGGAAAGATCATCATGAAATATTTTATAGGATGAGATTTGGAATCTTTTGATTCAAAGTTGAAAGGTTATCAAAATGAAAGGTTGCTTGAAATGCTCTAAAACTTTCACAAATTTAGTCCTTTCCATGTTGCTTCATTTATTTGAAGGTGCTCTGTCTGTTTTTGGTTCCTCTTAATATTAATTGTTAACTTCTAAGTTCTCAGTCATGGCTTATGTATATATCAAAAGCTGTCACTGGTGTGAAGTCAGTCTGTATTATTGTTGTCTGAAATGTTGACACTCCAACTGGACTTTTAGGAAAGGCTTGAAGAAGTTTTGTCTGTCATCCAGGAGGCAAAACAGAAGAAGCCTGTTGAATGACAGGTGAAGCATCTTCAAGCCTTCTTTTTTTAATTTTTTTTTTTTTACTTTATTCAGCACAGAGATCAACCATAATGTGGATGACTGAGAATCTCTGGGGACATATGGATGCTTCAAAACTTTCTTGATCTCACATGTTTAAAATGATATGATTTCCTTGAAAGTCAAATTCTCAGTGCAAGACAGTTACTTACTATTTTAGGCATATGTTATGTGCAGTTTGATAAAGACAGACCATTCCAGTTTGATGAGTTTTTGAATTTTTTTTCGTATAATAGTGTGATTATGATATGTTTTTGATACACGATTTCATTTTTATTGTCAGTGATTTATTTCACAAAGTCACAATTGTGTATTCTGTACTCACCTGTAGTCAGTTGGATAAGATCCAGCAACACCTGTGACTAGTACAGAAAAGCATCTTATGACGAGATGATTTCGGTTGTCTTTCTTCAAGAAAATGGATGGATGGATTGATGGATGGATGGTTGGAAGTTACAACTTCTAAGAAACAATTCTAATGGTTAAAAACAAAATGGCAGAGGTTAAGGTTTAGTCCCTAAAAAAGGTCAAGTTGAAATCGTTGAAGCCTTCATTTCCTATACTGCTACACAGCAGTATCTTGCTTCATGATTTAGTCTCTCCCTGCTTGCCCACATGTTTTGGATTCCACATCTCCAGGATAAAAATGTTAACAATGTCTCAAGTCCAAGTGGAGATAATAGTCATGACATCATAATTTTGGAAAATTCAGTTAGAGCCACACATCAATTCAACAGTGTAGTACCCTTTAAGACGGCTAGAATGAGCTTATAGATAGATGAAGAAGAAGTATACTTTAATGATCCCCCAGGGGGAAATTATATATACTTTATTAGATATTAGATAGATATATACTTTATTAATCCTGGAGGAAATTTCACATATCCATATCATATATCTTATGTGTAATATCATGGCAGTGTCCTTTGTAAATTGTAATATTGAACTCTGAAACAAGTTGTCTAGCAAGTGTTAGAGATGGAACATTTAGGCACACTCATTAAAGTAATAAACACTATTTTATTTCCTGTTTGTTATGGAGAATTCTTGTGTTCTCAGATGTTATATAGAAAGGGAACCATGGGTGGAAGTAAGTAACTCACGTCTACTATTAGTAATACAGTTCCCAAAAACCACTGTTGTTTTTTTTATTGTACAGTTCTTCAATATTGATAGGAAATTCCAAAGATAGAGATGGCCAGATGTAAGCATCTTCGCTGTTTAGTAATACATTTTAGAGACTCCTGAGAGGTCATCAGGTTATCGCTGGTTAAACACACACAAACGCATGCATATTTGTGGGCAATTTAGAGTTTCTCATTCACCAAACTTGCATGCTTTTTGTTTACACAGAAGGACCTGGAGATGAGATTTAAACCTCAGACATTTTTGCTATGATAGATCTGCAAACAACTACATTATTTGGTCACAATTCTGTAATCATACAAGCTTCATCGATGCACTGTAATATTTCAATTTCATTGGGTTTGTTTGTTAAAAGGATGTAGCCTAACATCAACCACTACTGCTGTGTACTCACACTGCAGTAGTGGCTCATGGGTTAAAGTTAATCTGATCAGACCAGCTGTGACACTGAGGTTTACATCGCTAAGAATCCCCCAAACTAAATCTCTTACCTGCCAAATTTGACAAACAGCCACTTTCCTTAATGGAAATCTCTGATTTCTCCCTGTCTACCTGAGTGCTTTATGCACTTGTCAACCCTTATTATGTCTTCTTTTCAATGGCAGTTTATTTTCCACAACGAGGATGAATAAGTAAGTGAAATCTGTTGGCACTGAACTGCCCTATTGATCATACTAAAAGATTTTGTCCCTGTGTTTGCTTTTGTGAATAAGTTCAAATCCGCATATATTGCCTGGCAAAGTACCCATACCGCGAATTGCTAAATGCAGATGAATTTGAGTTGCAGAAACTACCCCGTTTATAAAGGTAAATAGCATATATTGTGCGTTCTATTCTAGCATTACATTTGATCAAATGCCATGACACCCTGCCGACATCTCTTTAAATGTTTGCACACTTTTGTTCTTTCTGAAGGGGATAAAACTAAAAGCAACACAGCAGCTAAAAGTAAGAGGAATTAAGATTTGTTTATTCATTTTCTTACCAAGAACCCAAGAAAATAATTTAATAAATGAAAAGACTGGAAACAAGGGTTAAGGGCTAGTCTGACTTTGAACTAGACAGATAGAAGACAGATGGTAAACAAAAGTAAACAAAATCTAACACCAAGTCAAAATCACTTATTATATGTATGTGATATCTCATTTGTTGGTGATGTGGAAAGCCAAAAGGGTTTAAGTAGGACAGTGCGCCCTCGTTCTTTAATAATTTCCAGGAACCACACGCGATTAAGCAATCCGCGATCGAGATCGCGATCTATTTATCTTATTACTTACGGTAATTTAAACGTTTATGAACCATCCCCATACTGATATTAAACCACATTCTATCTGTATTACCTTTTCCCACACTCTGATAGACCGTTAAAGCACTTTTGTGTCTCACGAAAGTCCGAGACTGATGGAACGGAGCGCACTTCCGAATTACCATCAGCCAATAGAATGCGCGTACGGCATCACGTGACTGCCTACCAAAAATCCGCAATGAGGTGGAGTCACGAGTGTTAATGCGCAAATGCGCGAGGGCGCACTGTATTTCCATATTTATGTAATTTGATATGTGACATACTATTTTCTTTTTTGAAACTAAGTTGCAGTGATGCTTGCTTCAAATGGGCTGGACACAGTTTTAAGAGGTGTAAGTCTATTAATGTAACTCACTGGCAAATAAAGGGAAGAAGCAAGTTTTCCAAATTGTTGAACTACAGTATATCTTATAAGAATGCCTGCAGAGCACTTCATGGCCTCATGGTGTGGAAATAGAGTGGGAGGAGATGGCATCAAACCTGGGGAGGAGTGCTGATCAAGGCTCAAGCCATGATTACAAGCCAGCCCCCAGTGTGCCTCACAATAAGATAATGTTATCTTGGCCCACAGGTATTTGGTTTCAGTGGAGAGGGTAATAACTGTCACCAAACACTGAGAAGACCTTTCATCCCAGAGACTTGTGTTGTCAGCCAGTGTTTGTGTGCAGTCTCTGCACAGAGGCAGCTTTTGTGTGACTGGGTGAGGTCACATCACCACAATGGCCTCATATCTGTCCATAGACACAATAGCTTGGTTGATTAAATCAAACAGCCGTGACTATCTAAATGGTAGTCAACATAGTGTGTCCAAGTTACTGTGGTGGTGTTGTTGAAGAGGTGACATAGCCATGACTAATTTAGCCATACTCCTGAAGAGCAGAGCTGATAGAGAACCGTAAAAAGAATCACACAAGGGTTTAGCACACAGCAGACGCACTTTGCTCTCTTTGGAAATATGTGCTACATTGGAATGCAGTCATTGCACGACATGTTGTATTGATAGACCAAGGGAGAAAGCACAAGAGGTTAAACAAACGTCTCAGTTAAATATGAAACCCAACACATGAACCTTAACTCTCCCAAAGTTTCCACTTTTAAGGGTTGTGATTGCAAGTGGTCTGTATTCATTTCTTACACGGCCTATGAACGCTTCATGAATTTGACTAATTTGTCATTGAGTGTCAGATATGAGAAGTTTATCATTATGAGTCAAACTTTGTTCAAGTTTTGAATTAAACTTTAAATGTTATTAAATGAATAAAAAGAGGTTAAGAGGTTAAGAGAAGTTCAGATGATTAACTGTTGGAAAGTTCAACATGCACCTGTTCTCCTCAACTGATCTTAATAGAGCCTTAAAGCTCTCCCTGGAATGCTTATCTGACATGTTTTTGTCCAAAACTCCCTACTGGACCATAAGGTCCTACATCTGAAGCGAAGCAAACCTTGAAAAGTAGAAATGTTTGTGTAAGGATCCTTGTGTCATTGCTCATAATTGGAAAGCTGTTACAATTACATGGAATTGTAACAGTGCTGTTCTCTCAGGTGTACATTTGTAGAGGTGAGGTGCAGACGTTGGCCTGCCACTTCTTGTGACTTGAGTTCTGCATCTGTTGTCATTATGGAGATCCAGTGTTGGATCAAACCATAGGCCTATACCAGGCTTCTGTCCCTTTATGTCTCAGATGTCTTCATGTCCTTGACTGCAGCTCTCAATGCACGCACAAATTCTGAAAGCTTCATGAAGAAGCAGCTGTACTTAACACAAATCTGCATTGACTTTCTTCAAGTTAATTAATGGCCAACGGGAGGATTTCGACCTAGAAACACTAGAGTAAAAAGTTCTGAGATTAAATTACACTGCTGTAAATTTGCCATTGGTAAATTGAGTTCGACTGATGTGCCCTGTTTTTTCCAATTATCTGCTGTGGATTCTATAGAGAGCACATCAGAGCAGCTGTCTGCTTTTATGACTGTTGCCAGGATAGGTACTCCTTTTGTAGGATAGTGAAATTAATAATATTTGTCTGTGAGGAATCAGTGATTTAAGGCAAATGGTTAAGCATTTCTAGAAAAATGTTGCATATCAAGAGATACAAATTGAATCAAATGATTGAATTTAATTGAATTTAAAGTCCATAACATGTAACTTATAAAATCTTAAATAGATTTTAGGAAGAGTCATCACAAATGACAAGATACTGCGTTGAACATTGTGAATATATTTTTTGATATTAATGTTACTTTTCGACAAGACAAATAAGAGGCCATTCACAATGGGCTTGATAAAAACTCTTTAAATTAATATAAGGCCAACACTAAGCTGTAAATCAGGTGCTTGTGACTACTGAGTGGCGTGAGATTAAGATAAAAAAAATTAAAGTTTTTCAATGAGCAACTGCTGAGAGATGTGGCCTTTGAAATTGGCTTAGTTATGCACTAGACAAACATCTATTATCATGCACAAACATCATAGTGTACACCATATTTAAAGAGTGTAAACCAATGGTGATAGACCTTTTACAGACAGAGAAGACTTATAATGCAGAGGTGTTACCTATTTTATGGAACTGGTCTGTCTGGTCAGTCTCACTGTCTTGAGACCAGCGATGTCGTTTGGTCTAGAGACAGTATCACTGAGGAAAAGACAGGAGACAGAGCTGGAGGTAGCAGAGATGAAGATGCTGGGGTTCTCCTTTGGAGTGACCAGGATGGATACGATCAGGAATGGGTACATCAGAGGGACAGCACGTTAGAGATTTTGGAGATGAAGTCAGAGAGGCCAGACTGAGATGGTTTGGACATGTCCGGAGGAGAGATAGTGAATATATTGGTAGAAGGATGCTGAGTTTTGAACTGCCAGGCAGGATGCCTAGAGGAAGACCAAAGAGAAGGTTTATTGATGTAGTGAAAGAGGACATGAAGGTCAGTCTGGGAGATGTTTGAATAGTTTACCTTAAGATGATTACTTAACTCAAGCTGAGTACTGGTTTGCTTGATTGATTATGCCAAAGAGTTGACACCATTCAGGATTGTATGAATTGTATGAAGAAATACAGGCCTAGAGGAAGGCCAAAGAGGAGGTGTATGGATGTAGTGAAAGAGGACATGAAGGTAGTTGGTGTGAGAGAAGAGGATGCAGAAAACAGGGTTAGATGGAGGCAACTGATTCGCTGTGGCGACCCCTGAAGGGAAAAGCCGAAAGGAAAAGAAGAAGTAGTATGAAAAAATACCTGACTATGTCTGTAAGTGTGAATTGTTGTTCGGGTTAGGTCTGTTCTGGCTCTTTTTTTAAATTAATGGACCTTCATAAATTTCCACGGACACAATGACGCAGTGCACTTGCGTTGTGCCCGGAGTGTCCCCCGCCTCACGCCCAATGCCAGCTGAGTTAGGCTCCAGCTCCCCGTAACCTGCTACGGCGGATGAAGCGGCAGAAGATGAATGAATGAACAATGACATGTGACATGTAGCATTGCTCTAGAACTGTTTTTTTTTTTATGTCCACATTTAACTACATATGGCAGATATGCCAATGATTATGTATGAGGACTGTAAGACAGTGGTGAGGTGTGCTGTAGGTGTGACAGAGGAGTTCAAGGTGGAGGTGGGACTGCATCAGGGATCAGCTCTGAGCCCCTTCTTGTTCGCTATGGTGATGGACAGGCTGACAGATGAGGTTAGACAGGAATCTCCATGGACTGTGATGTTTGCAGATGACATTGTGATCTGCAGTGAGAGTAGGGAAGAGGTGGAGGAGAAGCTAGAGAGGTGGAGGTTTGTCCTGGAAAGGAGAGGGATGAAGGTTAGCCGCAGTAAGACAGAGTACATGTGTGTGAATGAGAGGGACCAAAGTGGAAGAGTGAGGTTACAGGGAGAAGAGATCAAGAAGGTGGAGGATTTTAAGTACTTAGGGTCAACAGTCCAGAGCAATGGAGAGTGGGGAAAAGAGGTGAAGAAACGTGTGCAGGCAGGATGGAATGGGTGGAGAAAAGTGTCAGGTGTGATGTGTGATAGAAGAGTTTCAGCTAAAATGAAAGGAAAGGTGTACAAAACTGTGGTGAGACCAGCGATGTTGTTTGGTCTAGAGACAGTGTCACTGAGGAAAAGACAGGAGGCAGAGCTGGAGGTAGCAGAGATGAAGATGCTGAGGTTCTCTCTGGGAGTGACCAGGAAGGATAGGATCAGGAATGAGTACATCAGAGGGACAGCACATGTTAGAGGTTTTGGAGATAAAGTCAGAGAGGCCAGACTGAGATGGTTTGGACATGTCCAGAGGAGAGATAGTGAATATATTGGTAGAAGGATGCTGAGTTTTGAACTACCAGGCAGGAGGCCTAGAGGAAGACCAAAGAGGAGGTTTATGGATGTAGTGAAAGAGGACATGAAGGTAGTTGGTGTGAGAGAAGAGGATGCAAAGGACAGGGTTAGATGGAGGCAATTGATTCGCTGTGGCGACCCCTGAAGGGAAAAGCCGAAAGGAAAAGAAGAAGAAGACACTGAACTACATGTGACATTAACAAATCAAGATTGCAGTGCAAGCTATTAAATTTAAAATTCTTCAAGTGATGATGAAGTCATGCATTTACCACTTTTAGAACTCAGTGATACTGTTGGGGATTACACATATTTCAATACATTTTAGATGTTTTAGAGCAGGCGTCTGCAACCTTAATTGTTCAAAGAGCCAAACTGAACGCCAAAAAATAAAATCAAACCTGTCGAGAGCCGCAAAAAATTATAAGCTTTATATGAAGGCAACACGAGCTCTAAGTGTCTATATTAGCTATGTTAACCTATCAAATTGATTAACTAGTGTACAATGCATCATGAGATTCATTATCCATTTTCCATGCAGCGCATCCTAGAGAGAATGATGTACCACGTGACTACTCTGTTGTGCCAGATTTGGTGCTTTAAGTTTAACTTCCATTACTACAGTATATTACTGTATTGTTTTGTTGCTTTGATGAACTTGTTAAATCTGCTCCCAAATGCAGCTCACGTATCGACGATCGCTCCTAAATACAGTTTCCCATTCAGTGTGTGATGGTGATGAACGTCTCTGGACTCTTTCAGAGAGGGTAGGTGAGAGCCTCGCTGTTCATCCCTGATGAATACAGTCAGCTTGAGCTCCAATGACAAAACAGTGTTTCCGCTCCTGGAGACTTTTATTGAGAATGTTTAGGTAACGTGTTTCTTTTTGCGGCTCGTTGGAGTTTACATACCTGCAAAACAGCCTGTCTGTTCACTATTGATCACATCACACGACTCCTCACGTTAAATTGATAATGCAGTTGAATTAATGTCCTAGATTTGCTTACTGGTGATGTTGGGTTTTCTTTCCTTCACTGTCTTTGCAGAGAGAAGCATGTATAACTTTCTGTATTGTTTTGTTTTCATTATTTAATGAGTCCTTCTTGTAATCACCACCTATTGAAGATATAATCGGGGGGACTGTGTGTGTGTTGGAACCAACTTATCCACAGCAGTAACTCCGGTCAGAGAGCTGGCACCACATAGGGAACAGTTGATTTCTGGCATTTAATTAGTAACTTGCAGCATTACAGAACATAATTTCGTGAACGACTCAGTTTTGTAGTTCACCGCTCTCCAGAATCGCCTCCATCCAACGGATGCATCCTCCTTCAACAGAGCAACAGGCGCTTCTCCGGTCCTGAACCCGGTCCCGATTTCACCCGCTAGCAGAAAAACCTGCCCTGCAGACAGGCCATGCATACATAATATTACACATAATAAGGCTGAACAAACCCAAACAGGAACACACTTGTTTAGATTAATGATAATAACTACAGTATTCACATTGCTATTATTAACAGTGCAATTAGCAGCCGGCATGGCTGGAGCAATGCACGTGACCAGCACACCTAGCATGGCTAACACGACCAGCCTCACTAGCGCAGCTAGCACGATTAGCGTGGCTAACATGACCAGCCTCACTAGCACAGCATGCACGATTAGCGTGGCTAGCGCAACTTTCAATTCCCGTCTAATCTGTATGAACTCATATATATGCACATATATGTGTACTGACAAACAGAGGACCTCCTCCACTCACCACTGAATGGCCGCAGCACTGCTGTCCTTTATTAAATTGAATGTGGAATCCTCGTGACTCTCTCTCTCAACCTGACACGGTCCGGCAGCCCTCCAGGACAGAGTGGTAGTGCCGCAGTTGACGGCAAGGAGTAGACCCGAGTAGACCCACCCTCAGGTGGCCAGAGATACCGGGAGTCTCATCTGATTGGTCAGGACTCATGTCACATCACTCATCACCCGCCCACTGTGCTGCCAACCAATCAACACTGCTTTCTAAATCCGGGGCAACAATCGCTTGGGACCCCACAGTGCATCTGAGCTGTCCTAGAAGGTACCTGACTAGATTTTTAAACAACACGATAACGATGATAAGTATTATTTTTTTATTTTGTGATTAATCTCCAGGGAGCTGCAAGGGAGGCACTAAAGAGCCGCATGCGGCTCCGTAGCCGCTGGTTGCCGACCCCTGTTTTAGAGTGATAACTGAATGATGTCAAGGTAATTGCTAATTACAGCAAATGATATTTGATCGTCTTGTCAGAATTTCTCAGCCCAAGACTGGTAGTGGTGGCAGCTATTGACTCTGCTGAGACTGACAACATTGATGAAAGAGTGAAGCTGTTGAATTTACAGAGACTTAAGATTAGCAATGAGCAGGTAGAGTGGCACCACATTCAAATAACTAGGCATTACTTTGACTGTGTTATCATAAATTCGATTCAGACTTGACTGTAATATACCTTCCTGGGATGCATCTTTATATAGGGACGGTTACTGAATCAGGTATGATGGAAGGCTGGTGAGCCCAATCCAGGAACAAACATAGCCCCATCCAGGAACAAACATTTCTCTCTCCAGGAGAGACCTTATAATAGACAAAAGCAAGAGATTTTAAGGCAGAGAAGTCTTTTGAATAAGGTGTCTGTCCAGCACATGCAAAGTACTGGGGAACGCTCAGCTGATTCGTAAGGGTGTAGGAGACAGTCTGATTAATGAGCTGTGAAGTTAATCCTATTTATCCTCCCATTCACGCTGCAGTCACATAGCTATCATGGCTTTGTCTGAAAGCAAGGGGACCTGTGGCAGCTATTACAGGCCCATTCACAACCCTGATCTGACATATCATAACTCTTAGCCCTACACTGAATGGACTCTAATTTGTTGGTCCATTTGTGATTATTGTGCACGTGAAGGTGTCATGCCATGCTTTTTTGCAGCTTTCCTTCTGCTGATGAAGAAAACTGTTTTAAGCAGTAGTTCAAAGGTAGTTTCTTTCAAAATGGAGATGTTATGGATCTTGGAAAGAGGCTTTACCCAGTGTTTAAGGTGCAGTTAATGGGTTGTGTAATCTTTATAAGATGGTGTCAGATAGCTGTAGAGTGAGCTTTAGGGATGTCATTTCTGTTACCAGAAAATAAAAACTGAGCTTGGTTTGGTTTGCTTTTCACAATGTACATGAATGATATTCAGAATTTTTTTTTTACTCATCTTGCTTGAAGAAACTGTTCTGTTTGTTGATCTCACCACTCTTGAGTCAGATACTGTCTTGCGATAATGGATATTGTCATTAATACTCAAGTCAGTCAGAGTCACCAACATTCCTCTCCTCAGTTAACAAAAGTCCAGTTTAGTACTGACATCTGCCAAGCTTAATAATTAACCATTGCCCCTTGTAAAAACATGAAAAGAGAGAAATTGTTAGATTTAGTCGTTTTCTTTGAGAAAATCCAGCTACATTTGCTTTTAATGCCTTCATTTTCTCAAGGGTTACCATTATAATGACATGCCCTGCGTTCCGTGGGTGACATCCAGCTATTGTCCACTGCATAAAGATTTGGTTTTGCAGTGTAGGTAGTCGCCAACCTATGAACACAACTGGTTTTGAGAGGCTGTTCCCAAGCTAAATTGTTTGCAAGTCATTATTTATTGAATTTCATACTATAATCACCATTTGAGCTCATTTAAATGCCATCACAACTCTATATACAAACAAACTATTTCCTAAACCTTACCAGAAACAATTTTAGGACATGAAATCATCAAATACAATACTGCAGTACCGTAATGTAGCTATTATGTACATTTCTACCTCTGCTGTAGAAATTTTACCCTTGGGGTGTAGAGGCTCCATTTTTTTTAAGACAAGAGGTTCAAATGGCTTCTTTTATTGGTGTAATCAGATGGCGGGTCCCGTATTTCTGTCCATATAGTCGCCATCGTACAAGCGGGGCTGCATGTATTCACGTGATTCGAACATGTCTCACGATTTGTGCATTTCACGTGGCACTGTCTTTTTGAAAAACTCCTTTGAAGAATGGCATAAGTGACAGAACCTGTATATAATTATGATATAAGCCTATGGCAACCTTTTCAGGTTTAAAAATAAATTTGATGGGCAAGTTTTTGGTTTTTATGTGCAATAATATACAATTTTTCCATTTTTGAATTTGACTGTGCATGCCTATTTTGTCCCACTATGTCAATATAATGAGTTATAGGGAAATAATAACTATCTCTTCATATAGCTGAAGGTAAACCAAGCATGGGTATGCTAAATCATTTTTAATGTGGTGTATAGTGACAAATATCAATGGTACCAAAAAATGGCCAAAATAGGTCAGGGGTCTAAGAGTTAACTCACCATTTTAGTTTTAGCTAATTTACTAAATGGTTGAATCCCATGTCTCTCATTAACCTCCTATATAAAACA
The DNA here is from genome assembly GCA_013358685.1 of Antennarius maculatus. Lineage (NCBI taxonomy): Eukaryota > Metazoa > Chordata > Actinopteri > Lophiiformes > Antennariidae > Antennarius > Antennarius maculatus. Next base: position 6,644,527 of record CM023606.1, read on the forward strand.
GCTGGCAAATGTTTCAAGCAAACAACCTCAGATAAATGTGTGTTAGTTGTTCAAGGAAAAACAACAAAATACCGGCCAGAAGCTGTGGGAGGAATATTTACTCCTGAGTACTGTTACACTTTCGTCAGGCAACCAGAAACAAACCCTGAACATGATCTACCAATACATGAGCCTGAACTTCTTCATTAGCCACATAGACTTTGTACGGCTACGTTTCTTTGACTGTTTTTGCATCCTCATAGTACCTAAACAAAAAATAGTATAGTTGTTCCATCCTGTTCCCCACTGTGAATGTGAAGAAACCAGCAGAACAATTACATCCTGTGATGAGGTGGTGTAGTGAATCAGCTTCCCGTATGTGTAACTTCCATCCTTCTATAAATAAAGGAAGACGTGTCCTTAGAAGGGAATTAGGCAGATGGTCTAATGGTGAAAAGAAATGGCAAGAGCAAGCGACTTGGTGATCATCCAGACTTTGTCCATGTAAAAAATATATTTAAAATAAAGACCTGTTCATAAGTCATAACTGCGGCAAAAGTTTGTTAAAAAGTGATTGTGATGTTGATTTTAATTACCAGCAGTAGCTTGTGTGTGATATGTATAGATGATCCATCTGTGCACATATTGTAATTCAATCAGTGTCAACTAAATAACTAACAAAAAATTACAAATATAGTTTCAGTGTTGTGAAATGGTACATGCTGAATATGATGTACAGTACTTATTCTGTGTATCCAACACATTATCCCAACAGTCTTAGTCAATCAAAATTGTGTAATAGATAATAGATAAAGATTAAATTGTAGCATAACGATTGGTAATAGATTAAAAAGAAATTGTGTGTATGTGTGTGTGTGTGTGTGGGTGGGTGGGTGGGGGGGCAGGGGATTACAGTGTGTAGTGTTGTGTGACACCGAGAATGTGCTGGGTTCAAATCCACCCTGGGACCATACTTTGTGGAATTTTCATGTTCTCCTTGTGTCTACGTGAGTTCTCTCCAGGTTCTCTGGCTTCCTCTCACCACCAAAAACAAGCAATATAGAGGTGAATTGGTGACTGAATGTCCATAGGATCCATGAGAATGTCCATGAATGATAGTGATTGCTTGTTGTCTTAAATGTCCAGGGCATACCAGATCTCCTGCTGAATGTCAGCTTGGATAAGCTCCAGCCCCCCCAGCAGTTAAGAAAATGAGTGGATTAAAAAAAAATCATTTTACAGGTGCAAGATTTACCCTTACTGGTCGGGAAAATTAGGATATTGATAACTGTGAAGAAGTGAGCATTGCAGCGGCGTATTGAGCTATTTTGTTCAGTCATCAAATGTGAAGGTATGGAGAATGTAAAGTAAGGCATAGCTGATAAATGGCACAGGAATGTTTCTTCAATGAGTAAATGTCTGCTCTATCCTCAACAGTGAAAACTGTGCTACACCCACTTTGCACTAAATACTTTTTTATTGTGCAATGGGTTAGGTCAACTAGTGGTCAAGATGTCACGTCAACAAACCAACGCCTTCCACGGTCAACAATGAAGCTCATCTGACCTGTTGAGGCATTGTTGCAAAAATCTCGACCCATAGTTGTAAATTCTCTATTTTATCGCTAAAATGTTGTGATGTTCAGATTTAGTTAGGCACCTTTTCGGACAGCTCAAATACACTATTGGGTCCTAGCGATTTTTTAGCCCGTGTGCCGAGAGTTGGTAATCATATGCTACACGGAGGCTGTTTTTTCCTTACAAACTGAATTGTTCCCAAAGAAGAAGTCAGAATTGTTCCCTGTGTGGAGTCTGCTCTCTAACTGGAGTTACCGTTGCGGATAAGGTGGTTCCAGCAAACAAAGTACACCTCCCTCGAGTCTCTGTAATGGTAACCAGTGAACATTGGAGTTGCCATAAAGAGAACTCCAAAAGATGATATAAGTCCAGCAATGTTCAAGAACCAGTGAGGCCGTTAGGTGTAGTTCCATTTTGAGATTCTTACCAGTCAAAGAAGCTGGTTTCTGGTCTGGCCCAGTGCTTTGAAGTCAAGAGGATTACACTCCAGAGTATTATTAGAGCTACTGATTATCCCCTTACCTGATCCTCCTAATTCCACTCGAGCCTATTTATTTAGCAGAAAAGAGGAAAAATGTTTGGATTGGGTTGTGCAAAATGAATTGGCCTCGTTATGCTTCAGCGCTCTGCAGAGTCCAACATTGACTCATTTGTTTTTTTTTCTGCTCAACTCATTAGGTCCTGGCCTTTTGTCGCCTCCTCCCCCGCTGTGGGATTCTTGTGATTAATGCACTGTTGACCACTGAGGCCAACAGCAAGGACTTGTTTTAGTGCCAGGGAACAGCAGACAAAAGAAAATTGTCTTTCCGAATAACAGAGAACACAGAGTCTCAAAGCTGACAACTCTTGACTTATTGTTGCGTGTAAAAATGTCAATATCACATTTTAACTTCAAATAAAAGGTTTCTAATCCATGGGCATCACTACTATTGGATGAGTTGGACTTTGTGAAATTACTTTAGACCTCCCTATTTCGATCGTGTTGGAAATCCATGAGTTTTTTGTTCATTGTGTTTATTGAGAGAATGGCAAATGACTGAGATTCCATGCCATGTTTCACTGAAATCAACCACCCAGCAGATTGTTTGTAACATGCATGAGCATGTAAGCTAATGTTGGCTGGTCATTCATGCCCAGATTTAAGTTATCTGAGTTAAGCTGGATCACACGATGTCACCTCAAGGCTTCAGAATGGAGCGAATGCAAGTTCAAAGTATTTAAGCTGTTATCGCAGTGCTTTATTGCATTAGTACATAGATACAGCTCACCTGATAATTGTGTGACATCATGAAATATTTTAAAATCATCATGTATTAAAAGATCCACATGTTATTGAAAGTATGTTTTATCTTGTCATAAACATTTTAAATATAAGTGTCAGAGTACACAGCCAATCACTGAAAGATGAGTGGCTGTGTAGTCTACTCTTGATACCAAAATAATAATCACATTTTTAATCACACTGAGTCTTTTGATGTCATCTTATTAACACGCTTATGTGCTTTGGGGTGGCAGTGGCTCAGTGGCAGAGCGGGTGGCAGAGCGGGTTGTCCACTGTTCATAAGTTCGATTCCCGCTCCCGCCCCCCCAAAAAAACACCCAGAGTGTGAGCTGACAGTGGGAGGTGTCAGCTCATCTTCCGAGCACTGTCGAGGCGCACCATGAAGGAGCTGCCCGCCACTCTACCTCGTCTGCATGTCTACAGGCCCCTTTGTGTGTGTGCATGTGCTACAGGGGCTTGTCCAAACTAACAGGTATGCATTCCATTGAAGTATTCACGAACTAGAGTGTGCTTTTAATTTCCCTTCAGGGATCAGATTAGCATATATAAAAAATATATATTTTTTTTAATTTACATTGCTAATGTTGGTCCACTTCTTGTCTGTTATTGAGTTCCTGTCAGGTGAACAAAAGGAGGCCATGAGGACGTTTCTCATAGGTGGCAACTTAGCTCTGATAGGAGTCCCGCTCTGTGCGGAGATTGCATGTTCTGCTCGTGTCTGCTTGGGTTCTGTCCGGGTTCTCCAGCTTCCTCTCACCTCCAAAAACATGCACTTCAGAAAAATTGTCCGGTTTCAAATTTCCCGTACGTGTGAGTGCATGCATGCGTGATTGTCTGTTCACATGAGGCTCTGCGGTGCACAGGCATCGTACCCAGAGTGTACCCTGTCTCACGCCCCCAGTCAGCTGGGATTGGCTCCAGTAGCCCGTGACCCACGACAGCGAATGAACCTGGTATTTAACGATGAATTAATTCCTACCTTCAAATACAACAAGATAAGCATTTGAACCTATAAAGCACGTAGATACAGGAAATGACTTCTACACCCATTGCTGGGCTTGCACTAGGAGCTAGTATGACAAAGCCACTGTGGCTCATTGTGAAAGAAT